>JAUJEF010000014.1:0-600000 GCA_030444885.1 Citrus sp. QX-2021 | reverse complement strand
GTGTGATAAAAATAGGCCGCGGGCACAGCCGCATCCAAAAATAACCGCCCGAAGGCCGGGGCGCCATGTACGTCCAGCGGAAAAAGGCCACAAAAACGGGTGGGCTATAGCCTTGGGGGGTGGGGCTGGCCAACTTCGTCCGCCGGACTCGGAATGGCGCGAGACTTTGCGAGGGGCCTCCTTGTACGTCCGCCCCGGGCACAGCAGCTCGCAAAATAACCGCGCCGAAGCTCCGTGGCGCCAAGCCGTCCGTGCGGAAAAAGGCCAAAAAAGCGGGTGAGGCTATAGCCTTGGGAGCCTCAGTGTGCCTCCGCCGGACTCGGAATGGCGCGAGACTTTGCGAGCGCGCCTCCGTGTGTCAAAAATAGGCCAGCGGGCACAGTCGCGCCTAAAAATACCTGCCCGAAGGCCGGGCGCCAAGTTCGTCCAGCGGAAAAAGGGCCAAAAACGGGTGGGCTATAGCCTTGGGGCGAGGGGCTGCCCAACTTCGTCCGCGGGACTCGGAATGGCCGCGAGACTTTAAGGCGCCTCCTGCAAAAAATCCGCCAGACTCGGAATAGCCGAGACCTGCAAACCTCCGTGCGTCCGCCGGAAAAACTGGCCATGGCGCGAGCTACTTGTGGGAGGCTGGTCGTGCCTCCGCCGGACTCGGAATGGCGCGAGACTTTGCGAGGCAACTCCGTGTACCAAAAATAGGCCGCGGGGACAGCCGCGCCCAAAAATACCCACCCGAAGGCCGGGGTACCAAGTTCGACCAGCGGAAAAAGGCCACAAAAACGGGTGGGCTATAGCCTTGGGGGTGGGGCTTGCTAACTTCGTCCGCCGGACTCGGAATGGCGCGAGACTTTGCGAGGGGCCTCCGTGTGCAAAAAATAAGCCGCGGGCACAGCCGCGCCCAAAAATAACCGCCCGAAGGCTGGGGCGCCAACTTCGTCCAGCGGAAAAAGGCCACAAAAACGGGAGGGCTATAGCCTTGGGGGGTGGGGCTGGCCCACTTCGTCCGCCGGACTCGGAATGGCGCGAGACTTTGCGAGGCTCCTCCGTGCGTCCGCCGGACTCTGAATGGCGCGAGACTTTGCGAGGCGCCTCCGTGTACCAAAAATAGGCCGCGGGGACAGCCGCTCCCAAAAATACCCGCCCGAAGGCCGAGTCGCCAAGTTCGTCCAGCGGTAAGAGGCCACAAAAACGGGTGGGGTATAGCCTTGGGTGGTGGGGCTGGCCGACTTCGTCCGCCTGACTCGGAATGGCGCGAGACTTTGCGAGGTGCCTCCATGTGCCAAAAATAGGCCGCGGGCACAGCCGCACCCAAAAATACCCGCCCGAAGGCCAGGGCGCCATGTTCGTCCAGCGGAAAAAGGCCACAAAAACGGGTGGGCTATAGCCTTGGGGGGTGGGGCTGGCCAACTTCGTCCGCCGGACTCGGAATGGCGCGAGACTTTGCGAGGGGCCTCCGTGCGTCCCCCAGACTTGGAATGGCGCGAGACTTTGCGAGGCGCCTCCGTGCGTCCGCCGGACTCGGAATGGCGCGAGACTTTAGTGAGAGGGTCCTGTGCCTCCGCCTGACTCGGAATGGCGCGAGACTTTGCGAGGCACCTCCGTGTGTCAAAAATAGGCCACGGGCATAGTCGCGCCCAAAAATACCTGCCCGAAGGCCGGGGCGCCAAGTTCGTCCAGCGGAAAAAGGCCACAAAAACGGGTGGGCTATAGCCTTGGGGGGTGGGGCTGCCCAACTTCGTCCGCCGGACTCGGAATGGCGCGAGACTTTAAGAGGCGCCTCCGTGCGTCCGCCAGACTCGGAATAGCACGAGACTTTGCGAGGCGCCCGAAGGCCGTCGCCGCGGTTCCAATGAATGGCGCGAGACTTTGTGAGGAGCCTCCGTGCCTCCGCCGGACTCGGAATGGCGCGAGACTTTGCGAGGCAACTCCGTGTACCAAAAATAGGCCGCGGGGACAGCCGCGCCCAAAAATACCCACCCGAAGGCCGGGGTACCAAGTTCGACCAGCGGAAAAAGGCCACAAAAACGGGTGGGATATAGCCTTGGGGGTGGGGCTTACCCGCACTTCGTCCGCGGACTCGGAATGGCGCGAGACTTTGCGAGGGGCCTCCGTGTGCAAAAATAAGCCGCGGTTCTTCGGCATAGCCGCAGCCATAACCACTTCAAGGCCGGGCGCCAATAACCGTCCGGCGAAAAAAGCGGGCGCCTATAGCCCAGCGGAAAAAGGCCACTTCGTCCGCGGACTCGAGGGCTATAGCCCTCCGTGGGGTGGGGCACAGCCGCCCAAAAATAACGTCCGAAGGCGGACTCGAAGTTCGTCCAGCGCGAGACTTTGCGAGGCTCCTCCGGGGTGGGGCCGGCCAACTGGACCGCTGGACTCGGAATGGCGCGAGACTTTGCGAGCGCCTCCGTGTACCAAAAATAGGCCGCGGGGACAGCCGCTCCCAAAAATACCCTGCCCGAAGGCGCGAGTGTAGGTCCAGCGGTAAGAGGCCACAAAAACGGGTGGCCGGTATAGCCTTGGGTGGTGAGGCTGGCTCGACTTCCGTCCGCCTGACTCGGAATGGCGCGAGACTTTGCGAGGTGCCTCCATGTGCCAAAAATAGGCCGCGGGCACAGCCGCACCCAAAAATACCCGCCCGAAGGCCAGGGCGCCATGTTCGTCCAGCGGAAAAAGGCCACAAAAACGGGTGGGCTATAGCCTTGGGGGGTGGGGCTGGCCAACTTCGTCCGCCGGACTCGGAATGGCGCGAGACTTTGCGAGGGGCCTCCGTGCGTCCCCCAGACTTGGAATGGCGCGAGACTTTGCGAGGCGCCTCCGTGCGTCCGCCGGACTCGGAATGGCGCGAGACTTTGTGAGGAGCCTCCGTGCCTCCGCCTGACTCGGAATGGCGCGAGACTTTGCGAGGCACCTCCGTGTGTCAAAAATAGGCCGCGGGCATAGTCGCGCCCAAAAATACCTGCCCGAAGGCCGGGGCGCCAAGTTCGTCCAGCGGAAAAAGGCCACAAAAACGGGTGGGCTATAGCCTTGGGGGGTGGGGCTGCCCAACTTCGTCCGCCGGACTCGGAATGGCGCGAGACTTTAAGAGGCGCCTCCGTGCGTCCGCCAGACTCGGAATAGCACGAGACTTTGCGAGGCGCCTCCGTGCGTCCGCCGGACTCGGAATGGCGCGAGACTTTGTGAGGAGCCTCCGTGCCTCCGCCGGACTCGGAATGGCGCGAGACTTTGCGAGGCAACTCCGTGTACCAAAAATAGGCCGCGGGGACAGCCGCGCCCAAAAATACCCGCCCGAAGGCCGGGGTACCAAGTTCGACCAGCGGAAAAAGGCCACAAAAACGGGTGGGCTATAGCCTTGGGGGTGGGGCTGGCTAACTTCGTCCGCCGGACTCGGAATGGCGCGAGACTTTGCGAGGGGCCTCCGTGTGCAAAAAATAAGCCGCAGGCACAGCCGCGCCCAAAAATAACCGCCCGAAGGTCGGCGTACCCAAACCCCCCAGCGGAAAAATGGCGAAAAAACGGGTGGGCTATAGCCTTGGGGGGAGTGGCTGGCCAACTTCGTCCGCCGGACTAGGAATGGCGTGAGACTTTGCGAGCGGCCTCCGCGTGCCAAAAATAGGCCGCGGGCACAGGCGTGCCCAAAAATAACCGACCGAAGGCCGGGGAGCCAATTTCGTCCAGCGGAAAAATGGCCAAAAAACGGGTGGGCAATAGCCTTGGGGGGATGGGCTGGCCAACTTCATCCGCCGGACTCGGAATGGCCACGACACTAACTGCGAAGCGGCCTCCAGCGTGCCCAAAAATAGGGTGGGCTTTTGCCTTGGGGAGGGGCTGGCAGCCACGCCCAAAAATAACTGCGAGCCTCCGCGCGCCAAGCCGGGCCGCCAAGTTCGTCCTCCGAAGCTGGAAAAATGGCCAAAAAAAAATGGTGGCTATAGCCTTGGGGGAGGGGCTGGCCAACTTTGTCCGCGGACTCGGAATGGGCGAGACTTTGCGAGCGGACTCACGCGCTAAAAAATAGGCCGTGGGCACAGCCGCGCCCAAAAATAACCGCCGAAGGCCGGGCGCCAAAACCGTCCAGCGGAAAAATGGCCAAAAAACGGGTGGGCTATAGCCTTGGGGGGAGGGGCTGGCCAACTTTGTCCGCCGGACTCGGAATGGGACGAGACTTTTCGAGCGGCCTCCGCGTGCCAAAAATAGGCCACGGGCACAGCCGCGCCCAAAAATAACCGCCCGAAGGCCGGGGCGCCAAGTTCGTCCAGCGGAAAAATGGCCAAAAAACGGGTGGGCTATAGCCTTGGGGGGAGGGGCTGGCCAAATTCGTCCGCCGGACTCGTAAATGGGGCGAGACTTTGCGAACGGCCTCCGCGTGCCAAAAATAGGCCACGGGCACAGCCACGCACAAAAATAACCGCCCAAAGGCCGGGGCGCGAAGTTCGTCCAGCGGAAAAATGTCCAAAAAACGGGTGGGCTATAGCCTTGGGGGGAGGGGCTGGCCGACTTCGTCCGCCGGACTCGGAATGGGACGAGACTTTACGAGCGGCCTTCGCGTGCCAAAAATAGGCCACGGTCACAGCCGCGCCCAAAAATAAACGCCCGAAGGCCAGGGCGCCAAGTTCGTCCAGCGGAAAAATGGCCAAAAAACGGGTGGGCCATAGTCTTGGGGGGAGGGGCTGGCCAACTTCGTCCGCCGGACTCGTAAATGGGGTGAGACTTTGCGAACGGCCTCCGCGTGCCAAAAATAGGCCACGGGCACAGCCACGCACAAAAATAACCGCCCAAAGGCCGGGGCCAACTTCGAGTTAAATGGTCCAGCGGAAAAATGTCCAAAAGCGGGTGGGCTATAGCCTTGGGGGAGGGGCTGGCGACTGTCCAAAACGGGACTCGGAATGGGACGAGACTTTACGAGCGGCCTTCGCGTGCCAAAAATAGGCCACGGTCACAGCCACGCCCAAAAATAAACGCCCGAAGGCCAGGGCGCCAAGTTCGTCCAGCGGAAAAATGGCCAAAAAACGGGTGGGCCATAGTCTTGGGTGGAGGGGCTGGCCAACTTCATCCGCCGGACTCGGAATGGGGTGAGACTTTTTGAGCGGCCTCCGGGTGCCAAAAATAGGCCGCGGGCACAGCCGCGCCCAAAAATAACCGACCGAAGGCCGGGGCGCCAAGTTCGTCCAGAGGAAAAATGGCCAAAAAACGGGTGGGCAATAGTCTTGGGTGGAGGGGCTGGCCAACTTCATCCGCCGGACTCGGAATGGGGTGAGACTTTGCGAGCGGCCTCCGTGTGCCAAAAATAGGCCGCGGACACAGCCGCGCCCAAAAGTAACCGACCGAAGGCCGGGGCGCCAAGTTCGTCCAGCGGAAAAATGGCCAAAAAACGGGTGGGCCATAGTCTTGGGTGGAGGGGCTGGCCAACTTCATCCGCCGGACTCGGAATGGGGTGAGACTTTTTGAGCGGCCTCCGGGTGCCAAAAATAGGCCGCGGGCACAGCCGCGCCCAAAAATAACCGATCGAAGGCCGGGGCGCCAAGTTCGTCCAGAGGAAAAATGGCCAAAAAACGGGTGGGCTATAGCCTTGGGGGGAGGGGCTGGCCAACTTCGTCCGCCGGACTCGGAATGGGGCGAGACTTTGCGAACGGCCTCCGCGTGCCAAAAATAGGCCGCGGGCACAGCCGCGCCCAAAAATAACTGCCCGAAGGTCTGCGCGCCCAAACCCCCCAGCGGAAAAATGGCCAAAAAACGGGTGGGCTATAGCCTTGGGGGGAGGGGCTGGCCAACTTCGTCCGCCGGACTCGGAATGGGACGAGACTTTTCGAGCGGCCTCCGCGTGCCAAAAATAGGCCACGGGCACAGCCGCGCCCAAAAATAACCACCCGAAGGCCGGGGCGCCAAGTTCGTCCAGCGGAAAAAGGCTACAAAAACGGGTGGGCTATAGCCTTGGGGGGTGGGGCTGTCCAACTTCGTCCGCCGGACTCGGAATGGCACGAGAATTTGCGAGGGGCCTCCGTGTGCCAAAACTAGGCCGTGGGGACAGCCGCGCCCAAAAATAACCGCCCGAAGGCCGGGGTACCAAGTTCGTCCAGCGGAAAAAGTCCACAGAAACGGGTGGGCTATAGCCTTGGGGGGTGGGGCTGGGACATTCGTCCGCCGGACTCGGAATGGCGCGAGACTTTGCGAGGGGCCTCCGTGTGCCAGAAATAGGCCGCGGACACAGCTTCCCCCAAAAATAACCGCCCGAACGCCGGGGCGCCAAGTTCTTCCAGCGGAAAAAGGCCACAAAAACGGGTGGGCGATAGCCTTGGGGGGTGGGGCTGGCCGACTTCGTCCGCCGGACTAAAAATGGTGCGAGACTTTGCGAGGGGCCTCTGTGTGCCAAAAATAGGCCGCGGGCAGAGCCGTACCCAAAAATAACCGCCCGAAGGCCGGGGCGCCAAGTTTGTCCAGCGGAAAAAGGCCACAAAAACGGGCGGGCTATAGCCTTGGCGGGTGGGGCTGGCCGACTTCGTCCGCCGGACTCGGAATGGTTCGAGACATTGCGAGGGGCCTCCGTGTGCCAAAAATAGGCCGCGGGCAGAGCCGCGCCCAAGAATAACCGCCCGAAGGCCGGGGCGCCAAGTTCGTCCAGCGGAAAAACGCGACAAAAACGGGTGGGCTATAGCCTTGGGGGGTGGGGCTGGCCAACTTCGTCCACCGGAATCGGAATGGCGGGAGACTTTACGAGGGGCCTCCGTGTGCCAAAAATAGGCTGCGGGCACAGCCGCGCCCAAAAATAACCGCCCGAAAGCCGGGGCGCCAAGTTCGTCCAGCGGAAAAATGCCACAAAAACGGGTGGGCTATAGCCTTGGGGGGTGGGGCTGGCCGACTTCGTCCGCCGGACTAAAAATGGCACGAGACTTTGCGAGGGGCCTCCGTGTGCCAAAAATAGGCCGCGGGCAGAGCCGCACCCAAAAATAACCGCCCGAAGGCCGGGGCGCCAAGTTCGTCCAGCGGAAAAACGCGACAAAAAACGGGTGGGCTATAGCCTTGGGCGGTGGGGCTGGCCAACTTCGTCCGCCGGACTCGGAATGGTGCGAGACTTCGCAAGGGGCCTCCGTCTGCCAAAACTAGGCTGTGGGCTCAGCCACGCCCAAAAATAACCGCCCGAAGGCCGGGGCACCAAGTTCGTCCAGCGGAAAAAGGCCACAAAAACGGGTGGGCTATAGCCTTGGGGGGTGGGGATGGCCGACTTCGTCCGCCGGACTCGGAATGGCGTGAGACTTTACGAGGGGCCTCCGTATGCCAAAAATAGGCCACGGGCAGAGCCGCGCCCAAAAATAACCGCCTGAAGGCCGGGGCGCCAAGTTCGTCCAGCGGAAAAAGTTCACAAAAACGGGTGGGCTATAGCCTTGGGGGGTGCGGCTGGCCAACTTCGTCCGCCGGACTCGGAATGCCGCGAGACACTGCGAGGGGCCTCCGTCTGCCAAAAATAGGCAGCGGCCAAAGCCGCGCCCAAAAATAACCGCCCGAAGGCCGCGGCGCCAAGTTCGTCCAGCGGAAAAAGGCCACAAAAACGGGTGGGCTATAGCTTGGGGGGTGGGGCTGGCCAACTTCGTCCGCCGGACTCGGAATGCCGCGAGACTTTGCGAGGCACCTCCGTGTGCCAAAAATAGGCCGCGGACAAAGCCGCGCCCAAAAATACCCTCCCGAAGGCCGGGGCGCCAAGTTCGTCCAGCGGAAAAAGGCCACAAAAACGGGTGGGCTATGGCCTTGGGGGGTGGGGCTTGCCAACTTCGTCCGCCGGACTCGGAGTGGCGCGAGATTTTGCGAGGGGCCTCCATGTGCGAAAAATAGGCCGCGACCAAAGACGCGCCCAAAAATAACCGCTCGAAGGCCACGGCGCCAAGTTCATCCAGCGGAAAAAGGCCAAAAAAACGGGTGGGCTATAGCCTTGGGGGGTGGGGCTGGCCAACTTCGTCCGCCGGACTCGGAATGCCGCGAGACATTGTGAGGCTCCTCCGTGTGTCAAAAATAGGCCGCGGGCACAGCAGCACCCAAAAATACCCGCCCGAAGGCCGGGGCGCAAAGTTCGTCCAGCGGAAAAAGGCCACAAAAACGGGTGGGCTATAGCCTTGGGGGGTAGGGCTGGCTGACTTCGTCCGCCGGACTCGGAATGGCGTGAGACTTTGCGAGGCACCTCCGTGTGCCAAAAATTGGCCGCGTGCACAGCCGCGTCCAAAAATACCCGCCCGAAGGCCGGGGCGCCTAGTTCATCCAGCGGAAAAAGGCCACAAAAACGGGTGGGCTATATCCTTGGGTGGTGGGGCTAGCCAACTTCGTCCGCCGGACTCGGAATGGTGCGAGACTTTGCGAGGCACCTCCGTGTGCCAAAAATAGGCCGCGGGCACAGCCGCGCCCAAAAATACCCGCCCGAAGGTTGGGAGCCTAGTTCGTCCAGCGGAAAAAGGCCACAAAAACGGGTGGGCTATAGCCTTGGGGGGTGGGGCTGGCCAACTTCGTCCGCCGGACTCGAAATGGCACGAGACTTTGCGAGGCGCCTCCGTGTACCAAAAATTGGCCGCGGGCACAGCCACGCCCAAAAATACCCGCCCGAAGGCCGGGGCGCCTAGTTCGTCCAGCGGAAAAAGGCCACAAAAACGGGTGGGCTATAGCCTTGGGTGGTGGGGCTAGCCAACTTCGTCCGCCGGACTCGGAGTGGTGCGAGACTTTGCGAGGCACCTCCGTGTGCCAAAAATAGGCCGCGAGCACAGCCGCTCCCAAAAATACCCGCACGAAGGCCGGGAGCCTAGTTCGTCCAGCGGAAAAAGGCCACAAAAACGGGTGGGCTATAGCCTTGGGGGGTGGGGCTGGCCAACTTCGTCCGCCGGACTCGAAATGGCGCGAGACTTTGCGAGGCACCTCCGTGTACCAAAAATAGGCCGCGTTCACAGCCGCACCCAAAAATACCCCCCCGAAGGCCGGGGCGCCAAGTTCGTCCAGCGGAAAAATGCCACAGAAACGGGTGGGCTATAGCCTTGGGGGGTGGGGCTCGCCAACTTCGTCCGCCGGACTCGGAATGGCGCGAGAATTTACGAGGCACCTCCGTGTGCCAAAAATAGGCTGAGGGCACAGCCGCGCCCAAAAATACCCGCCCGAAGGCCGGGGCGCCAATTTCGTCCAGCGGAAAAAGGCCACAAAAACGGGTGCGCTATAGCCTTGGGGGGTAGGGCTGGCCAACTTCGTCCGCCGGACTCGGAATGGCGTGAGACTTTGCGAGGCACCTCCGTGTGCCAAAAATTGGTCGCGGGCACAGCCACGCCCAAAAATACCCGCCCGAAGGCCGGGGCGCCAAGTTCGTCCAGCGGAAAAAGGCCACAAAAACGGGTGGGCTATAGCCTTGGGTGGTGGGGCAAGCCAACTTCGTCCGCCGGACTCGGAGTGGCGCGAGACTTTGCGAGGCACCTCCGTGTGCCAAAAATAGGCCGCGGGCACAGCCGCACCCAAAAATAACCCCCCGAAGGTCGGCGCGCCCAAACCCCCCAACGGGAAAATGGCCAAAAAACGGGTGGGCTATAGCCTTGGGGGGAGGGGCTGGCCGACTTCGTCCGCCGGACTCGGAATGGGGTGAGAGTTTGCGAGCGGCCTCCGCATGCCACAAATAGGCTGCGGGCACAGCAGCGCCCAAAAATAACTGCCCGAAGGCCGGGGTGCCAAGTTCGTCCAGCGGAAAAATGGCAAAAAAACGGGTGGGTTATAGCTTTGGGGGGAGGGGCTGGCCCACTTCGTCCGCCGGACTCGGAATGGGGTGAGACTTTGTGAGCGGCCTACGCGTGCCAAAAATAGGCCGCGGGCACAGTCGCGCCAAAAAATAACCCCCCGAAGGTTAGCGCGCCCAAACTCCCCAGCGGAAAAATGGCCAAAAAACGGGTGGGCTATAGCCTTGGAGGGAGGTACTGGCCAACTTCGACCGCCGGATTCGGAATGGGGCGAGACTTTGCGAGCGGCCTCCGCGTGCCAAAAATAGGCCGCGGGCACAGCCGCGCCCAAAAATAACCGCCCGAAGGCCGGGGCGCCAAGTTCGTCCAGCGGAAAAATGGCCAAAAAACGGGTGGGCTATAGCCTTGGGGGGAGGGGCTGGCCCACTTTGTCCGCCGGACTCGGAATGGGGCGAGACTTTGCGAGCGGCCTCCGCGTGCCAAAAATAGGCTGCGGGCACAGCAGCGCCCAAAAATAACCGCCCGAAGGCCGGTGCGCCAGGTTCGTCCAGTGGAAAAATGGCCAAAAAACGGGTGGGCTATAGCCTTGGGGGTAGGGGCTGACCGACTTAGTCCGCCAGACTCAGAATGGGGCGAGACATTGCGAGCAGCCTCCCCGTGCTAAAAATAGGCCGCGGCCACTGCCGCGCCCAAAAATACCGGCCCGAAGGCCGCGGCGCCAAGTTCGTCCAGCGGAAAAAGGCCACAAAAACGGGTGGGCTATAGCCTTGGGGGGTGGGGCTGGCCGACTTCATCCGCCGGACTCGGAATGGCGCGAGACTTTGCGAGCGGCATCCGTGTGCTAAAAATAGGCCCCGGGCACAGCCGCGCCCAAAAATAACCCCCCGAAGGTTAGCGCGCCCAAACTCCCCAGCGTAAAAATGGCCAAAAAACGGGTGGGCTATAGCCTTGGAGGGAGGTACTGGCCAACTTAGACCGCCGGATTCGGAATGGGGAGAGACTTTGCGAGCGGCCTCCGCGTGCTAAAAATAGGCCGCGGGCACAGCCGCGCCCAAAAATAACCGCCCGAAGGCCGGGGCGCCAAGTTCGTCCAGCAGAAAAATGGCCAAAAAACGGGTGGGCTATAGCCTTGGGGGGAGGGCCTGGCCAACTTCGTCCGCCGGACTCGGAATGGGGCGAGAATTTGTGAGCGGCCTCCGTGTTCCAAATATAGGCCGCGGGCACAGCCGCGCCCAAAAATAACCCCCCAAAGGTCGGCGCGCCCAAACCCCCCTGCGTAAAAATGGCCAAAAAACGGGTGGGCTATAGCCTTGGGGGGAGGGGCTGGCCCACTTCGTCCGCCGGACTCAGAATGGGGCGAGACTTTGTGAGCGGCCTCCGCGTGCCAAAAATAGGCCGCGGGCTCGGCCGCGTCCAAAAATAACTGCCCGAAGGCCGGGGCGCCAAGTTCGTCCAGCTGAAAAATGGCCAAAAAACGGGTGGGCTATATCCTTGGGAGGAGGGGCTGGACAATTTCGTCCGCCGGACTCGGAATTGGGCGAGACTTTGCGAGCGGCCTCCGCGTGCCAAAAATAGGCCGCGGGGACAGCCGCACCCAAAAATAACCCCCCGAAGGTCGGCGCGCCCAAACCCCCCAGCGGAAAAACGGCCAAAAAACGGGTCGGCTATAGCCTTGGGGGGAGGGGTTGGCCAACTTTATCCGCCGGACTCGGAATGGGGCGAGACTTTGCGAGCGGCCTCCGCGTGCCAAAAATAGGCCGCGGGCTCATCCGCGCCCAAAAATAACCCCCCGAAGATCGGCGCGCCAAAACTCCCCAGCGGAAAAATGGCCAAAAAACGAGTGGGCTATAGTCTTGGGGGGAGGGGCTGGCCCACTTAGTCCGCCGGACTCGGAATGGGGCGAGATTTTGCGAACGGCCTCCGCGTGTGAAAAATAGGCCTCGGGCACAGCCGCGCCCAAAAATACCGCCCGAAGGCCGGGGCGCCAGGTTCGTCCAGAGGAAAAATGGCAAAAAAACGAGTGGGCTATAGCCTTGGGGGGAGGGGCTGGCCAACTTCGTCCGCCGGACTCGGAATGGGGTGAGACTTTGCAAGTGGCCTCCGCGTACCAAAAATAGGCCGCGGGCACAGCCGCGCCCAAAAATAACCCTTCGAAGGTCGGCGCGCCCAAACCCCCCAGCGGAAAAATGGCCAAAAAACGGGTGGGCTATATCCTTGGGGGGAGGGGCTGGCCGACTTCGTCCGCCGGACTCCGAATGGCGCGAGACTTTACGAGGTACCTCCGTTTGCCAAAAATAGGCCACGGGCACAGCCGCGCCCAAAAATAACGCCCGAAGGCCGGGGCGGCAAGTTCGTCCAACGGAAAAATTGCCAAAAAACGGGTGGGCTATAGCCTTGGGCGGTAGGGCTGGCCAACTTCGTCCACCGGACTCGGAATTGCGCGAGACTTTGCGAGCGGCCTCCGTGTGCCAAATATAGGCCCCGGGCACAGCCGCGCCCAAATATAATCACCGAAGGCCGTGGCGCCAATTTCGTCCAGCGGAAAAAGCCCACAAAAACGGGTGGGCTATAGCCTTGGGCGCTAGGGCTGGCCAACTTCGTCCGCCGGACTCCGAATGGCGCGAGACTTTGCGAGGCACCTCCGTGTGCCAAAAATAGGCCGCGGGCACAGCCGCGCCCAAAAATACCCGCCCGAAGGCCGGGGCGCCAAGTTCGTCCAGCGGAAAGAGGCCACAAAAACGGGTGGGCTATAGCCTTGGGGGGTGGGGCTGGCCAACTTCGTCCGCCGGACTCGGAATGGCGCGAGACTTTGCGAGGCACCTCCGTGTACCAACAATAGGCCGCGGGCACAGCAGCGCCCAAAAATACCCCTCCGAAGGCCGCGGCGCCAAGTTCGTCCAGCGGAAAAAGGCCACAAAAACGGGTGGGCTATAGCCTTGGGCGGAGGGGCTGGCCAACTTCGTCCGCCGGACTCGGAATGGGGCGAGACTTTGCGAGTGGCCTCCGCATGCCAAAAATAGGCAGTGGGCACATCCACGTCCAAAAATAACCCCCCGAAGGTCGTTGCGCCCAAACCCGCCAGCGGAAAAATGGCCAAAAAACGGGTGGGCTATAGCCTTGGGGGGAGGGGCTGGCAAACTTCGTCCGCCGGACTCGGAATGGGGCGAGACTTTGCGAGCGGCCTCCGCGTGCCAAAAATAGGCCACAGTCACAGCCGCGCCCAAAAATAACAGCCCGAAGGCCGGGACGCCAAGTTCGTCCAGCGGAAAAATGGCCAAAAAACGGGTGGGCTATAGCCTTGGGGGGAGGCGCTGGCCGACTTCGTCCGCCGGACTCGGAATGGGGGGAGACTTTACGAGCGGCCTCCGCGTGCCAAAAATAGGCCACAGTCACAGCCGCGCCCAAAAATAACAGCCCGAAGGCCGGGACGCCAAGTTCGTCCAGCGGAAAAATGGCCAAAAAACGGGTGGGTATAGCCTTGGGGGGTGGGGCTGGCCAACTTCGTCCGCCAGACTCGGAATGGGGCGAGACTTTGCGAGCGGCCTCCGCGGGCTAAAAATAGGCCGCGAGCACAGCCGCGCCCAAAAATAACTACCCGAAGGCCGGGGCGCCAAGTTCGTCCAGCGGAAAAATGGCCAAAAAACGGGTGGGCTATAGCCTTGGGGGGAGGCGCTGGCCGACTTCGTCCGCCGGACTCGGAAAGGGGCGAGACTTTGCGAGCGGCCTACGCGTACCAAAAATAGGCCACGGGCACAGCCGCGCCCAAAAATAACCAACCGAACGTCGGCGCGCCCAAACCCCGCAGCCGAAAATGGCCAAAAAACGGGTGGGCTACAGCCTTGGGGGGAGGGGCTGGCCAACTTCGTCCGCCGGGCTCAGAATGGGGCGGGACTTTGCGAACGGCCTCTGCACTCTAAAAATAGGCCGCGGGCAGAGCCGCGCCCAAAAATAACCGCCCGAAGTCCGGGGCGCCAAGTTCGTCCAGCGGAAAAATGGCCAAAAAACGTGTGGGCTATAGCCTTGGGGGGAAGGGCTGCCCGACTTCGTCCGCCGGACTTGGAATGGGGCGAGACTTTGCGAGCGGCCTCCGCATGCCAAAAATAGGCCACAGGCACAGCCGCGCCCAAAAATAACCGCCCGAAGGTTGGTGCGCCAAACCCCCCTGCGGAAAAATGGCCAAAAAACGGGTGGGCTATAGCCTTGGGGGGAGAGGATGGCCGACTTCGTCAGCCGGACTCGGAATGGGGCGAGTCTTTGCGAACGGCTTCCGCGTGCTAAAAATAGGCTGCGGGCACAGCCGCGCCCAAAAATAACCGCCCGAAGGCCGGGACGCCAAGTTCGTCCAGCGGAAAAAGGCCACAAAAACGGGTGGGCTATAGCCTTGGGGGGTGGGGCTGGCCCACTTCGTCCGCCGGACTCGGAATGGCGTGAGACTTTGCGAGGCGCCTCCGTGTGCCAAAAATAGGCCGCGGGCACAGCCACGCCCAAAAATACCCGCCCGAAGGCCGGGGCGCCAAGTTCTTCCAGCGGAAAAAGGCCACAAAAACGGGTGGGCTATAGCCTTGGGGGGTGGGGCTGGCCAACTTCGTCCGCCGGACTCGGAATGGCGCGAGACTTTGCGAGGCACCTCCGTGTACCAAAAATAGGCCGCGGACACCGCCGCCCCCAAAAATACCCGCCCGAAGGATGGGGCGCCAAGTTCGTCCAGTGGAAAAAGGCCACAAAAACGGGTGGGCTATAGCCTTGGGGGGTGGGGCTGGCCAACTTCATCCGCCGGACTCGGAATGGGGCGTGACGTTGCGAGCGGCCTCCGCGTGCCAAAAATAGGCCACGGGCACAGCCGCGCCCAAAAATAACCGCCCGAAGTTCGGCGCGCCTAAACCCCCCAGCGGAAAAATGGCCAAAAAACATGTGGGCTATAGCCTTGGGGGGAGGGGCGGGCCAACTTCGTTCGCCGGACTCAGAATGTGGCGGGACTTTGCGAGCGGCCTCCGCGTACCAAAAATAGGACGCGGACACATCCTGGCCCAAAAATAACCGCCCGAAGGCCGGGGCGCCAAGTTCGTCCAGCAGAAAAATGGCCAAAAAACGGGTGGGCTATAGCCTTGGGGGGAGGGGCTCGCCAACTTCGTCCGTCGGACTCGGAATGGGGCGAGACTTTGCGAGCGGCCTCCGCGTGCCAAAAATAGGCACTGGCACAGTCGCGCCCAAAAATAACCGCCCGAAGTTCGGCGCACCTAAACCCCCCAGCGGAAAAATGGCCAAAAAACATGTGGGCTATAGCCTTGAGGGGAGTGGCGGGCCAACTTCGTTCGCCGGACTCAGAATGTGGCGGGACTTTGCGAGCGGCCTCCGCGTACCAAAAATAGGACGCGGACATATCCTGGCCCAAAAATAACCGCCCGAAGGCCGGGGCGCCAAGTTCGTCCAGCAGAAAAATGGCCAAAAAACGGGTGGGCTATAACCTTGGGGGGAGGGGCTGGCCAACTTCGTCCGTCGGACTCGGAATGGGGCGAGACTTTGCGAGCGGCCTCCGCGTGCCAAAAATAGGCCACTGGCACAGTCGCGCCCAAAAATAACCGCCCGAAGTTCGGCGCGCCTAAACCCCCCAGCGGAAAAATGGCCAAAAAACATGTGGGCTATAGCCTTGGGGGGAGGGG
This sequence comes from Citrus sp. QX-2021, assembly GCA_030444885.1. Taxonomy (NCBI): domain Eukaryota; kingdom Viridiplantae; phylum Streptophyta; class Magnoliopsida; order Sapindales; family Rutaceae; genus Citrus; species Citrus sp. QX-2021. The sequence continues at coordinate 584,657 of JAUJEF010000014.1, read as the reverse complement.
CGGGCCAACTTCGTCCGCCGGACTCGGAATGTGGCGGGACATTGCGAGCGGCCTCCGCGTACCAAAAATAGGACGCGGACACAGCCTGGTCCAAAAATAACCACCCGAAGGCCGGGGCGCCAAGTTCGTCCAGCGGAAAAATGGCCAAAAAACGGGTGGGCTATAGCCTTGGGGGGAGGGGCTGGCCACCTTCGTCCGCCGGACTCGGAATGGGGCGAGACTTTGCGAGCGGCCTCCGCGTGCCAAAAATAGGCCACGGTCACAGGCGCGTCCAAAAATAACCGCCCGAAGGTCGGCGCGCCCAAACCCCCCAGCGGAAAAATGGCCAAAAAACGGGTGGGCTATAGGCTTGGTGGGAGGGGCTGGCCAACTTCGTCCGCCGGACTCGGAATGGGACGAGACTTTGTGAGCGGCCTCCGCGTGCCAAAAATAGGCCGCGGGAAGAGCCGCGTCCAAAAATAACCCCTCGAATGTCGTTGCGCCAAGCTCGTCCAGTGGGCTATAGCCTTGGGGGGTGGGGCTGGCCTACTTCGTCCGCCGGACTCGGACGGACGCGAGACTTTGCGAGGGCGCTCCGTGTGCCAAAAATAGGCCGCGGGCACAGCCGCGCCCAAAAAGAACCGCCCGAAGGCCGGGGCGCCAAGTTCGTCCAGCGGAAAAAGGCCACAAAAACGGGTGGGCTATAGCCTTGGGGGGTGGGGCTGGGCCACTTCGTCCGCCGGACTCGGAATGGCGCGAGACTTTGCGAGGGCCCTCCGCGTGTCAAAAATAGGCTGCGGTCACAGGCGCCCCCAAAAATAACTGCCCGAAGGCCAGGACGCCAAGTTCGTCCATCGGAAAAAGGCCACAAAAACGGGTGGGCTATAGCCTTGGGGGGTTGGGCTGGCCAACATCGTCCGCCGGACTCGGAATGCCGCGAGACTTTGTGAGGGCACTCTGTGTTCCAAAAATAAGCCGCGGGCACTGCCGCGCCGAAAAATAACCTCCCGAAGGCCGGGGCGCCAAGTTCGTCCAGCGGAAAAAGGCCACAAAAACGGGTGGGCTATAGCCTTGGGAGGTGGGGCTGGCCAACTTCGTCCGCCGGACTCTGAATGGCGCGAGACTTTGCGAGGAACCTCCGTGTGCCATAAATAGGCCGCTCGCACAGCCGTACCCAAAAATAACCGCCCGAAGGCCGGGGCGCCAAGTTCGTCCAGCGGAAAAAGGCCACAAAAACGGGTGGGCTATAGCCTTGGGGGGTGGGGCTGGCCAACTTCGTCCGCTCGACTCGGAATGGCGCGAGACATTACGAGGGCTCTCCGTGTGCCAAAAATAGGCCGCGGGCACAGCGGCGTCCAAAAATAACCGCCCGAAGGCTGGGGCGCCAAGTTCGTCCAGCGGAAAAAGGCCACAAAAATGGGTGGGCTATAGCCTTGGGAGGTGGGGCTGGCCAACTTCGTCCGCCGGACTCTGAATGGCGCGAGACTTTGCGAGGAACCTCCGTGTGCCATAAATAGGCCGCTCGCACAGCCGCACCCAAAAATAACGGCCCGAAGGCCGGGGCGCCAAGTTCGTCCAGCGGAAAAAGGCCACAAAAACGGGTGGGCTATAGCCTTGGGGGTGGGGCTGGCCCACTTCGTCCGCCGGACTCGGAATGGCGCGAGACTTTGCGAGGGCCCTCTGTGTGCCAAAAATAGGCCGCGGGCACAGCCGCGCCCAAAAATAACCACCCGAAGGCCGGGGCGCCAAGTTCGTCCAGCGGAAAAAGGCCACAAAAACGGGTGGGCTATAGCCCTGGGAGGTGGGGCTGGCCAACTTCGTCCGCCGGACTCGGAATGGCGCGAGACATTGCGAGGGCCCTCCGTGTGCCAAAAATAGGCCGCGGGCACAGCCGCGCCCAAAAATAACCGCCCGAAGGCCGGGGCGCCAAGTTCGTCCAGCAGAAAAAGGCCAAAAAAACGGGTGGGATATAGCCTTGGGGGGTGGGGCTGGCCAACTTCGTCCACCGGTCTCGGAATGGCGCGAGACTTTGCGAGCGGCCTCCGTGTGCCAAAAATAGGCCACGGGCACAGCCGCGCCCAAAAATAACCACCTGAAGTCCGGGGCGCCAAGTTCGTCCAGCGGGAAAAGGCCACAAAAACGGGTGGGCTATAGCCTTGGGGGGTGGGGCTGGCCAACATCGTCCGCCGGACTCGGAATGGCGTGAGACTTTGCGAGGGCCCTCTGTGTGCCAAAAATAGGCCGCGGGCACAGCCGCGCCCAAAAATAACCACCCGAAGGCCGGGGCGCCAAGTTCGTCCAGCGGAAAAAGGCCACAAAAACGGGTGGGCTATAGCCTTGGGGGGTGGGGCTGGCCAACTTCGTCCGCCGGACTCGGAATGGCGCGAGACATTGCGAGGGCCCTCCGTGTGCCAAAAATAGGCCGCGGGCACAGCCGCGCCCAAAAATAACCACCCGAAGGCCGGGGCACCAAGTTCGTCCAGCGGAAAAAGGCCACAAAAATGGGTGGGCTATAGCCTTGGGAGGTGGGGCTGGCCAACTTCGTCCGCCGGACTCTGAATGGCGCGAGACTTTGCGAGGAACCTCCGTGTGCCATAAATAGGCCGCTCGCACAGCCGCACCCAAAAATAACCGCCCGAAGGCCGGGGCGCCAAGTTCGTCCAGCGGAAAAAGGCCACAAAAACGGGTGGGCTATAGCCTTGGGGGGTGGGGCTGGCCAACTTCGTCCGCTCGACTCGGAATGGCGCGAGACTTTGCGAGGGCTCTCCGTGTGCCAAAAATAGGCCGCGGGCACAGCGGCGCCCAAAAATAACCGCCCGAAGGCTGGGGCGCCAAGTTCGTCCAGCGGAAAAAGGCCACAAAAACGGGTGGGCTATAGCCTTGGGGGGTGGGGCTGGCCAACTTCGTCCGCCGGACTCGGAATGGCGCGAGACTTTACGAGGCACCTCCGTGTGCCAAAAATAGGCCGCGGGCATAGCTGCGCCCAAAAATACCTGTCCTAAGGCCGGGGCGCCAAGTTCGTCCAGCGGAAAAAGGCCACAAAAACGGGTGGGCTATAGCCTTGGGGGGTGGGGCTGGCAGAATTCGTCCGCCGGACTCGGAATGGCCCGAGACTTTGGGAGCGGCCTCCGTGTGCCAAAAATAGGCCCCGGGCACAGCCGCGCCCAAAAATAACCGCCCGAAGGCCGGGGCGCCAAGTTCGTCCAGCGGAAAAATGGCCAAAAAACGGGTGGGCTATAGCCTTGGGGGGAGGGGCTGGCCAACTTTGACCGCCGGACTCGGAATGGGGCGAGCCTTTTGCGAGCAGCCTCCGCGTGCCAAAAATAGGCCACGGACACAGCCGCGCCCAAAAATAATCCCCCGAAGGTCGTTGCGCCCAAACCCCCCAGCGGAAAAATGGCCAAAAAACGGGTGGGCTATAGCCTTGGGGGGACGGGCTGGCCAACTTCGTCCGCCCGACTCGGAATGGGGCGAGATTTTGCGAGCGGCCTCCGCATGCCAAAAATAGGCCGCGGGCACAGCCCCGCCCAAAAATAACCCCTCGAAGGCCGGGGCGCCAAGTTCGTCCAGCGGAAAAAGGCCACAAAAACGGGTGGGCTATAGCCTTGGGGGGTGGGGCTGGCCAACTTCGTCCGCCGGACTCGGAATGGCGCGAGACTTTGCGAGCGGCCTCCGTGTGCCAAAAATAGGCCCCGGGCACAGCCGCGGCCAAAAATAACAGCCCGACGGCCGCGGCGCCAAGTTCGTCCAGCGGAAAAAGGCCACAAAAACGGGTGGGCTATAGCCTTGGGGGGTGGGGCTGGCCAACTTCGTCCGCCGGACTCGGAATGGCGCGAGACTTTGCGAGCGGCCTCCGTGTGCCAAAAATAGGCCCCGGGGGCAGCCGCGCCCAAAAATAACAGCCCGAAGGCCGGGGCGTCAAGTTCGTCCCGCGGAAAAAGGATACAAAAACGGGTGGGCTATAGCCTTGAGGGGTGGGGCTGGCCAACTTCGTTCGCCGGACTCGGAATGGCGCGAGACTTTGCGAGCGGCCTCCGTGTGCCAAAAATAGGCCCCGGGCACAGCCGCGGCCAAAAATAACAGCCCGAAGGCCGGGGCGCCAAGTTCGTCCAGCGGAAAAAGGCCACAAAAACGGGTGGGCTATAGCCTTGGGGGGTGGGGCTGGCCAACTTCGTCCGCCGGACTCGGAATGGCGCGAGACTTTGCGAACGGCCTCCGTGTGCCAAAAATAGGCCCTGGGGGCAGCCGCGCCCAAAAATAACCGCCCGAAGGCCGGGGCGTCAAGTTCGTCCTGCGGAAAAAGGATACAAAAACGGGTGGGCTATAGCCTTGGGGGGTGGGGCTGGCCAACTTCGTTCGCCGGACTCGGAATGGCGCGAGACTTTGCGAGCGGCCTCCGTGTGCCAAAAATAGACCTTGGACACAGCCGCGCCCGAAAATAACCGCCCGAAGGCCGGGGCGCCATGTTCGTCCAGCGGAAAAATGGCCAAAAAACGGGTGGGCTATAGCCTTGGGGGGAGGGGCTGGCCGACTTCGTCCGCCGGACTCGGAATGGGGCGAGACTTTGCGAGCGGCCTCTGTGTGCCAAAAATAGGCTCCAGGCAGAGCCGCGCCCAAAAATAACCGCCCGAAGGCCGGGGCGCCAGGTTCATTCAGCTTAAAAAGGCCACAAAAACGGGTGGGCTATAGCCTTGGGGGGTGGGGCTGGCCGACTTCGTCCGCCAGACTCGGAATGGGGCGAGACCTTGCGAGCGGTCTCCGCGTGCCAAAAATAGGCCGCGGGCACAGCCGCGCCCAAAAATAACCCCCCGATGGCCGGGGCGCCAAGTTCATCCAGCGGAAAAATGGCCAAAAAACAGGTGGTCTATAGCCTTGGGGGGAGGGGCTGGCCAACTTTGTCCGCCGGACTCGAAATGGGATGAGACTTTGCGAGCGGCCTCCGCGTGCCAAAAATAGGCCGCGGGCACAGCCGCGCCCAAAAATAACCCCCCGAAGGTCGGCGCGCCCAAACCCCCCAGCGGAAAAATGGCCAAAAAACGGGTGGGCTATAGCCTTGGAGGCTTGCTTAGTGGAATCCTCAAGCCCGGAAAGCTTGGAGGCGTGGACGTAGGCAAGGTTGGCCGAACCACGTAAAAATCTCGTGTTTGAATCTCTCTTCCCTTACCTTTTTATATTGTGATCATCTTAATTATTATTGCTTTGAATTTGAGTTATAATTGCATTAAGATTTTCTTTACTATTGAATAATTTTTAGAATCCCAATTCACCCCCCCTCTTGGGTTGCCTAGTTAGTATTTCATTTGGTATCAGAGCCTCGTTCTCTTGTTAAGACTTAACCGTCTAGAGTAAAAGATCCATGGCAACCCTAAATGACTCAACCTTTAGAGAAGGGCAATCCACAACTAGACCACCATTTTTTGATGGTAATGATTATGCTTATTGGAAAACTAGAATGAGAATCTATTTGCAAGCCTTAGATTATGAAATTTGGGAAGTTGTTTGTGATGGTCCATTCATACCTACGTTCAAAGATGAAGTAGGAGATGATATTCCTAAACCATCGAGTCAATGGAGTGAGTTAGAAAAGAGAAAGATGTCTCTAAACTCCAAGGCTATGAATGCTTTGTTTTGTGCCCTTGATAAGAAAGAATTCCATAGAGTATCTAGTTGTGAAAGTGCACAAGAGATATGGAACAAACTTGAAGTTGTCTATGAAGGGACAAATCAAGTGAAAGAGTCTAAAATCAGTAGATACACTCGCCAATATGAGTTGTTCCAAATGGAACAAAATGAAAATGTGTATTCTATGTACACTAGATTCACGGACATAGTGAACACCCTAAGTGCTTTAGGGAAAACCTTCTCAAATAGTGAGAAAGTTAAGAAAATCATTAGGTCACTTCCAAAAGAATGGAGACCTAAAAGAACTGCTATTGAAGAGGCCAAAGATTTAAATACTTTACCTCTTGATGATTTAATTGGTTCTCTTATTTCGTATGAAGAGGATTTAGCTGCAGAAAAAGGACATGAGGAGAAGAAGAAAAGCATTGCTCTCAAAGCTTCAAAATATGAGAGTGATGAGGAGAGTGAACCGGATGATGAAGAACTAGCCATGCTAGCAAGGAGGTTCAGAAAATTCTTCAAGAAAACCGGAGAGCGAAGAAATTTCAGAAACTTCAAGAACTATAGGGAGAAGAAGGAGGCAATCACTTGCTATGAATGCAAGAAGCCTGGACATATAAGATCGGAGTGCCCACTTATCAACAAACTCAAGAAGAAAGCAATGGTTGCAACTTGGGATGATAGTGAGGAAGAATCAAATGATGAAGAAGGATCGCAAGAAGTATCAAACCTAGCACTCATGGCAATAGGAGGGGATGATGATCTCAATGAAGTAAGTGATCCTACCTTTGATGAATTGTATGATGCTTTTCAAGATTTGCATAATGAGTTGATGAAAATTGGTAAAAAGAATGTATGTCTTAAAAAGGAAATGGCAAAGCTCAAAAATGAAAATGAATCTCTAAATGCAAGAATTGTATGCCTAGAAGTAGGAAACAAAACATTGCATGATGAAATTGCATTATCAAATGAGAAACCTAGCATCTCACATGAGCATTTGAAATCACACATAGATGAGCTGAAAAATGAGAACGAATTACTCAAGAAAAAGAATAATGAATTGAATGAAATTGTTCTGAAATTTACAAAAGGGCAAAAGATGTTGGATAATATGCTTAACTCACAAAAATGTGTTTTTGATAAAGGAGGACTTGGATATAAGCCAAACTTGAAGCAAAAGTATTATAAGAATTATTTTGTTAAAGCTACCTCCACAAATGATCATAAGATTGTATGTCATTATTGTAATCAAAATGGTCATATGAAATTTAGATGTCCCGTAAAAAGGAATGCATATTATGGTGTTAAGTGCATTTGGGTTCCAAAAGGAACCGTTGCTAACTCTCAAGGACCCAAAAAGCTTTGGGTACCTAAAACTTGAGACTTTTTCTTGTAGGGCTTGAAGAAGAAGAAGAATAAATGGTACTTGGACAGCGGTTGTTCAAGGCACATGACCGGAAACTATGCATGGTTCTCAAGCTTTACCAAAATTGAAAATGGTGGAGACGTATCCTTTGGAGACAACTCAAAAGGAAAAATTCTTGGAATTGGAAATGTTGTTAAAGTTTCTTCAACTCTAATTGAGAATGTATGTTTGGTTGAAAACTTGAAACACAACTTAATTAGCATTAGTCAATTATGTGACAAAGGTTATAAAGTTATCTTTGATAAATTTAGTTGTGTTATTGAGAACTCATGTGATGGCAAAACTTTATTTGTTGGAAATAGATGTGGTAATGTTTATATCATTGACATAGATTGTGCATCTACTCTTGATAAATGTTTTTCGGCATTGCATGATGATTGTTGGTTATGGCATAGAAGGTTAGGACATGCAAGTATGGATTTGATTTCAAAAATTTTGAAAGATAATTTAGTTAAAGGTCTTCCGAAAATTGGTTTTCAAAAGGATAAGATCTGTGAAGCTTGTCAATTTGGAAAACAAATTAAAACTTCTTTCAAGAATAAAAACCATATTTCTACTTCAAAACCACTTGAACTTCTTCACATAGATCTTTTTGGGCCATCTAGATATGCAAGTCTAAATGGCAAATATTATGCATTTGTAATAGTGGATGATTATTCTAGATATACATGGGTATTATTCTTAGCCAATAAGGATGATGCTCTTGATGCTTTTAAAGTGCTTTGTAAGAAATTACAAAATGAAAAAGGGCATGGTATTGTATGCATTAGGAGTGATCATAGAGGAGAATTTGAAAATCATGCATTTGAGAGTTTTTGCAATAATCTAGGCATTGAGCATCAATTTTCATCACCTAGAACTCCACAACAAAATGGAGTTGTTGAGAGAAAGAATAGGTCTATTCAAGAAATGGCTAGGACCATGTTAAATGAAAATGCATTACCAAAATATTTTTGGGCCGAAGCCATCAACACTGCTTGTTATGTTTTAAATCGGGTGTTGATTAGACCTAATCTTAACAAAACTCCTTATGAGCTTTGGAAAGATAGAAAACCCAACATTGGCTATTTTAAAGTTTTTGGATGCAAATGTTTTGTTTTGAACACTAAAGACAATCTTGGTAAATTTGATCCAAAATCCGATGTTGGTATCTTTCTTGGTTATTCAAATTCAAGCAAAGCTTATAGAGTTTATAACAAAAGAACTTTAGTTGTGGAGGAATCTATGCATGTCACATTTGATGAGTCTAACCCCTCCTCTTCGGAGAAAGTCGTTGTTGATGATGATGCAGGAAAAGAAGAACAAGAAGAAGAAGTATCAAATGACAATCAAGAGGATGCACCACATGGAATTCAAGAGGAACATCATGAAGAACCTAATGTGGAGCAAAATGAAGGTACTTCTCAAACACTCCCCAAGGAGTGGAGGTATGTCTCTTCTCACCCTAAAGATGTAATTTTAGGAGATCCCTCACGAGGTATAACAACTAGATCATCACTTAGAAATACTTGTGAGCATAATGCATTCATCTCTCAAATTGAACCAAAATCCTTTGAGGATGCTGAAAATGATGAATCTTGGATTATGGCAATGCAAGAGGAGTTAAATCAATTTGAAAGAAACAATGTGTGGGAATTAGTTCCTAAACCTGAACATCAATCTGTAATAGGTACTAAATGGGTGTTTAGGAATAAGATGGATGAATCCGGTGTGGTTGTAAGAAATAAAGCTACACTAGTGGCTCAAGGCTACAACAAAGAAGAAGGAATTGATTTTGATGAAACCTTTGCTCCTGTAGCAAGGTTAGAATCCATTAGGATGTTGTTAGCATATGCATGTCATAAAGATTTTATTTTATTTCAAATGGATGTGAAAAGTGCTTTCCTAAATGGATATATTATGGAAGAAGTGTATGTAAAACAACCCCCTGGTTTTGAAAATGAAAAATTTCCAAATCATGTTTATAAGTTGCTTAAAGCTTTGTATGGTTTAAAACAAGCACCTAGAGCATGGTATGATAGACTTAAGAATTTTCTGTTGGAAAATGACTTTTCAATGGGTAAAGCGGATACTACTCTTTTTGTTAAGCATAAGAACCAAGACATACTTTTTGTTCAAATTTATGTTGATGATATCATTTTTGGTTCTACTAATGAGTTGTTGTGTAAAGAATTTTCATCATGTATGAGCAAAGAATTTGAGATGAGTATGATGGGAGAGTTGAAATACTTCCTTGGACTTCAAATCAAACAAAACGAGGAAGGAATTTTCATAAATCAAGCCAAGTACATAAAGGATCTACTCAAACGATTCGGCATTGATGATTCAAAGACCAAGAATACACCAATGAGCACAACAACCAAGCTGGACAAAGATGAAAAAGGTAAAGAAGTGGACATCAAAATGTATCGAGGTATGATCGGATCTCTACTCTATTTGACTGCAAGTAGACCCGATATCATGTTTAGTGTATGTTTGTGTGCAAGATTTCAGTCATGTCCCAAGGAATCTCATTTGCTTGCTGTTAAAAGAATTTTCCGTTATTTGAGTGGAACCATAGATATTGGCCTTTGGTATCCTAGGGGAACTCATATAGATTTAACATGTTTTTCGGATGCGGATTTTGCTGGTTATAAAGTGGATAGGAAGAGCACTAGTGGAACTTGCTATATTCTAGGACACTCTCTTGTTTCATGGTTTAGCAAGAAACAAAATTCTGTTGCACTTTCAACTACCGAGGCTGAATATATAGCTGCCGGAAGTTGTTGTGCACAAGTACTTTGGATGAAACAAACACTTAGAGATTATGGCATTAATCTTGAGCAAATTCCTATTAAGTGTGATAATACTAGTGCTATAAATCTTTCAAAGAATCCCATTCAACACTCTCGAACCAAGCATATAGAAATAAGACATCATTTCTTGAGAGATCATGTTCAAAAGGAGATATTGCATTAGAGTTTATTTCCACAGAAAAACAACTTGCCGATATTTTCACAAAACCGCTTTGCGAAGAACAATTTTCAAAAATTCGACATGAACTTGGGATGATGAAATTTTTGCATTAAACATCTCTATTCATGCTATTGAGTGTACTAAATTGATTGATTATTTTTTATGAAATGCTTGAGCTTGGTGGACAAATGATAAATTTGCATTGATATATCTTGATTATATGAATTAATTGGTTGAAAACATGTTCATGAATCATGCATTAAATTGGCTCATAAAATATTTTCAGATCAATTAAATGATCTTGGAATATATTATTTGCGGGCCAAAAATTAAATCAAATGTGCGAAATTACAGATAAAATAAACGGTTAGCCGTTTCCTATAAACGGATCACCGTTTAATTCCAGAAACGAGATTGTGTGTCTGTCTAGTTACCCTTTCACCGTTTGCCACAATCGGTGAACCGTTTTTCAACAGCGAGTCCTCTAACAGTTACTCCGTAGCCGTTATGTGTTTAAGCCTTCACCGTTATTTTCTCTCTTAGTCCCTGGGAGTTACCCTTTAACCGTTTAAATAAACGGTTAACCGTTTTCGCAAAATATAAAAACTGTTCAAAGCCTTTCTTCTTCTTCTCCAGTTACCCTCTCACCGTTTCCTCCATTGTTGCGCAGCCGAAGGTCTCCTTGCCCTCAAATCCTCATTTTTCTTGCTTTTCGTGCCAAATCAAACCCTCAAAATCATTTCTTGTCACCTTTAGACCATTTCTACCGATTCAAAACTTCAAATCTAGCCCAAAATTCAAAAATCCCAAATCTAAACCCTAACTATCGCGGGTCGGATCTCTTCGTTCTTAATCCGATTTTCACCTCTCTCCAACCAAATTGATCATCCTACTCACATCTTCTACTCCTCATTACGTGTTTCCATGGCTGAACCTCCTCGGAGAAATCTCAGACGTAAATCATGCCTCCAAGAATCCCATACCACCTCGGGCGGTCTCGATTTTCAAGGATTCACTTCCCCACACCTGCCTTGGCTAAGCGGTTCGAAGATCGCTTTGATGGTCGAAAGGTACTTGACTCCTTCTTTGTTGACATTGATGATTTCAGTAATTTGGTTGTATGTGGTAGAAGTATTCGGGATATGCTTCGGCCTTGGGAGTCTGGCATTGATTTTGATGACCGAGTTTATCCAAACTTAGTGCGAGTCTTTTACTCTAACATGGAAATCTCCGATACTCGCCCAAATAGGATAGTCACTCAAGTCGGCCGTGTACCCATAGAATTTGATGATGCGGACTTAGCTGACTTTCTAGGTATCTCTTGTGAGGGGATTGACATCTACACCTCTAGGAAAACCCTCTCCTTTGATTCCTTTTCTCATACTCACGGCGTCCGTAATATATGTCGTCGTCGAGACTTATCGGATGATATCTGTATGCTTCCATTTCGGTCTCAACTTTTACCTCTCCAAGTTCGTATTCTTCACTCTATTCTACAGCACATAGTGACTCCTAGGAAGGGTCACTCGGATGAGGTTACGAGGTTAGACGTCGCCTTATTGGATAGCCTTCTTACAGATCGTCCCATTAACCTCGGGTATATTATTGTGCGACATATGCTGAGTACTCCAGCGGTCAACCACCGCTTGCTTCCCTACGGCAGTATCATCACTAAAATACTGCGACGCTTTGAGGTGCCACTTCTTGATACTGGACATATGGAGACTCGACGGATTGGTTCCGAGGCAGTAACCAGTATCGGATTCTCTAGAAAGAATGGAGTGTGGATAAAGACAAGCAACTCCAAAAACTGGGATACCTTGATTGCTCCAGAGGATGATCGGATGCTCAATGATGTCTATCGTCCCGATCAGCTTCCTGACTTTAGACTAGGCGCTCATCCTCATCCTCCGCGTCGCCGTTTTGTTCCTCAGCCTCCAGCTGACTCAGACTCTGAGGAGCATACGATGGATGCTGACATTCCCTCCACTTCCGAGCCGCCTCCTGCTCCTGAGCCTTCTGCTGTTCCCGTGCAGCCATCTGCCTCTATGCCACCTCCAGCTTCAGTTCAGCCTCCTGCTTCAGATGCCGTGCAGCAGCTGATCACTGATGTTCAGCGGATCTCGGAGCGCCAGCAGCTGATTCTTGATCGGTTGGACACTCTTTCCCGTGACCACCAGCAGCTGCGTTCTGACTTTCAGATATTCCAGCGGCAGAGCCTTGATCAGCAGATGGAGCTTATCGCTGGACAGCGCACTCTTCTCGGCTATTTCGGCTATGATCCGGGGAGCACATCTTCTCCATAGTTTCTGAGCTCTGTTTTCGCACATACATTCTTCATTTTGATTTTTAGCATTTTTATATTTCTCTTATGGATTTTGATGCATATATTTGGGATGTTCTTGATGATTACATGATTGATGATTACATTATTGATGCTTTGTGATTGACTCGTTGGTTGGATATTGTAAATGTGGTTTATTTGTGGATATTGAAGTGTTGGTATGTTTGTGGTTCTTGAAGTGTTATTTTGATGTGTTTATGGAGTTGTTGGCTTGTTGAAAGAAGAAGTTGATGTTCATATATTTTTGGAAGTGTTCTATCTCATTTTGTATAACTGGTTTTGCTCATTTTTAAGGGGAAACTCTGCCGAAATTTCCACTCGCCATAACCGGACAATTTTTTTTTTAAAACGGATTTGCGTATTTCTTATTTCCTCTTTTCTTTTTGATGATGAAGGGGGAGATAATTTGTGGTTTTTTTTTAAGATGATTTTTTTTTTAATGGGAAATTTTTTTTATGGATTTAAAATGGGGAGATTTAAAGCAAGAATCCTTTTATTCACAATTCTCAATTTGGCCATACATGTAGGGGGAGCACATATTAAGGGGGAGCTAAAACATTGAATGAAATTTGTCATCATCAAAAAGGGGGAGATTGTTAACATAAATATGTTAATAATATTGATTTTGATGATAACAAATTTTAAATGTATTTTGACAAAAATATTGGAACTATTTTCTTAATAAACGAAAACCTTTTTAATCATTACCTTATTTCTTCATAAAAGATGGATTTTCAAATTAGAAAGAAATTCTCTGCAAACTTGTTTAAAATTGCAATTTTGGTCATAAACGGTGAACCGTTTACTTTAAACGGTTAACCGATTAAAGGCAGAGAGTAACACATTTCCTAACCCTCTAACCGTTTAGAAAAAAACGGAAAATACAAAAGATGGTGAGGTTACTGGAAATTAACGGTAAACCGTTTTATTTTAAACGGTTAACCGATTATCACCAGAGAGCAACATGTTGCCTAAGCTCTAGCCGTTTATGCTTAACGGAAAACACCCAAGAAGGGAAGGCTACTGGAAACTAACGGTGAACCGTTTATTTTTAAACGGTTAACCGATAACGTCCAGAATTGAAGGTTGTCCTCCTATGGTATTGATTAACGAAAACTGATAAGGCTAAATTGTTGTGCAGGTTACTGGATCCAAACGGCAAACCGTTTATTTTAAACGGTCAACCGATAATACTCAGAGAAGCCACCTTATGAAAACCCTTAACCGCTAAATAAAAACGGATTAACTGATGTTCATTGTGCAGGTTACTGGAGACAAACGGCTAACCGTTTATTTCAAACGGTGCACCGATAATATACAGAAACGTTACTTCATGCAAGGCCTTAGCCGTTTAGTGTAAACGGATACCCAATGCTCATATTACAGGCTTCTGGAAGTTAACGGCGAAAGGGCAATCCTAAACGGCAAACCGTTTATTTGAAATCTGGCCCAACGGTAACTTTGACCAACCGAAACGGTTAACCGTTTATGGTTAACGGCGAACCGTTTTCTGTCCGACAGTTTGTAACGGCTAGATTTTCAGCTCCAAATATAAATAAGCTCATTCAAATTCAAAGAAGATTGATCACAACACAACCATTTGAGCTAATATTCGAGAATACAATCTTCATAGAGCTTAGAACACATTCTTGCTTCATCTATTCACATATTAAGCATCATTGAGTTATCTTGTATATTGTGAGAGGCAAAACAAATTTGTAATCTTTTACTTTGAGTGATTGTAAGTGTTGGGATACACTTGGGTTAAGAGATTGGGGATAATCTCTTGTTGTAAAGGTCCATTGACACCTTGGAAGTCAAGTGTAAGCATTTGAAGCCTTGGAGGCTTGCTTAGTGGAATCCTAAAGCCCGGAAAGCTTGGAGGCGTCGACGTAGGCAAGGTTGGCCGAACCACGTAAAAATCTCGTGTTTGAATCTCTCTTCCCTTACCTTTTTATATTGTGATCATCTTAATTATTATTGCTTTGAATTTGAGTTATAATTGCATTAAGATTTTCTTTACTATTGAATAATTTTTAGAATCCCAATTCACCCCCCCCTCTTGGGTTGCCTAGTTAGTATTTCACGCCGGACTCGGAATTGGGCGAGACTTTGCGAGCAGCCTCCGCGTGCCAAAAATAGGCTACGGGCACAGCCGCGCCCAAAAATAATCCCCCGAAGGTCGTTGCGCCCAAACCCCCCAGCGGAAAAATGGCCAAAAAACGGGTGGGCTATAGCCTTGGGGGGAGGGCCTGGCCAACTTCGTCCGCCCGACTTGGAATGGGGCGAGACCTTGCGAGCGGCCTCCGCGTGCCAAAAATAAGCCGCGGGCACAGCCGCGCCCAAAAATAACCGCCCGAAGGCCGGGGCTAAAAGTTCGTCCAGCGGAAAAATGGCCAAAAAAGGGGTGGGCTATAGCCTTGGGGGGAAGGGCTGGCCCACTTCGTCCGCCGGACTCGGAATGGGGCGACACTTTGCGAACGGCCTCAGCGTGCCAAAAATAGGCCGCGGGCACAGCCGCGCCCAAAAATAACAGCCCGAAGTCCGGTGCGCCAAGTTCGTCCAGCGGAAAAATGGCCAAAAAAGGGGTGGGCTATAGCCTTGGGGGGAAGGGCTGGCCCACTTCGTCCGCCGGACTCGGAATGGGGCGACACTTTACGAACGGCCTCGCGTGCTAAAAATAGGCCGCGGGCACAGCCGCGCCCAAAAATAACAGCCCGAAGTCCGGTGCGCCAAGTTCGTCCAGCGGAAAAATGGCCAAAAAAGGGGTGGGCTATAGCCTTGGGGGGAGGGGCTGGCCCACTTCGTCCGCCGGACTCGGAATGGGGCGAGACTTTGTGAGCGGCATCCGCGTGCTAAAAATAGGCCGCGGGCACAGCCGCGCCCAAAAATAACCCCTCGAAGGCCAGGGCGCCAAGTTCGTCCAGCGGAAAAATGGCCAAAAAACGGGTGGGCTATAGCCTTGGGGGGAGGGGCTGGCCCACTTCGTCCGCCCGACTCGGAATGGGACGAGACTTTGCGAGCGGCCTCCGCGTGCCAAAAATTGGCCGCGGGTACAGCCGCACCCAAAAATAACCCCCCGAAGGTCGTTGCGCCCAAACACCCCAGCGGAAAAATGGCCAAAAAATGGGTGGGATATAGCCTTGGGGGGAGGGGCTGGCCAACTTCGTCCGCCGGACTCGTAATGGGGCGAGACTTTACGAGCGGGCTCCGCGTGCCAAAAATAGGCCGCCGGCACAGCCGCGCCCAAAAATAACCGCCCGACGGCAGGGGCGCCATGTTCGTTCAGCGGAAAAATGGCCAAAAAACGGGTGGGCTATAGCCTTGGGTGGAGGGGCTGGCCAACTTCGTCCGCCGGACTCGGAATGGGGGGACAGTTTGCGAACGGCCTCAGCGTGCCAAAAATAGGCCGTGGGCACAGCCGCGCCCAAAAATAACGGTCCGAAGGCTGGGGCGGCAAGTTCGTCCAGCGGAAAAATGGCCAAAAAACGGGTGCGCTATAGCCTTGGGGGGAGGGGCTGGCCAACTTCGACCGCCGGACTCGGAATGGGGCGAGCCTTTGCGAGCAGCCTCCGCGTGCCAAAAATAGGCCACGGGCACAGCCGCGCCCAAAAATAACCCACCGAAGGTCGGCGCGCCCCAACCCCCCAGCGGAAAAATGGCCAAAAAACGGGTGGGCTATATCCTTCGGGGGAGGGGCTGGCCAACTTCGTCCGCCGGACTCGGAATGGGGCGAGACCTTGCGAGCGGCCTCAACGTGCCAAAAATAGGCCGCGGGCACAGCCGCGCCCAAAAATAACCGTCCGAAGGCTGGGGCGCCAAGTTCGTCCAGCGGAAAAATGGCCAAAAAAGGGGTGGGCTATAGCCTTGGGGGGAGGGGCTGGCCAACTTCGACCGCCGGACTCGGAACGGGGCAAGCCTTTGCGAGCAGCCTCCGCGTGCGAAAAATAGGCCACGGGCACAGCCGCACCCCAAAATAACCCCCCGATGGTCGGCGCGCCCAAACCCCCCAGCGGAAAATTGGCAAAAAAACGGGTGGGCTATATACTTGGGGGAAGGGGCTGGCCAACTTCGTCCGTCGGACTCGGAATGGGGCGAGAGTTTGCGAGCGGTCTACGTGTGCCAAAAATAGGCCATGGGCACAGCCGCGTCAAAAAATAACCGGCCGAAGGCCGGGGCGCCAAGTTCGTCCTGCGGAAAAATGGCCAAAAAAGGGGTGGGCTATAGTCTTGGGGGGAGGGGCTGTCCAACTTCGTCCGCCGGACTCGGAATGGGGCGAGACTTTGCGAGCGGCCTCCGCGTGCCAAAAATAGGCCGGGGGCACAGCCGCGCCCAAAAATAACCCCTCGAAGGCCAGGGCGCTAAGTTCGTCCAGCGGAAAAATGGCCAAAAAACGGGTGGGCTATAGCCTTGGGGGGAGGGGCTGGCCAACTTCGACCGCCGGACTCGGAATGGGGCAAGCCTTTGCGAGCAGCCTCCGCATGCCAAAAATAGGCCACGGGCACAGCCGCGCCCAAAAATAATCCCCCGAAGGTCATTGCGCCCAAACCCCACGGCGGAAAAATGGCCAAAAAACGGGTGGGCTATAGCCTTGGGGGGAGGGGCTGGCCAACTTCGTCCGCCCGACTCGGAATGGGGCGAGATTTTGCGAGCGGCCTCCGCGTGCCAAAAATAGTCTGCGGGCACAGCCGCGCCCAAAAATAACCCCTCGAAGACCGGGGCGCCAAGTTCGTCCACCGGAAAAATGGCCAAAAAACGGGTGGGCTATAGCCTTGGGGGGAGGGGCTGGCCAATTTCGACCGCCGGACTCGGAATGGGGCGAGCCTTTGCGAGCATCCTCCGCGAGCCAAAAATAGGCCACGGGCACAGCCGCGCCCAAAAGTAACCCACCGAAGGTCGGCGCGCCCCAACCCCCAGCGGAAAAATGGCCAAAAGACGGGTGGGCTATAGCCTTGGGGGGAGGGGCAGGCCAACTTCGTCCGCCGGACTCGGAATGGGGCGAGACTTTGCGAGCGGCCTCCACGTGCCAAAAATAGGCCGCGGGCACAGCTGCGCCCAAAAATAACCGCTCGAAGGCCGGGGCGCCAAGTTCGTCTAGCGGAAAAATGGCCAAAAAACGGGTGGGCTATAGCCTTGGGGGGAGGGGCTGGCCAACTTCGACCGCCGGACTCGGAATGGGGCGAGACTTTGCGAGCAACCTCCGCGTGCCAAAAATAGGCCACGGGAACAGCCGCACCCCAAAATAACCCCCCGATGGTCGGCGCGCCTAAACCCCCCAGCGGAAAATTGGCGAAAAAACGGGTGGGCTATAGCCTTGGGGGGAGGGGCTGGCCAACTTCGTCCGCCGGACTCGGAATGGGGTGAGACTTTGCGAGCGGCGTCCGCGTGCCAAAAATAGGCCATGGGCACAGCCGCGTCCAAAAATAACCGGCCGAAGGCCGGGGCGCCAAGTTCGTCCTGCGGAAAAATGGTCAAAAAACGGGTGGGCTATAGTCTTGGGGGGAGGGGCTGGCCAACTTCGTCCGCCGGACTCGGAATGGGGCGAGACTTTGCTAGCGGCCTCCGCGTGACAAAAATAGGCCGCGGGCACAACCGCGCCCAAAAATAACCGCCCGAAGGCTGGGGCGCCAAGTTCGTCCAGCGGAAAAATGGCCAAAAAAGGGTGGGCTATAGCCTTGGGGGGAGGGGCTGGCCAACTTCGTCCGCCGGACTCGGAATGGGGCGAGACTTTGCGAGCGGCCTCCGCGTGAAAAAAATAGGCCGCGGGCACAACCGCGCCCAAAAATAACCGCCCGAAGGCTGGGGCGCCAAGTTCGTCCAGCGGAAAAATGGCCAAAAAAGGGGTGGGCTATAGCCTTGGGGGGAGGGGCTGGCCAACTTCGACCGCTGGACTCGGAATGGGCCAAGCCTTTGCGAGCAGCCTCCGCGTGCCAAAAATAGGCCACGGGCACAGCCGCGCCCAAAAATAACCCCCCGAAGGTCATTGCGCCCAAACCACACGGCGGAAAAATGGCCAAAAAACGGGTGGGCTATAGCCTTGGGGGGAGGGGCTGGCCCACTTCGTCCGCCCGACTCGGAATGGGGCGAAATTTTGCGAGCGGCCTCCGCGTGCCAAAAATAGGCCGTGGGCACAGCTGCGCCAAAAAATAACCCCTCGAAGGCCGGGGCGCCAAGTTCGTCCACCGGAAAAATGGCCAAAAAACGGGTGGGCTATAGCCTTCGGGGGAGGGGCTGGCCAATTTCGACCGCCGGACTCGGAATGGGGCGAGACTTTGCGAGCGGCCTCCACGTGCCAAAAATAGGCCGTGGGCACAGCCGCGCCCAAAAATAACCCCTCGAAGGCCGGGGCGCCAAGTTCGTCCACCTGAAAATTGACCAAAAAATGGGTGGGCTATAGCCTTGGGGGTAGGGGCTGGCCAACTTCGACCGCCGGACTCGGAATGGGGTGAGCCTTTGTGAGCAGCCTCCGTGAGCCAAAAATAGGCCACGGGCACAGCCGCGCCCAAAAATAACCCACCGAAGGTCGGCGCGCCCCAACCCCCCAGCGGAAAAATGGCCAAAAGACGGGTGGGCTATAGCCTTGGGGGGAGGGGCTGGCCCACTTCGTCCGCCGGACTCGGAATGGGGCGAGACTTTGCGAGCGGCCTCCGCGTGCCAAAAATAGGCCGCGGGCACAGCCGCGCCCAAAAATAACAACCCGAAGGCCGGGGCGCCAAGTTCGTCCAGCGGAAAAATGGCCAAAAAACGGGTGGGCTATAGCCTTGGGGGGAGGGGCTGGCCAACTTCGTCCGCCGGACTCGGAATGGGGCGAGACTTTGCGAGCAGCCTCCGCGTGCCAAAAATAGGCCACGGGCACAGCCGCGCCCAAAAATAACCCCCCGAAGGTCATTGCGCCCAAACCCCACGGCGGAAAAATGGCCAAAAAACGGGTGGGCTATAACCTTGGGAGGAGGGGCTGGCTAACTTCGTCCGCCGGACTCGGAATGGGGCGACACTTTTCGAGCGGCCTCCACGTGCCAAAAATAGGCCGCGGGCACAGCCGCGCCCAAAAATAACCCCTCGAAGGCCGGGGCGCCAAGTTCGTCCACCGGAAAAATGGCCAAAAAACGGGTGGGCTATAGCCTTGGGGGGAGGGGCTGGCCAACTTCGTCCGCCGGACTCGGAATGGGGCGAGACTTTGCGATCGGCCTCCACGTGCCAAAAATAGGCCACGGGCACAGCTACGCCCAAAAATAACCCCTCGAAGGCCGGGGCGCCACGTTCGTCCACCGGAAAAATGGCCAAAAAACGGGTGGGCTATAGCCTTCGGGGGAGGGGCTGGCCAATTTCGACCGCCGGACTCGGAATGGGGCGAGACTTTGCGAGCGGCCTCCACGTGCCAAAAATAGGCCGCGGGCACAGCCGCGCCCAAAAATAACCCCTCGAAGGCCGGGGCGCCAAGTTCGTCCACCTGAAAAATGACCAAAAAATGGGTGGGCTATAGCCTTGGGGGTAGGGGCTGGCCAACTTCGACCGCCGGACTCGGAATGGGGTGAGCCTTTGCGAGCAGCCTCCGCGAGCCAAAAATAGGCCACGGGCACAGCCGCGCCCAAAAATAACCCACCGAAGGTCGGCGCGCCCCAACCCCCAGCGGAAAAATGGCCAAAAGACGGGTGGGCTATAGCCTCGTGGGGAGGGGCTGGCCCACTTCGTCCGCCGGACTCGGAATGGGGCGAGACTTTGCGAGCGGCCTCCGCGTGCCAAAAATAGGCCGCCGGCACAGCCGCGCCCAAAAATAACCACCCGAAGGCTGGGGCGCCAAGTTCGTCCAGCGGAAAAATGGCCAAAAAAGGGGTGGGCTATAGCCTTGGGGGGAGGGGCTGGCCAACTTCGTCCGCCGGACTCGGAATGGGGCGAGACTTTGCGAGCAGCCTCCGCGTGCCAAAAAAAGGCCACGGGCACAGCCGCACCCAAAAATAACCCCCCAAAGGTCATTGCGCCCAAACCCCACGGCGGAAAAATGGCCAAAAAACGGGTGGGCTATAGCCTTGGGAGGAGGGGCTGGCTAACTTCGTCCGCCGGACTCGGAATGGGGCGACACTTTTCGAGCGGCCTCCACGTGCCAAAAATAGGCCGCGGGCACAGCCGCGCCCAAAAATAACCCCTCGAAGGCCGGGGCGCCAAGTTCGTCCACCGGAAAAATGGCCAAAAAACGGGTTGGCTATAGCCTTGGGGGGAGGGGCTGGCCAACTTCGTCCGCCGGACTCGGAATGGGGCGAGACTTTGCGAGCAGCCTCCGCGTGCCAAAAATAGGCCACGGGCACAGCCGCGCCCAAAAATAATCCCCCGAAGGTCGTTTCGCCCAAACCCCCCAGCGGAAAAATGGCCAAAAAACGGGTGGGCTATAGCCTGGGGGGGAGGGGCTGGCCCACTTCGTCCGCACGACTCGGAATGGGGTGAGACTTTACGAGTGTCCTCCGCGTGCCAAAAATAGGCCACGGGCACAGCCGCATCCAAAAATAACCGGCCGAAGGCCGGGGCGCCAAGTTCGTCCAGCGGAAAAATGGCTAAAAAACGGGTGGGCTATAGCCTTGGGGGGAGGGGCTGGCCAACTTCGTCCGCCGGACTCGGAATGGGGCGAGACTTTGCGAGCGGCCTCCAAGTGCCAAAAATAGGCCGCGGGCACAGCCGCGCCCAAAAATAACCGCTCGAAGGCCGGGGCGCCAAGTTCGTCCAGCGGAAAAATGGCCAAAAAACGGGTGGGCTATAGCCTTGGGGGGAGGGGCTGGCCAACTTCGACCGCCGGACTCGGAATGGGGCGAGACTTTGCGAGCAGCCTCCGCGTGCCAAAAATAGGCCACGGGAACAGCCGCACCCCAAAATAACCCCCCGTTGGTCGGCGCGCCTAAACCCCCCAGCGGAAAATTGGCGAAAAAACGGGTGGGCTACAGCCTTGGGGGGAGGGGCTGGCCAACTTCGTCCGCCGGACTCGGAATGGGGTGAGACTTTGCGAGCGGCGTCCGCGTGCCAAAAATAGGCCATGGGCACAGCCGCGTCCAAAAATAACCGGCCGAAGGCCGGGGCGCCAAGTTCGTCCTGCGGAAAAATGGCCAAAAAACGGGTGGGCTATAGTCTTGGGGGGAGGGGCTGGCCAACTTCGTCCGCCGGACTCGGAATGGGGCGAGACTTTGCGAGCGGCCTCCGCGTGACAAAAATAGGCCGCGGGCACAACCGCGCCCAAAAATAACCGCCCGAAGGCTGGGGCGCCAAGTTCGTCCAGCGGAAAAATGGCCAAAAAAGGGGTGGGCTATAGCCTTGGGGAGGGCTGGCCAACGTCGTCCGCCGGACTCGGAATGGGGCGAGACTTTGCGAGCGGCCTCCGCGTGAAAAAAATAGGCCGCGGGCACAACCGCGCCCAAAAATAACCGCCCGAAGGCTGGGGCGCCAAGTTCGTCCAGCGGAAAAATGGCCAAAAAAGGGGTGGGCTATAGCCTTGGGGGGAGGGGCTGGCCAACTTCGACCGCTGGACTCGGAATGGGGCAAGCCTTTGCGAGCAGCCTCCGCGTGCCAAAAATAGGCCATGGGCACAGCCGCGCCCAAAAATAACCCCCCGAAGGTCATTGCGCCCAAACCCCACGGCGGAAAAATGGCCAAAAAACGGGTGGGCTATAGCCTTGGGGGGAGGGGCTGGCCAACTTCGTCCGCCCGACTCGGAATGGGGCGAGATTTTGCGAGCGGCCTCCGCGTGCCAAAAATAGGCCGCGGGCACAGCCGCGCCCAAAAATAACCCCTCGAAGGCCGGGGCGCCAAGTTCGTCCACCGGAAAAATGGCCAAAAAACGGGTTGGCTATAGCCTTGGGGGGAGGGGCTGGCCAACTTCGTCCGCCGGACTCGGAATGGGGCGAGACTTTGCGAGCAGCCTCCGCGTGCCAAAAATAGGCCACGGGCACAGCCGCGCCCAAAAATAATCCCCCGAAGGTCGTTTCGCCCAAACCCCCCAGCGGAAAAATGGCCAAAAAACGGGTGGGCTATAGCCTGGGGGGGAGGGGCTGGCCCACTTCGTCCGCACGACTCGGAATGGGGTGAGACTTTACGAGTGTCCTCCGCGTGCCAAAAATAGGCCACGGGCACAGCCGCATCCAAAAATAACCGGCCGAAGGCCGGGGCGCCAAGTTCGTCCAGCGGAAAAATGGCTAAAAAACGGGTGGGCTATAGCCTTGGGGGGAGGGGCTGGCCAACTTCGTCCGCCGGACTCGGAATGGGGCGAGACTTTGCGAGCGGCCTCCAAGTGCCAAAAATAGGCCGCGGGCACAGCCGCTCCCAAAAATAACCGCTCGAAGGCCGGGGCGCCAAGTTCGTCCAGCGGAAAAATGGCCAAAAAACGGGTGGGCTATAGCCTTGGGGGGAGGGGCTGGCCAACTTCGACCGCCGGACTCGGAATGGGGCGAGACTTTGCGAGCAGCCTCCGCGTGCCAAAAATAGGCCACGGGAACAGCCGCACCCCAAAATAACCCCCCGTTGGTCGGCGCGCCTAAACCCCCCAGCGGAAAATTGGCGAAAAAACGGGTGGGCTACAGCCTTGGGGGGAGGGGCTGGCCAACTTCGTCCGCCGGACTCGGAATGGGGTGAGACTTTGCGAGCGGCGTCCGCGTGCCAAAAATAGGCCATGGGCACAGCCGCGTCCAAAAATAACCGCCCGAAGGCCGGGGCGCCAAGTTCGTCCTGCGGAAAAATGGCCAAAAAACGGGTGGGCTATAGTCTTGGGGGGAGGGGCTGGCCAACTTCGTCCGCCGGACTCGGAATGGGGCGAGACTTTGCGAGCGGCCTCCGCGTGACAAAAATAGGCCGCGGGCACAACCGCGCCCAAAAATAACCGCCCGAAGGCTGGGGCGCCAAGTTCGTCCAGCGGAAAAATGGCCAAAAAAGGGGTGGGCTATAGCCTTGGGGGGAGGGGCTGGCCAACTTCGTCCGCCGGACTCGGAATGGGGCGAGACTTTGCGAGCGGCCTCCGCGTGAAAAAAATAGGCCGCGGGCACAACCGCGCCCAAAAATAACCGCCCGAAGGCTGGGGCGCCAAGTTCGTCCAGCGGAAAAATGGCCAAAAAAGGGGTGGGCTATAGCCTTGGGGGGAGGGGCTGGTCAACTTCGACCGCTGGACTCGGAATGGGGCAAGCCTTTGCGAGCAGCCTCCGCGTGCCAAAAATAGGCCATGGGCACAGCCGCGCCCAAAAATAACCCCCCGAAGGTCGTTGCGCCCAAACCCCCCAGCGGAAAAATGGCCAAAAAACGGGTGGGCTCTAGCCTTGGGGGGAGGGGCTGGCCAACTTGGTCCACCGGACTAGGAATGGGGCGAGACTTTGCGAGCGGCCTCCGCATGCCAAAAGTAGGCCGCGGGCACAGCCGCGCCCAAAAATAACCACCCGAAGGCTGGGGCGCCAAGTTCGTCCAGCGGAAAAATGGCCAAAAAAGGGGTGGGCTATAGCCTTGGGGGGAGGGACTGGCCCACTTCGTCCGCCGGACTCGGAATGGGACGAGACTTTGCGAGTGGCCTCCGCGTGCAAAAAATAGGCCGTGGGCACTGCCACCCCCAAAAATAACCATCCGAAGGCCGGGGCGACAAGTTCGTCCAGCAGAAAAATGGCCAAAAAACGGGTCGGCTATAGCCTTGGGGGGAAGGGCTGGCCAACTTCGTCTGCCGTACTCGGAATGGGACGAGACTTTGCGAGCGTCCTCCACCTGCCAAAAATAGGACGCGGGCACAACCGCGCCCAAAAATAACCGCCCGAAGGCCGGGGCGCCAAGTTCGTCCAGCGAAAAAATGGCCAAAAAACGGGTGGGCTATAGCCTTGGTGGGAGGGGCCGTCCCACTTCTTCCGCCGGACTCGGAATGCGGCGAAACTTTGCGAGTGGCCTCCGCGTGCCAAAAATAGGCCGCGGCCACAGCCGCACCCAAAAATAACCGCCCGAAGGCCGGGGCGCCCAGTTCGTCCAGCGGAAAAATGGCCAAAAAACGGGTGGGCTATAGCCTTGGGGGGAGGGGCTGGCCGACTTTGTCCGCCGGACTCGGAATGGGGCGAGACTTTGCGAGCGGCCTCCGCGTGCCAAAAATAGGCCACGGGCACAACCGCGCCCAAAAATAACCGCCCGATGGCCGGGGCGCCAAGTTCGTCCCCCGGAAAAATGGCCAAAAAACGGGTGGGCTATAGCCTTGGGGGGAGGGACTGGCCCACTTCGTCCGCCGGACTCGGAATGGGACGAGACTTTGCGAGCGGCCTTCGCGTGCCCAAACTAAGCCGCGGCCCCAGCCGCGCCCAAAAATAACCGCCCGAAGGCCGGGGCGCCAAGTTCGTCCAGCGGAAAAAGGGCCAAAAAACGGGTGGGCTATAGCCTTGGGGGGAGGGGCTGGCCCACTTCGTCCGCCAGACTCGGAATGGGGCGAGACTTTGCGAGCGGCCTGAGCGTTCCAAAAATAGGCCGCGGGCACAGCCACGCCCAAAAATAACCCCCCGAAGGTCGGCGCGCCCAAACCCCCCAGCGGAAAAATGGCCAAAAAATGGGTGGGCTATAGCCTTGGGGGGAGGGGCTGGCCAACTTCGTCCGCCGGACTCGGAATGGGGCGAGATTTTGCGAGCGGCCTCCGCATGCCAAAAATAGGCCGCGGCCACAGCCGCACCCAAAAATAACCGCCCGAAGGCCGGGGCGCCCAGTTCGTCCAGCGGGAAAATGGCCAAAAAACGGGTGGGCTATAGCCTTGGGGGGAGGGGCTGGCCGACTTTGTCCGCCGGACTCGGAATGGGGCGAGACTTTGCGAGCGGCCTCCGCGTGCCAAAAATAGGCCACGGGCACAACCGCGCCCAAAAATAACCGCCCGATGGCCGGGGCGCCAAGTTCGTCCCGCGGAAAAATGGCCAAAAAACGGGTGGGCTATAGCCTTGGGGGGAGGGACTGGCCCACTTCGTCCGCCGGACTCGGAATGGGACGAGACTTTGCGAGCGGCCTTCGCGTGCCCAAACTAAGCCGCGGCCCCAGCCGCGCCCAAAAATAACCGCCCGAAGGCCGGGGCGCCAAGTTCGTCCAGCGGAAAAAGGGCCAAAAAACGGGTGGGCTATAGCCTTGGGGGGAGGGGCTGGCCAACTTCGTCCGCCGGACTTGGAATGGGGCGAGACTTTGCGAGCGGCCTCCGTGTGCCAAAAATAGGCCACGGTCGCAGCCGCGCCCAAAAATAACCCCCCGAAGGTCGTTGCGCCCAAACCCCCCGGCGGAAAAATGGCCAAAAAGCGAGTGGGCTATAGCCTTGGAGGGAGGGGCTGGCCCACTTCGTCCGCCGGACTCGATATGGGGCGAGACTTTCCGAGCGGCCTCCGCGTCACAAAAATAGGCCGCACGTACAGCCGCGCCCAAATATACCCCCCCGAAGGTCGTTGCGCCCAAACCCCCCAGCGGAAAAATGGCCAAAAAACGGGTGGGCTCTAGCCTTGGGGGGAGGGGCTGGCCAACTTGGTCCACCGGACTAGGAATGGGGCGAGACTTTGCGAGCGGCCTCCACCTGCCAAAAATAGGACGCGGGCACAACCGCGCCCAAAAATAACCGCCCGAAGGCCGGGGCGCCAAGTTCGTCCAGCGAAAAAATGGCCAAAAAACGGGGGGGCTATAGCCTTGGGGGGAGGGGCTGGCCAACTTCGTCCGCCGGACTCGGAATGGCGCGAGACTTTGCGAGCGGCCTCCGTATGCCAAAAATAGACCGCGATCACAGCCACGCCCAAAAATAACCCCCCGAAGGTCGTTGTGCGTAAACCCACCAGCGGAAAAATGGCCAAAAAACGGGTGGGCTATAGCCTTGGGGGGAGCGGCGGGCCAACTTCGTCCGCCGGACTCGGAATGGGGCGAGACTTTGCGAGCGGCCTCCGCGTGCCAAAAATAGGACGCGGACATAGTCGCGCCCAAAAATAACACCTCGAAGGTCGTTGCGCCCAAACCTTCCAGCGGAAAAATGGCCAAAAAATGGGTGGGCTATAGCCTTGGGGGGAAGGGCTGGCCAACATCGTCCGCCGGACTCGGAATGGGGCGAGACTTTGCGAGCGGCCTCCACGTGCCAAAAATAGGCCGCGGGTACAGCTACACCCAAAAATAACCGCCCGAAGGCCGGGGCGCCTAGTTCGTCCAGCAGAAAAATGGCCAAAAAACGGGTGGGCTATAGCCTTGGGGCGAAGGGCTGGCCAACTTCGTCCGCCGTACTCGGAATGGGACGAGATTTTGCGAGCGGCCTCCGCGTGGCAAAAATAGGCCGCGGGCACAGCCGCACCCAAAAATAACTGCCCGAAGGCCGGGGCGCCAAGTTCGTCCAGCGGAAAAATGGCCGAAAACCGGGTGGGCTATAGCCTTGGGGGGAGGGGCTGGCCAACTTCGTCCGCCGGACTCGGAATGGGGCGAGACTTTGCGAGCAGCCTCCTCGTGCCAAAAATAGGCCGCGGGCACAGCCACGTCCAAAAATAACCGCCCGAAGGCCGGGGCGCCAAGTTTGTCCTGCGGAAAAATGTCCAAAAAACGGGTGGGCTACAGCCGTGGGGGGAGGGGCTGGCCAACTTCGTCCGCCGGACTCGGAATGCGGCGAGAGTTTGCGAGCGGCCTCCGCGTGCCAAAAATAGACCGCGGACACAGCCGCGCCCAAAAATAACCCCCCGAAGGTCGTTGCGCCCAAACCCCCCAGCAGAAAAATGGCCAAAAAACGGGTGGGCTATAGCCTTGGGGGGAGCGGCTGGCCAACTTCGTCCGCCGGACTCGGAATGGCGCGAGACTTTGCGAGGCGCCTCCGTTTGTCAAAAATAGGACGCGGCTACAGCCGTGCCCAAAAATACCCGCCCGAAGGCCTCGGCGCCAAGTTCGTCCAGCGGAAAAAGGCCACAAAAACGGGTGGGCTATAGCCTTGGGGGGTGGGGCTGGCCAACTTCGTCCGCCGGACTCGGAATGGCGCGAGACTTTGCGAGCGGTCTCCGCGTGCCAAAAATAGGCCACGGGCACAGCCGCGGCCAAAAATAACCGCCCGAAGGTCGGCGCGCCCAAACCCCCCAGCGGAAAAATGGCCAAAAAACGGTTGTGCTATGGCCTTGGGGGGAGGGGCTGGCCAACTTCGTCCGCCGGTCTAGGAATGGGGCGAGACTTTACGAGCGGCTTCCGCGTGCCAAAAATAGGCCGCGGGCACAGCAGTACCCAAAAATAACCGCCCGAAAGCCGGTGTGCCAAGTTCGTCCAGCGGAAAAATGGCCAAAAAACGGGTGGGCTATAGCCTTGGGGGGAGGGGCTGGCCAACTTCATCCGCCGGACTCGGAATGGGGCGAGACTTTGCGAGCGGCCTACGCGTGTGAAAAATAGGCCATGGGAACAGCCGCGCTAAAAAATAACCGCCCGAAGGCCGGTGCGCCAAGTTCGTCCCGCGCAAAAATGGCCAAAAAACGGGTGGACTATAGCCTTGGGGGGAGGGGCTGGCCAACTTCGTCCGCCGGACGCGGAATGGGCCGAGACTTTGCGAGCAGCCTCCGCGTGCCAAAAACAGGCTACGAGCACAGCCGCGCCCAAAAATAACCCCCCGAAGGTCGTTGCGCCCAAACCCCCCACCGGAAAAATGGCCAAAAAACGGGTGGGATATAGCCTTGGGGGGAGGGGCTGGCCCACTTCGTCCGCCGGACTCGGAATGGGGCGAGACTTTGCGAGGGCCTCCATGTGCCAAAAATAGGCTACGGGCACAGCCGCGCCCAAAAATAACCGCCCGAAGGTCAGCTCGCCCAAACCACCCTGCGGAAAAATGGCCAAAAACGGGTGGGCTATAGCCTTGGGGTGAGGGGCTGGCCAACTTCGTCCGCCGGACTCGGAATGGGGCGAGACTTTGCAAGCGGCCTCCGCATTCCAAAAATAGGCCGTGGGCACAGCCGTGCCCAAAACTAACTGCCCGAAGGTCGGTGCGCCCAAATCCCCAGCGGAAAAATGGCCAACAAACGGGTGGGCTATAGCCTTGGGGGTTGGGGCTGGCGAACTTCATCCGCCGGACTCGGAATGGGGTGAGACTTTGCGAGCGGCCTCAGCATGCCAAAAATAGGCCACGGGCACAGCCGCGCCCAAAAATAACCGCCCGAAGGTCAGCTCGCCCAAACCACCCAGCGGAAAAATGGCCAAAAACGGGTGGGCTATAGCCTTGGGGGGAGGGGCTGGCCAACTTCGTCCGCCGGACTCGGAATGGGGCGAGACTTTGCGAGGGCCTCCGTGTGCCAAAAATAGGCCACGGGCACAGCCGCGCCCAAAAATAACCGCCCGAAGGTCAGCTCGCCCAAACCACCCTGCGGAAAAATGGCCAACAAGCGGGTGGGCTATAGCCTTGGGGGTTGGGGCTGGCCAACTTCGTCCGCCGGACTCGGAATGGGGCGAGACTTTGCGAGCGGCCTCCGAATGCCAAAAATAGGCCGCGGGCATAGCCGCGCCCAAAAATAACCACCTGAAGGCCGGGGCGCAAAGTTCGTCCAGCGGAAAAATGGCCAAAAATCGTGTGGGCTATAGCCTTGGGGGGAGGGGCTGGCCAACTTCTTCCGCCGGACTCAGAATGGGCCGAGACTTTGTGAGCGGCCTCCACGTGCCAAAAATAGGCCGAGGGCATAGCCGCGCCCAATAATAACCGCCCGAAGGCCGGGGCGCCAAGTTCGTCCAGCGAAAAAATGGCCAAAAAACGGGTGGGCCATAGACTTGGGGGTAGGGGCTGGCCAACTTCGTCCACCGGACTCGGAATGGGGCGAGACATTGCGAGCGGCCTCCGTGTGCCAAAAATAGGCCACGGGTACAGCCGCGCCCAAAAATAACTGCCCGAAGGTCAGCTCGCCCAAACCACCCAGCGGAAAAATGGCCAAAAACGGGTGGGCTATAGCCTTGGGGGGAGGGGCTGGCCAACTTCGTCCGCCGGACTCGGAATGGGGCGAGACTTTGCGAGCGGTCTCCGCATGCCAAAAATAGGCCCCGAGCACAGCCGCCCCCAAAAATAACTGCCAGAAGGCCGGGGCGCCAAGTTCGTCCAGCGGAAAAATGGCCAAAAAACGGGTGGGCTATAGCCTTGGGGGGAGGGGCCGGCCAACCTCGTCCGCCGGGCTCGGAATGGGAGGAGACTTTGCGAGCGGCCTCTGTGTGCCAAAAATAGGCCGCGGGCACAGCCTCGCCCAAAGATAACCGGCCGAAGGTCGGCGCGCCCAAACCCCCCAGCAGAAAAATGGCCAAAAAACGGGTGGGCTATAGCCTTTGGGGGAGGGGCCGGCCAACCTCGTCCGCCGGGCTCCGAATGGGGTGAGACTTTACGAGCGGCCTCTGTGTGCCAAAAATAGGCCACGGGCACAGCCTCGCCCAAAAATAACGACCCGAAGGTCGGCGCCCCCAAACCCCCCAGCGGAAAAATGGCCAAAAAACGGGTGGACTATAGCCTTAGGGGGAGCGGCTGGCCAACTTCGTCCGCAGGACTCAGAATAGGCCGAGGGCACAGCCGCGCCCAAAAATAACTGCCCGAAGGCCGGGGTGCCAAGTTCGTCCAGCGGAAAAATGGCCAAAAAACGGGTGGGCTATAGCCTTGGGGGTTGGGGCTGGCCAACTTCGTCCGCCGGACTCGGAATGGGGCGAGACTTTACGAGCGGCCTCCGCGTGCCAAAAATAGGCCGCGGGGACGGCCGCGCCCAAAAATAACCGCCCGAAGGCCGGGGCGCCCAATCCCCCAAGCGGAAAAATGGCCAAAAAACGGGTGGGCTATAGCCTTGGGGGGAGGGGCTGGCCGACTTCGTCCGCCGGACTCGGAATGGGGCGAGACTTTGCGAGCGGGTTCGGCGTGCCAAAAATAGGCCGCGGGCACAGCAGCGTCCAAAAATAACCGCCCGAAGGCCGGTGCGCCAAGTCCGTCCAGCGGAAAAATGGCCAAAAAACGGGTGGGCTATAGCCTTGGGGGGAAGGGCTGGCCAACTTCGTCCGCCGGACTCAGAATGGGACGAGACTTTGCGAGCGGCCTCCGCGTGCCAAAAATAGGCCGCGGACACAGCCGCGCCCAAAAATAACCCCCCGAAGGTCGGCGCGTCCAAACCCCCAAGCGGAAAAATGGCCAAAAAACGGGTGGGCTATAGCCTTGGGGGGAGGGGCTGGCCAACTTCGTCCGCCGGACTAGGAATGGCTCGAGACATTGCGAGGGGCCTCCGTGTGCCAAAAATAGGCCGCGGGTACAGCCGCGCCCAAAAATAACCGCCCGAAGGCCGGGGCGCCAAGTTCGTCCAGCGGAAAAAGGCCACAAAAACGGGTGGGCTATAGCCTTGGGGGGTGGGGCTGGCCAACTTCGTCCGCCGGACTAGGAATGGCGCGAGACATTGCGAGGGGCCTCCGTGTCCCAAAATAGGCCGCGGACACAGCCGCGCCCAAAAATAACCGCCCGAAAGCCGGAGCGCCAAGTTCTTCCAGCGGAAAAAGGCCACAAAAACGGGTGGGCTATATCCTTGGGGGGTGGGGCTGGCCAACTTTGTCCGCCGGACTCGGAATGGCGCGAGACTTTACGAGGGGCCTCTGTGTGCCAAAAATAGGCCGCGGGCACAGCCGCACCCAAAAATAACCGCCCGAAGGCCGGGGCGCCAAGTTCGTCCATCGGAAAAAGGCCACAAAAACGGGCGGGATATAGCCTTGGGGGGTATGGCCGGCCCACATCGTCCGCCGGACTCGGAATGGCGCGAGACATTTCGAGGCCCCTCCGTGTGCCAAAAATAGGCCGCGGGTGCAGCCGCGCCCAAAAATAACCGCCCGAAGGCCGGGGTGCTAAGTTCGTCCAGCGAAAGAAGGCCACAAAAACGGGTGGGCTATAACCTTGGGGGTGGGGCTGGCCAAGTTCGTCCGCCGGACTCGGAATGGTGCGAGACTTTACGAGGGGCCTCCGTGTGTCAAAAATAAGCCACGGGCACTGCCGCGCCATAAAATAACCACCGGAAGGCCGGGGCGCCAAGTTTGTCCAGCGGAAAAAGGCCACAGAAACGGGTGGGCGATAGCCTTGGGGGGTGGGGCTGGCCAACTTTGTCCGCCGGACTCGGAATGGCGCGAGACTTTGCGAGGGGCCTCCGTGTGCCAAAATTAGGCCGCGGGCACAGCCGCGCCCAAAAATAACCGCCCGAAGGCCGGGGCGCCAAGTTCGTGCAGCGGAAAAAGGCCACAAAAACGGGTGGGCTATAGCCTTGGGGGGTGGGGCTGGCCCACTTCGTACGCCGGACTAGGAATGGCGCGAGACATTGCGAGGGGCCTCCGTGTCCCAAAATAGGCCGCGGACACAGCCGCGCCCAAAAATAACCGCCCGAAAGCCGGAGCGCCAAGTTCTTCCAGCGGAAAAAGGCCACAAAAACGGGTGGGCTATAGCCTTGGGGGGTGGGGCTGGCCAACTTCATCCGCCGGACTCGGAATGGTGTGAGACTTTGCGAGGGGCCTCCGTGTGTGAAAAATAGGCCGCGGGCACAGCCGTACCCAAAAATAACCGCCCGAAGGCCGGGGCGCCAAGTTCGTCCAGCGGAAAAAGGCCACAAAAATGGGTGGGCTATAGCCTTGGGGGGTGGGGCTGGCCGACTTCGTCCGCCAGACTTGGAATGGCGCGAGACTTTGCGAGGGGCCTCCCGTGTGCCAACAATAGGCAGCGGGCACAGCTACACCCAAAAATAACTTCCCGAAGGCCGGGGCACCAAGTTCGTCCAGCGAAAAAAGGCCAGAAAAACGGGTGGGCTATAACCTTGGGGGTGGGGCTGGCCAAGTTCGTCCGCCGGACTCGGAATGGCGCGAGACTTTACGAGGGGCCTCCGTGTGTCAAAAATAAGCCGCGGGCACTGCCGCGCCATAAAATAACCACCGGAAGGCCGGGGCGCCAAGTTTGTCCAGCGGAAAAAGGCCACAGAAACGGGTGGGCGATAGCCTTGGGGGGTGGGGCTGGCCAACTTTGTCCGCCGGACTCGGAATGGCGCAAGACTTTGCGAGGGGCCTCCGTGTGCCAAAATTAGGCCGCGGGCACAGCCGCGCCCAAAAATAACCGCCCGAAGGCCGGGGCGCCAAGTTCGTCCAACGGAAAAAGGCCACAAAAACGGGTAGGCTATAGCCTTGGGGGATGGGGCTGGCCAACTTCGTCCGCCGGACTCGGAATGGCGCGAGACTTTGCGAGGGGCCTCCGTGTGCCAAAAATAGGCCGCAAGCACAGCCGAGCCCAAAAATAACCGCCCGAAGGCCGGGGCGCCAAGTTCGTCCATCGGAAAAAGGCCATAAAAACGGGTGGGCCATAGCCTTGGGGGGTGGGGCTGGCCGACTTCGTCCGCAGGACTCGGAATGGCGCGAGACTTTGCGAGGGTCCTCCGTGTGCCAAAAATAGGCCGCAAGCACAGCCGCGCCCAAAAATAACGGCCCGAAGGACGGGGCGCCAAGTTCGTCCAGCGGAAAAAGGCCACAAAAACGGGTAGGCTATAGCCTTGGGGGGTGGGGCTGGCCAACTTCGTCCGCCGGACTCGGAATGGCGCTAGACTTTGTGAGGTTCCTCCGTGAGCCAAAAATAGGCCGCAAGCACAGCCGCGCCCAAAAATAACCGCCCGAAGGCCGGGGCGCCAAGTTCGTCCAGCGGAAAAAGGCCACAAAAACGGGTAGGCTATAGCCTTGGGGGGTGGGGCTGGCCCACTTCGTCCGCCGGACTCGGAATGGCGCGAGACTTTGCGAGGGGCCTCCGTGTGCCAAAAATAGGCCGCGGGCACAGCCACGCCCAAAAATAACCGCCTGAAAGCCGGGGCGCCAAGTTCGTCCAGCGGAAAATGGCCACAAAAACGGGTGGGCTATAGCCTTGGGGGGTGGGGCTGGCCAACTTCGTCCGCCGGACTCGAAATGGCGCGAGACATTGCGAGGGGCCTCCGTGTGCCAAAAATAGGCCGCGGACACAGCCGCGCCCAAAAATAACCGCCCGAAAGCCGGAGCGCCAAGTTCTTCCAGCGGAAAAAGGCCACAAAAACGGGTGGGCTATAGCCTTGGGGGGTGGGGCTGGCCCACTTCGTCCGCCGGACTCGGAATGGCGCGAGACTTTGCGAGGGGCCTCCGTGTGCCAAAAATAGGCCGCGGCACAGCCGCGTCCAAAAATAACCGCCCGAAAGCCGGGGCGCCAAGTTCATCCAGCGGAAAAAGGCCACAAAAACGGGTGGGCTATAGCCTTGGGGGGTGGGGCTGGCCAACTTCGTCCGCCGGACTCGGAATGGCGCTAGACTTTGCGAGGCACCTCCGTGTACCAAAAATAGGCCGCGGGCACAGCCGCGCCCAAACATAACCGCCCAA
The DNA here is from genome assembly GCA_030444885.1 of Citrus sp. QX-2021. Lineage (NCBI taxonomy): Eukaryota > Viridiplantae > Streptophyta > Magnoliopsida > Sapindales > Rutaceae > Citrus > Citrus sp. QX-2021. The sequence continues at coordinate 551,022 of JAUJEF010000014.1, read as the reverse complement.
AGGCCGGGGCGACAAGTTCGTCCAGCGGAAAAAGGGCACAAAAACAGGTGGGCTATTGCCTTGGGGGGTGGGGCCGGCGGACTTCGTCCGCCGGACTCGGAATGGCGCCAGAATTTACGAGGCACCTCCGTGTGCCAAAAATAGGCCGCGGGCACGGCCGCGCCCAAAAATAACCGCCCAAACGACGGGCCGCCAAGTTCGTCCAGCGGAAAAAGGCCACAAAAACGGGAGGGCTATAGCCTTGGGGTGTGGGGCTGGCCTACTTCGTCCGCCGGACTCGGATTGGCGCGAGACTTTGCGAGGCTCCTCCGTGTGCCAAAAATAGACCGCGGGCACAGCCGCACCCCAAAATACCCACCCGAAGGCCGGGGTGCCAAGTTCGCCCAGCGGAAAAAGGCCACAAAAACGGGTAGGCTATAGCCTTGGGGGGTGGGGCGGGCGAACTTCGTCCGCCGGACTCGGAATGGTGCTAGACTTTGTGAGGCACCTCCGTGTGCCAAAAATAGGCCGCGGGCACAGCCGCGCCCAAACATAACCGCCCAAAGGACGGGGCGCCAAGTTCGTCCAGCGGAAAAAGGCCAAAAAAACGGGTGGGCTATAGCCTTGGGGTGTGGGGCTGGCCAACTTCGTCCGCCGGACTTGGAATGGCGCGAGACTTTGTGAGGCGCCTCCGTGTGCCAAAAAAAGACCGCGGGCACAGCCGTACAAAAAAATACCCACCCGAAGGCCGGGGCGCCAAGTTCGTCCAGCGGAAAAAGGCCACAAAAATGGATGGGCTATAGCCTTGGGGGGTGGGGCTGGCCAACTTCGTCCGCTGGACTCGGATTGGCGCGAGACCTTGGGAGGCACCTCCCTGTGCCGAAAATAAGCTGCGAGCACAGCCGCGCCCAAAAATACCCACCCGAAGGCCGGGGCGCCAAGTTCGTCCAGCGGAAAAAGGCCGCAAAAAAGGGTGGGCTATAGCCTTGGGGGGGGGGGCTGGCCAACATCATCCGCCGGACTCGGAATGGTGTGAGACTTTGCGAGGGGCCTCCGTGTGCCAAAAATAGGCCGCGGGCACAGCAGTACCCAAAAATAACCGCCCGAAGGCCGGGGTGCCAAGTTAGTCCAGCGGAAAAATGCCACAAAAACGGGTGGGCTATAGCCTTGGGGGGTGGGGCTGGCCAACTTCGTCCGCCGGACTTGGAATGGCGCGAGACTTTGTGAGGTGCCTCCGTGTGCCAAAAATAGGCCGTGGGCACAGCCGCGCCCAAAAATAACCGCCCGAAGGCCGAGGCGACAAGTTCGTCCAACGGAAAAAGGCCACAAAAACAGGTGGGCTATTGCCTTGGGGGGTGGGGCTGGCGAACTTCGTCCGCCGGACTCGGAATGGCGCTAGACTTTGCGAGGCACCTCTGTGTGCCAAAAATAGGCCGTGGCCACAGCCGCGCCCAAAAATAACCGCCCGAAGGCCGGGGCGACAAGTTCGTCCAGCGGAAAATGGCCACAAAAACAGGTGGGCTATTGCCTTGGGGGGTGGGGCGGGCGAACTTCGTCCGCCGGACTCGGAATGGCGTTAGACTTTGCGAGGCACCTCCGTGTGCCAAAAATAGGCCGCGGGCACAGCCGCGCCCAAACATAACCGCCCAAAGGACGGGGCGCCAAGTTCATCCAGCGGAAAAAGGCCACAAAAACGGGTGGGCTATAGCCTTGGGGTGTGGGGCTGGCCAACTTCGTCCGCCGGACTCGGAATGGTGCCAGACTTTGCGAGGCGCCTCCGTGTGCCAAAAAAAGACCGCGGGCAGAGCCGTACAAAAAAATACCCCCCCGAAGGCCGGGGCGCCAAGTTCGTCCAGCGGAAAAAGGCCACAAAAACGGGTGGGCTATAGCCTTGGGGGGTGGGTCTGGCCCACTTCGTCCGCCGGACTCGGAATGGCGAGAGTCCATGCGAGGCACCTCCCTGTGCCGAAAATAAGCTGCGAGCACAGCCGCGCCCAAAAATACCCACCCGAAGGCCGGGGCGCCAAGTTCGTCCAGCGGAAAAAGGCCGCAAAAACGGGTGGGCTATAGCCTTGGGGGGGGGGGGCTGGCCGACTTCATCCGCCGGACTCGGAATGGTGTGAGACTTTGCGAGGGGCCTCCGTGTGCCAAAAATAGGCCGCGGGCACAGCAGCACCCAAAAATAACCGCCCGAAGGCCGGGGCGCCAAGTTCGTCCAGCTAAAAAAGGCCACAAAAATGGGTGGGATATAGCCTTGGGGGGTATGGCTGGCCAACATCGTCCGCCGGACTCGGAATGGCGCGAGACATTGCGAGGCGCCTCCGTGTGCCACAAATAGGCCGCGGGCGCAGCCGCGCCCAAAAATAACCGCCCGAAGGCCGGGGTGCCAAGTTAGTCCAGCGGAAAAATGCCACAAAAACGGGTGGGCTATAGCCTTGGGGGGTGGGGCTGGCCAACTTCGTCCGCCGGACTTGGAATGGCGCGAGACTTTGTGAGGTGCCTCCGTGTGCCAAAAATAGGCCGTGGGCACAGCCGCGCCCAAAAATAACCGCCCGAAGGCCGAGGCGACAAGTTCGTCCAGCGGAAAAAGGCCACAAAAACAGGTGGGCTATTGCCTTGGGGGGTGGGGCTGGCGAACTTCGTCCGCCGGACTCGGAATGGCGCTAGACTTTGCGAGGCACCTCTGTGTGCCAAAAATAGGCCGTGGCCACAGCCGCGCCCAAAAATAACCGCCCGAAGGCCGGGGCGACAAGTTCGTCCAGCGGAAAATGGCCACAAAAACAGGTGGGCTATTGCCTTGGGGGGTGGGGCGGGCGAACTTCGTCCGCCGGACTCGGAATGGCGCTAGACTTTGCGAGGCACCTCCGTGTGCCAAAAATAGGCCGCGGGCACAGCCGCGCCCAAACATAACCGCCCAAAGGACGGGGCGCCAAGTTCATCCAGCGGAAAAAGGCCACAAAAACGGGTGGGCTATAGCCTTGGGGTGTGGGGCTGGCCAACTTCGTCCGCCGGACTCGGAATGGCGCGAGACTTTGCGAGGTGCCTCCGTGTGCCAAAAAAAGACCGCGGGCACAGCCGTACAAAAAAATACCCCCCCGAAGGCCGGGGCGCCAAGTTCGTCCAGCGGAAAAAGGCCACAAAAACGGGTGGGCTATAGCCTTGGGGGGTGGGTCTGGCCAACTTCGTCCGCCGGACTCGGAATGGCAAGAGTCCATGCGAGGCACCTCTGTGTGCCAAATATAGGCCGCGGGCACAGCCGCGGCCAAAAATAACCACCCGAAGGCCGGGGCGCCAAGTTCGTCCAGCGGAAAAAGGCCACAAAAACGGGTAGGCTATAGCCTTGGGGGGTGGGGCTGGCCCACTTCGTCCGCCGGACTCGGAATGGCGGGAGACTTTGTGAGGCACCTCCGTGTGACAAAAATAGGCCGCGGGCACAGCCGCGTCCAAAAATAACCGCCCAAAGGACGGGGCGCCAAGTTCGTCCAGCGGAAAAAAGCCACAAAAACGGGTGGGCTATAGCCTTGGGGGTGGGGCTGGCCAACTTCGTCCGCCGGACTCAGAATGGCGCGAGACTTTATGAGGCGCCTCCGTGTACAAAAAATAAGCTGCGGGCACATCCGCGCCCAAAATAACCGCCCGAAGGACAGGGCGCCAGGTTCGTCCAGCGGAAAAAGGCCACAAAAACGGGTGGGCTGTAGCCTTGGGGGGTGGGGCTGGCCAACTTCGTCCGCCGGACTCGGAATGGCTCGAGACTTTGCGAGGCACCTCCGTTTGCCAAAAATAGGCCGCGTGCACAGCCGCGCCCAAAAATACCCGCCCGAAGGCCGGGGCGCCATCTTCGTCCAGCGGAAAAAGGCCACAAAAATGGATGGGCTATAGCCTTGGGGGGTGGGGCTGGCCAACTTCGTCCGCCGGACTCGGAATGGCGCGAGACTTTGCGAGGCACCTCCTTGTGCCAAAAATAACTGCCCGAAGGCAGGAGGCCAAGTTCATCCAGCGGAAAAAGGCCACAAAAACGGGTGGGCTATAGCCTTGGGGGGTGGGCTGGCCAACTTTGTCCGCCGGACTCGGTATGGCGCGAGACTTTGCGAGGTGCCTCCGTGTGCAAAAAATAGGCGGCGGGCACAGACGCACCCAAAAATACCCGCCCGAAGGCCGGGGCGCCAAGTTAGTCCAGCGGAAAAAGGCGACAAAAACGGGTGGGCTATAGCCTTGGGGGGTGGGGCTGGCCCGCTTCGTCCGCCAGACTCGGAACGGCGCGAGACTTGCGAGGCGCCTCCGTTTACGAAAAATAGGCCGTGGGCACAGCCGCGCCCAAAAATACCCACCCAAAGGCCAGGGCGCCAAGTTCGTCCAGCGCAAAAAGGCCACAAAAACGGGTGGGCTATAGCCTTGGGGGGTGGGGCTGGCCCACTTCGTCCGCCGGACTCGGAATGGCGCGAGACTTTGCGAGGGGCCTCCGTGTGTCAAAAATAGGCCACGGCCACAGCCGCGGCCAAAAATAACCACCCGATGGCCAGGGCGCCAAGGGGGTCCGGCGGAAAAAGGCCACAAAAACGGGTGGGCTATGGCCTTGGGGGTGTGGCTGGCCCACTTCGTCCGCCGGACTCTGAATAGCGCGAGACCTTGCGAGGGGCCTCCGTGTGAAAAAAATAGGCCGCGGGCACTGCCGGGCCCAAAAATAACCGTCCGAAGGCCGGGGCGCCAAGTTTGTCCAGCGGAAAAAGGACACAAAAACGGGTGGGCTATAGCCTTGGGGAGTGGGGCTGGCCAACTTCGTCCGCGGACACGGAATGGCGCGAGACTTTGCGAGGGGCCTCCGTGTGCCAAAAATAGGCCGCGGGCACAGCCGCGCCCAAAAATAACCGCCTGACGGCCGGGGCGCCAAGTTCGTCCAGCGGAAAAAGGCCACAAAAACGGGTGGTCTATTGCCTTGACGGTGGGGCTTGCCAACTTCGTCCGCGGACTCGGAATGGCGCGAGACTTTGCGAGGGGCCTCCGTGCGCCAAAAATAGGCTGCGGGCACAGCCGCGCCCAAAAATAACCGCCCGACGGCTGGGGCGCCAACTTCGTCCAGCGGAAAAAGGCCACAAAAATGGATGGGCTATAGCCTTGGGGGGTGGGGCTGGCCAACTTCGTCCCCCGGACTCGGAATAGCGCGAGACTTTACGAGGCACCTCCATGTGCCAAAAATAGGGCACGGACACAGCCGCGGCCAAAAATACCCCCCAAAAGCCGGGGCACCAAGTTTGTCCATCGGAAAAAGGCCACAAAAACGGGTGGGCTATAGCCTTGGGGGGTGGGGCTGGCCAACTTCGTCCGCGGGACTCGGAATGGTGCGAGACTTTGCGAGGCTCCTCCGTGTGCCAAAAATAGGCCGTGGGCACAGCCGCGCCCAAAAATACCCACCCAAAGGCCAGGGCGCCAAGTTCGTCCAGCGCAAAAAGGCCACAAAAACGGGTGGGCTATAGCCTTGGGGGGTGGGGCTGGCCCACTTCGTCCGCCGGACTCGGAATGGCGCGAGACTTTGCGAGAGGCCTCCGTGTGCCAAAAATAGGCCACGGCCACAGCCGCGGCCAAAAATAACCACCCGATGGCCAGGGCGCCAAGGGGGTCCGGCGGAAAAAGGCCACAAAAACGGGTGGGCTATGGCCTTGGGGGTGTGGCTGGCCCACTTCGTCCGCCGGACTCTGAATAGCGCGAGACCTTGCGAGGGGCCTCCGTGTGACAAAAATAGGCCGCGGGCACTGCCGGGCCCAAAAATAACCGTCCGAAGGCCGGGGCGCCAAGTTTGTCCAGCGGAAAAAGGACACAAAAACGGGTGGGCTATAGCCTTGGGGAGTGGGGCTGGCCAACTTCGTCCGCGGACACGGAATGGCGCGAGACTTTGCGAGGGGCCTCCGTGTGCCAAAAATAGGCCGCGGGCACAGCCGCGCCCAAAAATAACCGCCTGACGGCCGGGGCGCCAAGTTCGTCCAGCGGAAAAAGGCCACAAAAACGGGTGGTCTATTGCCTTGAGGGTGGGGCTTGCCAACTTCGTCCGCGGACTCGGAATGGCGCGAGACTTTGCGAGGGGCCTCCGTGCGCCAAAAATAGGCCGCGGGCACAGCCGCGCCCAAAAATAACCGCCCGACGGCCGTGGCGCCAAGTTCGTCCAGCGGAAAAAGGCCACAAAAACGGGTGGTCTATACCCTTGGGGGGTGGGGCTGGCCAACTTCGTCCACCGGACTCGGAATGGCGCGAGACTTTGCGAGGGGCCTCCGTGTGCCAAAAATAGGCCGTGGGCACAGCCGCGCCCAAAAACAACCGCCCGAAGGCCGGGGCGCCAAGTTCGTCCAGCGGAAAAAGACCACAAAAACGGGTGGGCTATAGCCTTGGGGGGTGGGGCTGGCCAACATCGTCCGCCGGACTCGGAATGGCGCGAGACTTTGCGAGGCTCCTCCGTGTGCCAAAAATACGCCGCGGGCACAGCCGAGCCCAAAAATACCCACCCAAAGGCCGGGGCGCCAAGTTCGTCCAGCGGAAAAAGGCCACAAAAACGGGTGGGATATAGCCTTGGGGGGTGGGGCTGGCTAACTTCGTCCGCCGGACTCGGAATGGTGCGAGACTTTGTGAGGTGCCTCCGTTTGCCAAAAATAGACAACGGCCACAGCCGCGCCCAAAAATAACTACCCGATGGCCGGGGCGCCAAGTTCGTCCGGCGGAAAAAGGCCACAAAAACGGGTGGGCTATAGCCTTGGGGGGTGGGGCTGGCCAACTTCGTTCGCCGGACTCGGAATGTTACGAGACTTTGCGAGGCGCCTCCATGTATCAAAAATAGGCCGCGGACACAGCCGCGCCCAAAAATACCCGCCCGAAGGCCGGGGCGCCAAGTTCGTCCAGCGGAAAAAGGCCACAAAAACGGGTGGGCTATAGCCTTGGGGGGTGGGGCTGGCCAACTTCGTCCGCCGGACTCGGAATGGCGCGAGACTTTGCGAGGGGCCTCTGTGTGCCAAAAATAGGCCGCGGGCACAGCCGCACCCAAAAATAACCACCCGAAGGCCGGGGAGCCAAGTTCGTCCAGCGGAAAAAGGCCACAAAAACGGGTGGGCTAAGCCTTGGGGGGTGGGGCTGGCCAACTTCGTCCGCCGGACTAGGAATGGCACGAGACTTTGCGAGGCACCTCCATGTCTCAAAAATACGCCGCGCGCACAGCCGCGCCCAAAAACAACCGCCCGAAGGCCGGGGCGCCAAGTTCGTCCAGCGGAAAAAGACCACAAAAACGGGTGGGCTATAGCCTTGGGGGGTGGGGCTGGCCAACATCGTCCGCCGGACTCGGAATGGCGCGAGACTTTACGAGGCTCCTCCGTGTGCCAAAAATACGCCGCGGGCACAGCCGCGCCCAAAAATACCCACCCAAAGGCCGGGGCGCCAAGTTCGTCCAGCGGAAAAAGGCCACAAAAACGGGTGGGATATAGCCTTGGGGGGTGGGGCTGGCTAACTTCGTCCGCCGGACTCGGAATGGCGCGAGACTTTGTGAGGTGCCTCCGTTTGCCAAAAATAGACAACGGCCACAGCCGCACCCAAAAATAACTACCCGATGGCCGGGGCGCCAAGTTCGTCCGGCGGAAAAAGGCCACAAAAACGGGTGGGCTATAGCCTTGGGGGGTGGGGCTGGCCAACTTCGTTCGCCGGACTCGGAATGTTACGAGACTTTGCGAGGCACCTCCATGTATCAAAAATAGGCCGCGGACACAGCCGCGCCCAAAAATACCCGCCCGAAGGCCGGGGCGCCAAGTTCGTCCAGCGGAAAAAGGCCACAAAAACGGGTGGGCTATAGCCTTGGGGGGTGGGGCTGGCCAACTTCGTCCGCCGGACTCGGAATGGCGCGAGACTTTGCGAGGGGCCTCTGTGTGCCAAAAATAGGCCGCGGGCACAGCCGGACCCAAAAATAACCACCCGAAGGCCGGGGAGCCAAGTTCGTCCAGCGGAAAAAGGCCACAAAAACGGGTGGGCTAAGCCTTGGGGGGTGGGGCTGGCCAACTTCGTCCGCCGGACTAGGAATGGCACGAGACTTTGCGAGGCACCTCCATGTCTCAAAAATACGCCGCGCGCACAGCCGCACCCAAAAATACCCGCCCGAAGGCCGGGGCGTCAAGTTCGTCCAGCGGAAAAAGGCCACAAAAACGGGTGGGCTATAGCCTTGGGGGGTGGGGCTGGCCAACTTCGTCCGCCGGACTCGGAATGGCACGAGACTTTGTGAGGTGCCTCCGTGTCTCAAAAATACGCCGCGGGCACAGCCGCTCCCAAAAATACCCGCCCGAAGGCCGGGGCGCCAAGTTCGTCCAGCGGAAAAAGGCCACAAAAAAGGGTGGGCTATAGCCTTGGGGGGTGGGGCCAGCCAACTTTGTCCGCCGGACTCGGAATGGCTCGAGACTTTGCGAGGCACCTCCGTTTGCCAAAAATAGGCCGCGGGCACAGCCGCGCCCAAAAATACCCACCCGAAGGTTGGGGCGCCAACTTCGTCCAGCGAAAAAAGGCCACAAAAATGGATGGGCTATAGCCTTGGGGGGTGGGGCTGGCCTACTTCGTCCGCCGGACTCGGAATGGCGCGAGACTTTGCGAGGCACCTCCTTGTGCCAAAAATAGGCCGCGGGCACAGCCGCGGCCAAAAATAACCGCCCGAAGGCAGGGGGCCAAGTTCGTCCAGCGGAAAAAGGCCACAAAAACGGGTGGGCTATAGCCTTGGGGGATGGGCTGGCCAACTTTGTCCGCCGGACTCGGAATGGCGCGAGACTTTGCGAGGCGCCTCCGTGTGTAAAAAATAGGCGGCGGGCACAGACGCACCCAAAAATACCCGACCGAAGGCCGGGGAGCCAAGTTCGTCCAGCGGAAAAAGGCCACAAAAACGGGTGGGCTATAGCCTTGGGGGGTGGGGCTGGCCCACTTCGTCCGCCGGACTCGGAATGGCGCGAGACTTTGCGGGGGGCCTCCGTGTGCCAAAATTAGGCTGCCGGCACAGTCACGCCCAAAAATAACTGCACGAAGGCCGGGTCGCCATGTTCGTCCAGCGGAAAAAGGCCACAAAAACGGGTGGGCAATAGCCTTGGGGGGTGGGGCTGGCCAACTTCGTCCGCCGGACTCGGAATGGCACGAGTCTTTACGAGGGTTCTCCGTGTGGAAAAAATAGGCCGCAGGCACAGCCGGACCCAAAAATAACCACCCAAAGGCCGGGGCGCCAAGTGCGTCCTGCGGAAAAAGGCCACAAAAACGGGTGGGCTATAGCCTTGGGGGGTGGGGCTGGCCAACTTCGTCCGCCGGACTCGGAATGGCGCGAGACTTTGCGAGGGGCCTCCGTGTGCCAAAAATAGGCAGCGGACACAGCCGCACCCAAAACTAACCGCCCGAAGGCTGGGGAGCCAAGTTCGTCCAGCGGCAAAAGGCCACAAAAACGGGTGGGCTAAGCCTTGGGGGGTGGGGCTGGCCAACTTCGTCTGCCTTACTCGGAATGGCGCGAGACTTTGCGAGGGGCCTCTGTGTGCCAAAAATAGGCCGCGGGCACAGCCGCGCCCAAAAATAACCGCCCGAAGGCCGGGGAGCCAAGTTCGTCCAGCGGAAAAAGGCAACAAAAACGGGTGGGCTAAGCCTTGGGGGGTGTGGCTGGCCAACTTCGTCCGCTGGACTCGGAATGGCGCGAGACTTTGTGAGGGGCCTCCGAGTGCCAAAAATAGGCCGCGGGAACAGCCATGACAAAAAATAACCGCCCGAAGGCCGGGGCGCCAAGTTCGTCCAGCGGAAAAAGGCCACAAAAACGGGTGGGCTATAGCCTTGGGGGGTGGGGCTGGCCAACTTCGTCCGCCGGACTCGGAATGGCGTGAGACTTTGCGAGGGCCCTCTGTGTGCCAAAAATAGGCCGCGGGCACAGCCGGGCCCAAAAATAACCGCCCGAAGGCCGGGGAGCCAAGTTCGTCCAGCGGAAAAAGGCCACAAAAACGGGTAGGCTATAGCCTTGGGGGGTGTGGCTGGCCAACTTCGTCCGCCGGACTCGGAATGGCGCGAGACTTTGCGGGGGGCCTCTGTGTGCCAAAATTAGGCCACAGGCAAAGCCGGACCCAAAAATAACCACCCGAAGGCCGGGGCGCCAAGTGCGTCCTGCGGAAAAAGGCCACAAAAACGGGTGGGCAATAGCCTTGGGGGGTGGGGCTGGCCCACTTCGTCCGCCGGACTCGGAATGGCAAGGGACTTTATGAGGGTCCTCCGTGTGCTATAAATAGGCCGCGGGCAAAGCCGCGCCCAAAAATAACCACCCGAAGGCCGGGCCGCCAAGTTCGTCCTGCGGAAAAAGGCCACAAAAACGGGTGGGCTATAGCCTTGGGGGGTGGGGCTGGCCCACTTCGTCCGCCGGACTCGGAATGGCACGAGACTTTACGAGGGTCCTCCATGTGCAAAAAATAGGCCGCAGGCACAGCCGCACCCAAAAATAACCACCCGAAGGCCGGGGCGCCAAGTTCGTTCAGCGGAAAAAGGCCACAAAAACGGGTGGGCAATAGCCCTGGGGGGTGGGGCTGGCCCACTTCGTCCGCCGGACTCGGAATGGCACGGGACTTTACGAGGGTCCTCCGTGTGGAAAAAATAGGCCGCAGACATAGCCGCACCCAAAAATAACCACCCGAAGGCCGGGGCGCCAAGTCCGTCCTGCGGAAAAAGGCCACAAACACGGGTGGGCCAGAGCCTTGGGGGGTAGGGCTGGCCAACTTCGTCCGCCGGACTCGGAATGGCGCGAGACTTTGCGAGGGGCCTCCCTGTGCCAAAAATAGTCCACGGACGTAGCCTCGCTGAAAAATAACCGCCTGAAGGCCGGGGCGCCAAGTTCGTCCAGCGGAAAAAGGCCACAACAACTGGTGGGCTATAGCCTTGGGGGGTGGGGCTGGCCAACTTCGTCCGCCGGACTCGGAATGCCACGAGACTTTGCGAGGGGCCTCTGTGTGCCAAAAATAGGCCGTAGGAACAGCCGTACCCAAAAATAACCGCCCGAAGGCCGGGGCACCAAGTCTGTCCAGCGGAAAAAGGCCACAAAAACGGGTGGGCTATAGCCTTGGGGGGTGGGGCTGGCCCACTTCATCCGCCGGACTCGGAATGGCGCGAGACTTTGCCAGGGGCCTCCGTGTGCCAAAAATAGGCTGCGGGCAAAGCCGCACCCAAAAATAACCGCCCGAAGGCCGGGGAGCCAAGTTCGTCCAGCGGAAAAAGGCCACAAAAACGGGTGGGCTAAGCCTTGGGGGGTGGGGCTGGCCAACTTCGTCCGCCGGTCTCGGAATGGCGCGAGACTTTGTAAGGGGCCTCCGAGTGCGAAAAATAGGCCGCGGGAACAGCCGCGATAAAAAATAACCGCCCGAAGGCCTGGGCGCCAAGTTCGTCCAGCGGAAAAAGGCCACAAAAACGGGTGGGCTATAGCCTTGGGGGGTGGGGCTGGCCAACTTCGTCCGCCGGACTCGGAATGGCACGAGAATTTGCGAGGCACCTCCGTGTGTCAAAAATAGGCCGCGGGCACAGCCATGCCCAAAAATACCCGCCCGAAGGCCGGGGCGCCAAGTTCGTCCAGCGGAAAAAGGCCACAAAAACGGGTGGGCTATAGCCTTGGGGGGTGGGGCTGGCCAACTTCGTCCGCCGGACTCGGAATGGCACGAGACTTTGCGAGGGGCCTCCGTGTGACCAAAATAGGCTTCGGGCACAGTCGCGGCCAAAAACATCCGCCCGAAAGCCGGGGCGCCAAGTTCGTCCAGCGGAAAAATGGCCAAAAAACGGGTGGCCTATAGCCTTGGGGGGAGGGGCTGGCCTACTTCGTCCGCCATACTCGGAATGGGGCGAGACTTTGCGAGCAGCCTCGTGTGCCAAAAATAGGCCGCGGGCACAGCCGTGCCCAAAAATAACCGCCCGAAGGACGGGGCCCCAAGTTCGTCCAGCGGAAAAATGGCCAAAAAACGGGTGGGCTATAGCCTTGAGGGGAGGGGCTGGCCAACTTCGTCCGCTGGACTCGGAATGGGGTGAGACTTTGCTACCGGCCTCCGCATGCCAAAAATAGGACGCGGGCACAGCCGCGCCCAAAAATAACCGCCCGAAGGTCGGCGCGCCCAAACCCCCCAGCGGAAAAATGGACAAAAAACGGGTGGGCTATAGCCTTGGGGGGAGGGGCTGGCCAACTTCGTACGCAGGACTCGAAATGGGGCGAAACTTTGCGAGCGGCCTCCGTGTACCAAAAATAGGCCGCGGGCACAGCTGCGGCCAAAAATAACTGCCCGAAGGCCGGGGAGCCAAGTTCGTCCAGCGGAAAAATGGCCGAAAAACGGGTGGCCTATAGCCTTGGGGGGAGGGGCTGGCCAACTTCGCCCGCCGGACTCGGAATGTGGCGAGACTTTGCGAGCGGCCTCCGCGTGCCAAAAATAGGCCGCGGTCACAGCTGCGCCCAAAAATAACCGCTCGATGGCCGGGGAGCCAAGTTCGTCCAGCGGAAAAATGGCCAAAAAACGGGTGGGCTATAGCCTTGGGGGGAGGGGCTGGCCAACTTCGTCCGCCGGACTAGGAATGGGGTGAGACTTTGCGAGCGGCCTCCGCGTGCCAAAAATAGGTAGCGGGCACAGCCGCGCCCAAAAATAACCCCCCAATGGTCGTTGCGCGCAAACCCCCCAGCGGAAAAATGGCCAAAAAACGGGTGGGCTATAGCCTTGGGGGGAGGGGCTGGTCAACTTCGTCCGCCGGACTCGGAATGGGGCGAGACTTTGCGAGCGACTTCCCCTACCAAAAATAGGCGGCAGGCACAGCCGCTCCCAAAAATAACCGCCCGAAGGCCGGGGAGCCAAGGTCGTCCAGCGGAAAAATGGCCAAAAAACGGGGGGCTATAGCCTTGGGGGGAGGGGCTGGCCCACTTCATCCGCCGTACTCGGAATGGGGCGAGACTTTGCGAGCGGCCTCCGCGTGCCAAAAATATGCCGCCGGCACAGCCGCGAACAAAAATAACCGCCCGAAGGCCGGGGCGCCAAGTTCGTCCAGCGGAAAAATGGCCAAAAAACGGGTGGGCTATAGCCTTGGGGGGAGGGGCTGGCCAACTTCGTCCCCCGGACACGGAATGGGGCGAGACTTTGCGAGCGGCCTCCGCGTGCCAAAAATAGGGCACGGGCAAAGCCGTGCCCAAAAATAACCGCCCGAAGGTTGGCGCGCCCAAACCCCCCAGCGGAAAAATGGCCAAAAAACGGGTGGGCTATAGCCTTGGGGGGAGGGGTGGCCCACTTCGTCCGCCGGACTCGGAATGGGGCGAGACTTTGCGAGTGGCCTCCGCGTGCCAAAAATAGGCCTTCGGCACAGCCGCGCCCAAAAATAACCTCCCGAAGGCCGGTGCGCCAAGTTCGTCCAGCGGAAAAATAGCGAAAAAACGGGTGGGCAATAGCCTTGGGGGGAGGGGCTGGCTAACTTCGTCCGCCGGACTCGGAATGGGGCGAGACTTTGCGAGCGGCCTCCGCATGCCAAAAATAGGCTGTGGGCACAATCACGCCCACAAATAACCAACCGAAGGCCGGGGCGCCAAGTTCGTCCAGCGGAAAAATGGCCAAAAAACGGGTGGGCTATAGCCTTGGGGGGAGGGGCTGGCCCACTTCGTCCGCCGGACTCGGAATGGGGTGAGACTTTGCGAGCAGCCTCTGCGTGCCAAAAATATGCCGCCGGCACAGCCGCGAACAAAAATAACCGCCAGAAGGCCGGGGCGCCAAGTTCGTCCAGCGGAAAAATGGCCAAAAAACGGGTGGGCTATAGCCTTGGGGGGAGGGGCTGGCCAACTTCGTCCGCCGGACACGGAATGGGGCGAGACTTTGTGAGCGGCCTCCGCGTGCCAAAAATAGGTCACGGGCAAAGCCGTGCCCAAAAATAACCGCCCGAAGGTTGGCGCGCCCAAACACCCCAGCGGAAAAATGGCCAAAAAACGAGTGGGCTATAGCCTTGGGGGGAGGGGTGGCCCACTTCGTCCGCCGGACTCGGAATGGGGCAAGACTTTGCGAGTGGCCTCCACGTGCCAAAAATAGGCCTTCGGCACAGCCGCGCCCAAAAATAACCTCCCGAAGGCCGGTGCGCCAAGTTCGTCCAGCGGAAAAATGGCGAAAAACGGGTGGGCAATAGCCTTGGGGGGAGGGGCTGGCTAACTTCGTCCGCCGGACTCGGAATGGGGCGAGACTTTGCGAGCGGCCTCCGCGTGCCAAAAATAGGCTGTGGGCACAATCGCACCCAAAAATAACCAACCGAAGGCCGGGGCGCCAAGTTCGTCCAGCAGAAAAATGGCCAAAAAACGGGTGGGCTATAGCCTTGGGGGAAGGGGCTGGCCAACTTCGTCCGCCGGACTCGGAATGGGGCGAGACTTTGCGAGCGGCCTCCGCGTGCAAAAAATAGGCTGTGGGCACAATCGCACCCAAAAATAACCAACCAAAGGCCGGGGCGCCAAGTTCGTCCAGCGGAAAAATGGCCAAAAAACGGGTGGGCTATAGCCTTGGGGGGAGGGGCTGGCCAACTTTGTCCGCCGGACTCGGAATGGGGCGAGACTTTGCGAGCGGCCTCCGCCTGCCAAAAATAGGCCGTCGGCACAGCCGCGCCCAAAAATAACCGCCCGAAAGCCGGGGCGCCAAGTTCGTCCAGCGGAAAAATGGCCAAAAAACGGGTGGGCTATAGCCTTGGGGGGAGGGGCTGGCTAACTTCGTCCGCCGGACTCGGAATGGGCCGAGACATTGCGAGCGGCCTCCGCGTGCCAAAAATAGGCTGTGGGCACAATCGCACCCAAAAATAACCAACCGAAGGCCGGGGCGCCAAGTTCGTCCAGCAGAAAAATGGCCAAAAAACGGGTGGGCTATAGCCTTGGGGGGAGGGGCTGGCCAACTTCGTCCGCCGGACTTGGAATGGGACGAGACTTTGCGAGCGGCCTCCGTGTGCCAAAAATAGGCCGTCGGCACAGCCGCGAACAAAAATAACCGCCCGAAGGCTGGGGCGCCAAGTTCGTCCAGCGGAAAAATGGCCAAAAAACGGGTGGGCTATAGCCTTGGGGGGAGGGGCTGGCCAACTTCGTCCGCCGTACACGGAGAGGGGTGAGACATTCCGAGCGGCCTCCGCGTGCCAAAAATAGGGCACGGGCACAGCGGCGCCCAAAAATAACCGCCCTAAGGTCGGCGCGCCCAAACCCCCCAGCGGAAAAATGGCCAAAAAAGGGGTGGGCTATAGCCTTGGGGGGAGGGGCTAGCCCACTTCGTCCGCCGGACTCGGAATGGTGCGAGACTTTGCGAGCGGCCTCCGCGTGCCAAAAATAGGCTGTGGGCACAATCGCGCCCAAAAATAACCAACCGAAGGCCGGGGCGCCAAGTTCGTCCAGCAGAAAAATGGCCAAAAAACGGGTGGGCTATAGCCTTGGGGGAAGGGGCTGGCCAACTTCGTCCGCCGGACTCGGAATGGGGCGAGACTTTGCGAGCGGCCTCCGCGTGCCAAAAATAGGCTGTGGCCACAATCGCGCCCAAAAATAACCAACCGAAGGCCGGGGCGCCAAGTTCGTCCAGCGGAAAAATGGCCAAAAAACGGGTGGGCTATAGCCTTGGGGGGAGGGGCTGGCCAACTTTGTCCGCCGGACTCGGAATGGGGCGAGACTTTGTGAGCGGCCTCCGCCTGCCAAAAATAGGCCGTCGGCACAGCGGCGCCCAAAAATAACTGCCCGAAAGCCGGGGCGCCAAGTTCGTCCAGCGGAAAAATGGCCAAAAAACGGGTGGGCTATAGCCTTGGGGGGAGGGGCTGGCCCACTTCGTCCGCCGTACTCGGAATGGGGCGAGACTTTGTGAGCGGCCTCCGCGTGCCAAAAATATGCCGCCGGCACAGCCGCGAACAAAAATAACCGCCCGAAGGCCGGGGCGCCATGTTCGTCCAGCGGAAAAATGGCCAAAAAACGGGTGGGCTATCGCCTTGGGGGGAGGGGCTGGCCAACTTCGTCCGCCGGGATCGGAATGGGGGGAGAATTTATGAGCGACCTCCGCATGCCAAAAATAGGCCGCGGGCACAGCCGCACCCATAAATAACCGCCCGAAGGCCGGGGCACCAAGTTCGTCCAGCGGAAAAATGGCCAAAAAACGGGTGGGCTATAGCCTTTGGGGGAGGGGCTGGCCAACTTCGTCCGAGGGACTCGGAATGGGGCGAGACTTTGCGAGCGGTCTCCACATCCAAAAAATAGGCCGCGGACACAGCCGCGTCCATAAATAACCGCCCGAAGGCCGGGGCGCCAAGTTCGTCCAGCGGAAAAATGGCCAAAAAACGGGTGGGCTATAGCCTTGGGGGGAGGGGCTGGCCCACTTCGTCCGCCGGACTCGGAATGGGGCGAGACTTTGCGAGCGGCCTCCGCGTGCCAAAAATAGGCCGCGGGCACAGCTAAACCCATAAATAACCGCCCGAAGGCCGGAACGCCAAGTTCGTCCGGCGGAAAAATGGCCAAAAAACGGGTGGGCTATAGCCTTGGGGGGAGGGGCTGGCCAACTTCGTCCGCCGGACTCGGAATGGGGCGAGACTTTACGAACGGCCTCCGCGTGCCAAAAATAGGCCGTGCGCACAGCCGCGCCCAAAAATAACCCCCCGAAGGTCGGCGCGCCCAAACCCCCCAACGGAAAAATGGCCAAAAAACGGGTGGGCTATAGCCTTGGGGGGAGGGGCTGGCCAACTTCGTCCGCCGGACTCGGAATGGGGCGAGACTTTGCGAGCGGCCTCCGCGTGCCAAAAATAGGCCGCGGGCACAGCTAAACCCATAAATAACTGCCCGAAGGCCGGGGGGCCAAGTTCGTCCAGCGGAAAAATTGCAAAAAACTAGTGGGCTATAGCCTTGGGGGGAGGGGATGGCCAACTTGGTCCGCCGGAGTCGGAATGGGGCGAGACTTTGTGAGCGGCCTACGCGTACCAAAAATAGGCCGCGAGCACAGCCGCGCCCAAAAATAACCGCCCGAAGGCCGGGGCGCCAAGTACGTCCAGCGGAAAAATGGCCAAAAAACGGGTGGGCTATAGCCTTGGGGGGAGGAGCTGGGCAACTTCGTCCGCCGGACTCGGAATGGGGCGAGACTTTGTGAGCGGCCTACGCGTACCAAAAATAGGCCGCGGGCACAGCCGCGCCCAAAAATAACCCCCCGAAGGTCGGCGCGCCCAAACCCCGCAGCGGAAAAATGGCCAAAAAACGGGTGGGCTATAGCCTTGGGGGGAGGGGCTGGCCAACTTCGTCCGCCGGACTCGGAATGGGGCGAGACTTTACGAACGGCCTCCGCGTACCAAAAATAGTCCACGAACACAGCCGCGCCCAAAAATAACCGCCCGAAGGCCGGGGCGCCAAGTACGTCCAGCGGAAAAATGGCCAAAAAACGGGTGGGCTATAGCCTTGGGGGGAGGGGCTGGCCAACTTCGTCCGCCGGACTCGGAATGGGGCGAGACTTTGTGAATGGCCTACGCGTACAAAAAATAGGCCGCGGGCACAGCCGCGCCCAAAAATAACCCCCCGAAGGTCGCCGCGCCCAAACCCCGCAGCGGAAAAATGGCCAAAAAACGGGTGGGCTATAGCCTTGGGGGGAGGGGCTGGCCAACTTCGTCCGCCGGACTCGGAATGGGGCGAGACTTTACGAACGGCCTACGCGTGCCAAAAATAGGCCGCGGGCACATCCGCGCCCAAAAATAACCTCCCGAACGTGGGGCGCCAAGTTCGTCTAGCGGAAAAATGGCCAAAAAACGGGTGGGCTATAGCATTGGGGGGAGGGGCTGGCCAACTTCATCCGCCGGACTCGGAATGGGGCGAGACTTTACGAACGGCCTCCGCATACAAAAATAGGCCAGCATGGCACAGCAGTGCCCAAAAATCACCTCCCGAACGTGGGGCGCCAAGTTCTTCTAGCGGAAAAATGGCCAAAAAACGGGTGGGCTATAGCCTTGGGGGGAGGGGCTGGGCAACTTCGTCCGCCGGACTCGGAATGGGGCGAGACTTTGTGAGCGGCCTACGCGTACAAAAAATAGGCCGCGGGCACAGCCGCGCCCAAAAATAACCCCCCGAAGGTCGGCGCGCCCAAACCCCGCAGCGGAAAAATGGCCAAAAAACGGGTGGGCTATAGCCTTGGGGGGAGGGGCTGGCCAACTTCGTCCGCCGTACTCGGAATGGGGCGAGACTTTACGAACGGCCTCCGCGTGCCAAAAATAGGCCGCGGGCACAGCTAAACCTGTAAATAACCTCCCGAACGTGGAACGCCAAGTTCGTCCAGCGGAAAAATGGCCAAAAAACGGGTGGGCTATAGCCTTGGCGGGAGGGGCTGGCCAACTTCGTCCGCCGGACTCGGAATGGGGGGAGACTTTGCGAGCGGCCTCCGCGTGCCAAAAATAGGCTGCGGACACAGCCGCGCCCGAAAATAACCCCCCGAAGGTCGGGGCGCCAAGTTCGTCCAACGGAAAAATGGCCAAAAAACGGGTGGGTTATAGCCTTGGGGGCAGGGGCTGGCCCACTACGTCCGCCGGACTCGGAATGGGGCGAGACTTTGTGAGCGGCCTCCGCGTGCCAAAAATAGGCTGCGGGCACAGCTAAACCCAAAATAACTGCCCAATGGCCGGGCGCAAAGTTCATCCAGTGGAAAAATGGCCAAAAACGGGTGGCCTATAGCCTTGGGGAGGGGCTGGCTAACTTGGTCCGACGGAGTCGGAATGGGGCGAGACTTTGCGAGCGGCCTCCGCGTTCCAAAAATAGGCCTCGGGCACAGCCGCGCCCAAAAATAACCCCCCGAAGGTCGGGGCGCCAACTACGCCCAGCGGAAAAATGGCCAAAAAACGGGTGGGCTATAGCCTTGGGGGGAGGGGCTGGCCAACTTCGTCCGCCGGACTCGGAATGGGGAGAGACTTTGCGAGCGGCCTCCGTGTGCCAAAAATAGGTTGCGGGCACAGACGCGCCCAAAAATAACCGCCCGAAGGCCGGGGCGCCCAAACCCGCAGCGGAAAAATGGCCAAAAAACGGGTGGGCTATAGCCTTGGGGGGAGGGGCTGGCCAACTTCGTCCGCCGGACTCGGAATGGGGCGAGACTTTGCGAATGGCCTCGGCGTGCCAAAAATAGGCCACGAACACAGCCACGCCCAAAAATAACCGCCCGAAGGCCGGGGCGCCAAGTTAGTCCAGCGGAAAAATCGCCAAAAAACGGGTGGGCTATAGCCTTGGGGGGAGGGGCTGGCAAACTTCGTCCGCCGGACTCGGAATGGGGCGAGACTTTGTGAATGGCCTACGCGTACAAAAAATAGGCCGCGGGCACAGCCGCGCCCAAAAATAACCCCCCGAAGGTCGCCGCGCCCAAACCCCGCAGCGGAAAAATGGCCAAAAAACGGGTGGGCTATAGCCTTGGGGGGAGGGGCTGGCCAACTTCGTCCGCCGGACTCGGAATGGGGCGAGACTTTACGAACGGCCTACGCGTGCCAAAAATAGGCCGCGGGCACATCCGCGCCCAAAAATAACCTCCCGAACGTGGGGCGCCAAGTTCGTCTAGCGGAAAAATGGCCAAAAAACGGGTGGGCTATAGCATTGGGGGGAGGGGCTGGCCAACTTCATCCGCCGGACTCGGAATGGGGCGAGACTTTACGAACGGCCTCCGCATACAAAAAATAGGCCGCGGGCACAGCAGTGCCCAAAAATAACCTCCCGAACGTGGGGCGCCAAGTTCGTCTAGCGGAAAAATGGCCAAAAAACGGGTGGGCTATAGCCTTGGGGGGAGGGGCTGGGCAACTTCGTCCGCCGGACTCGGAATGGGGCGAGACTTTGTGAGCGGCCTACGCGTACAAAAAATAGGCCGCGGGCACAGCCGCGCCCAAAAATAACCCCCCGAAGGTCGGCGCGCCCAAACCCCGCAGCGGAAAAATGGCCAAAAAACGGGTGGGCTATAGCCTTGGGGGGAGGGGCTGGCCAACTTCGTCCGCCGTACTCGGAATGGGGCGAGACTTTACGAACGGCCTCCGCGTGCCAAAAATAGGCCGCGGGCACAGCCGCGCCCAAAAATAACCTCCCGAACGTGGCGCGCCAAGTTCGTCTAGCGGAAAAATGGCCAAAAAACGGGTGGGCTATAGCCTTGGGGGGAGGGGATGGCCAACTTCGTCCGCCGGACTCGGAATGGGGCGAGACTTTGCGAGCGGCCTCCGCGAACCAAAAATAGGCTGCGGACACAGCCGCGCCCAAAAATAACTGCCCGAAGGCCGGGGGGCCAAGTTCGTCCAGAGGAAAAATGGCCAAAAAATGGGTGGGCTATAGCCTTGGGGGGAGGGGGTGGCCAACTTCGTCCGCCGGACTCGGAATGGGGCGAGACTTTGCGACCGGCCTTCGCGTGCCAAAAATAGGCCGCGGGCACAGCCGCGTCCAAAAATAACCACCCAATGGCCGGGGCGCAAAGTTCATCCTGTGGAAAAATGGCCAAAAAACGGGTAGCCTATAGCCTTGGGGGGAGGGGCTGGCCAACTTGGTCCGCCGGAGTCGGAATGGGACGAGACTTTGCGAGCGGCCTCCGCGTGCCAAAAATATGCCACGGTCACAGCCGCGCCCTAAAAGAACCCCCCGAAGGTCGGCACGCCCAAATCCCCTAGCGGAAAAATGGCCAAAAAACGGGTGGGCTATAGCCTTGCGGGGAGGGGCTGGCCCACTTCGTCCGCCGGACTCGGAATGGGGCGAGACTTTGCGAGTGGCCTCCGTGTACGAAAAATAGGCCGCGGGCACAGCCGAACCCAAAAATAGCTGCCCGAAGGCCGGGGGGCCAAGTTCGTCCAGCGGAAAAATTGCAAAAAACTGGTGGGCTATAGCCTTGGGGGGAGGGGATGGCCAACTTGGTCCGCCGGAGTCGGAATGGGACGAGACTTTGCGAGCGGCCTCCGCGTGCCAAAAATATGCCACGGTCACAGCCGCGCCCTAAAAGAACCCCCCGAAGGTCGGCACGCCCAAATCCCCCAGCGGAAAAATGGCCAAAAAACGGGTGGGCTATAGCCTTGCGGGGAGGGGCTGGCCAACTTCGTCCGCCGGACTCGGAATGGGGCGAGACTTTACGAATGGCCTCCGCGTGCCAAAAATAGGCCACGGGCACAGCAGCGCCCAAAAATGACCGCCCGAAGGCCGGGCGCCAAGTTCGTCCAGCGGAAAAATAGCCAAAAAACGGATGGGCTATAGCCTTGGGGGGAGGGGCTGGGCAACTTCGTCCGCCGGACTCGGAATGGGGTGAGAGCTTGCGAGCGGCCTCCGCGTGCCAAAAATAGGCCGCGGACACAGCCGCGCCCAAGAATAACCTCCCGAACGTGGGGCGCCAGGTTCGTCTAGCGGAAAAATGGCCAAAAAACGGGTGGGCTATAGCCTTGGGGGGAGGGGCTGGCCAACTTCTTCCGCCGGACTCGGAATGGGGCAAGACTTTGCGAGCGGCCTCCGCGTGCCAAAAATAGGCTGCGGACACATCTACGCCCAAAAATAACTGCCCGAAGGCCGGGGGGTTAAGTTCGTCCAGCGGAAAAATGGCCAAAAAACGGGTGGGCTATAGCCTTGGGGGGAAGGGCTGGCCAACTTCGTCCGCCGGACTCGGAATGGGGCGAGACTTTAGGAACGGCCTCCGCGTGCCAAAAATAGGCTGCGGGCACAGCCGCGCCCAAAAATAACCTCCCGAATGTGGGGCACCAAGTTCATCTAGCGGAAAAATGGCCAAAAAACGGGTGGGCTATAGCCTTGGGGGGAGGGGCTGGCCAACTTCGTCCGCCGGACTCGGAATGGGGCGAGACTTTGCGAGCGGCCTCCGCGTGCCAAAAATAGGCTGCGGACACATCTGCGCCCAAAAATAACTGCCCGAAGGCCGGGGGGCTAAGTTCGTCCAGCGGAAAAATGGCCAAAAAACGGGTGGGCTATAGCCTTGGGGGGAGGGGCTGGCCAACTTCGTCCGCCGGACTCCGAATGGTGCGAGACTTTGCGAGCGGCCTCCGTGTGCCAAAAATTAGCCACGGGCACAGCCGAGCCCAAAAATAACCGCCCAATGGCCGGGGCGCAAAGTTCGTCCTGCTAAAAAATGGCCAAAAAACGGGTGGGCTATAGCCTTGGGGGTAGGGGCTGGCCAACTTCGTCCGCCGGAGTCGGAATGGGGCGAGCCATTGCGAGCGGCCTCCGCATGCCAAAAATATGCCACGGGCACAGCCGCGCCCAAAAATAACCCCCCGAAGGTCGGCGCGCCCAAACCCCCCAGCGGAAAAATGACCAAAAAAAGGGTGTGCTATAGCTTTCGGGGGAGGGGCTGCCGACTTCGTCCGCCGGACTCGGAATGGGGCGAGATTTTGCGAGTGGCCTCCACGTGCCAAAAATAGGCCGCGGGCAACGCCGGGCCCAAAAATAACCCCCCGAAGGTCGGCTCGCCCAAACCCCCCAGCGGAAAAATGGCCAAAAAACGGGTGGGCTATAGTCTTGGGGGGAGGGGCTGGCCAACTTCGTCCGCCGGACTCGGAATGGGGCGAGACTTTGCGAGCGGCCTCCGCGTGCCAAAAATAGGCCGCGGGAAATGCCGTGCCCAAAAATAACCCCCCGAAGGTCGACTCGCCCAAACCCCCCAGCGGAAAAATGGGCAAAAAACGGGTGGGCTATAGCCTTGGGGGGAGGGGCTGGCCAACTTCGTTCGCCGGACTCGGAATGGGGCGAGACATTGCGAACGGCCTCCGCGTACCAAAAATAAGCCGCGGGCACTGCCGCGGCCAAAAATAACCCCCCGAAGATCGGCGCGCCCAAACCACCCAGCGGAAAAATGGCCCAAAAACCGGTCGGCTATAGCCTTGGGGGGAGTGGCTGGCCAACTTCGTCTGCCGGACTCGGAATGGGGCGAGACTTTGGAAGCGGCCTCCGCGTGCCAAAAATAGGCCGCGGGCACAGCCGCGCCCAAAAATAACCCCCCGAAGGTCGGCGCGCCCAAACCCCCCAGCGGAAAAATGGCCAAAAAAAGGGTGTGCTATGGCTTTCGGGGGAGGGGCTGGCCAACTTTGTCCGCCGTACTCGGAATGGGACGAGACTTTGCGAGCAGCCTCCCCGTGCCAAAAATAGGCCGTGGGCACAGCCGCGCCCAAAAATAACCCCCCGAAGGTCGGGGCGCCCAAACCCCCCAGCGGAAAAATGGCCAAAAAACGGGTGGGCTATAGCCTTGGGGGGAGGGGTTGGCCAACTTCGTCCGCCGGACTCGGAATGGGGCGAGACTTTGCGAGCGGCCTCCGCGTGCCAAAAATAGGCCGCGGGCAACGCCGTGGCCAAAAATAACCCCCCGAAGGTCGGCTCGCCCAAACCCCCCAGCGGAAAAATGGCCAAAAAACGGGTGGGCTATAGGCTTGGGGGGAGGGGCTGGCCAACTTCGTCCGCCGGACTTGGAATGGGGCGAGACTTTGTGAACGGCCTCCGCGTGCCAAAAATAGTCCGCGGACACAGCCGCACCCAAAAATAACCGCCCGAAGGTCGCCGCGCCCAAAAATAACCCCCCGAAGGTCGCCGCGCCCGAACCCCCCAGTGGAAAAATGGCCAAAAAATGGGTGGGCTATAACCTTGGGGGTAGGGGCTGGCCAACATCGTCCGCCAGACTCAGAATGGGGCGAAACTTTGCGAGCGGCCTCCGCGTGTCAAAAATAGGCCGCGGGCACAGCTGCGCCCAAAAATAACCCCCCGAAGGCCGGGGCGCCAGGTTCGTCCAGCCGAAAAATGGCTAAAAAACGGGTGGGCTATAGCCTTGGGGGGAGGGGCCGGCCCACTTCGTCCGCCGGACTCGGAATGGGGCGAGACTTTGTGAACGGCCTCCGCGTACCAAAAATAGGCCACGGGCACAGCCGCGCCAAAAAATAACCGTCCGAAGTCGGGGCGCCAAGTTCGTCCAGCGGAAAAATGGCCAAAAAACGGGTGGGCTATAGCGTTGGGGGGAGGGGCCGGCCCACTTCGTCCGCCGGACTTGGAATGGGGCGAGACTTTGTGAACGGCCTCCGCGTGCCAAAAATAGGCCGCGGGCACAGCCGCGCCCAAAAATAACCGCCCGAAGTCGGGGCGCCAAGTTCGTCCAGCGGAAAAATGGCCAAAAAATGGGTGGGCTATAGCCTTGGGGGGAGGGGCTGGCCAACTTCGTCCGCCGGACTCGGAATGGGGCGAGACTTTGTGAACGGCCTACGCGTGCAAAAAATAGGCTGCGGGCACAGCCGTGCCCAAAAATAACCCCCCGAAGGTCGGCGCGCCCAAACCCCCCAGCGGAAAAATGGCCAAAAAACGGGAGGGCTATAGCCTTGGGGGGAGGGGCTGGCCCACTTCGTCCGCCGGACTCGGAATGGGGCGAGACTTTGCGAACGGCCTCCGCGTGCCAAAAATAGGCTGCAGGCATAGCCGCGCCCAAAAATAACCGCCCGAAGGCCGGGGCGCCAAGTTCGTCCAGCGGAAAAATGGCCAAAAAACGGGTGGGCTATAGCCTTGGGGGGAGGGGCTGGCCAACTTCGTCCGCCGGACTCGGAATGGGGCGAGACTTTGTGAGCGGCCTACGCGTGCAAAAAATAGGCTGCGGGCACAGCCGTGCCCAAAAATAACCCCCCGAAGGTCGGCGCGCCCAAACCCCCCAGCGGAAAAATGGCCAAAAAACGGGAGGGCTATAGCCTTGGGGGGAGGGGCTGGCCCACTTCGTCCGCCGGACTCGGAATGGAGCGAGACTTTGCGAACGGCCTCCGCGTGCCAAAAATAGGCTGCAGGCACAGCCGCGCCCAAAAATAACCGCCCGAAGTCGGGGCGCCAAGTTCGTCCAGCGGAAAAATGGCCAAAAAACGGGTGGGCTATAGCGTTGGGGGGAGGGGCCGGCCCACTTCGTCCGCCGGACTCGGAATGGGGCGAGACTTTGTGAACGGCCTCCGCGTGCCAAAAATAGGCCGCGGGCACAGCCGCGCCCAAAAATAACCGCCCGAAGTCGGGGCGCCAAGTTCGTCCAGCGGAAAAATGGCCAAAAAACGGGTGGGCTATAGCGTTGGGGGGAGGGGCCGGCCCACTTCGTCCGCCGGACTCGGAATGGGGCGAGACTTTGTGAACGGCCTCCGCGTGCCAAAAATAGGCCGCGGGCACAGCCGCACCAAAAAATAACCGCCCGAAGTCGGGGCGCCAAGTTCGTCCAGCGGAAAAATGGCCAAAAAACGGGTGAGCTATAGCCTTGGGGGGAGGGGCTGGCCAACTTCGTCTGCCGGACTTGGAATGGGGCGAGACTTTGCGAGTGGCCTCCGCGTGCCAAAAATAGGCCGCGGTCACAGCCGTACCAAAAAATAACCCCCCGAAGGTCGTTGCGCCCAAACCCCCCAGCGGAAAAATGGCAAAAAAACGTGTGGGCTATAGCCTTGGGGGGAGGGGCTGGCCAACTTCGTCCGCCGGACTCGGAATGGGGCAAAACTTTGGGAGCGGCCTCTGCATGCCAAAAATAGGCCACGGGCACAGCAGCACCCAAAAATAACCGGCCGAAGGCCAGGGTGCCAAGTTCGTCCAACGGAAAAATGGCCAAAAAACGGGTGGGCTATAGCCTTGGGGGGAGGGGCTGGCCCACTTCGTCCGCCGGTCTCGGAATGGGCCGAGACTTTGCGAGCTGCCTCCGCGTGCCCAAAATAGGCCGCGGGCACAGCCTCGCCCAAAAATAACTGCCCGAAGGCTGGGGCGCCAAGTTTGTCCAGCGGAAAAATGGCCAAAAAACGGGTGGGCTATAGCCTTGGGGGGAGGGGCTGGCCAACTTCGTCCGCCGGACTCGGAATGGGGCGAGACTTTGCGAGCGGCCTCCACGTGCCAAAAATAGGCCGCGGGCACAGCCGCGCCCAAAAATAACCGGCCGAAGGCCGGGGCGCCAAGTTCGTCCAGCGGGAAAAGGCCACAAAAATGAGTGGGCTATAGCCTTGGGGGGTGGGGCTGGCCAACTTCGTCCGCTGGACTCGGAATGGCGCGAGACTTGGCGAGGGGCCTCCGTGTGCCAAAAATAGGCCGCGGGCACAGCCGTGCCCAAAAATAGGCGCCCGAAGGCCGGGGCGCCAAGTTCGTCCAGCGGAAAAAGGCCACAAAAACGGGTGGGCTATAGCCTTGGGGGGTGGGGCTGTCCAACATCGTCCGCCGGAATCGGAAGGGCCCAAGATTTTGCGAGGGGCCTCCGTGTGCCAAACATAGGCCGCAGACAAAGCCGCACCCAAAAATAAGCGCCCGAAGGCCGGGGCGCCAAGTTAATCCAGCGGAAAAAGGCCGCAAAAACGGGTGGGCTATAGCCTTGGGGGGAGGGGCTGGCCCACTTCGTCCGCCGGTCTCGGAATGGGCCGAGACTTTGCGAGCTGCCTCCGCGTGCCCAATATAGGCCACGGGCACAGCCTCGCCCAAAAATAACCCCCCGAAGGCCGGGGCGCCCAACCCCCCAGCGGAAAAATGGCCAAAAAACGGGTGGGCTATAGCCTTGGGGGGAGGGGCTGGCCCACTTCGTTCGCCGGTCTCGGAATGGGCCGAGACTTTGCGAGCTGCCTCCGCGCCCAAAAATAACCTCCCGAAGGCCGGGGCGCCAAGTTCGTCCAGCGGAAAAATGGCCAAAAAACGGGTGGGCTATAGCCTTGTGGGAAAGGGCTGGCCAACTTCGTCCGCCGGACTCGGAATGGGGCGAGACTTTGCGAGCGGCCTCCGCGTCCCAAAAATAGGCCACGGGCACAGCCTCAACCAAAAATAACTGCCCGAAGGCTGGGGCGCCAAGTTTGTCCAGCGGAAAAATGGCCAAAAAACGGGTCGGCTATAGCCTTGGGGGGAGGGGCTGGCCAACTTCGTCCGCCGGACTCGGAATGGGGGGAGACTTTGCGAGTGGCCTCCACGTGCCAAAAATAGGCCGCGGGCACAGCCGCGCCCAAAAATAACCGGCCGAAGGCCGGGGCGCCAAGTTCGTCCCGCGGGAAAAGGCCACAAAAATGGGTGGGCTATAGCCTTGGGGGGTGGGGCTGGCCAACTTCGTCCGCTGGACTCGGAATGGCGCGAGACTTGGCGAGGGGCCTCCGTGTGCCAAAAATAGGCCGCGGGCACAGCCGTGCCCAAAAATAAGCGCCCGAAGGCCGGGGCGCCAAGTTCGTCCAGCGGAAAAAGGCCACAAAAACGGGTGGGCTATAGCCTTGGGGGGTGGGGCTGGCCAACTTCGTCCGCCGGAATCGGAAGGGCCCAAGATTTTGCGAGGGGCCTCCGTGTGCCAAACATAGGCCGCAGACAAAGCCGCGCCCAAAAATAAGCGCCCGAAGGCCGGGGCGCCAAGTTCGTCCAGCGGAAAAAGGCCACAAAAACGGGTGGGCTATAGCCTTGGGGGGAGGGGCTGGCCCACTTCGTCCGCCGGTCTCGGAATGGGCCGAGACTTTGCGAGCTGCCTCCGCGTGCCCAAAATAGTCCGCGGGGACAGCCTCGCCCAAAAATAACCCCCCGAAGGCCGGGGCGCCCAACCCCCCAGCGGAAAAATGGCCAAAAAACGGGTGGGCTATAGCCTTGGGGGGAGGGGCTGGCCCACTTCGTTCGCCGGTCTCGGAATGGGCCGAGACTTTGCGAGCTGCCTCCGCGCCCAAAAATAACCTCCCGAAGGCCGGGGTGCCAAGTTCGTCCAGCGGAAAAATGGCCAAAAAACGGGTGGGCTATAGCCTTGTGGGAAGGGGCTGGCCAACTTCGTCCGTCGGACTCGGAATGGGGCGAGACTTTGCGAGCGGCCTCCGCGTCCGAAAAATAGGCTGCGGGCACAGCCTCGCCCAAAAATAACTGCCCGAAGGCTGGGGCGCCAAGTTTGTCCAGCGGAAAAATGGCCAAAAAACGGGTGGGCTATAGCCTTGGGGGGAGGGGCTGGCAACTTCGTCCGCCGGACTCGTAATGGGGCGAGACTTTGCCAGCGGCCTCCACGTGCCAAAAATAGGCCGCGGGCACAGCCGCGCCCAAAAACAACCGGCCGAAGGCCGGGGCGCCAAGTTCGTCCAGCGGGAAAAGGCCACAAAAATGGGTGGGCTATAGCCTTGGGGGGTGGGGCTGGCCAACTTTGTCCGCCGGACTTGGAATGGCGTGAGACTTTGCGAGGGGCCTCCGTGTGCTAAAAATAGGCCGCGGGCACAGCCGCACCCAAAAATAACCGCCCGAAGGCCGGGGCACCAAGTTCGTCCAGCGGAAAAAGGCCACAAAAACGGGTGGGCTATAGCCTTGGGGGGTGGGGCTGGCCAACTTTGTCCGCCGGACTCGGAATGGCGCGAGACTTTGCGAGAGGCCTCTATGTGCCAAAAATAGGCCGCGGACACAGCCGCGCCCAAAATTAACCGCCCGAAGGCCGGGGCGCCAAGTTCGACCAGCGGAAAAATGGCCAAAAAACGGGTGGGCTATAGCGTTGGGGTGAGGGGCTGGCCCACTTCGTCCGCCGGACTCAGAATGGGGCGAGACTTTGCGAGCGGCCTCTGCGTGCCAAAAATAGGCCGCGGGTACAGCCGCGCACAAAAATAACCCCCCGAAGGTCGGCGCGCCCAAACCCCCCAGCGGAAAAATGGCCAAAAAACGGCTGGGGTATAGCCTTGGGGGTAGGGGCAGCCCACTTCGTCCGCCGGACTCGGAATGGGGTGAGAATTTGCGAGCGGCCTACACGTGCCAAAAATAGGCCACGGGGACAGCCGCGCCCAAAAATAACAGCCCGAAGGCCGGGGCGCCAAGTTCGTCCAGCGGAAAAATGGCCAAAAAACGGGTGGGCTATAGCCTTGGGGGGAGGGGCTGGCCAACTTCATCCGCCGGACTCGGAATGGGGCGAGACTTTGCGAGCGGCCTTTGCGTGCCAAAAATAGGCCGCGGGTACAGCTGCACCCATAAATAACCCCCCTAAGGTCGGCGCGCCCAAACCCCCCAGCGGAAAAATGGCCAAAAAACGGGTGGGCTATAGCCTTGTGGGGAGGGGCTGGCCAACTTCGTCCGCCGGACTCGGAATGGGGCGACACTTTACGAGCGGCCTCCGCGTGACAGAAATAGGCCGCGGGCACAGCCGCGCCCAAAAATAACCCCCCGAAGGTCAGCGCGGCCAAAACCCCCAGCGGAAAAATGGCCAAAAAACGGGTGGGCTATAGCCTTGGGGGGAGGGGCTGGCCAACTTCGTCCGCCGGACTCGGAATGGGGTGAGACTTTGTGAGCGGCCTCCGCGTACGAAAAATAGGAAGCGAGCACAGCCGCACCCAAAAATAACCGCCCGAAGACCGGGGCGTCAAGTTCGTCCAGCGGAAAAATGGCCAAAAAATGGGTGGGCTATAGCCTTGGGGGGAGCGGCTGGCCGACATCGTCCGCCAGACTCGGAATGGGGTGAGACTTTGCGAACGGCTTCCGCGTGCCAAAAATATGCCGCGGGCACAGCCGCGCCCAAAAATAACTGCCCGAAGGCCGGGGCGGCAAGTTCGTCCAGCGGAAAAATGGCCAAAAAACAGGTGGGCTATAGCCTTGGGGGGAGGGGCTGGCCAACTTCATCTGCCGGACTCGGAATGGGGCGAGACCTTGCGAGAGGCCACCGAGTGCCAAAAATAGGCCGCGGGCACAGCCGCGCCCAAAAATAACCCCCCGAAGGTCAGCGCGGCCAAAACCCCCAGCGGAAAAATGGCCAAAAAACGGGTGGGCTATAGCCTTGGGGGGAGGGGCTGGCCAACTTCGTCCGCCGGACTCGGAATGGGGTTAGACTTTGCGAGCGGCCTCCGCGTGCCAAAAGTAGGCAGCGGGCACAGCTGCGCCCAAAAATAACCCCCCGAAGGTCAGCGCGGCCAAAACCCCCAGCGGAAAAATGGCCAAAAAACGGGTGGGCTATAGCCTTGGGGGGAGGGGCTGGCCAACTTCGTCCGCCGGACTCGGAATGGGGTTAAACTTTGCGAGCGGCCTCCGCGTGCCAAAAGTAGGCAGCGGGCACAGCCGCGCCCAAAAATAACCGCCCGAAGTCCAGGCCGCCAAGTTCGTCCAGCGGAAAAATGGCCAAAAAATGGGTGGGCTATAGCCTTGGGGGGAGCGGCTGGCCGACATCGTCCGCCAGACTCGGAATGGGGTGAGACTTTGCGAACGGCTTCCGCGTGCCAAAATTATGCCGCGGGCACAGCCGCACCCAAAAATAACTGCCCGAAGGCCGGGGCGGCAATTTCGTCCAGCGGAAAAATGGCCAAAAAACGGGTGGGCTATAGCCTTGGGGGGAGGGGCTGGCCAACTTCATCCGCCGGACTCGGAATGGGGCGAGACTTTGCGAGCGGCCACCGAGTGCCAAAAATAGGCCGCAGGCACAGCCGCGGCCAAAAATAACCCCCCGAAGGTCGGCGCGCCCAAACCCCCCAGCGGAAAAATGGCCAAAAAACGGGTGGGCTATAGCCTTGGGGGGAGGGGCTGGCCCACTTCGTCCGCCGGACTCAGAATAGGGCGAGACTTTGCGAGCGGCCTCCGCGTACCAAAAATAGGCAGTGGGCAAATCCGCGCCCAAAATTAACTGCCCGAAGGCCGGAGCGCCAAGTTTGACCAGCGGAAAAATGGCCAAAAAACGGGTGGGCTATAGCCTTGGGGGGAGGGACTGGGCAACTTCATCCGCCGGACTCGGAATGGGGCGAGACTTTGCGAGCGGCCACCGAGTGCCAAAAATAGGACGCGGGCACAGCCGCGCCCAAAAATAACCACCCGAAGGTCGGCGCGCCCAAACCCCCCAGCGGAAAAATGGCCAAAAAACGGGTGGGGTATAGCCTTGGGGGGAGGGGCTGGCCAACATCGTCCGCCAGACTCGGAATGGGGTGAGACTATGCGAGCGGCCTCCGCATGCCAAAAAGAGGCTGTGGGCACAGCCGCGCCCAAAACTAACCTCCCGAAGACCGGGGCGCCAAGTTCATCCAGCGGAAAAATGGCAAAAAAACGGGTGGGCTATAGCCTTGGGGGGAGGGGCTGGCCAACTTCATCCGCCGGACTCGGAATGGGGCGAGACATTGCGAGCGGCCTCCGCGTGCAAAAAATAGGCCGCGGGAACAGCCACGCCCAAAAATAACCCCCCGAAGGTCGGCGCGCCCAAACCCCCCAGCGGAAAAATGGCCGAAAAACGGGTGGGCTATAGCCTTGGGGGGAGGGGCTGGCCCACTTCGTCCGCCGGACTCCGAATGGGGCGAGACTTTGCGAACGGCCTCCGCGTGCAAAAAATAGGCTGCGGGCACAGCCGCGCCCAAAAATAACCCCCCGAAGGTCGGCGCGCCCAAACCCCCCAGCGGAAAAATGGCCGAAAAACGGGTGCGCTATAGCCTTGGGGGGAGGGGCTGGCCAACTTCGTCCACCGGACTCAGAATGGGGCGAGACTTTGCGAGAGGCCTCCGCATGCCAAAAATAGGCAGTGGGCACAGCCGCGCCCAAAATTAACCGCCCGAAGGCCGGGGCGCCAAGTTCGACCAGCGGAAAAATGGCCAAAAAACGGGTGGGCTATAGCCTTGGGGTGAGGGGCTGGCCCACTTCGTCCCCCGGACTCAGAATGGGGCGAGACTTTGCGAGCGGCCTCTGCGTGCCAAAAATAGGCCGCGGGTACAGCCGTGCCCAAAAAAAACCCCCCGAAGATCGGCGCGGCCAAACCCCCCAGCGGAAAAATGGCCAAAAAACGGCTGGGGTATAGCCTTGGGGGGAGGGGCTGCCCACTTCGTCCGCCGGACTCGGAATGGGGCGAGAATTTGCGAGCGGCCTACACGTGCCAAAAATAGGCCACGGGCAAATCCGCGCCCAAAATTAACTGCCCGAAGGCCGGAGCGCCAAGTTTGACCAGCGGAAAAATGGCCAAAAAACGGGTGGGCTATAGCCTTGGGGGGAGGGACTGGGCAACTTCATCCGCCGGACTCGGAATGGGGCGAGACTTTGCGAGCGGCCACCGAGTGCCAAAAATAGGACGCGGGCACAGCCGCGCCCAAAAATAACCACCCGAAGGTCGGCGCGCCCAAACCCCCCAGCGGAAAAATGGCCAAAAAACGGGTGGGCTATAGCCTTGGGGGGAGGGGCTGCCCAACTTCGTCCGCCGGACTCGGAATGGGGCGACACTTTGCGAGCGGCATCCGCGTGACAAAAATAGGCCGCGGGCACTGCCGTGCCCAAAAATAACCGCCAGAAGGCCGGGGCGCCAAGTTCGTCCAGCGGAAAAATGGCCAAAAAACGGGTGGGCTATTGCCTTGGGGGGAGGGGCTGGCCTACTTCGTCCGCCGGACTCGGAATGGGGCGAGACTTTGTGAGCGGCCTCCGTGTGCTAAAAAAAGGTGGCGGACACAGCCGCGGCCAAAAATAACCGCCCGAAGGCCGGGGCCCCAACTTCGTCCAGCGGAAAAAGGCCACAAAAACTGGTGGGCTATAGCCTTGGGGGGTGGGGCTGGCCAACTTCGTCCGCCGGACTCGGAATGGGGTGAGACTTTGCGAACGGCTTCCGCGTGCCAAAATTATGCCGCGGGCACAGCCGCACCCAAAAATAACTGCCCGAAGGCCGGGGCGGCAATTTCGTCCAGCGGAAAAATGGCCAAAAAACGGGTGGGCTATAGCCTTGGGGGGAGGGGCTGGCCAACTTCATCCGCCGGACTCGGAATGGGGCGAGACTTTGCGAGCGGCCACCGAGTGCCAAAAATAGGCCGCGGGCACAGCCGCGCCCAAAAATAACCCCCCGAAGGTCGGCGCGCCCAAACCCCCCAGCGGAAAAATGGCCAAAAAACGGGTGGGGTATAGCCTTGGGGGGAGGGGCTGGCCAACATCGTCCGCCAGACTCGGAATGGGGTGAGACTATGCGAGCGGCCTCCGCATGCCAAAAAGAGGCTGTGGGCACAGCCGCGCCCAAAACTAACCTCCCGAAGACCGGGGCGCCAAGTTCATCCAGCGGAAAAATGGCAAAAAAACGGGTGGGCTATAGATTTGGGGGGAGGGGCTGGCCAACTTCATCCGCCGGACTCGGAATGGGGCGAGACATTGGGAGCGGCCTCCGCGTGCAAAAAATAGGCCGCGGGAACAGCCGCGCCCAAAAATAACCTCCCGAAGGTCGGCGCGCCCAAACCCCCCAGCGGAAAAATGGCCGAAAAACGGGTGGGCTATAGCCTTGGGGGGAGGGGCTGGCCCACTTCGTCCGCCGGACTCCGAATGGGGCGAGACTTTGCGAACGGCCTCCGCGTGCAAAAAATAGGCTGCGGGCACAGCCGCGCCCAAAAATAACCCCCCGAAGGTCGGCGCGCCCAAACCCCCCAGCGGAAAAATGGCCGAAAAACGGGTGCGCTATAGCCTTGGGGGGAGGGGCTGGCCAACTTCGTCCGCCGGACTCAGAATGGGGCGAGACTTTGCGAGAGGCCTCCGCATGCCAAAAATAGGCCGCGGGCACAGCCGCGCCCAAAAATAACCGCCCGAAGGCCGGGGCGCGAAGTTTGTCCAGCGGAAACAGGCCACAAAAACGGGTGGGCTATAGCCTTGGGGGGTGGGGCTGGCCCACTCCGTCCGCCGGACTCGGAATGGCGCGAGACTTTGCGAGGGGCCTCCGTGTACCAAAAATAGGCCGCGGGCACAGCCGCGCCCAAAAATAACCGCCCGAAGGCCGGGCCGCCAAGTTCGTCCAGCGGAAAAAGGCCACAAAAACGGGTGGGCTATAGCCTTGGGGGGTGGGGCTGGCCAACTTCGTCCGCCGCACTCGGAATGGCGCGAGACTTTGCGACGCATCTCCGTGTGCCAAAAATAGGCCGCGGGCACAGCCGCGCCCAAAAATAACCTCCCGAAGGCCGGAGCGCCAAGTTCGTCCAGCGGAAAAAGCCCACAAAAACGGGTGGGCTATAGCCTTGGGGGGTGGGGCTGGCCCACTTCGTCCGCCGGACTCGGAATGGCGCGAGACTTAAAGAGGGCCCTCCGTGTGAAAAAATAGGCCGCGGGCACGGCCGCGCCCAAAAATAACCGCCCGAAGGCCGGGGCGCCAAGTTTGTCCAACGGAAAAAGGCGACAAAAACGGGTGGGCTATAGCCTTGGGGGGTGTTGCTGGCCAACTTTGTCCGCCGGACTCAGAATAGTGCGAGACTTTACGAGGGCCCTCCGTGTGCCAAAAATAGGCCGCGGTCGAAGCCGTGTCCAAAAATAACCGCCCGAAGGCCGGGGCGCAAAGTTTGTCCAACGGAAAAAGGCGACAAAAACGGGTGGGCTATAGCCTTGGGGGGGTGGAGCTGGCCAACTTCATCCGCCGCACTCGGAATGGCGCGAGACTATGCGACGCATCTCCGTGTGCTAAAAATAGGCCGCGGGCACAGCCGCACCCAAAAATAACCGCCCGAAGGCCGGGGCACCAAGTTCGTCCAGCGGAAAAAGGCCACAAAAACGGGTGGGCTATAGCCTTGGGGGGGAGGCTGGCCAACTTCATCCGCCGGACTCAGAATGGCGCGAGACTTTGCGAGGGGCCTCCGTGTGCCAAAAATAGGCCGCGGTCGAAGCCGCACCCAAAAATAACCGCCCGAAGGCCGGGGCGCGAATTTCGTCCAGCGGAAACAGGCCACAAAAACGGGTGGGCTATAGCCTTGGGGGGTGGGGCTGGCCCACTCCGTCCGCCGGACTCGGAATGGCGCGAGACTTTGCGAGGGGCCTCCGTGTACCAAAAATAGGCCGCGGGCACAGCCGCGCCCAAAAATAACCGCCCGAAGGCCGGGCCGCCAAGTTCGTCCAGCGGAAAAAGGCCACAAAAACGGGTGGGCTATAGCCTTGGGGGGTGGGGCTGGCCAACTTCGTCCGCCGCACTCGGAATGGCGCGAGACTTTGCGACGCATCTCCGTGTGCCAAAAATAGGCCGCGGGCACAGCCGCGCCCAAAAATTACCTCCCGAAGGCCGGAGCGCCAAGTTCGTCCAGCGGAAAAAGCCCACAAAAACGGGTGGGCTATAGCCTTGGGGGGTGGGGCTGGCCAACTTCGTCCGCCGGACTCGGAATGGCGCGAGACTTAAAGAGGGCCCTCCGTGTGAAAAAATAGGCCGCGGGCACGGCCGCGCCCAAAAATAACCGCCCGAAGGCCGGGGCGCCAAGTTTGTCCAACGGAAAAAGGCGACAAAAACGGGTGGGCTATAGCCTTGGGGGGTGTTGCTGGCCAACTTTGTCCGCCGGACTCAGAATAGTGCGAGACTTTACGAGGGCCCTCTGTGTGCCAAAAATAGGCCGCGGTCGAAGCCGTGTCCAAAAATAACCGCCCGAAGGCCGGGGCGCAAAGTTTGTCCAACGGAAAAAGGCGACAAAAACGGGTGGGCTATATCCTTGGGGGGGTGGAGCTGGCCAACTTCATCCGCCGCACTCGGAATGGCGCGAGACTTTGCGACGCATCTCCGTGTGCTAAAAATAGGCCGCGGGCACAGCCGCACCCAAAAATAACCGCCCGAAGGCCGGGGCACCAAGTTCGTCCAGCGGAAAAAGGCCACAAAAACGGGTCGGCTACAGCCTTGGGGGGTGGGGCTGGCCAACTTCGTCCGCCGCACTCGGAATGGCGCGAGACTTTGCGAGGGCCCTCCGTGTGCCAAAAATAGGCAGCGGGCACAGCCGCGCCCTAAAATAACCGCCCGAAGGCCGGGGCGCCAAGTTCGTCCAGCGGAAAATGGCCCCAAAAACGGGTGGGCTATAGCCTTGGGGGGGAGGCTGGCCAACTTCATCCGCCGGACTCAGAATGGCGCGAGAGTTTGCGAGGGGCCTCCGTGTGCCAAAAATAGGCCGCGGTCGCAGCCGCGCCCAAAAATAACCGCCCGAAGGCCGGGGCGCCAAGTTCGTCCAGCGGAAAAAGGCCACAAAAAAGGGTGGGCTACAGCCTTGGGGGGTGGGGCTGGCCGACATCGTCCGCCGCACTCGGAATGACGCGAGACTTTGCGAGGACCCTCCGTGTGCCAAAAATAGGCCGCGGGCACAGCCGCGCCCAAAAATAACCGCCCGAAGGCCGGGGCGCCAAGTTCGTTCAGCGGAAAATGGCCCCAAAAACGGGTGGGTTATAGCCTTGGGGGGTGGGGCTGGCCCACTCCGTCCGCCGGACTCGGAATGGCGCGAGACTTTGCGAAAGGCCTCCGTGTACTAAAAATAGGCCGCGGGCACAGCCGCGCCCAAAAATAACCGACCGAAGGCCGGGGCGCCAAGTTCGTCCAGCGGAAAAAGGCCACAAAAACGGGTGGGCTATAGCCTTGGGGGGTGGGGCTGGCCAACTTCGTCCGCCGCACTCAGAATGGCGCGAGACTTTGCGACGCATCTCCGTGTGCCAAAAATAGGCCGCGGACACAGCCCCGCCCAAAAATACCCGCCCGAAGGCCGGGGCGCCAAGTTCGTCCAGCGGAAAAAGGCCACAAAAACGGGTGGGCTACAGCCTTGGGGGGTGGGGCTGGCCAACTTCGTCCGCCGGACTCGGAATGGTGCGAGACTTTGTGAGGCGCCTCCGTGTGCCAAAAATAGGCCGCGGGCACAGCCGAACCCAAAAAAACCCGCCCGAAGGCCGGGGCGCCAAGTTCGTCCAGCGGAAAAAGGCCACAAAAACGGGTGGGCTATAGCCTTGGGGGGTGGGGCTGGCCCACTTCGTCCGCCGCACTCGGAATGACGCGAGACTTTGCGAGGGGCCTCCGTGTGCCAAAAATAGGCTGCGGGAACAGCCGCGCCCAAAAATAACCGCCCGAAGGCCGGGGCGCCAAGTTCGTCCAGCGGAAAAAGGCCACAAAAACGGGTGGGCTATTGCCTTGGGGGGTGGGGCTGGCCCACTTCGTCCGCCGGACTCGGAATGGTGCGAGACTTTGTGAGGCGCCTCCGTGTGCCAAAAATAGGCCGCGGGCGCAGCCGAACCCAAAAATACCCGCCCGAAGTCCGGGGCGCCAAGTTCGTCCAGCGGAAAAAGGCCACAAAAATGGGTGGGCTATAGCCTTGGGGGGTGGGGCTGGCCGACTTCGTCCGCCGGACTCGGAATGGTGCGAGACTTTGTGAGGCACCTCCGTGTGCCAAAAATAGGCCGCGGGCACAGCCGAACCCAAAAAAACCCGCCCGAAGGCCGGGGCGCCAAGTTCGTCCAGCGGAAAAAGGCCACAAAAACGGGTGGGCTATAGCCTTGGGGGGTGGGGCTGTCCAACTTCGTCCGCCGGACTCGGAATGGCGCGAGACTTTGCGAGGGGCCTCCGTGTGCAAAAATAGGCCGCGGGCACAGCCGCACCCAAGAATACCCGCCCGAAGGCCGGGGCGCCAAGTTCGTCCAGCGGAAAAAGACGACAAAAACGGGTGGGCTATAGCCTCGGGTGTTGGAGATGACCAACTTCGTCCGCCGGACTCGGAATGGCGCGAGACTTTACGAGGGCCCTCCGTGTGCCAAAATAGGCCGCGGTCGCAGCCGCGCCCAAAAATAACCGCCCGAAGGCCGGGGCGCCAAGTTCGTCCAGCGGAAAAAGGCCACAAAAACGGGTGGGCTATAGCCTTGGGGGGTGGGGCTGGCCCACTCCGTCCGCCGGACTCGGAATGGCGCGAGACTTTGCGAGGGGCCTCCGTGTGCCAAAAATAGGGTGCGGGTACAGCCGTCCCCAAAAATAACCGCCCGAAGGCCGGGACGCAAGGTTTGTCCTGCAGAAAAAAGGCCACAAAAACGGGTGGGCTATAGCCTTGGGGGGTGGGGCTGGCCGACTTCGTCCGCCGGACTCGGAATGGCGTGAGACTTTGCGAGGGTCCTCCGTGTGCGAAAAATAGGCCACGGGCAAAGCCGTACCCAAAAATAACCGCCCGAAGGCTGGGGCGCCAAGTTCGTCCAGCGGAAAAAGGCCACAAAAACGGGTGGGCTATAGCCTTGGGGGGTGGGGCTGGCCCACTTCGTCCGCCGGACTGGGAATGGCGCGAGACTTTGCGAGAGGCCTCCATGTGCCAAAAATAGGCATCGGGCACAGCCGCGCCCAAAAATAACCGCCCGAAGGCCGGGGCGCCAAGTTCGTCCAGCGGAAAAAGACCACAAAAACTGGTGGGATATAGCCTTGGGGGGTGGGGCTGGCCAACTTCGTCCGCCGCACTCGGAGTGGCGCATGACTTTGCGAGGGGACTCCGTGTGCCAAAAATAGGCCACGGGCGCAGCCGCGCCAAAAAATAACCGCCCGAAGGCCGGGGCGCCAAGTTCGTCCAGCGGAAAAAGGCCACAAAAACGGGTGGGCTATAGCCTTGGGGGGTGGGGCTGGCCAACTTAGTCCGACGGATTCGGAATGGCGTGAGACTTTGCGAGGGGCCTCTGCGTGCCAAAAATAGGCCACGGGCACAGCCGTACCCAAAAATAACCGCCCGAAGGCCGGGGCGCCATGTTCGTCCAGCGGAAAAAGGCCAAAAAAATGGGTGGGCTCTAGCCTTGGGGGGTGGGGATGGCCAACTTCGTCCGCCGGACTCGGAATGGCGCGAGACTTTGCGAGGGGCCTCCGTGTACCAAAAATAGGTCACGGGCACAGCCGCGCCCAAAAATAACCGCCCGAAGGTCGGCGCGCCCAAACCCCCCAGCGGAAAAATGGCAAAAAAACGGGTGGGCTATAGCATTGGGGGGAGGGGCTGGCCAACTTCGTCCGCCGGACTCGGAATGGGGCGACACTTTGCGAGTGGCCTCCGCATGCCAAAAACAGGCCGCGGGCTCAGCCGCGCCCAAAAATAACTGCCTGAAGGCTGGGGCGCCAAGTTCGTCCAGCGGAAAAATGGCCAAAAAACGGGTGGGCTATAGCCTTGGGGGGAGAGGCTGGCCCAATTCGTCCGCCGGACTCGGAATGGGGCAAGACTTTGCGAACGGCCTCCGCGTGCAAAAAATAGGCCGCGTACACAGCCGCGACCAAAAATAACCGCCCGAAGGCCGGGGCGCCAAGTTTGTCCAGCGGAAAAATGACAAAAAAACGGGTGGGCTATAGCCTTGGGGGGAGGGGCTGGCCCACTTCGTCCGCCGGACTCGGAATCGGGGGAGACTTTACAAGCGGCCTCCGTGTGCCAAAAATAGGCCCCGGGCACAGCCGCGCCCAAAAATAACCGCCCGAAGGCCGGGGCGCCATGTTCGTCCAGCGGAAAAAGGCCACAAAAACGGGTGGGCCATAGCCTTGGGGGGTGGGGCTGGCCAACTTCGTCCGCCCGGCTCGGAATGGCGCGAGACTTTGCGAGCGGTCTCCCTGCGCCAAAAATAGGCCCCGGGCAGAGTAGCGCCCAAAAATAACCGCCCGAAGGCCGGGGCGCCAAGTTTGTCCCGCGGAAAAAGGCCACAAAAATGGGCGGGCTATAGCCTTGGGGGGTGGGGCTGGCCAACTTCGTCCGCCGGACTCGGAATGGCGCGAGACTTTGCGAGCGGCCTCCGTGTGACAAAAATAGGCCCCGAGCAGAGTAGCGCCCAAAAATAACCGCCCGAAGGCCAGGGCGCCAAGTTCGTCCAGCGGAAAAAGGCCACATAAACGGGCGGGCTAATGCCTTCGGGGGTGGGGCTGGCCAACTTCGTCCGCCGGACTGGGAATGGCGCGAGACTTTACGAGCGGCCTCCCTGTGCCAAAAATAGGCCCCGGGCACAGCCGCGCCGAAAAATAACCGCCCGAAGGCTGGGGCGCCAAGTTCGTCCAGCGGAAAAAGGCCACAAAAACGGGTGGGCTATAGCCTTGGGGGTGGGGCCGGCCCACTTCGTCCGCCGGACTCGGAATGGCGCGAGACTTTGCGAGCGGCCTCCATGTGCAAAAAATAGACCCTGGGCACAGCCGCGCCCAAAAATAACAGCCCGAAGGCCGGGGCGCCAAGTTCGTCCAGCGGAAAAAGGCCACAAAAACGGGTGGGCTATAGCCTTGGGGGTGGGGCCGGCCCACTTCGTCCGCCGGACTCGGAATGGCGCGAGACTTTGCGAGCGGCCTCCATGTGCCAAAATAGACCACAGGCACAGCCGCGCCCAAAAATAACAGCCCGAAGGCCGGGGCGCCAAGTTCGTCCAGCGGAAAAAGGCCACAAAAACGGGTGGGCTATAGCCTTGGGGGTGGGGCCGGCCCACTTCGTCCGCCGGACTCGGAATGGCGCGAGACTTTGCGAGCGGCCTCCATGTGCCAAAAATAGACCCCGGGCACAGCCGCACCCAAAAATAACAGCCCGAAGGCCGGGGCGCCAAGTTCCTCCAGCGGAAAAAGGCCACAAAAACGGGTGGGCTATAGGCTTGGGGGGTGGGGCCGGCCGACTTCGTCCGCCGGACTCAGAATGGTGCGAGACTTTGCGAGCGGCCTCCGTGTGCCAAAAATAGGCCCCGGGCACAGCCGTGCCCAGAAAAAAGCGCCCGAAGGTCCGGTCCCCAAGTTCATCCGCCGCAAAAACGACCAAAAAACGAGTGGGCTATGGCCTTGGGGGCAGGGGCTGGCCAAGTTCATCCGCCGGACTCGGAATGGAGCCAGACTTTGCGAGGGGCCTCTGTGTGCCAAAAATAGGCTGCGGGCACAGCCCTGTCCAGAAATAAGCACCCGAAGGTCCGGTCCACAAGTTCGTCCGCCGAAAAATGCCCATCAAACGGGTGGGCTATAGCCTTGGGGGGAGGGGCTGGCCAAGTTCGTCCCCCGGTCTCGGAATGGGGCCAGACTTTGCGAGTGGCCTCCGTGTACCAAAAATAGGCCGCGGGCACACCCGCGCCCATAAATAAGCCCCCGAAGGTCCGGTCCCCAAGTACGTCCGCTGTAAAAATGCCCAACAAACGAGTGGACTATAGCCTTGGGGGGAGGGGCTGGACAAGTTCGTCCGCCGGACTCGGAATGGGGCCAGACTTTGTGAGGAGCATCCGTGTGCCAAAAATAGGCCGCGGTCACAGCCGCGCCCAGAAATAACTACCTAACGGTCCGGTCCCCAAGTTCGTCCGCCGCAAAAACGCCCAAAAAATGGGTGGGCTATGGCCTTGGGGGGAGGGGCTGGCCAAGTTCGTCCGCCGGACTCGGAATGGGGCCAGACTTTGTGAGGGGCCTCCATGTGCCAAAAATAGGCCGCGGACACAGCCTCCTCCAAAAATAAGCGCCCAAAGGTCCGGTCCCCAAGTTCGTCCGCCGCAAAAACGCCCAAAAAACGGGTGAGCTATAGCCTTGGGGTGAGGGGCTGGCCCACTTCGTCCGCCAGACTCGGAATGGCGCTAGACTTTGCGAGGGGCCTCCGTGTGCCAAAAATAGGCCACAGGCACATCCGAGCCCAAAAATAAGAGCCCGAAGGTCCGGTCCCCAAGTTCGTTCGCCGCAAAAATGCCCAAAAAACGGGTGGGCTATAGCTTTGGGGGGAGGGGCTGGCCAAGTTCGTCCGCCTTTGAATGGGGCCAGACTTTGCGAGGGGTCTCCGTGTGCCAAAAATAGGACGCGGACACAGCCGCGCCCAGGAAAAAGCGCCCGAAGGTCCGGTCCCCAAGTTCGTCCGCCGCAAAAACGCCCAAAAAATGGGTGGGCTACAGCCTCGGGGTGAGGGGCTGGCCAAGTTCGTCCGCCGGACTTGGAAAGGGGCAGACTTTGCGAGGGGCCTCCGTGAGCCAAAAATAGGCCGCGGGAACAGCCGCGACCAGAAATAAGCACCCGAAGGTCCGGTCCCCAAGTTCGTCCGCCGCAAAAATGCCCAACAAACGGGTGGGCTACAGCCTTGGGGGGAGGGGCTGGCCAATTTTGTCTGCCGGACTCGGAATGGGGCCAGACTTTGCGAGCGGCCTCTGTGTACCAAAAATAGGCCGCGAACACAGCCGTGCCCAAAAATAACCTTCCGAAGGCCGGGGCGCCAAGCTAGTCCAGTGGAAAAATGCCACAAAAGCGGGTGTGCTATAGCCTTGGGGGGTGGGGCTGGCCAAGTTCGTACGCCTGACTCGGAATGGGACGAGACTTTATGAGCGGCCTCCGTGTGCCAAAAATAGGCCACGGGCACAGCCGCGCCCAAAAATAACCCCCCCAGGGCCGGGGCGCCAAGTTCGTCCATCGAAAAAAGGCCACAAAAACAGCTGGCCAATAGCCTGGGGGGGTGGGGCTGGCCAAGTTCGTCCGCCGGACTCGGAATGGGGCGAGACTTTGCGAGTGGCCTCTGTGTGCCAAAAATAGGCCGTGGACACAGCCGCGCCCAAAAATCACCGCTCGAAGGCCGGGGTGCCAAGTTCGTCCTGCGGAAAAAGGCCACAAAAACGGGTGGGCTATAGCCTTGGGGTGTGGCGCTGGTCAAGTTCATCCGCCGGACTCGGAATAGGGCAAGACTTTGCGAGCGGCCTCCGTGTACCAAAAATATGCCGCGAGCACAGCCGTGCCCAAAAATAACCTTCCGAAGGCCGGGGCGCCAAGCTAGTCCACTGGAAAAATACCACAAAAGCGGGTGTGCTATAGCCTTGGGGGGTGGGCTGGCCAAGTTCGTCCGCCTGACTCGGAATGGGACGAGACCTTACGAGCGGCCTCTGTGTGCCAAAAATAGGCCGCGGGCACAGCCGCGCCCAAAAATAACCCCCCCAGGGCCGGGGCGCCAAGTTCTTCCATCGCAAAAAGGCCACAAAAACAGCTGGCCAATAGCCTGGGGGGGTGGGGCTTGCCAAGTTCGTCCGCCGGACTCGGAATGAGGCAAGACTTTGCGAGCGGCCTCTGTGTGCCAAAAATAGGCCGTGGGCACAGCCGCGCCCAAAAATCACCGCTCGAAGGCCGGGGCGCCAAGTTCGTCCTGCGGAAAAAGGCCACAAAAACGGGTGGGCTATAGCCTTGGGTGGTGGCGCTGGTCAAGTTCATCCGCCGGACTCGGAATAGGGCGAGACTTTGTGAGCGGCCTCCGTGTACTAAAAATAGGCCGCGAGCACAGCCGTGCCCAAAAATAACCTTCCGAAGGCCGGGGCGCCAAGCTAGTCCACTGGAAAAATGCCACAAAAGCGGGTGTGCTATAGCCTTGGGGGGTGGGGCTGGCCAAGTTCGTCCGCCTAACTCGGAATGGGACGAGACTTTGCAAGCGGCCTCCGTGTGCCAAAAATAGGCCGCAGGCAGAGCCGCACCCAAAAAATAACCGCCCAAAGGCTGGGACGCCAAGTTTTTACAGCGGAAAAAGGCCACAAAAACGGGTGGGCTATAGCCTTGGGGGTGGGGTTGGCCAAGTTCGTCCGCCTAACTCGGAATGGGACGAGACTTTGCAAGCGGCCTCCGTGTGCCAAAAATAGGCCGCAGGCACAGCCGCACCCAAAAAATAACCTCCCAAAGGCTGGGACGCCAAGTTTTTACAGCGGAAAAAGGCCACAATAACGGGTGGGGTATAGCCTTGGGGGGTGAGGCTGGCGAACTTCGTCTGACGGACTCGGAATGGGGCGAGACTTTGCGGGCGGCCTCCGTGTGCCAAAAATATGGTGCCGCGCCAAAAAATAACCACCCGAAGGCCGGGGCGCCAAGTTCGTCCAGCCGAAAAAGGCCACAAAAACGGGTGGGCTATAGCCTTGGTGGGTAGGGCTGGCCAAGTTCGTCCGACGGACTCCGAATGGGACGAGACTTTGCGAGCGGCCTCCGTGTGCCAAAAATAGGCCACGGGCACAGCCGCACCCAAAAATAACCACCCGAAGGCCGGGGCACCAAGTTCGTTCAGCGGAAAAAGGCCACAAAAACGGGTGGGCTATAGCCTTGGGGGGTGGGGCTGGCCAAGTTCATCCGCCGGACTCGGAATTGGGCGA
This sequence comes from Citrus sp. QX-2021, assembly GCA_030444885.1. Lineage (NCBI taxonomy): Eukaryota > Viridiplantae > Streptophyta > Magnoliopsida > Sapindales > Rutaceae > Citrus > Citrus sp. QX-2021. Next base: position 507,425 of record JAUJEF010000014.1, on the reverse strand, counting down.
GACTTTGCGAGCGGCCTCCGTGTGCAAAATATTGGCAGCGCGCACAGCCACGCCCAAAAATAACTGCCCGAAGGCCGGGGCGCCAAGTTCGTCCAGCGGAAAAAGTCCACAAAAATGGGTGGGATATAGCCTTGGGCGGTGGGGCTGGCCAAATTCGTCCGCCGGACTCGGAATGGGACGAGACTTTGCGAGCGGCATCCGTGTGCCAAAACTAGGCCGCGGCCACTGCCGTACCCAAAAATAACCGCCCGAAGGCTGGGGTGCCAAGTTCGTCCAGCGGAAAAAGTCCACAAAAATGGGTGGGATATAGCCTTGGGCGGTGGGGCTGGCCAAATTCGTCCGCCGGACTCGGAATGGGACGAGACTTTGCGAGCTGACTCCGTGTGCCAAAAATAGGCCTCGAGCACAGCCGCACCCAAAAATAACTGCACGATGGCCGGGGCGCCAAGTTCGTCCAGTGGAAAAAGGCCACAAGAACGGGTGGGCTATAGCCTTGGGGGGTGGGGCTGGCCAAGTTCGTCCGCCGGACTCGGAATTGGGCGAGACTTTGCGAGCGGCCTCCGCGTGCAAAAAAATAGGCCGCGGGCACAGCCGCTCCCAAAAATAACATCCCGAAGGCCGGGGGGCCAAGGTCGTCCAGCGGAAAAAGGCGACAAAAACGGGTGGGAGATAGCCTTGGGGGTAGGGCTGGCCAAGTTCGTCCGCCGGACTCGGAATTGGGCGAGACTTTGCGAGCGGCCTCCGTGTGCAAAATATTGGCAGCGTGCACAGCCACGCCAAAAAATAACAGCCTGAAGGCCGGGGCGCCAAGTTCGTCCAGCGGAAAAAGTCCACAAAAATGGGTGGGATATAGCCTTGGGCGGTGGGGCTGGCCAAATTCGTCCGCCGGACTCGGAATGGGACGAGACTTTGCGAGTGGCCTCCATGTGCCAAAACTAGGCCGTGGCCACTGCCGTACCCAAAAATAACCGCCCGAAGGCTGGGGCGCCAAGTTCGTCCAGCGGAAAAAGGCCACAAAAATGGGTGGGCTATAGCCTTGGGGGGTGGGGCTGGCCAAGTTCGTCCGCCGGATTCGGAATGGGACGAGACTTTGCGAGCCGTCTCCGAGAGCCAAAAATAGGCCGCGGGCACAGCCGCGCCCAAAAAGAACTACGCGAAGGCCGGGGCGCCTAGTTCGTCCAGCGGAAAAAGGACACAAAAACGAGTGGGCAATGGCCTTGGGGGGTGGGGCTGGCCAAGTTCGTCCGCCGGACTCGGAATGGGGCGAGACTTTGCGAGCGGCCTCCGTGTGCCAAAAATAGGCCGCGGGCACAGCCGCACCAAAAAATAACCGCCCGAAGACCGGGGCGCCAAGATCGTCCAGCGGAAAAAGGCCACTAAAATGGGTGGGCTATAGCCTTGGGGGGTGGGGCTGGCCAAGTTCGTCCGCCGGACTCCGAATGGGACGAGAGTTTGCGAGCCACCTCCGAGAGCCAAAAATAGGCCGTGGGCACAGCGGCGCCCAAAAAGAACCGCCCGAAGGACGGGGCGCCAAGTTCCTGCAACGGGAAAAGGCCCCAAAAATGGGTGGGCAATAGCCTTGCGGGGTGGGGATGGCAAAGTTCGTCCGCCGGACAAGGAATGGGACGAGACCTTGCGAGCGGCCTCCGTGTGCCAAAAATAGGCTGCGGGCACAGCTGTACCCAAAAATTACCGCCCGAAAGCCGGGGCACCAAGTTCGTTCAGCGGAAAAAGTCCACAAAAACGGGCGGGCTATCGCCTTGGGGGGTGGGGCTGGCCAAGTTCGTCCGTCGGACTCGGAATGGGTGAGACATTACGAGCGGCCTCCGTGAGACCAAAATATGCCACTGGCACAGCCGTGCCCAAAAATAACCGCCCGAAGACCGGGGCGCCAAGTTCGTCCAGCGGAAAAAGGCTACAAAAACGGGTGGGCTATAGCCTTGGGGGGTGGGGCCGGCCAAGTTCGTCCGCCGGACTCGGAATGGGGCGAGACTTTGCGAGCGGCCTCCGTGTGCCAAAAATGGACCACGGGCACAGCCGCGCCAAAAAATAACCGCCCGAAGACCGGGGCGCCAAGTTCGTCCAGCTAAAAAGGCCACAAAAACGGGTGGGCTATAGCCTTGGGGGGTGGGGCTTGCCATGTTCGTCCGGCTGACTCGGAATGGGGCAAGACATTGCGAGCGGCCTCCATCTGCTAAAAATAAGCCGCGGGCATAGTTGCACCAAAAAAATAACCGCCCGAAGGCCGGGGCGCCAAGTTCGTTTAGCGGAAAAAGGTCACAAAAACGGGTGGGCCTTGGGGGGTGGGGTTGGCCAAGTTAGTCCGCCGGACTCAGAATGGGGTGAGACTTTGTGAGCGGGCTCAGTGCGCCAAAAATAGGCTGTGGACACAGCTGCCGCCAAAAATACCCGCCCGGAGGCCGGGGCGCCAAGTTCGTCCAGCGGAAAAAAGCCACAACAACGGGAGCGCTAGAACCTTGGGGGGTGGGGCTGGCCAAGTTCGTCCGCTGGACTCGGAATGCGGCGAGACTTTGCGAGCGGCCTCCGTGTGCCAAAAATAGACAATGGGCACTGCCGCGCCCAAAAATAACCACCCGAAGGCTGGGGCGCCAAGTTCGTCCAGCGGAAAAAGGCCACAGAAACGGGCGAGCTATAGCCTTGGGGGGTGGGGCTGGCCAAGTTCGTCCGCCGGACTCGGAATGGGACGAGACTATGCGAGCGGCCTCCGTGTGCCAAAAATAGGCCACGGCCACAGCCGCACCCAAAAATAACCACCCGAAGGCCAGGGCACCAAGTTCTTCCAGTGGAAAAAGGCCACAAAAATGGGTGGGCTATAGCCTTGGGGGGTGGGGCGGGCCAAGTTCGTCCGCCGGACTCGGAATTGGACGAGACATTGCGAGCGGTCTCCGTGCACCAAAAATAGGCCGCGGGCACAGCCGCACCCAAAAATAACCACCCGAAGGCCGGGGCACCAAGTTCGTTCAGCGGAAAAAGGCCACAAAAACGGGTGGGCTATAGCCTTGGGGGGTGGGGCTGGCCAAGTTCATCCGCCGGACTCGGAATTGGGCGAGACTTTGCGAGCGGCCTCCGTGTGCAAAATATTGGCAGCGCGCACAGCCACGCCCAAAAATAACTGCCCGAAGGCCGGGGCGCCAAGTTCGTCCAGCGGAAAAAGTCCACAAAAATGGGTGGGATATAGCCTTGGGCGGTGGGGCTGGCCAAATTCGTCCGCCGGACTCGGAATGGGACGAGACTTTGCGAGCGGCATCCGTGTGCCAAAACTAGGCCGCGGCCACTGCCGTACCCAAAAATAACCGCCCGAAGGCTGGGGTGCCAAGTTCGTCCAGCGGAAAAAGTCCACAAAAATGGGTGGGATATAGCCTTGGGCGGTGGGGCTGGCCAAATTCGTCCGCCGGACTCGGAATGGGACGAGACTTTGCGAGCTGACTCCGTGTGCCAAAAATAGGCCTCGAGCACAGCCGCACCCAAAAATAACTGCACGATGGCCGGGGCGCCAAGTTCGTCCAGTGGAAAAAGGCCACAAGAACGGGTGGGCTATAGCCTTGGGGGGTGGGGCTGGCCAAGTTCGTCCGCCGGACTCGGAATTGGGCGAGACTTTGCGAGCGGCCTCCGCGTGCAAAAAAATAGGCCGCGGGCACAGCCGCTCCCAAAAATAACATCCCGAAGGCCGGGGGGCCAAGGTCGTCCAGCGGAAAAAGGCGACAAAAACGGGTGGGAGATAGCCTTGGGGGTAGGGCTGGCCAAGTTCGTCCGCCGGACTCGGAATTGGGCGAGACTTTGCGAGCGGCCTCCGTGTGCAAAATATTGGCAGCGTGCACAGCCACGCCAAAAAATAACAGCCTGAAGGCCGGGGCGCCAAGTTCGTCCAGCGGAAAAAGTCCACAAAAATGGGTGGGATATAGCCTTGGGCGGTGGGGCTGGCCAAATTCGTCCGCCGGACTCGGAATGGGACGAGACTTTGCGAGTGGCCTCCATGTGCCAAAACTAGGCCGTGGCCACTGCCGTACCCAAAAATAACCGCCCGAAGGCTGGGGCGCCAAGTTCGTCCAGCGGAAAAAGGCCACAAAAATGGGTGGGCTATAGCCTTGGGGGGTGGGGCTGGCCAAGTTCGTCCGCCGGAGTCGGAATGGGACGAGACTTTGCGAGCCGTCTCCGAGAGCCAAAAATAGGCCGCGGGCACAGCCGCGCCCAAAAAGAACTCCGCGAAGGCCGGGGCGCCTAGTTCGTCCAGCGGAAAAAGGACACAAAAACGAGTGGGCAATGGCCTTGGGGGGTGGGGCTGGCCAAGTTCGTCCGCCGGACTCGGAATGGGGCGAGACTTTGCGAGCGGCCTCCGTGTGCCAAAAATAGGCCGCGGGCACAGCCGCACCAAAAATAACCGCCCGAAGACCGGGCGCCAAGATCGTCCAGCGGAAAAAGGCCACTAAAATGGGTGGGCTATAGCCTTGGGGGGTGGGGCTGGCCAAGTTCGTCCGCCGGACTCCGAATGGGACGAGAGTTTGCGAGCCACCTCCGAGAGCCAAAAATAGGCCGTGGGCACAGCGGCGCCCAAAAAGAACCGCCCGAAGGACGGGGCGCCAAGTTCCTGCAACGGGAAAAGGCCCCAAAAATGGGTGGGCAATAGCCTTGCGGGGTGGGGATGGCAAAGTTCGTCCGCCGGACAAGGAATGGGACGAGACCTTGCGAGCGGCCTCCGTGTGCCAAAAATAGGCTGCGGGCACAGCTGTACCCAAAAATTACCGCCCGAAAGCCGGGGCACCAAGTTCGTTCAGCGGAAAAAGTCCACAAAAACGGGCGGGCTATCGCCTTGGGGGGTGGGGCTGGCCAAGTTCGTCCGTCGGACTCGGAATGGGTGAGACATTACGAGCGGCCTCCGTGAGACCAAAATATGCCACTGGCACAGCCGTGCCCAAAAATAACCGCCCGAAGACCGGGGCGCCAAGTTCGTCCAGCGGAAAAAGGCTACAAAAACGGGTGGGCTATAGCCTTGGGGGGTGGGGCCGGCCAAGTTCGTCCGCCGGACTCGGAATGGGGCGAGACTTTGCGAGCGGCCTCCGTGTGCCAAAAATGGACCACGGGCACAGCCGCGCCAAAAAATAACCGCCCGAAGACCGGGGCGCCAAGTTCGTCAAGCTAAAAAGGCCACAAAAACGGGTGGGCTATAGCCTTGGGGGGTGGGGCTTGCCATGTTCGTCCGGCTGACTCGGAATGGGGCAAGACATTGCGAGCGGCCTCCATCTGCTAAAAATAAGCCGCGGGCATAGTTGCACCAAAAAAATAACCGCCCGAAGGCCGGGGCGCCAAGTTCGTTTAGCGGAAAAAGGTCACAAAAACGGGTGGGCCTTGGGGGGTGGGGTTGGCCAAGTTAGTCCGCCGGACTCAGAATGGGGTGAGACTTTGTGAGCGGGCTCAGTGCGCCAAAAATAGGCTGTGGACACAGCTGCCGCCAAAAATACCCGCCCGGAGGCCGGGGCGCCAAGTTCGTCCAGCGGAAAAAAGCCACAACAACGGGAGCGCTAGAACCTTGGGGGGTGGGGCTGGCCAAGTTCGTCCGCTGGACTCGGAATGCGGCGAGACTTTGCGAGCGGCCTCCGTGTGCCAAAAATAGACAATGGGCACTGCCGCGCCCAAAAATAACCACCCGAAGGCTGGGGCGCCAAGTTCGTCCAGCGGAAAAAGGCCACAGAAACGGGCGAGCTATAGCCTTGGGGGGTGGGGCTGGCCAAGTTCGTCCGCCGGACTCGGAATGGGACGAGACTATGCGAGCGGCCTCCGTGTGCCAAAAATAGGCCACGGCCACAGCCGCACCCAAAAATAACCACCCGAAGGCCAGGGCACCAAGTTCTTCCAGTGGAAAAAGGCCACAAAAATGGGTGGGCTATAGCCTTGGGGGGTGGGGCGGGCCAAGTTCGTCCGCCGGACTCGGAATTGGACGAGACATTGCGAGCGGTCTCCGTGCACCAAAAATAGGCCGCGGGCACAGCCGCGCCAAAAAATAACCACCCGAAGGCCGGTGCGCCAAGTTCTTCCAGCAGAAAAAGGCCACAAAAACGGGTGGGCTATAGCCTTGGGGGGTGGGGCAGGCCAAGTTCGTCTGCCGGACTCGGAATGGGACGAGATTTTGCGAGCGGCCTCCGTGTGCCAGAAATAGGCCGCGGTCACAACCCCGCCCAAAAACAACAGCCCGAAGGCCGGGGCACCAAGTTCGTCCAGGGGAAAAAGGCCACAAAAATGGGTGGGCTATAGCCTTGGGGGGTGGGGCTGGCCAGGTTCGTCCGCCGGACTCGGAATGGGGCGAGACTTTGTGAGCGGCCTCTGTTTGCCAGAAATAGGCCGCGGGTACAGCGTGCCCAAAAATAACTGCCCAAAGGCCGGGTTGCCATGTTCGTCCAGCGGAAAAAGCCCACAAAAACGGGTGGGGCTGGCCAAATTCGTCCGCCGGACTCGGAATGGGGTGAGACTTTACGACCGGCCTCCGTGCGCCAAAAATAGGCCGTGGGCACAGCCGTGCCCAAAAATAACCACCTGACGGCCGGAGCGCCAAGTTCGTCCAGCGGAAAAAGGCCACAAAAACGTGTGGGGCTGGCCAAGTTCGTCCGCCGGACTCGGAATGGGGTGAGACTTTGCGACCGGCCTCCGTGCGCCAAAAATAGGCCGTGGGCACAGCCGTGCCCAAAAATAACCACCTGACGGCCGGGGTGCCAAGTTCGTCCAGCGGAAAATGGCCACAAAAATGGGTGGGCTATAGCCTTGGGGGGTGGGGCTGGCCATGTTCGTCCCCCGGACTCGGAATGGGGCGAGCCTTTGCGAGCGGCCTCCGTGTGCCAAAAATAGGCCGTGGGCACAGCCGTGCCCAAAAATAACCACCCGAAGGCCAGGGCGCCAAGTTCGTCCAGCGGAAAAAGGCCACAAAAACGGGTGGGCTATAGCCTTGGGGGGTGGGGCGGGCCAAGTTCGTCCGCCGGACTCGGAATTGGACGAGACATTGCAAGCGGCCTCCGTGCACCAAAAATAGGCCGCGGGCACAGCCGCGCCAAAAAATAACCACCCGAAGGCCGGTGCGCCAAGTTCGTCCAGCAGAAAAAGGCCACAAAAACGGGTGGGCTATAGCCTTGGGGGGTGGGGCTGGCCAAGTTCGTCTGCCGGACTCGGAATGGGACGAGATTTTGCGAGCGGCCTCCGTGTGCCAAAAATAGGCTGCGGGCACAGCCACGCCCAAAAATAACAGCCTGACGGTCGGGGGGCCAAGTTCGTCCAGCGGAAAAAGGCTACAAAAACGGGTGGGCCATAGCCTTGGGGGTTGGGGCTGCCAAGTTCGTCTGCCGGACTCGGAATGGGGCGAGACTTTCGGAGCAGCCTCCGTGAGCCAAAAATAGGCTGCGGACACATCCACGCCCAAAAATAACAGCCCGAAGGCCGGGGCACCAAGTTCGTCCAGTGGAAAAAGGCTACAAAAACGGGTGGGCTATAGCCTTGGGGGGTGGGGCTGGCCAAGTTTGTCCGCCGGAATCGGAATGGGACGACACTTTGCCAACAGCCTCCGTGTGCCAATAATAGGCCGTGGGCACAGCCGCGCCCAAAAATAACCGCCCGAAGGCCGTGCCGCCAAGTTCGTCCAGTGGAATAAGGCCACAAAAACGGGTGGGCTACAACCTTGGGGGGTGGGCTGGCCAAGTTCGTCCGCCGGACTCGGAATGGGGTGAGACTTTGCGACCGGCCTCCGTGCGCCAAATATAGACCGTGGGCACAGCCGTGCCCAAAAATAACCACCTGACGGCCGGGGCGCCAAGTTCGTCCAGCGGAAAAAGGCCACAAAAATGGGTGGGCTATAGCCTTGGGGGGTGGGGCTGGCCATGTTCGTCCCCCAGACTCGGAATGGGGTGAGACTTTGCGAGCGGCCTCCGTGTGCCAAAAATAGGCCGTGGGAACAGTCGCGCCCAAAAATAACCGCCCGAAGGCCGGGGCGCCAAGTTCGTCCAGCGGAAAAAGGCCACATAAACGGGTGGGCTATAGCCTTGGGGGGTGGGGCTGGCCAAGTTCGTCCGCCAGACTCGGAATTGGACGAAACATTGCAAGCGGCCTCCGTGTGCCAAAAATAGGCCGCGGGCACAGCCGGACCCAAAAATAACCACCCGAAGGCCGGGGCGTCAAGTTCGTCCAGCGGAAAAAGGCCACAAAAACGGGTGGGCTATAGCCTTCGGGGGTGGGGCTGGCCAAGTTCGTCCGCCGGACTCGGAATGGGGTGAGACTTTGCGAGCGGCCTCCGTGTGCAAAAAATAGGCCGCGGGCTGCGGGCACAGCCATGCCCAAAAATAACCACCCGAAGGCTGGGCCGTCAAGTTCGTCCAGCGGAAAAAGGCGACAAAAATGGGTGGGCTATAGAATTGGGGGGTGGGGCTGGCCAAGTTCGTCCGCCGGGCTCGGAATGGGGCATGACTTTGCGAGTGGCCTCCGTGAGTGAAAAATAGGCCGGGGGCAAAGCCGAACTCAAAAATAACCGCCCGATGGCCGGGGAGCTAAGTTCGTCTAGCGGAAAAAGGCCACAAAAACGGGTGGGCTATACCCTTGGGGGTGGGGCTGCCCAAGTTCGTCCGCCGGACTCGGAATGGGGCGAGACTTTGCGAGTGGTCTCTGTGTGCAAAAAATAGGCCACGAGCACAGCCGTGTCCGAAAATAACCGCCCGATGGCCGGGGCGCCAAATTCGTCCAGCGGAAAAAGGCCACAAAAACGGGTGGGCTATAGCCTTGGGGGGTGGGGCTGGCCAAGTTCGTCCGCCGGACTCGGAATGTGGCGAGACTTTGCGAGCGGCCTCCGTGTGCAAAAAATAGGCCGCGGGCACAGCCATGCCCAAAAATAACCGCCCGAAGGCTGGGCCGTCAAGTTCGTCCAACGGAAAAAGGCGAAAAAAACGGGTGGGCTATAGCCTTGGGGGGTGGGGCTGTCCAACTTCGTCCGCCGGACTCGGAATGACGCGAGACTTTGCGAGGGGCCTTCGTTTGCCAAAAATAGGCCGCCGGCACAGCCGCGCCAGAAGGTCCAGTCCCCAAGTTCGCCCGCCGCAAAAATGCCCAAAAAACGCGTGGGCTATAGCCTTGGGGGGAGGGGCTGGCCATGTTCGTCCGCCGGACTCGGCATGGGGCCAGACTTTGCGAGGGGCCTCCGTGTGCAAACAATAGGCCACGGGTACAGCCACACCCAAAAATAAGCGCCCGAAGGTCCGGTCCCCAAGTTCGTCCGCCGCAAAAATGCCCAAAAAACGGGTGGGCTATAGCCTTAGGGGGATGGGCTGGACAAGTTCGTCCGCCGGACTCGGAATGGGGCCAGACTTTGCGAGGTCCTCCGTGTGCCAAAAATAGGCCGCGGGTAGAGTCGCACCCGGAGGTCCGGTCCCCAAGTTCATCCGCCGCAAAAATGCCCAAAAAACGGGTGGGCTATAGCCTTGGGGGGAGGGGCTGGCCAAGTTCGTCCGCCGGACTCGGAAAGGGGCCAGACTTTGCGAGGGGCCTCCGTATGCCAAAAATAGGCCGCGGGCACAGCCGCGGCCAAAAATAGGCCGCGGGCACAGCCGCGGCCAAAAAAAAGTGCCCGAAGGTCCGGTCCCCAAGTTCGACCGCTGCAAAAACGCCCAAAAACCGGGTGGGCTATAGCCTTGTGGGGAGGGGCTGGCCAAGTTCGTCCGCCGGACTCGAAATGGGGCCAGACTTTGCGAGGGGCCTCCGTGTACCAAAATTAGGCCGCGGCCCAAAAATAAGCGCCCGAAGGTCCGGTCCTCAAGTACGTCCGCCGCAAAAACGCCCAAAATACGGGTGGTCTATAGCCTTGGGGGGAGGGGCTGGCCAATTTCGTCCACCGGACTCAGAATGGGGCCAGACTTTGCGAGGGGCCTCCGTGTGCCAAAAATAGGCCGTGGGCACAGCTGCGCCCAAAACAATGCCCCCGAAGGTCCGGGCCCCAAGTACGTCCGCTGCAAAAACGCCCAAAAAACGGGTGGTCGATAGCCTTGGGGGGTGGGGCTGGCCAAGTTCGTCCGCCGGACTCGGAATGGGGCGAGACTTTCCGAACAGCCTCCGTGTGCCAAAAATAGGCCGCGGGCACAGCCGCACCCAAAAATAACCGCCCAAATGCCGGGTTGCCAAGTTCGTCCAGCGGAAAAAGGCCACAAAAACGGGTGGGCCTTGGGGGGTGGGGTTGGCCAAGTTAGTCCGCCGGACTCAGAATGGGGTGAGACTTTGTGAGCGGGCTCAGTGCGCCAAAAATAGGCTGTGGACACAGCTGCCGCCAAAAATACCCGCCCGAAGGCCGGGGCGCCAAGTTCGTCCAGCGGAAAAAGGCCACAACAACGGGAGCACTAGAACCTTGGGGGGTGGGGCTGGCCAAGTTCGTCCGCTGGACTCGGAATGCGGCGAGACTTTGCGAGCGGCCTCCGTGTGCAAAAAATAGACCATGGGCACTGCCGCGCCCAAAAATAATCACCCGAAGGCCGGGGCGCCAAGTTCGTCCAGCGGAAAAAGGCCACAGAAACGGGCGGGCTATAGCCTTGGGGGGTGGGGCTGGCCAAGTTCGTCCGCCGGACTCGGAATGGGACGAGACTATACGAGCAGCCTCCGTGTGCCAAAAATAGGCCGCGGCCACAGCTGCACCCAAAAATAACCGCCCGGAGGCCAGGGCACCAAGTTCTTCCAGTGGAAAAATGCCACAAAAATGGGTGGGCTATAGCCTTGGGGAGTGGGGCGGGCCAAGTTCGTCCGCCAGACTCGGAATTGGACGAGACATTGCGAACGGCCTCCGTGTACCAAAAATAGGCCGCGGGCGCAGCCGCGCCAAAAAATAACCACCCGAAGGCCGGTGCGCCCAGTTCTTCCAGCAGAAAAAGGCCACAAAAACGGGTGGGCTATAGCCTTGGGGGGTGGGGCAGGCCAAGTTCGTCTGCCGGACTCGGAATGGGACGAGATTTTGCGAGCGGCCTCCGTGTGCCAAAAATAGGCCGCGGTCATAACCCCGCCCAAAAACAACAGCCCGAAGGCTGGGGCGCCAAGTTCGTCCAGGGGAAAAAGGCAACAAAAATGGGTGGGCTATAGCCTTGGGGGGTGGGGCTGGCCAGGTTCGTCCGCCGGACTCGGAATGGGGCGAGACTTTGCGAGCGGCCTCTGTTTGCCAAAAATAGGCCGCGGGCACAGCCGTGCTCAAAAATAACAGCCTGACGGTCGGGGAGCCAAGTTCGTCCAGCGGAAAAAGGCAACAAAAACGGGTGGGCCATAGCCTTGGGGGTTGGGGCTGCCAAGTTCGTCCGCCGGACTCGGAATGGGGCGAGACTTTGGGAGCAGCCTCCGTGAGCCAAAAATAGGCTGCGGGCACATCCACGCCCAAAAATAACAGCCCGAAGGCCGGGGCACCAAGTTCGTCCAGTGGAAAAAGGCTACAAAAACGGGTGGGCTATAGCCTTGGGGGGTGGGGCTGGCCAAGTTTGTCCGCCGGACTCGGAATGGGACGACACTTTGCCAACAGCCTCCGTGTGCCAATAATAGGCCGTGGCCACAGCCGCGCCCAAAAATAACCGCCCGAAGGCCGGGCCGCCAAGTTCGTCCAGTGGAATAAGGCCACAAAAACGGGTGGGCTACAACCTTGGGGGGTGGGCTGGCCAAGTTCGTCCGCCGGGCTCGGAATGGGGTGAGACTTTGCGACCGGCCTCCGTGCGCCAAATATAGACCGTGGGCACAGCCGTGCCCAAAAATAACCACCTGACGGCCGGGGCGCCAAGTTCGTCCAGCGGAAAAAGGCCACAAAAATGGGTGGGCTATAGCCTTGGGGGGTGGGGCTGGCCATGTTCGTCCCCCAGACTCGGAATGGGGTGAGACTTTGCAAGCGGCCTCCGTGTGCCAAAAATAGGCCGCGGGAACAGCCGCGCCCAAAAATAACCGCTCGAAGGCCGGGGCGCCAAGTTCGTCCAGCGGAAAAAGGCCACATAAACGGGTGGGCTATAGCCTTGGGGGGTGGGGCTGGCCAAGTTCGTCCGCCAGACTCGGAATTGGACGAGACATTGCGAGCTGCCTCCGTGTGCCAAAAATAGGCCGCGGGCACAGCCGTGCCCAAAAATAAGCGCCCGAAGGCCAGGGCGCCAATTTCGTCCAGCGGAAAAAGGCCACAAAAACGGGTGGGCTATAGCCTTGGGGGGTGGGGCTGGCCAAGTTCGTCCGCCGGACTCGGAATGGGACGAAACATTGCAAGCGGCCTCCGTGTGCAAAAAATAGGCCGCGGACACAGCCGGACCCAAAAATAACCACCCGAAGGCCGGGGTGCCAAGTTCGTCCAGCGGAAAAAGGCCACAAAAACGGGTGGGCTATAGCCTTCAGGGGTGGGGCTGGCCAAGTTCGTCCGCCGGACTCGGAATGGGGTGAGACTTTGCGAGCGGCCTCCGTGTGCAAAAAATAGGCCGCGGGCCGCGGGCACAGCCATGCCCAAAAATAACCACCCGAAGGCTGGGCCGTCAAGTTCGTCCAGCGGAAAAAGGCGACAAAAATTGGTGGGCTATAGAATTGGGGGGTGGGGCTGGCCAAGTTCGTCCGCCGGGCTCGGAATGGGGCAGGACTTTGCGAGTGGCCTCCGTGAGTGAAAAATAGGCCGGGGGCAAAGCCGCACTCAAAAATAACCGCCCGATGGCCGGGGAGCTAAGTTCGTCTAGCGGAAAAAGGCCACAAAAACGGGTGGGATATACCCTTGGGGGGTGGGGCTGCCCAAGTTCGTCCGCCGGACTCGGAATGGGGCGAGACTTTGCGAGTGGTCTCTGTGTGTAAAAAATAGGCCACGGGCACAGCCGTGTCCAAAAATAACCGCCTGATGGCCGGGGCGCCAAATTCGTCCAGCGGAAAAAGGACACAAAAACGGGTGGGCTATACCCTTGGGGGGTGGGGTTGGCCAAGTTCGTTCGCTGGACTCGGAATGGGGCCAGACTTTGCGAGGGGCCTCCGTGTACCAAAAATAGGTTGCGGGCACAGCCGGGCCCAAAAATAAGCACCCAAAGGTCCGGTCCCCAAGTTCGTCCGCCGCAAAAACACCCAAAAAACGGGTGGTCTATAGCCTTGGGGGGAAGGGCTGGCCAAGTTCGTCCGCGCGGACTCGGAATGGGGCCAGACTTTGCGAGGGTCCTCCGTGTGCAAAGTTTGTCCGCCGGACTCGGAATGAGGTGAGACTTTGCGAGCGCCATCCGTGTGCCAAAATATCATCCCGGGTATAGCCGCGCCCAAAAATAAGTGCCCGAAGGTTGGTGTCCCAAAACCCCCCAGCGGAAAAATGGCCAAAAAACGGGTGCGCTATAGCCTTGGTGGGGGGGGCGGGCAAACTTCGTCTGCCGGACTCGGAATGGGGCAAGACTTTGCGAGCACCCTCCGTGTGCAAAAAATAGGCCGCGGGCACAGCCGCGCCCAAAAATAAGCGCCCAAAGGTCAGCGTCCCAAAAGCCCCCAGCAGAAAAATGGCCAAAAAACGGGTGGGCTATAGCCTTGGAGGGGGGGCGGGCGAACTTCGTCTGCCGGACTCGGAATGGGGCGAGACTTTGCGAACGCCCTACGTGTGCCAAAAATAGGCTTCGGGCACAGCCGCGCCCAAAAATAAGCGTCCGAAGGTCGGCGTCCTAAAAGCCCCCAGCAGAAAAATGGCCAAAAACGGGTGGCCTAGAACCTTGGTGGGGGGGGCGGGCGAACTTCGTCCGCCGGACTCGGAATGGGGTGAGACTTTGCGAGCGCCCTCCGTGTGCCAAAAATAAGCGCCCGAAGGTCGGCGTCCCAAAAAGCTCCCAGCGGAAAAATGGCCAAAAGACAAGTGGGCTATAGCCCTGGTGAGGGGCGGGCGAACTTCGTCCGTCGGACTTGGAATGGGGCGAGACTTTGCGAGTGCCCTCCGTGTTCCAAAAATAGGCCACGGGCACAGCCGCGCCCGAAGGTGGGCGCCCCAAAACCCCCCACCAGAAAAATTGCCAAAAAACGGGTGGGCTATAGCCTTGGTGGGGGGGGGGTGGGCAAAGTTCGTCCGCCGGACTCGGAATGGGACGAGGCTTTGTGAGCGCCCTCCGTGTGCCAAAAATAGGCCGTGGGCACTGCCGAACCCAAAAATAAGCACCCGAAGGTCGGCGTCCCAAAAGCCCCCAGCGGAACAATGGCCAAAAAACGGGTAGGCTATACCCTTGGTGGGGGGGGCAGGCGAACTTCGTCCGCCGGACTCGGAATGGGGTGAGACTTTGTAAGTGCCCTCCGTGTGCCAAAATATCATCCCGGTCATAGCCATACCAAAAATAGGCCGCGGGCACAGCCACGCCCAAAAATAACGGCCCGAAGGCCTGGGCGCCAAGTTCGTCCAGCGGAAAAAGGCCACAAAAACGGGTGGGCTATAGCCTTGGGGGATGTGGCTGGCCAACTTCGTCCGCCGGACTCGGAATGGCCTGAGACTTTACGAGAGGCCTCCGTGTGCCAAAAATAGACTGCGGACACAGCCGCGCCCAAAAATAACCGCACGAAGGCCGGGGCGCCAAGTTCGTCCAGCGGATAAAGGCCACAAAAAGGGGTGGGCTATAGCCTTGGGGGGTGGGGTTGGCCCACTGCGTCCGCCGGACTCGGAATGGCGCGAGACTTTGCGAGGGGCCTCCGTGTGCCAAAAATAGGCCGCGGGCACAGCCGCGCCCAAAAATAACCGCACGAAGGCCGGGGCGCCAAGTTCGTCCAGCGGAAAAAGGCCACAAAAACGGGTGGGCTATAGCGTTGGGGGGTGCGGCTAGCCCACTTCGTCCGCCGGACTCGGAATGGCGCGAGACTTTGCGAGGGGCCTCCGTTTGCCAAAACTAGGCCGCGGGCACAGCTGCGCCAAAAAATAACCACCCGAAGGCCGGGGCGCCAAGTTCGTCCAGCGGAAAAAGGCCACAAAAACGGGTGGGCTATATCCTTGGTGGGTGGGGCTGGCCAACTTCGTCCGCCGGACTCGGAATGGCGCGAGACTTTGTGATGGGCCTCCGTGTGCCAAATATAGGCTGCGGACACAGCCGTGCCCAAAAATAACCGCCCCAAGGACGGGGCTCCAAATTCGTCCAGCGGAAAAAGGCCTCAAAAACGTGTGGGCTATAGCCTTGGGGGGGGGGGCTGGCCAACTTCGTCCGCCGGACTCGGAATGGCACGAGACTTTGCGAGGGGCCTCTGTATGCCAAAAATAGGCTGCGGGCCCAGCCGCGCCCAAAAATAACCGCCCGAAGGCCGGGGCGCCAAGTTCGTCCAGCGGAAAAAGGCCACAAAAACGGGTGGGCTATAGCCTTGGGGGGTGGGGATGGCCAACTTCATCCGCCGGACTCGGAATGGCGCGAGACTTTGCGAGGGGCCTCCGTATGCCAAAAATAGGCCGCGGGCACAGCCACGCCCAAAAATACCCGCCCGAAGGCCGGGGCGCCAAGTTCGTCCAGCGGAAAGAGGCCACAAAAACGGGTGGGCTATAGCCTTGGGGGGTGGGGCTGGCCAACTTCGTCCGCCGGACTCGGAATGGCGCGAGACTTTGCGAGGCGCCTCCGTGTGCTAAAAATAGGCCGCGGGCACAGCCGCGTCCAAAAATACCCGCCCGAAGGCCGGCGCACCCAAACCCCCCAGCGGAAAAATGGCCAAAAAACGGGTGGGCTATAGCCTTGGGGGGATGCGCTGGCCAACTTCGTCCGCCGGTCTCGGAATGGAGCGAGACTTTGCAAGCGGCCTCCGGATGCCAAAAATAGGCCGTGGACACAGCCGCGCCCAAAAATAACCGCCCGAAGGCCGGGGCGCCAAGTTCGTCCAGCGGAAAAATGGCCAAAAAACGGGTGGGCTATAGCCTTGGGGGGAGGGGCTGGCCAACTTCGTCCGCCGGACTCGGAATGGGGCGAGACTTTGCAAGCGGCCTCCGGATGCCAAAAATAGGCCGTGGGCACAGCCGCGCCCAAAAATAACCGCCCGAAGGCCAGGGTGCCAAGTTCGTCCAGCGGAAAAATGGCCAAAAAACGGGTGGGCTATAGCCTTGGGGGGTGGGGTTGGCCAACTTCGTCCGCCGGACTCGGAATAGCATGAGACTTTGCGAGGGGCCTCCATGTACCAAAAATAGGCCGTGTTCAATGCCGCGCCCAAAAATAACCGCCCGAAGGCCGGGGCGCCAAGTTCGTCCAGCGGAAAAAGGCCACAAAAACGGGTGGGCTATAGCCTTGGGGGGTGAGGCTGGCCAACTTCGTCCGCCGGACTCGGAATAGCGCGAGACCTTGCGAGGGGCCTTCGTTTGCCAAAAATAGGCCGCGTTCATAGCCGCGCCCAAAAATAACCGCCCGAAGCCCGGGGCGCCAAGTTCGTCCAGTAGAAAAAGACCACAAAAACGGTTGGGCTGTAGCCTTGGGGGGTGGGGCTGGCCAACTTCATCCGCCGGACTCGGAATAGCGTGTGACTTTGCGAGGGGCCTCCGTGTGTAAAAAATAGGCCGCGTTCACAGCCGCGCCCAAAAATAACCGCCCGAAGGCCGGTGCGCCAAGTTCGTCCAGCGGAAAAAGGCCACAAAAACGGGTGGGCTATAGCCTTGGGGGGTGCGGCTGGCCAACTTCGTCCGCCGGACTCGGAATAGCGCGAGACATTGCGAGGGGCCTCCGTGTCCCAAAAATAGGCCGTGTTCAATGCCGCGCCCAAAAATAACCGCCCGAAGGCCGGGGCGCCAAGTTCGTCCAGCGGAAAAAGGCCACAAAAACGGGTGGGCTATAGCCTTGGGGGGTGGTGCTGGCCAACTTCGTCCGCCGGGCTGGGAATGGCGCGAGACTTTGCGAGGGGCCTCCGTGTGCGAAAAATATGCCGCGGGCACAGCCGCGCCCAAAAATAACCGCCCGAAGGCCAGGGCGCCAAGTTCGTCCAGCGGAAAAAGGCCACAAAACGGGTGGGCTATTGCCTTGGGGGGTGGGGCTGGCCCACTTCGTCCGCCGGACTCGGAATGGCGCGAGACTTTACGAGGGGCCTCCGTGTGCCAAAAATAGGCCGCGGGCACTGCCGCACCCAAAAATAACCGCCCGAAGGCTGGGGCGCCAAGTTTGTCCAGCGGAAAAATGGCCAAAAAACGGGTGGGCTATAGCCTTGGGGGGAGGGGCTGGCCAACTTCGTCCGCCGGACTCGGAATGGGGCGAGACTTTGCGAGCGGCCTCCTTTGCCCAAAATAGCCCGCGAGCACAGCCACGCCCAAAAATAACCGCCCGAAGGCCAAGGCGCCAAGTTCGTCCAGCGGAAAAATGGCCAAAAAACGGGTGGGCTATAGCCTTGGGGGGTGGTGCTGGCCAGCTTCGTCCGCCGGACTTGCAATGGCGCGAGACTTGGCGAGCGGCCTCCGCGTGCCAAAAATAGGCTGCGGGCACAGCCGCGCCCAAAAATAACCGCCCGAAGGATGGGGCGCCAAGTTCGTCCAGCGGAAAAAGGCCACAAAAACGGGTGGGCTATTGCCTTGGGGGGTGGGGCTGGCCAACTTCGTCCGCCGGACTCGGAGTGGTGCGAGACTTTGCGAGGGGCCTCCGTCTGCCAAAAATATGCGGCGGGCACAGCCGCGCCCAAAAATAACCGCCCGAAGGCCGGGGCGCCAAGTTCGTCCAGCGGAAAAAGGCCACAAAAACGGGTGGGCTATAGCCTTGGGGGGTGGGGTTGGCCAACATCGTCCGCCGGACTCGGAATAGCACGAGACTTTGCGAGGGGCCTCCGTGTGCCAAAAATAGGCCGTGTTCAACGCCGCGCCCAAAAATAACCGACCGAAGGCCGGGGCGCCAAGTTCGTCCAGCGGAAAAAGGCCACAAAAACGGGTGGGCTATAGCCTTGGGGGGTGGGGCTGGACAACTTCGTCCGCCGGACTCGGAATAGCGCGAGACTTTGCGAGGGGCCTCCGTGTGCCAAAAATAGGCCGTGTTCAATGCCGCGCCCAAAAATAACCGCCCGAAGGCCGGGGCGCCAAGTTCGTCCAGCGGAAAAATGCCACAAAAACGGGTGGGCTATAGCCTTGGGGGGTGGGGTTGGCCAACATCGTCCGCCGGACTCGGAATAGCGCGAGACTTTGCGAGGGGCCTCCGTGTCCCAAAAATAGGCCGCGTTCACAGCCGCGCCCAAAAATAACCGCCCGAAGGCCGGTGCGCCAAGTTCGTCCAGCGGAAAAAGGCCACAAAAACGGGTGGGCTATAGCCTTGGGGGGTGCGGCTGGCCAACTTCGTCCGCCGGACTCGGAATAGCGCGAGACTTTGCGAGGGGCCTCCGTGTCCCAAAAATAGGCCGTGTTCAATGCCGTACCCAAAAATAACCGCCCGAAGGCCGGGGCGCCAAGTTCGTCCAGCGGAAAATGGCCACAAAAACGGGTGGGCTATAGCCTTGGGGGGTGGGGTTGGCCAACTTCGTCCGCCGGACTCGGAATAGCGCGAGACTTTGCGAGGGGCCTCCATGTGCCAAAAATAGGCCGTGTTCAATGCTGCGCCCAAAAATAACCGCCCGAAGGCCGGGGCGCCAAGTTCGTCCAGCGGAAAAATGCCACAAAAACGGGTGGGCTATAGCCTTGGGGGGTGGTGCTGGCCAACTTCGTCCGCCGGACTGGGAATGGCGCGAGACTTTACGAGGGGCCTCCGTGTGCCAAAAATATGCCGCGGGCACAGCCGCGCCCAAAATTAACCGCCCGAAGCCCGGGGCGCCAAGTTCGTCCAGCGGAAAAAGGCCACAAAAACGGGTGGGCTGTAGCCTTGGGCGGTGGGGCTGGCCGACTTCGTCCGCCGGACTCGGAATAGCGTGTGACTTTGCGAGGGGCCTCCGTGTGCCAAAAATAGGCCGCGTTCACAGCCGCGCCCAAAAATAGCCGCCCGAAGGCCGGGGTGCCAAGTTCGTCCAGCGGAAAAATGGCAAACAAACGGGTGGGCTATAGCCTTGGGGGGAGGGGCTGGCCCACTTCGTCCGCCGGACTCGGAATGGGACGAGACTTTACGAGCGGTCTCCGCGTACCAAAAATAGGCCGCGGACACAGCCGCGCACAAAAATAACCTCCCGCAGGCTGGGGTGCCAAGTTCGTCCAGCGGAAAAATGGCCAAAAAACGGGTGGGCTATAGCCTTGGGGGGAGGGGCTGGCCCACTTCGTCCGCCGGACTCGGAATGGGGCAAGACTTTACGAGCGGCCTCCGCGTGCCAAAAAATAGGCCGCAGGCACAGCCGCGCCCAAATATACCCGCCCGAAGGCCGGGGCGCCAAGTTCGTCCAGCGGAAAGAGGCCACAAAAACGGGTGGGCTATAGCCTTTTGGGAGTGGGGCTGGCCAACTTCGTCCGCCGGACTCGGAATGGCGCGAGACTTTGCGAGGCGCCTCCGTGTGCCAAAAATAGGCCGCGGGCACAGCCGCGCCCAAATATACCCGCCCGAAGGCCGGGGCGCCAAGTTCGTCCAGCGGAAAGAGGCCACAAAAACGGGTGGGCTATAGCCTTGGGGGGTGGGGCTGGCCAACTTCGTCCGCCGGACTCGGAATGGTGCGAGACTTTGCGAGGCACCTCCGTGTGCCAAAAATAGGCAGCGGGCACAGCCGCGGCCAAAAATACCCCCCCGAAGGCCGGGGCGCCAAGTTCGTCCAGCGGAAAGAGGCCACAAAAACGGGTGGGCTATAGCCTTGGGGGGTGGGGCTGGCCGACTTCGTCCGCCAGACTCGGAATGGCGCGAGACTTTGCGAGGCGCCTCCGTGTGCCAAAAATAGGCCGCGGGCACAGCCGCGCCCAAAAATACCCGCCCGAAGGCCGGGGCGCCAAGTTCGTCCAGCGGAAAGAGACCACAAAAACGGGTGGGCTATAGCCTTGGGGGGTGGGGCTGGCCAACTTCGTCCGCCGGACTCGGAATGGCGCGAGACTTTGCGAGGCGCCTCCGTGTGCCAAAAATTGGCCGCGGGCACAGCCGCGCCCAAATATACCCGCCCGAAGGCCGGGGCGCCAAGTTCGTCCAGCGGAAAGAGGCCACAAAAACGGGTGGGCTATAGCCTTGGGGGGTGGGGCTGGCCAACTTCGTCCGCCGGACTCGGAATTGCGCGAGACTTTGCGAGGCGGCTCCGTGTGCCAAAAATAGGCCGCGGCACAGCCGCGCCCAAATATACCCGCCCGAAGGCCGGGGCGCCAAGTTCGTCCAGCGGAAAGAGGCTACAAAAACGGGTGGGCTATAGCCTTTTGGGAGTGGGGCTGGCCAACTTCGTCCGCCGGACTCGGAATGGCGCGAGACTTTGCGAGGCGCCTCCGTGTGCCAAAAATAGGCCGCGGGCACAGCCGCGCCCAAATATACCCGCCCGAAGGCCGGGGCGCCAAGTTCGTCCAGCGGAAAGAGGCCACAAAAACGGGTGGGCTATAGCCTTGGGGGGTGGGGCTGGCCAACTTCGTCCGCCGGACTCGGAATGGCGCGAGACTTTGCGAGGCGCCTCCGAGTGCCAAAAATAGGCAGCGGGCACAGCCGCGGCCAAAAATACCCCCCCGAAGGCCGGGGCGCCAAGTTCGTCCAGCGGAAAGAGGCCACAAAAACGGGTGGGCTATAGCCTTGGGGGGTGGGGCTGGCCAACTTCGTCCGCCGGACTCGGAATGGCGCGAGACTTTGCGAGGCGCCTCCGTGTGCCAAAAATAGGCCGCGGGAACAGCCGCGCCCAAAAATACCCGCCCGAAGGCCGGGGCGCAAAGTTCGTCCAGCGGAAAGAGACCACAAAAACGGGTGGGCTATAGCCTTGGGGGGTGGGGCTGGCCCACTTCGTCCGCCGGACTCGGAATGGTGCGAGACTTTGCGAGGCGCCTCCGTGTGCCAAAAATTGGCCGCGGGCACAGCCGCGCCCAAATATACCCGCCCGAAGGCCGGGGCGCCAAGTTCGTCCAGCGGAAAGAGGCCACAAAAACGGGTGGGATATAGCCTTTTGGCGGTGGGGCTGGCCAACTTCGTCCGCCGGACTCGGAATGGCGCGAGACTTTGCGAGGCAACTCCGTGTGCCAAAAATAGGCCGCGGGCACAGCCGCGCCCAAAAATACCCCCCCGAAGGCCGGGGCGCCAAGTTCGTCCAGCGGAAAGAGGCCACAAAAACGGGTGGGCTATAGCCTTGGGGGGTGGGGCTGGCCAACTTCGTCCGCCGGACTCGGAATGGCGCGAGACTTTGCGAGGCGCCTACGTGTGCCAAAAATAGGCCGCGGGCACAGCCGCGGCCAAAAATACCCCCCCGAAGGCCGGGGCGCCAAGTTCGTCCAGCGGAAAGAGGCCACAAAAACGGGTGGGCTATAGCCTTGGGGGGTGGGGCTGGCCAACTTCGTCCGCCGGACTCGGAATGGCGCGAGACTTTGCGAGGCGCCTACGTGTGCCAAAAATAGGCTGCGGGCACAGCCGCGCCAAATATCTCCGCCCGAAGGCCGGGCGCCAAGGTCGTCCAGCGGAAAGAGGCCACAAAACGGGTGGGCTATAGCCTTGTGGGGTGGGGATGGCCGACTTCGTCCGCCGGACTCGGAATGGCGCGAGACTTTGCGAGGCGCCTCCGTGTGCCAAAAATAGGCCGCAGGCGCGGCCGGGCCCGAGGTTACCCGCCCGAAGGCCGGGGCGCCAAGTTCGTCCAGCGGAAAGAGGCCACAAAAACGGGTGGGCTATAGCCTTGGGGGGTGGGGCTGGCCAACTTCGTCCGCCGGACACGGAATGGCGCGAGACTTTGCGAGGCGCCTCCGTGTGCCAAAAATAGGCCGCGGCACAGCCGCGCCCAAATATACCCGCCCGAAGGCCGGGGCGCCAAGTTCGTCCAGCGGAAAGAGGCCACAAAAACGGGTGGGCTATAGCCTTTTGGGGGTGGGGCTGGCCAACTTCGTCCGCCGGACTCGGAATGGCGCGAGACTTTGCGAGGCGCCTCCGTGTGCCAAAAATAGGCCGCGGGCACAGCCGCGCCCAAAAATACCCGCCCGAAGGCCGGGGCGCCAAGTTCGTCCAGCGGAAAGAGGCCACAAAAACGGGTGGGCTATAGCCTTGGGGGGTGGGGCTGGCCAACTTCGTCCGCCGGACTCGGAATGGCGCGAGACTTTGCGAGGCATCTCCGTGTGCCAAAAATAGGCCGCGGGCACAGCCGCGCCCAAAAATACCTGCCCGAAGGCCGGGGCGCCAAGTTCGTCCAGCGGAAAGAGGCCACAAAAACGGGTGGGCTATAGCCTTTTGGGGGTGGGGCTGGCCAACTTCGTCCGCCGGACTCGGAATGGCGCGAGACTTTGCGAGGCAACTCCGTGTGCCAAAAATAGGCCGCGGGCACAGCCGCGCCCAAAAACCCCCGCCTCGGGCCGGGCGCCAAGTTCGTCCAGCGGAAAGAGGCCACAAAACGGGTGGGCTATAGCCTTGGGGGGGCTGGCCAACTTTGTCCGCCCGACTCGGAATGGCGCGAGACTTTGCGAGGCGCCTCCGTGTGTCTTAAATAGGCCGCGGGCACAGCCGCGCCTAAAATACCCGCCCGAAGGCCGGGCGCCAAGTTCGCCCAGCGGAAAGAGGCCACAAAAACGGGTGGGCTATAGCCTTTGGGGTGGGGCTGGCCAACTTCGTCCGCCCGGACTCCGAATGGCGCGAGACTTTGCGAGGCGCCTCCGTGTGCCAAAAATAGGCCGCGGGCACAGCCGCGCCCAAAAATACCCGCCCGAAGGCCGGGGCGCCAGGTTCGTCCAGCGGAAAGAGGCCACAAAAACGGGTGGGCTATAGCCTTGGGGGGTGGGGCCGGCCACCCTCGCCCGCCGGACTCCGAATGGCGCGAGACTTTGCGAGGCGCCTCCGTGTGCCAAAAATAGGCCGCGGGCACCGCCGCGATCAATTATTCCCGCCCGAAGGCCGGGGGGACAAGTTCGTCCAGCGGAAATATGGCCAAAAAACGGGTGGGCTATAGCCTTGGGGGGTGGGGCTGGCCAACTTCGTCCGCCGGACTCGGAATGGCGCGAGACTTTGCGAGGCGCCTCCGTGTGCTAAAAATAGGCCGCGGGCACAGCCGCGCCAAAATATACCCGCCCGAAGGCCGGGGCGCCAAGTTCGTCCAGCGGAAAGAGGCCACAAAAACGGGTGGGCTATAGCCTTGGGGGGTGGGGCTGGCCAACTTCGTCCGCCGGACTCGGAATGGCGCGAGACTTTGCGAGGCGCCTCCGTGTTCCAAAAATAGGCCACGGTCACAGCCGCGCCCAAGAATACCCGCCCGAAGGCCGGGGCGCCAAGTTCGTCCAGCGGTAAAAGGCCACAAAAACGGGAGGGCTATAGCCTTGGGTGGTGGGGCTGGCCAACTTCCTCCGCCGGACTCGGAATGGCGCGAGACTTTGCGAGGCGCCTCCGTGTGCCAAAAATAGGCCGCGGGCAAAGCCGCTCCCAAAAATACCCACCCGAAGGCCGGGGCGCCAAGTTCGTCCAGCGGAAAGAGGCCACGAAAACGGGTGGGCAATAGCTTTGGGGGTGGGGCTGGCCAACTTCGTCCGCCGGACTCGGAATGGCGCGAGACTTTGCGAGGCACCTCCGTGTGCCAAAAATAGGCCACGAGTACAGCCGCAACCAAAAATAACCGCCCGAAGGCCGGGCGCCAAGTTCGTCCAGCGGAAAGAGGCCACAAAACGGGTGGGCTATAGCCTTGGGGGTGGGGCTGGCCAACTTCGTCCGCCGGACTCGGAATGGCGCGAGACTTTGCGAGGCACCTCCGTGTGCCAAAATAGGCCTTGGGCACAGCCGCGCCAAAAATACCCGCCCGAAGGCCGGGGCGCCAAGTTCGTCCAGCGGAAAGAGGCCACAAAAACGGGTGGGCTATAGCCTTGGGGGGTGGGGCTGGCCAACTTCGTCCGCCGGACTCGGAATGGCGCGAGACTTTGCGAGGCGCCTCCGTGTGCCAAAGATAGGCCGCGGGCACAGCCGCGCCCAAAAATACCCGCCCGAAGGCCGGGGCGCCAAGTTCGTCCAGCGGAAAGAGGCCACAAAAACGGGTGGGCTATAGCCTTGGGGGGTGGGGCTGGCCAACTTCGTCCGCCGGACTCGGAATGGCGCGAGACTTTGCGAGGCGCCTCCGTGTGCCAAAAATAGGCCGCGGCACAGCCGCGCCCAAAAATACCCGCCCGAAGGCCGGGGCGCCAAGTTCGTCCAGCGGAAAGAGGCCACAAAAACGGGTGGGCTATAGCCTTGGGGGTGGGGCTGGCCAACTCCAAGTCCGCCGGACTCGGAATGGCGCGAGACTTTGCGAGGCGCCTCCGTGTGCCAAAAATAGGCCGCGGGCACAGCCGCGCCAAAAATACCCGCCCGAAGGCCGGGCGCCAAGTACGACCAGCGCAAAGAGCCCACAAAACCGGGTGGGCTATAGCCTTTTGGGGTGGGGCTGGCCAACTTCGTCCGCTCGGAATGGCGGACTCGGAATGGCGCGAGACTTTGCGAGGCCGCCTCCGTGTGCCAAAAATGGGCTATAGCCTTGGGGCTGGCAACTTCGTCCGCCGGACTCGGAATGGCGCGAGACTTTGCGAGGCGCTCCGCGCCAAAAATACCGCGCACAGCCGAAAAATACGCCCGAAGGCGCCAAGTTCGTCCAGCGGAAAGAGGCCACAAAAACGGGTGGGCTATAGCCTTGGGGGTGGGGCTGGCCAGCTTCGTCCGCGGACTCGGAATGGCGCGAGACTTTGCGAGGCGCCTCCGTGTGCCAAAAATAGGCCGCAGGCACAGCCGCGCTTAAAAATACCCGCCCGAAGGCCGGGCGCCAGTTCGTCCAGCGGAAAGAGGCCACAAAAAGCGGGTGGGCTATAGCCTTGGGGGTGGGGCTGGCCAACTTCGTCCGCCGGACTCGGAATGGCGCGAGACTTTGCGAGGCGCCTCCGTGTCCAAAAATAGGTCCACAGCCGCCCAAAAATACTCTGCCAAGGCCGGGCGCCAAGTTCGTCCAGCGGAAAGAGGCCACAAAAGCGGGTGGGCTATAGCCTTGGGGGTGGGGCTGGCCAACCGTCCGCTGGACTCGGAATGGCGCGAGACTTTGCGAGGCGCCTCCGTGTGCAAAAAAATAGGCCGCGGGCACAGCCGCGCCAAATATACTCGCCCGAAGGCCGGGGCGCCAAGTTCGTCCAACGGAAAGAGGCCACAAAAACGGGTGGGGTATAGCCTTGGGGGTGGGGCTGGCCAACGTCGTCCGCCGGACTCGGAATGGCGCGAGACTTTGCGATGCGCCTCCGTGTGCCAAAAATAGGCCGCGGGCACAGCCGCGCCAAAAATACTCCGCCCGAAGGCCGGGCGCCAAGTCGTCCAGCGGAAAGAGGCCACAAAACGGGTGGGCTATAGCCTTGGGGGTGGGGCTGGCCAACTTCGTCCGCGGACTCGGAATGGCGCGAGACTTTGCGAGGCGCCTCCGTGTGCCAAAAATAGGCCGCGGGCACAGCCGCGCCCAAAAATACCTGCCCGAAGGCCGGGGCGCCAAGTTCGTCCAGCGGAAAGAGGCCACAAAACCGGTGGGCTATAACCTTGGGGGTGGGGCTGGCCAACCCCCCCGCCCGCACCCCGAACGGCGCCAGACTCTGCGCGGCGCCTCCGTGTGGCAAAAATAG
Organism: Citrus sp. QX-2021; assembly: GCA_030444885.1. Taxonomy (NCBI): domain Eukaryota; kingdom Viridiplantae; phylum Streptophyta; class Magnoliopsida; order Sapindales; family Rutaceae; genus Citrus; species Citrus sp. QX-2021. Next base: position 481,861 of record JAUJEF010000014.1, on the reverse strand, counting down.
GCCGCGGGCACAGCCGCGCCTAAAAATACCCGCCCGAAGGCCGGGCGCCAAGTTCGTCCAGCGGAAAGAGGCCACAAAAAGCGGGTGGGCTATAGCCTTGGGGGTGGGGCTGGCCAACTTCGTCCGCCGGACTCGGAATGGCGCGAGACTTTGCGAGGCGCCTCCGTGTGCCGTGTGCCAACAGCCGCGCCTTAAATACCCGCCCAAGCGGCGCAAGTTCGCCGCGGAAAGAGGCCACAAAAGCGGGTGGGCTATAGCCTTGGGGGTGGGGCTGGCCAACTTCGTCCGCCGGACTCGGAATGGCGCGAGACTGCGAGGCCCCAAAGATAGGCCAGCCGCGCCCAAAAGTACCCGCCCGGAGGCCGGGGCGCCAAGTTCGTCCCGCTGAAAAAGGACACAAAAACGGGTGGGCTATAGCCTTGGGGGGTGGGGCTGGGCAACTTCGTCCGCCGGATTCGGAAAGGCGCGAGACTTTACGGGGCGCCTCCGTGTGCTAAAAATAGGCCGCGGGCAGAGCCGCGCCATAAAATACCTGCCCGAAGGCCGGGGCGCCAAGTTCGTCCAGCGGAAAAATGCCACAAAAATGAGTGGGCTATAGCCTTGGGGGGTGGGGCTGGCCCACTTCGTCCGCCGGACACGGAATGGCGCGAGACTTTGCGAGGCACCTCCGTGTGCCAAAAATAGGCCGCGGACTCAGCCGCGCCCAAAATACCCGCCCGAAGGCCGGGCGCCAAGTTCGTCCAGCGGAAAGAGGCCACAAAACGGGTGGGCTATAGCCTTGGGGGTGGGGCTGGCCAACTGTCCGCCGGACTCGGAATGGCGCGAGACTTTGCGAGGCGCCTCCGTGTGCCAAAAATAGGCCGCGGGCACAGCCGCGCCTAAAATATACCGCCCGACGGCCGGGGCGCCAAGTTCGTACAGCGGAAAATGGCCACAAAAACGGGTGGGCTATAGCCTTTTGGGTGGGGCTGGCCAACTTCGTCCGCCGGACTCGGAATGGCGCGAGACTTTGCGAGGCGCGTCCGTGTGCCAAAAATAGGCCGCGGGCACAGCCGCGCCCAAAAATACCCGCCCGAAGGCCGGGGCGCCAAGTTCGTCCAGCGGAAAGAAGCCACAAAAACGGGTGGGCTATTGCCTTTTGGGGGTGGGGCTGGCCAACTTCGTCCGCCGGACTCGGAATGGCGCGAGACTTTGCGAGGCCCCTCCGTGTGCCAAAAATAGTCCGCGGGCACAGCCGCGCCCAAAAATACCTGCCCGAAGGCCGGGGCGCCAAGTTCGTCCAGCGGAAAGAGTCCACAAAAACGGGTGGGCTATAGCCTTGGGGGGTGGGGCTGGCCAACTTCGTCCGCCGGACTCGGAATGGCGCGAGACTTTGCGAGGCGCCTCCGTGTGCCAAAAATAGGCCGTGAGCACAGCCGCACCCAAAAATACCCCGCTGGCACAGCCGCGCCCAAAAATACCCGCCCGAAGGTCGGGGCGCCAAGTTCGTCCAGCGGAAAGAGGCCACAAAAACGGGTGGGCTATAGGCTTGGGGGGTGGGGCTGGCCAACTTCGTCCGCCGGACTCGGAATGGCGCGAGACTTTGCGAGGCGCCTCCGTGTGCCAAAAATAGGCCGCGGGCACAGCCGCGCCCAAATATACTCGCCCGAAGGCCGGGGCGCCAAGTTCGTCCAGCGGAAAGAGGCCACAAAAACGGGTGGGCTATAGCCTTGGGGGGTGGGGCTGGCCAACTTCGTCCGCCGGACTCAGAATGGCGCGAGACTTTGCGAGGCGTCTCCGTGTGCCAAAAATAGGCCGCGGGCACAGCCGCGCCCAAAAATACCCGCCCGAAGGCCGGGGCGCCAAGTTCGTCCAGCGGAAAGAGGCCACAAAAACGGGTGGGCTAAAGCCTTGGGGGGTGGGGCTGGCCAACTTCGTCCGCCGGACTCGGAATGGCGCGAGACTTTGCGAGGCGCCTCCGTGTGTCAAAAATAGGCCGCGGGCACAGCCGCGCCGAAAAATACCCGCCCGAAGGCCGTGGCGCCAAGTTCGTCCAGCGGAAAGAGGCCACAAAAACGGGTGGGCTATAGCCTTGGGGGGTGGGGCTGGCCAACTTCGTCCGCCGGACTCGGAATGGCGCGAGACTTTGCGAGGCGCCTCCGTGTGCCAAAAATAGGCCGCGGGCAAAGCCGCGCCCAAAAATACCTGCCCGAAGGCCGGGGCGCCAAGTTCGTCCAGCGGAAAGAGGCCACAAAAACAGGTGGGCTATAGCCTTGGGGGGTGGGGCTGGCCCACTTCGTCCGCCGGACTCGAAATGGCGCGAGACTTTGCGAGGCGCCTCCGTGTGCCAAAAATAGGCCGCGGGCACAGCCGCGCCCAAAAATACCCGCCCGAAGGCCGGGGCGCCAAGTTCGTCCAGCGGAAAGATGCCACAAAAACGGGTGGGCTATAGCCTTTTGGGGGTGGGGCTGGCCAACTTCGTCCGCCGGACTTGGAATGGCGCGAGACATTGCGAGGCGCCTCCGTGTGCCAAAAATAGGCCGCGGGCACAGCCGCATCCAAATATACCCGCCCGAAGGCCGGGGCGCCAAGTTCGTCCAGCGGAAAGAGGCCACAAAAACGGGTGGGCTATAGCCTTTTGGGGGTGGGGCTGGCCAACTTCGTCCGCCGGACTCGGAATGGCGCGAGACTTTGCAAGGCGCCTCCGTGTGCCAAAAATAGGCCGCGGGCACAGCCGCGCCCAAAAATACCCGCCCGAAGTCCGGGGCGCCAAGTTCGTCCAGCGGAAAGAGGCCACAAAAACGGGTGGGCTATAGCCTTGGGGGGTGGGGCTGGCCAACTTCGTCCGCCGGACTCGGAATGGCGCGAGACTTTGCGAAGCGCCTCCGTGTGCCAAAAATAGGCCGCGGGCACAGCCGTCCCCAAATATACCCGCCCGAAGGCCGGGGCGCCAAGTTCGTCCAGCGGAAAGAGGCCACAAAAACGGGTGGGCTATAGCCTTGGGGGGTGGGGCTGGACGACTTCGTCGGCCGGACTCGGAATGGCGCGAGACTTTGCGAGGCGCCTCCGTGTGCCAAAAATAGGCCGCGGGCACAGCCGCGCCCAAAAATACCCGCCCGAAGGCCGGGGCGCCAAGTTCGTCCAGCGGAAAGAGCCCACGAGCGGCGGTGGGCTAAAGACTGGGGGGCGGGGGCTGGCCAACTTCGTCCGCCGGACTCGGAATGGCGCGAGACTTTGCGAGGCGCCTCCGTGTGCCAAAAATAGGCCGCGGTCACAGCCGCGCCCAAAAATACCCGCCCGAAGGCCGGGGCGCCAAGTTCGTCCAGCGGAAAGAGGCCACAAAAACGGGTGGGCTATAGCCTTTTGGGGGTGGGGCTCGCCAACTTCGTCCGCCGGACTTGGAATGGCGCGAGACTTTGCGAGGCGCCTCCGTGTGCCAATAATAAAGGCCGCGGGCACAGCCGCGCCCAAAAATACCCGCCCGAAGGCCGGGGCGCCAAGTTCGTCCAGCGGAAAGAGGCCACAAAAACGGGTGGGCTATAGCCTTGGGGGGTGGGTTGGCCAACTTCGTCAGCCGGACTCGGAATGGCGCGAGACTTTGCGAGGTTCCTCCGTGTGCCAGAAATAGGCCGCGGGCACAGCTGCGCCCAAATATACCCGCCCGAAGGCCGGGGCGCCAAGTTCGTCCAGCGGAAAGAGGCCACAAAAACGGGTGGGCTATAGCCTTTTCGGGGTGGGGCTGGCCCACTTCGTCCGCCGGACTCGGAATGGCGCGAGACGTTGCGAGCCTCCTCCGTGTGCCAAAAATAGGCCGCGGGCACAGCCGCGTCCAAATATACCCGCCCGAAGGCCGGGGCGCCAAGTTCGTCCAGCGGAAAGAGGCCACAAAAACGGGTGGGCTATAGCCTTTTGGGGGTGGGGCTGGCCAACTTCGTCCACCGGACTCGGAATGGCGCGAGACTTTGCGAGGCGCCTCCGTGTGCCAAAAATAGGCCGCGGGCACAGCCGCGCCCAAAAATACCCGCCCGAAGTCCGGGGCGCCAAGTTCGTCCAGCGGAAAGAGGCCACAAAAACGGGTGGGCTATAGCCTTGGGGGGTGGGGCTGGACGACTTCGTCGGCCGGACTCGGAATGGCGCGAGACTTTGCGAGGCGCCTCCGTGTGCCAAAAATAGGCCGCGGGCACAGCCGCGCCCAAAAATACCCGCCCGAAGGCCGGGGCGCCAAGTTCGTCCAGCGGAAAGAGGCCACAAAAACGGGTGGGCTATAGCCTTGGGGGGTGGGGCTGGCCAACTTCGTCCGCCGGACTCGGAATGGCGCGAGACTTTGCGAGGCGCCTCCGTGTGCTAAAAATAGGCCGCGGGCACAGCCCCGCCCAAATATACCCGCCCGAAGGTCGGGGCGCCAAGTTCGTCCAGCGGAAAGAGGCCACAAAAACGGGTGGGCTATAGCCTTTTGGGGGTGGGGCTGGCCAACTTCGTCCGCCGGACTCGGAATGGCGCGAGACTTTGCGAGGCGCCTCCGTGTGCCAAAAATAGCCCGCGGGCACAGCCGCGCCCAAAAATACCCGCCCGAAGGCCGGGGCGCCAAGTTCGTCCAGCGGAAAGAGGCCACAAAAACGGGTGGGCTATAGCCTTTTGGGGTGGGGCTGGCCAACTTCGTCCGCCGGACTCGGAATGGCGCCAGACTTTGCGAGGTGCCCCCGTGTGCCAAAAATAGGCCGCGGGCACAGCCGCGCCCAAAAATACCCGCCCGAAGGCCGGGGCGCCAAGTTCGTCCAGCGGAAAGAGGCCACAAAAATGGGTGGGCGATAGCCTTGGGGGGTGGGGCTGGCCCACTTCGTCCGCCGGACTCGGAATGGCGCGAGACTTTGCGAGGCGCCTCCGTGTGCCAATAATAGGCCGCGGCACAGCCGCGCGCCAAATATCTCGCCCGAAGGCCGGGCGCCAAGTTCGTCCAGCGGAAAGAGGCCACAAAAACGGGTGGGCTATAGCCTTTTGGGGTGGGGCTGGCCAACTTCGTCCGCCGGACTCGGAATGGCGCGAGACTTTGCGAGGCGCCTCCGTGTGCCAAAAATAGGCCGCGGGCACAGCCGCGCCCAAAAATACCCGCCCGAAGGCCGGGGCGCCAAGTTCGTCCAGCGGAAAGATGCCACAAAAACGGGTGGGCTATAGCCTTTTGGGGGTGGGGCTGGCCAACTTCGTCCGCCGGACTTGGAATGGCGCGAGACATTGCGAGGCGCCTCCGTGTGCTAAAAATAGGCCGCGGGCACAGCCGCGTCCAAATATACCCGCCCGAAGGCCGGGGCGCCAAGTTCGTCCAGCGGAAAGAGGCCACAAAAACGGGTGGGCTATAGCCTTTTGGGGTGGGGCTGGCCAACTTCGTCCGCCGGACTCGGAATGGCGCGAGACTTTGCGAGGCGCCTCCGTGTGCCAAAAATAGGCCGCGGGCACAGCCGCGCCCAAAAATACCCGCCCGAAGTCCGGGGCGCCAAGTTCGTCCAGCGGAAAGAGGCCACAAAAACGGGTGGGCTATAGCCTTTTCGGGGTGGGGCTGGCCCACTTCGTCCGCCGGACTCGGAATGGCGCGAGACTTTGCGAGCCTCCTCCGTGTGCCAAAAATAGGCCGCGGGCACAGCCGCGCCCAAATATACCCGCCCGAAGGCCGGGGCGCCAAGTTCGTCCAGCGGAAAGAGGCCACAAAAACGGGTGGGCTATAGCCTTTTGGGGGTGGGGCTGGCCAACTTCGTCCGCCGGACTCGGAATGGCGCGAGACTTTGCGAGGCGCCTCCGTGTGCCAAAAATAGGCCGCGGGCACAGCCGCGCCCAAAAATACCCGCCCGAAGGCCGGGGCGCCAAGTTCGTCCAGCGGAAAGATGCCACAAAAACGGGTGGGCTATAGCCTTTTGGGGGTGGGGCTGGCCAACTTCGTCCGCCGGACTTGGAATGGCGCGAGACATTGCGAGGCGCCTCCGTGTGCTAAAAATAGGCCGCGGGCACAGCCGCGTCCAAATATACCCGCCCGAAGGCCGGGGCGCCAAGTTCGTCCAGCGGAAAGAGGCCACAACAACGGGTGGGCTATAGCCTTTTTGGGGTGGGGCTGGCCAACTTCGTCCGCCGGACTCGGAATGGCGCGAGACTTTGCGAGGCGCCTCCGTGTGCTAAAAATAGGCCGCGGGCACAGCCGCGCCCAAAAATACCCGCCCGAAGTCCGGGGCGCCAAGTTCGTCCAGCGGAAAGAGGCCACAAAAACGGGTGGGCTATAGCCTTGGGGGGTGGGGCTGGCCAACTTCGTCCGCCGGACTCGGAATGGCGCGAGACTTTGCGAAGCGCCTCCGTGTGCCAAAAATAGGCCGCGGGCACAGCCGTCCCCAAATATACCCGCCCGAAGGCCGGGGCGCCAAGTTCGTCCAGCGGAAAGAGGCCACAAAAACGGGTGGGCTATAGCCTTGGGGGGTGGGGCTGGACGACTTCGTCGGCCGGACTCGGAATGGCGCGAGACTTTGCGAGGTGCCTCCGTGTGCCAAAAATAGGCCGCGGGCACAGCCGCGCCCAAAAATACCCGCCCGAAGGCCGGGGCGCCAAGTTCGTCCAGCGGAAAGAGGCCACAAAAACGGGTGGGCTATAGCCTTGGGGGGTGGGGCTGGCCAACTTCGTCCGCCGGACTCGGAATGGCGCGAGACTTTGCGAGGTGCCTCCGTGTGCCAAAAATAGGCCGCGGGCACAGCCGCGCCCAAAAATACCCGCCCGAAGGCCGGGGCGCCAAGTTCGTCCAGCGGAAAGAGGCCACAAAAACGGGTGGGCTATAGCCTTTTGGGGGTGGGGCTGGCCAACTTCGTCCGCCGGACTCGGAATGGCGCGAGACTTTGCGAGGCGCCTCTGTGTGCCAATAATAAAGGCCGCGGGCACAGCCGCGCCCAAAAATACCCGCCCGAAGGCCGGGGCGCCAAGTTCGTCCAGCGGAAAGAGGCCACAAAAACGGGTGGGCTATAGCCTTGGGGGGTGGGTTGGCCAACTTCGTCAGCCGGACTCGGAATGGCGCGAGACTTTGCGAGGCACCTCCGTGTGCCAGAAATAGGCCGCGGGCACAGCCGCACCCAAATATACCCGCCCGAAGGCCGGGGCGCCAAGTTCGTCCAGCGGAAAGAGGCCACAAAAACGGGTGGGCTATAGCCTTTTCGGGGTGGGGCTGGCCCACTTCGTCCGCCGGACTCGGAATGGCGCGAGACTTTGCGAGCCTCCTCCGTGTGCCAAAAATAGGCCGCGGGCACAGCCGCGTCCAAATATACCCGCCCGAAGGCCGGGGCGCCAAGTTCGTCCAGCGGAAAGAGGCCACAACAACGGGTGGGCTATAGCCTTGGGGGGTGGGGCTGGCCAACTTCGTCCGCCGGACTCGGAATGGCGCGAGACTTTGCGAGGCACCTCCGTGTGCCAAAAATAGGCCGCGGGCACAGCCGCGCCCAAAAATACCCGCCCGAAGTCCGGGGCGCCAAGTTCGTCCAGCGGAAAGAGGCCACAAAAACGGGTGGGCTATAGCCTTGGGGGGTGGGGCTGGCCAACTTCGTCCGCCGGACTCGGAATGGCGCGAGACTTTGCGAGGCGCCTCCGTGTGCCAAAAATAGGCCGCGGGCACAGCCGCGCCCAAAAATACCCGCCCCGAAGGCCGGGGCGCCAAGTTCGTCCAGCGGAAAGAGGCCACAAAAACGGGTGGGCTATAGCCTTGGGGGGTGGGGCTGGCCGACTTCGTCCGCCGGACTCGGAATGGCGCGAGACTTTGCGAGGCACCTCCGTGTGCCAAAAATAGGCCGCGGGCACAGCCGCGCCCAAAAATACCCGCCCGAAGGCCGGGGCGCCAAGTTCGTCCAGCGGAAAGAGGCCACAAAAACGGGTGGGCTATAGCCTTGGGGGGTGGGGCTGGCCAACTTCGTCCGCCGGACTCGGAATGGCGCGAGACTTTGCGAGGCGCCTCCGTGTGCTAAAAATAGGCCGCGGGCACAGCCCCGCCCAAATATACCCGCCCGAAGGTCGGGGCGCCAAGTTCGTCCAGCGGAAAGAGGCCACAAAAACGGGTGGGCTATAGCCTTTTGGGGGTGGGGCTGGCCAACTTCGTCCGCCGGACTCGGAATGGCGCGAGACTTTGCGAGGCGCCTCTGTGTGCCAATAATAAAGGCCGCGGGCACAGCCGCGCCCAAAAATACCCGCCCGAAGGCCGGGGCGCCAAGTTCGTCCAGCGGAAAGAGGCCACAAAAACGGGTGGGCTATAGCCTTGGGGGGGGCGGCGGGCGCACGGCGTCCGCCGGACTCGGAATGGCGCGAGACTTTGCGAGGCACCTCCGTGTGCCAGAAATAGGCCGCGGGCACAGCCACACCCAAATATACCCGCCCGAAGGCCGGGGCGCCAAGTTCGTCCAGCGGAAAGAGGCCACAAAAACGGGTGGGCTATAGCCTTTTCGGGGTGGGGCTGGCCCACTTCGTCCGCCGGACTCGGAATGGCGCGAGACTTTGCGAGCCTCCTCCGTGTGCCAAAAATAGGCCGCGGGCACAGCCGCGTCCAAATATACCCGCCCGAAGGCCGGGGCGCCAAGTTCGTCCAGCGGAAAGAGGCCACAACAACGGGTGGGCTATAGCCTTTTTGGGGTGGGGCTGGCCAACTTCGTCCGCCGGACTCGGAATGGCGCGAGACTTTGCGAGGCGCCTCCGTGTGCCAAAAATAGGCCGCGGGCACAGCCGCGCCCAAAAATACCCGCCCGAAGTCCGGGGCGCCAAGTTCGTCCAGCGGAAAGAGGCCACAAAAACGGGTGGGCTATAGCCTTGGGGGGTGGGGCTGGCCAACTTCGTCCGCAGGACTCGGAATGGCGCGAGACTTTGCGAAGCGCCTCCGTGTGCCAAAAATAGGCCGCGGGCACAGCCGGCCCCAAATATACCCGCCCGAAGGCCGGGCCGCCAAGTTCGTCCAGCGGAAAGAGGCCACAAAAACGGGTGGGCTATAGCCTTGGGGGGTGGGGCTGGACGACTTCGTCGGCCGGACTCGGAATGGCGCGAGACTTTGCGAGGCACCTCCGTGTGCCAAAAATAGGCCGCGGGCACAGCCGCGCCCAAAAATACCCGCCCGAAGGCCGGGGCGCCAAGTTCGTCCAGCGGAAAGAGGCCACAAAAACGGGTGGGCTATAGCCTTGGGGGGTGGGGCTGGCCAACTTCGTCCGCCGGACTCGGAATGGCGCGAGACTTTGCGAGGCGCCTCCGTGTGCTAAAAATAGGCCGCGGGCACAGCCCCGCCCAAATATACCCGCCCGAAGGTCGGGGCGCCAAGTTCGTCCAGCGGAAAGAGGCCACAAAAACGGGTGGGCTATAGCCTTTTGGGGGTGGGGCTGGCCCACTTCGTCCGCCGGACTCGGAATGGCGCGAGACTTTGCGAGGCGCCTCCGTGTGCCAAAAATAGCCCACGGGCACAGCCGCGCCCAAAAATACCCGACCGAAGGCCGGGGCGCCAAGTTCGTCCAGCGGAAAGAGGCCACAAAAACGGGTGGGCTATAGCCTTTTGGGGGTGGGGCTGGCCAACTTCGTCCGCCGGACTCGTAATGGCGCGAGACTTTGCGAGGCGCCTCCGTGTGCCAAAAATAGGCCGCGGGCACAGCCGCGCCCAAATATACCCGCCCGAAGGCCGGGGCGCCAAGTTCGTCCAGCGGAAAGAGGCCACAAAAACGGGTGGGCTATAGCCTTTTGGGGGTGGGGCTGGCCAACTTCGTCCGCCGCACTCGGAATGGCGCGAGACTTTGCGAGGCGCCTCCGTGTGCCAATAATAGGCCGCGGCACAGCCGCGCCCAAATATACCCGCCCGAAGGCCGGGGCGCCAAGTTCGTCCAGCGGAAAGAGGCCACAAAAACGGGTGGGCTATAGCCTTTTGGGGGTGGGGCTGGCCAACTTCGTCCGCCGGACTCGGAATGGCGCGAGACTTTGCGAGGCGCCTCCGTGTGCCAAAAATAGGCCGCGGGCACAGCCGCGCCCAAAAATACCCGCCCGAAGGCCGGGGCGCCAAGTTCGTCCAGCGGAAAGATGCCACAAAAACGGGTGGGCTATAGCCTTTTGGGGGTGGGGCTGGCCAACTTCGTCCGCCGGACTCGGAATGGCGCGAGACTTTGCGAGGCGCCTCCGTGTGCCAAAAATAGGCCGCGGGCACAGCCGCGCCCAAATATACCCGCCCGAAGGCCGGGGCGCCAAGTTCGTCCAGCGGAAAGAGGCCACAAAAACGGGTGGGCTATAGCCTTGGGGGGTGGGGCTGGCCAACTTCGTCCGCCGGACTCGGAATGGCGCGAGACTTTGCGAGGCGCCTCCGTGTGCTGTGGGCCAGGCCGCGGGCACAGCCGCGCCCAAAAATACCCGCCCGAAGGCCGGGGCGCCAAGTTCGTCCAGCGGAAAGAGGCCACAAAAACGGGTGGGCTATAGCCTTTTGGGGGTGGGGCTGGCCAACTTCGTCCGCCGGACTCGGAATGGCGCGAGACTTTGCGAGGCGCCTCCGTGTGCCAAAAATAGGCCGCGGCACAGCCGCGCCCAAATATACCCGCCCGAAGGCCGGGGCGCCAAGTTCGTCCAGCGGAAAGAGGCCACAAAAACGGGTGGGCTATAGCCTTTTGGGGGTGGGGCTGGCCAACTTCGTCCGCCGCACTCGGAATGGCGCGAGACTTTGCGAGGCGCCTCCGTGTGCCAATAATAGGCGCGGCACAGCCGCCCACATATACCCGCCCGAAGGCCGGGGCGCCAAGTTCGTCCAGCGGAAAGAGGCAACAAACACGGGTGGGCTATAGCCTTTTGGGTGTGGGGCTGGCCAACTTTGTCCGCCGGACTCGGAATGGCGCGAGACTTTGCGAGGCGCCTCCGTGTGCCAAAAATAGGCCGCGGCCACAGCCGCGCCCAAAAATACCCGCCCGAAGGCCGGGGCGCCAAGTTCGTCCAGCGGAAAGATGCCACAAAAACGGGTGGGCTATAGCCTTGGGGGGTGGGGCTGGCCAACTTCGTCCGCCGGACTCGGAATGGTGCGAGACTTTGCGAGGCGCCCCCGTGTGACAAAAATAGGCCGCGGGCACAGCTGCGCCCAAAAATACGCGGCCGAAGGCCGGGGCGCCATGTTCGTCCAGCGGAAAAAGGCCACAAGAACGGGTGGGCTATAGCCTTGTGCGGTGGGGCTGGCCAACTTCGTCCGCCGGACTCGGAATGGCGCGTGACTTTGCGAGGCGCCTCCGTGTGCTAAAAATAGGCCGCGGGCACAGCCGCGCCAAAAATACCCGCCCGAAGGCCAGGGCGCCAAGTTCGTCCAGCGGAAAAAGGCCACAAAAACGGGTGGGCTATAGCCTTGGGGGTGGGGTTGGCCAACTTCGTCCGCCGGAATCGGAATGGCGTGAGACTTTGCGAGGCACCTCTGTGTGCCAATAATAGGCGCGGCACAGCCGCGCCCAAATACCCGCCCGAAGGCCGGGGCGCCAAGTTCGTCCAGCGGAAAGAGGCCACAAAAACGGGTGGGCTATAGCCTTTTGGGGGTGGGGCTGGCCAACTTCGTCCGCCGCACTCGGAATGGCGCGAGACTTTGCGAGGCGCCTCCGTGTGCCAATAATAGGCCGCGGCACAGCCGCGCCCAAATATACCCGCCCGAAGGCCGGGGCGCCAAGTTCGTCCAGCGGAAAGAGGCCACAAAAACGGGTGGGCTATAGCCTTTTGGGGGTGGGGCTGGCCAACTTTGTCCGCCGGACTCGGAATGGCGCGAGACTTTGCGAGGCGCCTCTGTGTGCCAAAAATAGGCCGCGGGCACAGCCGCGCCCAAAAATACCCGCCCGAAGGCCGGGGCGCCAAGTTCGTCCAGCGGAAAGATGCCACAAAAACGGGTGGGCTATAGCCTTTTGGGGGTGGGGCTGGCCAACTTCGTCCGCCGGACATGGAATGGCGCGAGACATTGCGAGGCACCTCCGTGTGCCAAAAATAGGCCGCGGGCACAGCCGCTCCCAAAAATACCCGCCCGAAGGCCGGGGCGCCAAGTTCGTCCAGCGGAAAAAGGCCACAAAAACGGGTGGGCTATAGCCTTGGGGGGTGGGGCTGGCCAACTTCGTCCGCCGGACTTGGAATGGCGCGAGACATTGCGAGGCGCCTCCGTGTGCCAAAAATAGGCCGCGGGCACAGCCGCGCCCAAAAATACCCGCCCGAAGGCCGGGGCGCCAAGTTCGTCCAGCGGAAAGAGGCCACAAAAACGGGTGGGCTATAGCCTTGGGGGGTGGGGCTGGCCCACTTCGTCCGCCGGACTCGGAATGGCGCGAGACTTTGCGAGGCGCCTCCGTGTGCCAAAAATAGGCCGGGGCACAGCCGCGCCCAAAAATACCCGCCCGAAGGCCGGGGCGCCAAGTTCGTCCAGCGGAAAGAGGCCACAAAAACGGGTGGGCTATAGCCTTTTGGGGGTGGGGCTGGCCCACTTCGTCCGCCGCACTCGGAATGGCGCGAGACTTTGCGAGGCGCCTCCGTGTGCCAAAAATAGGCCGCGGGCACAGCCGCGCCCAAAAATACCCGCCCGAAGGCCGGGGCGCCAAGTTCGTCCAGCGGAAAGAGGCCACAAAAACGGGTGGGCTATAGCCTTGGGGGGTGGGGCTGGCCAACTTCGTCCGCCGGACTCGGAATGGCGCGAGACTTTGCGAGGTGCCTCCGTGTGCCAAAAATAGGCCGCGGGCACAGCCGCGCCCATAAATACCCGCCCGAAGGCCGGGGCGCCAAGTTCGTCCAGCGGAAAGAGGCCACAAAAACGGGTGGGCTATAGCCTTGGGGGGTGGGGCTGGCCCACTTCGTCCGCCGGACTCGGAATGGCGAGAGACTTTACGAGGCGCCTCCGTGTGCCAAAAATAGGCCGCGGCACAGCTGCGCCCAAATATACCCGCCCGAAGGCCGGGGCGCCAAGTTCGTCCAGCGGAAAGAGGCCACAAAAACGGGTGGGCTATAGCCTTTTGGGGGTGGGGCTGGCCAACTTCGTCCGCCGCACTCGGAATGGCGCGAGACTTTGCGAGGCGCCTCCGTGTGCCAAAAATAGGCCGCGGGCACAGCCGCGCCCAAAAATACCCGCCCGAAGGCCGGGGCGCCAAGTTCGTCCAGCGGAAGGAGGCCACAAAAACGGGTGGGCTATAGCCTTTTGAGGGTGGGGCTGGCCAACTTCGTCCGCCGGACTCGGAATGGCGCGAGACTTTGCGAGGCATCTCCGTGTGCCAAAAATAGGCCGCGGGCACAGCCGCGCCCAAATATACCCGCCCGAAGGCCGGGGCGCCAAGTTCGTCCAGCGGAAAGAGGCCACAAAAACGGGTGGGCTATAGCCTTTTGGGGGTGGGGCTGGCCAACTTCGTCCGCCGGACTCGGAATGGCGCGAGACTTTGCGAGGCGCCTCCGTGTGCCAAAAATAGGCCGCGGGGACAGCCGCGCCCAAAAATACCCGCCCGAAGGCCGGGGCGCCAAGTTCGTCCAGCGGAAAGAGGCCACAAAAACGGGTGGGCTATAGCCTTGGGGGGTGGGGCTGGCCAACTTCGTCCGCCGGACTCGGAATGGCGCGAGACTTTGCGAGGTGCCTCCGTGTGCCAAAAATAGGCCGCGGGCACAGCCGCGCCCAAAAATACCCGCCCGATGGCGGGGCGCCAAGTTCGTCCAGCGGAAAGAGGCCACAAAAATGGGTGGGCTATAGCCTTGGGGGGTGGGGCTGGCGAACTTCGTCCGCCGGACTCGGAATGGCGCGAGACTTTGCGAGGCGCCTCCGTGTACCAAAAAGAGGCCGCGGGCACAGCCGCGCCCAAAAATACCCGCCCGAAGTCCGGGGCGCAAAGTTCGTCCAGCGGAAAGAGGCCACAAAAACGGGTGGGCTATAGCCTTGGGGGGTGGGGCTGGCCAACTTCGTCCGCCGGACTCGGAATGGCGCGAGACTTTGCGAAGCGCCTCCGTGTGCCAAAAATAGGCCGCGGGCACAGCCGTCCCCAAATATACCCGCCCGAAGGCCGGGACGCCAAGTTCGTCCAGCGGAAAGAGGCCACAAAAACGGGTGGGCTATAGCCTTGGGGGGTGGGGCTGGACGACTTCGTCGGCCGGACTCGGAATGGCGCGAGACTTTGCGAGGCGCCTCCGTGTGCCAAAAATAGGCCGCGGGCACAGCCGCGCCCAAAAATACCCGCCCGAAGGCCGGGGCGCCAAGTTCGTCCAGCGGAAAGAGGCCACAAAAACGGGTGGGCTATAGCCTTGGGGGGTGGGGCTGGCCAACTTCGTCCGCCGGACTCGGAATGGCGCGAGACTTTGCGAGGCGCCTCCGTGTGCTAAAAATAGGCCGCGGGCACAGCCCCGCCCAAATATACCCGCCCGAAGGTCGGGGCGCCAAGTTCGTCCAGCGGAAAGAGTCCACAAAAACGGGTGGGCTATAGCCTTTTGGGGGTGGGGCTGGCCAACTTCGTCCGCCGGACTCGGAATGGCGCGAGACTTTGCGAGGCGCCTCCGTGGGCCAAAAATAGCCCGCGGGCACAGCCGCGCCCAAAAATACCCGCCCGAAGGCCGGGGCGCCAAGTTCGTCCAGCGGAAAGAGGCCACAAAAACGGGTGGGCTATAGCCTTTTGGGGGTGGGGCTGGCCAACTTCGTCCGCCGGACTCGGAATGGCGCGAGACTTTGCGAGGCGCCTCCGTGTGCCAAAAATAGGCCGCGGGCACAGCCGCGCCCAAATATACCCGCCCGAAGGCCGGGGCGCCAAGTTCGTCCAGCGGAAAGAGGCCACAAAAACGGGTGGGCTATAGCCTTTTGGGGTGCGGCTGGCCAACTTCGTCCGCCGCACCCGGAATGGCGCGAGACTGTGCGAGCCGCCTCCGTGTGCCAATAATAGGCGCGGCACAGCCGCGCCCAAATATCTCCCGCCCGAAGGCCGGGGCGCCAACCTCGTCCAGCGGACAGCGGCCTCCAAACCGGGTTGGCTATAGCCTTGGTGCTTGGGTCTGGCCAACTTCGTCCGCCGCACTCGGAATGGCGCGAGACTTTGCGAGGCGCCTCCGTGTGCCAATAATAGGCCGCGGCACAGCCGCGCCCAAATATACCCGCCCGAAGGCCGGGGCGCCAAGTTCGTCCAGCGGAAAGAGGCCACAAAAACGGGTGGGCTATAGCCTTTTGGGGGTGGGGCTGGCCAACTTCGTCCGCCGGACTCGGAATGGCGCGAGACTTTGCGAGGCGCCTCCGTGTGCCAAAAATAGGCCGCGGGCACAGCCGCGCCCAAAAATACCCGTCCGAAGGCCGGGGTGCCAAGTTCGTCCAGCGGAAAGATGCCACAAAAACGGGTGGGCTATAGCCTTTTGGGGGTGGGGCTGGCCAACTTCGTCCGCCGGACTTGGAATGGCGCGAGACATTGCGAGGCGCCTCCGTGTGCCAAAAATAGGCCGCGGGCACAGCCGCGCCCAAAAATACCCGCCCGAAGGCCGGGGCGCCAAGTTCGTCCAGCGGAAAAAGGCCACAAAAACGGGTGGGCTATAGCCTTGGGGGGTGGGGCTGGCCAACTTCGTCCGCCGGACTCGGAATGGCGCGAGAGTTTGCGAGGCGCCTCCGTGTGCCAAAAAAAGGCCGCGGGCACAGCCGCGCCCAAATATACCTTCCCGAAAGCCGGGGCGCCAAGTTCGTCCAGCGGAAAGAGGCCACAAAAACGGGTGGGCTATAGCCTTGGGGGGTGGGGCTGGCCAACTTCGTCCGCCGGACTCGGAATGGCGCGAGACTTTGCGAGGTGCCTCCGTGTGCCAAAAATAGGCCGCGGGGACAGCCGCGCCCATAAATACCCGCCCGAAGGCCGGGGCGCCAAGTTCGTCCAGCGGAAAGAGGCCACAAAAACGGGTGGGCTATAGCCTTGGGGGGTGGGGCTGGCCAACTTCGTCCGCCGGACTCGGAATGGCGCGAGACTTTGCGAGGCGCCTCCGTGTGCCAAAAATAGGCCGCGGGCACAGCCGCGCCCAAATATACCCTCCCGAAGGCCGGGGCGCCAAGTTCGTCCGGCGGAAAGAGGCCACAAAAACGGGTGGGCTATAGCCTTTTGGGGGTGGGGCTGGCCAACTTCGTCCGCCGGACTCGGAATGGCGCGAGACTTTGCGAGGCGCCTCCGTGTGCCAAAAATAGGCCGCGGCACAGCCGCGCCCAAATATGCCCGCCCGAAGGCCGGGGCGCCAAGTTCGTCCAGCGGAAAGAGGCCACAACAACGGGTGGGCTATAGCCTTTTGGGGGTGGGGCTGGCCAACTTCGTCCGCCGGACTCGGAATGGCGCGAGACTTTGCGAGGCGCCTCCGTGTGCTAAAAATAGGCCGCGGGCACAGCCCCGCCCAAATATACCCGCCCGAAGGTCGGGGCGCCAAGTTCGTCCAGCGGAAAGAGTCCACAAAAACGGGTGGGCTATAGCCTTTTGGGGGTGGGGCTGGCCAACTTCGTCCGCCGGACTCGGAATGGCGCGAGACTTTGCGAGGCGCCTCCGTGGGCCAAAAATAGCCCGCGGGCACAGCCGCGCTCAAAAATACCCGCCCGAAGGCCGGGGCGCCAAGTTCGTCCAGCGGAAAGAGGCCACAAAAACGGGTGGGCTATAGCCTTTTGGGGGTGGGGCTGGCCAACTTCGTCCGCCGGACTCGGAATGGCGCGAGACTTTGCGAGGCGCCTCCGTGTGCCAATAATAGGCCGCGGGCTGCACAGCCGCGCCCAAATATACCCCCGCCCGAAGGCCGGGGCGCCAAGTTCGTCCAGCGGAAAGAGGCCACAAAAACGGGTGGGCTATAGCCTTTTGGGGGTGGGGCTGGCCAACTTCGTCCGCCGCACTCGGAATGGCGCGAGACTTTGCGAGGCGCCTCCGTGTGCCAATAATAGGCCGCGGCACAGCCGCGCCCAAATATACCCGCCCGAAGGCCGGGGCGCCAAGTTCGTCCAGCGGAAAGAGGCCACAAAAACGGGTGGGCTATAGCCTTTTGGGGGTGGGGCTGGCCAACTTCGTCCGCCGCACTCGGAATGGCGCGAGACTTTGCGAGGCGCCTCCGTGTGCCAAAAATAGGCCGCGGGCACAGCCGCGCCCAAAAATACCCGTCCGAAGGCCGGGGCGCCAAGTTCGTCCAGCGGAAAGATGCCACAAAAACGGGTGGGCTATAGCCTTTTGGGGGTGGGGCTGGCCAACTTCGTCCGCCGGACTTGGAATGGCGCGAGACATTGCGAGGCGCCTCCGTGTGCCAAAAATAGGCCGCGGGCACAGCCGCGCCCAAAAATACCCGCCCGAAGGCCGGGGCGCCAAGTTCGTCCAGCGGAAAAAGGCCACAAAAACGGGTGGGCTATAGCCTTGGGGGGTGGGGCTGGCCAACTTCGTCCGCCGGACTCGGAATGGCGCGAGAGTTTGCGAGGCGCCTCCGTGTGCCAAAAAAAGGCCGCGGGCACAGCCGCGCCCAAATATACCTTCCCGAAAGCCGGGGCGCCAAGTTCGTCCAGCGGAAAGAGGCCACAAAAACGGGTGGGCTATAGCCTTGGGGGGTGGGGCTGGCCAACTTCGTCCGCCGGACTCGGAATGGCGCGAGACTTTGCGAGGTGCCTCCGTGTGCCAAAAATAGGCCGCGGGGACAGCCGCGCCCATAAATACCCGCCCGAAGGCCGGGGTGCCAAGTTCGTCCAGCGGAAAGTGGCCACAAAAACGGGTGGGCTATAGCCTTGGGGGGTGGGGCTGGCCAACTTCGTCCGCCGGACTCGGAATGGCGCGAGACTTTGCGAGGCACCTCCGTGTGCCAAAAATAGGCCGCGGGCACAGCCGCGCCCAAATATACCCTCCCGAAGGCCGGGGCGCCAAGTTCGTCCGGCGGAAAGAGGCCACAAAAACGGGTGGGCTATAGCCTTTGGGGGTGGGGCTGGCCTACTTGGTAAGACTGTATCGGAATGCCGCCAGACTTTGCGAGGCGCCTCCGTGTGCCAAAAATAGGCCGGCGGAACAGCCGCGCCCAAAAATACCCGCCCGAAGGCCGGGGCGCCAAGTTCGTCCAGCGGAAAGAGGCCACAACAACGGGTGGGCTATAGCCTTGGGGGGTGGGGCTGGCCAACTTCGTCCGCCGGACTCGGAATGGCGCGAGACTTTGCGAGGCGCCTCCGTGTGCCAAAAATAGGCCGCGGGCACAGCCGCGCCCAAAAATACCCGCCCGAAGTCCGGGGCGCCAAGTTCGTCCAGCGGAAAGAGGCCACAAAAACGGGTGGGCTATAGCCTTGGGGGGTGGGGCTGGCCAACTTCGTCCGCCGGACTCGGAATGGCGCGAGACTTTGCGAAGCGCCTCCGTGTGCCAAAAATAGGCCGCGGGCACAGCCGTCCCCAAATATACCCGCCCGAAGGCCGGGACGCCAAGTTCGTCCAGCGGAAAGAGGCCACAAAAACGGGTGGGCTATAGCCTTGGGGGGTGGGGCTGGACGACTTCGTCGGCCGGACTCGGAATGGCGCGAGACTTTGCGAGGCACCTCCGTGTGCCAAAAATAGGCCGCGGGCACAGCCGCGCCCAAAAATACCCGCCCGAAGGCCGGGGCGCCAAGTTCGTCCAGCGGAAAGAGGCCACAAAAACGGGTGGGCTATAGCCTTGGGGGGAGGGGCTGGCCAACTTCGTCCGCCGGACTCGGAATGGGGCGAGACTTTACGAGCGGCCTCCGCGTGCCAAAAATAGGCCGTGGGCGTAGCCGCGCCCAAAAATAACCCCCCGAAGGTCGGCGCGCCCAAACTGCCCAGCGGAAAAATGGCCAAAAAACGGGTGGGCTATAGCCTTGGGGGGAGGGGATGGCCCACTTTGTCCGCCGGACTCGGAATGGGGCGAGACTTTCCGAGCGGCTACGCGTACCAAAAATAGGCCGCGGGCACAGCCGCGCCCAAAAATAACAGCCCGAAGGCCGGGGCGCCAATTTCGTCCAGCGGAAAAATGGCCAAAAAACGGGTGGGCTATAGCCTTGGGGGGAGGGGCTGGCCAACTTCGTCCGCCGGACTCGGAATGGGGCGAGACCTTGCGAGCAGCCTCCGCGTGCCAAAAATAGGCCACGGGCACAGCCGCGCCCAAAATTAACCGCCCGAAGGTCGGGGCGCCAAGTTCGTCCAGCGGAAAAATGGCCAAAAAACGGGTGGGCTATAGCCTTGGGGGGAGGGGCTGGCCAACTTCATCCGCCGGACTCGGAATGGGGCGAGACCTTGCGAGAGGCCTCCGCGTGCCAAAAATAGGCCGCGGGCACAGCCGCACCCTAAAATAACCGCCCGAAGGCCGGGGCGCCAAGTTCGTCCAGCGGAAAAATGGCCAAAAAACTGGTGGGCTATAGCCTTGGGGGGAGGGGCTGGCCAACTTCGTTCGCCGGACTCGGAATGGGGCGAGCCTTTACGAGCAGCCTCCGCGTGCCAAAAATAGGCCACGGTCAGAGCCGCGCCCAAAAATAACCCACCGAAGGTCGGCGCGCCCCAACCCCCCAGCGGAAAAATGGCCAAAAAACGGGTGGGCTATAGCCTTGGGGCCCCCAAGTTGGGGGGAGGGGCTGGCCCACTTCGTCCGCCGGACTCGGAATGGGGCGAGACCTTGCGAGCAGCCTCCGCGTGCCAAAAATAGGCCACGGGCACAGCCGCGCCCAAAATTAACCGCCCGAAGGTCGGGGCGCCAAGTTCGTCCAGCGGAAAAATGGCCAAAAAACGGGTGGGCTATAGCCTTGGGGGGAGGGGCTGGCCAACTTCGTCCGCCGGACTCGGAATGGGGCGAGACCTTGCGAGCGGCCTCCGCGTGCCAAAAATAGGCCGCGGGCACAGCCGCACCCTAAAAGAACCGCCCGAAGGCCGGGGCGCCAAGTTCGTCCAGCGGAAAAATGGCCAAAAAACGGGTGGGCTATAGCCTTGGGGGGAGGGGCTGGCCAACTTCGTTCGCCGGACTCGGAATGGGGCGAGCCTTTGCGAGCAGCCTCCGCGTGCCAAAAATAGGCCACGGTCAGAGCCGCGCCCAAAAATAACCCACCGAAGGTCGGCGCGCCCCAACCCCCCAGCGGAAAAATGGCCAAAAAACGGGTGGGCTATAGCCTTGGGGCCCCCAAGTTGGGGGGAGGGGCTGGCCCACTTCGTCCGCCGGACTCGGAATGGGGCGAGAATTTGCGAGCGGGCTCCGCGTGCCAAAAATATGCTGCGGGCACAGCCGCGCCCAAAAATAACACCCCGAAGGTCGGCGCGCCCAAACCCCCCACCGGAAAAATGGCCAAAAAACGGGAGGGCTATAGCCTTGGGGGGAGGGGCTGGCCAACTTCGTCCGCCGGACTCGGAATGGCGCGAGACTTTGCGAGGCACCTCCGTGTGCCAAAAATAGGTCGCGGGCACAGCCGCGCCCAAAACTACCCGGCTGAAGGCCGGGGCGCCAAGTTTTCCCAGCGGAAAAATGGCCAAAAAACGGGTGGGCTATAGCCTTGGGGGGAGGGGCTGACCAACTTCGTCCGCCGGACTCGGAATGGGACGAGACTTTCCGAGCGGCCTCCGCGTGTCAAAAATAGGCGGCGGGCACAGCCGTACCCATAAATAACCCACCGAAGGTCGGCGCGCCCAAACCCCACAGCGGAAAAATGGGCAAAAAACGGGTGGGCTATAGCCTTGGGGGGAGGGGGTGGCCCACTTCGTCCGCCGGACTCGGAATGGGGCGAGACTTTGAGAGCGGCCTCCGTGTGCCAAAAATAGGTCACGGGCACAGCCGCGCCCAAAAATAACCGCCCGAAGGCCGGGGCGCCAAGTTCGTCCAGCGGAAAAATGGCCAAAAAACGGGTGGGCTGTAGCCTTGGGGGGAGGGGCTGGCCAACTTCGTCCGCCGGACTCGGAATGGGGCGAGACTTTGCGAGCGGCCTCCGCGTGCCAAAAATAGGCCGTGGGCGTAGCCGCGCCCAAAAATAACCCCCCGAAGGTCGGCGCGCCCAAACTGCCCAGCGGAAAAATGGCCAAAAAACGGGTGGGCTATAGCCTTGGGGGGAGGGGATGGCCCACTTTGTCTGCCGGACTCGGAATGGGGCGAGACTTTGCGAGCGGCTCCGCGTACCAAAAATAGGCCGCGGGCACAGCCGCGCCAAAAAATAACAGCCCGAAGGCCGGGGCGCCAATTTCGTCCAGCGGAAAAATGGCCAAAAAACGGGTGGGCTATAGCCTTTGGGGGAGGGGCTGGGCAACTTCGTCCGCCGGACTCGGAATGGGGCGAAACTTTGAGAGCGGCCTCCGCGTGCCAAAAAAAGGCCGCGGGCGTAGCCGCACCCAAAAATAAGCCCCCGAAGGTCGGCGCGCCCAAACCGCCCAGCGGAAAAATGGCCAAAAAACGGGTGGGTTATAGCCTTGAGGGGAGGGGCTGGCCAACTTCGTCCGCCGGACTCGGAATGGTGCGAGACTTTGTGAGCAGCCTCCACGTACCAAAAATAGGCTGCGGGCACAGCCACGCCTAAAAATAACCCCCCGAACGTCGGCGCGCCCAAACCCCCCCTTGGAAAAATGGCCAAAAACCGGGTGGGCTATAGCCTTGGGGGGAGGGGCTGGCCAACTTCGTCCGCCGGACTCGGAATGGGGAGAGACGTTGCGAGCGGCCTCCGCATGCCCAAAATAGGCCACGGGCACAGACGCACCCAAAAATAACCCCCCGAAGGTCGGCGCGCCAAAACCCCCCAGCGGAAAAATGGCCAAAAAACGGGTGGGCTATAGCCTTGGGGGGAGGGGATGGCCCACTTTGTCCGCCGGACTCGGAATGGGGCGAGACTTTGCGAGCGGCTCCGCGTACCAAAAATAGGCCGCGGGCACAGCCGCGCCCAAAAATAACAGCCCGAAGGCCGGGGCGCCAATTTCGTCCAGCGGAAAAATGGCCAAAAAACGGGTGGGCTATAGCCTTTGGGGGAGGGGCTGGGCAACTTCGTCCGCCGGACTCGGAATGGGGCGAAACTTTGAGAGCGGCCTCCGCGTGCCAAATAAAGGCCGCGGGCGTAGCCGCACCCAAAAATAAGCCCCCGAAGGTCGGCGCGCCCAAACCGCCCAGCGGAAAAATGGCCAAAAAACGGGTGGGCTATAGCCTTGAGGGGAGGGGCTGGCCAACTTCGTCCGCCGGACTCGGAATGGTGCGAGACTTTGTGAGCAGCCTCCGCGTACCAAAAATAGGCTGCGGGCACAGCCACGCCTAAAAATAACCCCCCGAACGTCGGCGCGCCCAAACCCCCCCTTGGAAAAATGGCCAAAAACCGGGTGGGCTATACCCTTGGGGGGAGGGGCTGGCCAACTTCGTCCGCCGGACTCGGAATGGGGAGAGACGTTGCGAGCGGCCTCCGCATGCCCAAAATAGCCCGCGGGCACAGACGCACCCAAAAACAACCCCCCGAAGGTCGGCGCGCCAAAACCCCCCAGCGGAAAAATGGCCAAAAAACGGGTGGGCTATAGCCTTGGGGGGAGGGGCAGGCCAACTTCGTCCGCCGGACTCGGAATGGGGTGAGACTTTGCGAGCGGCCTCCGCGTGCCCAAAATAGGCCGCGGGCACAGACGCGCCCAAAAATAACCCCCCGAAGGTCGGCGCGCCAAAACCCCCCAGCGGAAAAATGGCCAAAAAACGGGTGGGCTATAGCCTTGGGGGGAGGGGCAGGCCAACTTCGTCCGCCGAACTCGGAATGGGGTGAGACTTTGCGAGCGGCCTCCGCGTGCCCAAAATAGGCCGCGGGCACAGACGCGCCCAAAAATAACCCCCCGAAGGTCGGCGCGCCCAAACCCCCCAGCGGAAAAATGGCCAAAAAACGGGTGGGCTATAGCCTTGGGGGGAGGGGCTGGCCCACTTCGTCCGCCGGACTTGGAATGGGGCGAGACTTTGCGAGCGGCCTCCGCGTGCCAAAAATAGGCCGTGGGCACAGCCATGCCCAAAAATAACCGCCCGAAGGCCGGGACGCCAAGTTCGTCCAGCGGAAAAATGGCCAAAAAACGGGTGGGCTATAGCCTTGGGGGGAGGGGCTTGCCAACTTCGTCCGCCGGACTCGGAATGGGGCGAGACATTGCGAGCGGCCTCCATGTGCCAAAAATAGGCCGCGGGCACAGTCGCGCCCAAAAAAAACCCCCCGAAGGTCGGCGCGCCCAAACCCCCCAGCGGAAAAATGGCCAAAAAACGGGTGGGCTATAGCCTTGGGGGGAGGGGCTGGCCAACTTCGTCCGCCGGACTCGCAATGGGGCGAGACTTTGCAAGCGGCCTCCGTGTGCCAAAAATAGGCCGCTGGCTCAGCCGCGCCCAAAAATAACCCCCTAAAGGTCGGCGCGCCCAAACCCCCCAGCGGAAAAATGGCCAAAAAACGGGTGGGCCATAGCCTTGGGGGGAGGGGCTGGCCAACTTCATCCGCCGGACTCGGAATGGGGCGAGACTTTGCGAGCGGCCTCCGTGTGCTAAAAATAGGCCGCGGGCACAGCCGCGCCCATGAATAACCCCCCGAAGGTTGTTGCGCCCAAACCCTCCAGCGGAAAAATGGCCAAAAAACGGGTGGGCTATAGCCTTGGGGGGAGGGGCTGGCCCACTTCGTCCGCCGGACTCGGAATGGGGCGAGACTTTGTGAGCGGCCTCCGCGTGCCAAAAATTGGCCGCGGTCACAGCTGCATCCAAAAATAACCGCCCGAAGGCCGGCGCGCCCAAACCCCCCCGCGGAAAAATGGCCAAAAAAGGGGTGGGCTATAGCCTTGGGGGGAAGGGCTGGCCTACTTCGTCCGCCGGACTCGGAATGGGACGAGACTTTGCGAGCAGCCTCCACGTGCCAAAAATAGGCCGCGGGCACAGCCGTGCCCAAAAATAACCGCCCAAAGGCCGGGGCGCGAAGTTCGTCCAGCGGAAAAATGGCCAAAAAACGGGTGGGCTATAGCCTTGGGGGGAGGGGCTGGCCAACTTCGTCCCCCGGACTCGGAATGGGGCGAGACTTTGCGAGCGGCCTCCGCGTGCCAAAAATAGGCCGCAGGCACAGCCGCACCCAAAAATAACTACCCGAAGGCCGGGGCGCGAAGTTCGTCCAGCGGAAAAATGGGCAAAAAACAGGTGGGCTATAACCTTGGGGGGAGGGGCTGGCCAACTTCGTCCGCCGGACTCGGAATGGGGCAAGACTTTGCGAGCAGCCTTCGCGTGCCAAAAATAGGCCACGGACACAGCCGTGCCCAAAAATAACCGCCCGAAGGTCGGCGCGCCAAGTTCGTCCAGCGGAAAAATGGCCAAAAAACGGGTGGGCTATAGCCTTGGGGGGAGGGGCTGGCCAACTTCGTCCACCGGACTCGGAATGGGGCGAGACTTTGCGAGCAGCCTTCGCGTGCCAAAAATCGGCCGCGACCAAAGCCGCGCCCAAAAATAACCGCCCGAAGGTCGGGGCGCCAAGTTCGTCCAGCGGAAAAAGGCCACAAAAACGGTTGGCTATAGCCTTGGGGGGTGGGGCTGGCCCTCTTCGTCCGCCGGACTCGGAATGCCGCGAGACTTTGCGAGGGGCCTCCGTGTGCCAAAAATCGGCAGCGACCAAAGACGCGCCCAAAAATAACCGCCCGAAGGCCGGGGCGCCAAGTTCGTCCAGCGGAAAAAGGCCGCAAAAACGGGTAGGCTATAGCCTTGGGGGGAGGGGCTGGCCCACTTCGTCCGGCGGACTCGGAATGGGGTGAGACTTTGCGAGCGGCCTCCGCGTGCCAAAAATAGGCCGCGGGCTCAGCGGCGCCCAAGAATAACCCCCGGAAGGTCGGCGCGCCAAGTTCGTCCAGCAGAAAAATGGCCAAAAAACGGGTGGGCTATAGCCTTGGGGGGAGGGGCTGGCCAACTTCATCCGCCGGACTCGGAATGGGGCAAGACTTTGCGAGCGGCCTCCGCGTGCCAAAAATAAGCCGCGGGCACAGTCGCACCTAGAAATAACCGCCCGAAGGCCAGGGCGCCAAGTTCGTCCAGCGGAAAAATGGCCAAAAAATGGGTGGGGCATAGCCTTGGGGGCAGGGGATGGCCAACTTCGTCCGCCGGACTCGGAATGGGGCGAGACTTTGCAAGCGGTCTCCGTGTACCAAAAATAGGCCGCGGGCTCAGCCGCGCCCAAAAATATCCCCCTGAAGGTCGGCGCGCCCAAAACCCCCAGCGGAAAAATGGCCAAAAAACGGGTGGGCTATAGCCTTGGGGGGAGGGGCTGGCCCACTTCGTCCGCCGGACTCGGAATGGGGCGAGACTTTGCGAGCGGCCTCCGCGTACCAAAAATAGGCCGCGGGCTCAGCCGCGCCCAAGAATAACCCCCCAAAGGTCGGCGCGCCAAGTTCGTCCAGCATAAAAATGGCCAAAAAACAGGTGGGCTATAGGCTAGGGGGGAGGGGCTGGCCAACTTCATCCGCCGGACTCGGAATGGGGCGAGACTTTGCGAGCGGCCTCCGCGGGCACAGTCGCACCAAAAAATAACCGCCCGAAGGCCGGGGCGCCAAGTTCGTCCAGCGGAAAAATGGCCAAAAAATGGGTGGGCCATAGCCTTGGGGGCAGGGGCTGGCCCACTTCGTCCGCCGGACTCGGAATGGGGCGAGACTTTGCAAGCGGCCTCCATGTGCCAAAAATAGGCCGCGGGCTCAGCCGCGCCTAAAAATAACTACCCGAAGTTCGGCGCGCCCAAAACCCCCAGCGGAAAAATGGCCAAAAAACGGGTGGGCTATAGCCTTGGGGGGAGGTGCTGGCCGACTTCGTCCGCCGGACTCCGAATGGGGCGAGACTTTGCGAGCGGCCTCCACATGCCAAAAATAGGCCGCGGGCACAGCCGCACCCAAAAATAACTACCCGAAGTTGGGCGCGCCCAAACTCCCCAGCGGAAAAATGGCTAAAAAACGGGTGGGCTATAGCCTTGGGGGGAGGGGCTGGCCAACTTCGTCCGCCGGACTCGGAATGGGACGAGACTTTGCGAGCGGCCTCGCGTGCCAAAAATTGGCCGCGGTCACAGCCGCGCCCAAAAATAACCGCCCGAAGGCCGGGGCGCCAATTTCGTCCAGCGGAAAAATGGCCAAAAAACGGGTGGGCCATAGCCTTGGGGGGAGGGGCTGGCCAACTTCGTCCGCCGGACTCGGAATGGGACGAGACTTTGTGAGCGGCCTCCGCGTGCCAAAAATTGGCCGCGGTCACAGCTGCATCCAAAAATAACCGCCCGAAGGACGGCGCGCCCAAACCCCCCGGCGGAAAAATGGCCAAAAAACGGGTGGGCTATAGCCTTGGGTGGAGGAGCTGGCCAACTTCGACCGCCGGACTCGGAATGGGGCGAGACTTTTTTAGCGGCCTCCGCGTGCCAAAAATAGGCCGCGGGCACAGCCGTACCCAAAAATAACCTCCCGAAGGTCGGCGCGCCCAAACCCCCCAGCGGAAAAATGGCCAAAAAACGGGTGCGCTATAGCTTTGGGTGGACGGTCTGACCAACTTCGTCCGCCGGACTCGTTATGGGGCGAGACTTTGCGAGCAGCCTCCGCGTGCCAAAAATAGGCCGTGGTCACAGCCGCGCCCAAAAATAACCCCTCGAAGGTCGGCGCGCCCAAACCCTCCAGCGGAAAAATGGCCAAAAAACGGGTGCGCTATAACCTTCGTGGGAGGGGCTGGCCAACTTCGTCCGCCGGACTCGGAATGGGGAGAGAATTTGCGAGCGGCCTTGGCACATGGAGGCGCCTCGCAAAGTCTCGCGCCATTCTGAGTCTGGCAGACGAAGTGGGCCAGCCCCACCCCCCAAGGCTATAGCCCACCCGTTTTTGTGGCCTTTTTCCGCTGGACGAACTTGGCGCCCCGGCCTTCGGGCGGGTAGTTTTGGACGCGGGTGTGCCCGCGGCCTATTTTTGGCACACGGAGGCGCCTCGAAAGTCTCGCGCCATTCTGAGTCCTGCAAACGAAGTTGGGCAGCCCCACCCCCCAAGGCTATAGCCCACCCGTTTTTGTGGCCGTTTTCCGCTGGACGAACTTGGCGCCCCGGCCTTCGGGCGGGTATTTTTTGGCGCGGCTGTGCCCGTAGCCTATTTTTGGCACACGGAGGCGCCTCGCAAAGTCTCGCGCCATTCTGAGTCTGGCAGACGAAGTGGGCCAGCCCCACCCCCCAAGGCTATAGCCCACCCGTTTTTGTGGCCTTTTTCCGCTGGACGAACTTGGCGCCCCGGCCTTCGGCGGTTATTTTTGGGGGCGGCTGTACCCGGGGCCTATTTTTGACACAAGGAGACCGCTCGCAAAGTCTCGCGCCATTCCGAGTCCGGCGGACGAAGTCGGCCAGCCCCACCCCCCAAGGCTATAGCCCACCCGTTTTTGTGGCCTTTTTCCGCTGGACGAACTTGGCGCCCCGGCCTTCGGGCGGGTATTTTTGGACACGGGTGTGCCCGCGGCCTATTTTTGGCACACGGAGGCGCCTCGCAAAGTCTCGCGCCATTCCGAGTCTGGCAGACGAAGTGGGCCAGCTCCACCCCCCAAGCCTATAGCCCACCCGTTTTTGTGGCCTTTTTCCATTGGACGAACTTGGCGCCCCGGCCTTCGAGCGGGTATTTTTTGGCGCGGCTGTGCCCGCAGTCTATTTTTGGCACACGGAGACGCCTCGCAAAGTCTCGCGCCATTCCGAGTCTGGCAGACGAAGTGGGCCAGCTCCACCCCCCAAGGCTATAGCCCACCCGTTTTTGTGGCCTTTTTCCATTGGACGAACTTGGCGTCCCGGCCTTCGGGCGGGTATTTTTTGGCGCGGCTGTGCCCGCAGCCTATTTTTGGCACACGGAGGCGCCTCGCAAAGTCTCGCGCCATTCTGAGTCTGGCAGACGAAGTGGGCCAGCCCCACCCCCCAAGGCTATAGCCCACCCGTTTTTGTGGCCTTTTTCCTCTGGACGAACTTGGCGCCCCGGCCTTCGGGCGGGTAGTTTTGGACGCGGGTGTGCCCGCGGCCTATTTTTGGCACACGGAGGCGCCTCGAAAGTCTCACGCCATTCTGAGTCCTGCAAACGAAGTTGGGCAGCCCCACCCCCCAAGGCTATAGCCCACCCGTTTTTGTGGCCGTTTTCCGCTGGACGAACTTGGCGCCCCGGCCTTCGGGCGGGTATTTTTTGGCGCGGCTGTGCCCGCATCCTATTTTTGGCACACGGAGGCGCCTCGCAAAGTCTCGCGCCATTCCGAGTCTGGCAGACGAAGTGGGCCAGCTCCACCCCCCAAGGCTATAGCCCACCCGTTTTTGTGGCCTTTTTCCATTGGACGAACTTGGCGCCCCGGCCTTCGGGCGGGTATTTTTTGGCGCGGCTGTGCCCGCAGTCTATTTTTGGCACACGGAGACGCATCGTAAAGTCTCGCGCCATTCCGAGTCTGGCAGACAAAGTGGGCCAGCTCCACCCCCCAAGGCTATAGCCCACCCGTTTTTGTGGCCTTTTTCCATTGGACGAACTTGGCGCCCCGGCCTTCGGGCGGGTATTTTTTGGCGCGGCTATGCCCGCAGTCTATTTTTGGCACACGGAGATGCCTCGCAAAGTCTCGCGCCATTCCGAGTCTGGCAGACGAAGTGGGCCAGCTCCACCCCCCAAGGCTATAGCCTACCCGTTTTTGTGGCCTTTTTCCATTGGACGAACTTGGCGCCCCGGCCTTCGGGCGGGTATTTTTTGGTGCGGCTGTGCCCGCAGTGTATTTTTGGCACACGGAGACGCCTCGCAAAGTCTCGCGCCATTCCGAGTCAGGCAGACGAAGTGGGCCAGCTCCACCCCCCAAGGCTATAGCCCACCCGCCAGGCCTTTTTCCATTGGACGAACTTGGCGCCCGGCCTTCGGGCGGGTATTTTTTGGCGCGGCTGTGCCCAGTGATTTTTTTTACACACGGAGACGCCTCGCAAAGTCTCGCGCCATTCCGAGTCAGGCAGACGAAGTGGGCCAGCTCCACCCCCCAAGGCTATAGCCCACCCGTTTTTGTGTCCTTTTTCCATTGGACGAACTTGGCGCCCCGGCCTTCGGGCGGGTATTTTTTGGCGCGGCTGTGCCCGCAGTCTATTTTTGGCACACGGAGATGCCTCGCAAAGTCTCGCGCCATTCCGAGTCTGGCAGACGAAGTGGGCCAGCTCCACCCCCCAAGGCTATAGCCCACCCGTTTTTGTGGCCTTTTTCCATTGGACGAACTTGGCGCCCCGGCCTTCGGGCGGGTATTTTTTGGCGCGGCTGTGCCCGCAGTCTATTTTTGGCACACGGAGACACCTCACAAAGTGTCGCGCCATTCCGAGTCTGGCAGACGAAGTGGGCCAGCCCCACCCCCCAAGGCTATAGCCCACCCGTTTTTGTGGCCTTTTTCCGCTGGACGAACTTGGCGCCCCGGCCTTCAGGCGGGTAGTTTTGGACGCGGGTGTGCCCGCGGCCTATTTTTGGCACACGGAGGCACCTCACAAAGTCTCGTGCCATTCCGAGTCCGGCGGACGAAGTTGGGCAGCCCCACCCCCCAAGGCTATAGCCCACCCATTTTTGTGGCCGTTTTCCGCTGGACGAACTTGGCGCCCTGACCTTCGGTCGGGTATTTTTGGGCGCGGCTGTGCCCGCGGCCTATTTTTGGCACACGGAGGTGCCTCGAAAGTCTCGCGCCATTCTGAGTCCTGCAAACGAAGTTGGGCAGCCCCACCCCCCAAGGCTATAGCCCACCCGTTTTTGTGGCCGTTTTCCGCTGGACGAACTTGGCGCCCCGGCCTTCGGGCGGGTAGTTTTGGACACGGGTGTGCCCGCGGCCTATTTTTGGCACACGGAGGCACCTCACAAAGTCTCGTGCCATTCCGAGTCCGGCGGACGAAGTTGGGCAGCCCCACCCCCCAAGGCTATAGCCCACCCATTTTTGTGGCCGTTTTCCGCTGGACGAACTTTTCGCCCCGACCTTCGGGTGGGTATTTTTGGGCGCGGCTGTGCCCGCGGCCTATTTTTGGCACACGGAGGTGCCTCGAAAGTCTCGCGCCATTCTGAGTCCTGCAAACGAAGTTGGGCAGCCCCACCCCCCAAGGCTATAGCCCACCCGTTTTTGTGGCCGTTTTCCGCTGGACGAACTTGGCGCCCCGGCCTTCGGGTGGGTATTTTTGGGCGCGGTTGTGGCCGCGGCCTATTTTTGGCACACGGAGGCGCCTCGCAAAGTCTCGCGCCATTCCGAGTCTGGCAGACGAAGTGGGCCAGCTCCACCCCCCAAGGCTATAGCCAACCCGTTTTTGGGGCCTTTTTCCATTGGACGAATTTGGCGCCCCGGCCTTCGGGCGGGTATTTTTCGGCGCGGCTGTGCCCGCAGCCTATTTTTGGCACACGGAGGCGCCTCGCAAAGTCTCGCGCCATTCTGAGTCTGGCAGACGAAGTGGGCCAGCCCCACCCCCCAAGGCTATAGCCCACCCGTTTTTGTGGCCATTTTCCGCTGGACGAACTTGGCGCCCCGGCCTTCGGGCGGGTAGTTTTGGACGCGGGTGTGCCCGCGGCCTATTTTTGGCACACGGAGGCGCCTTGAAAGTCTCGCGCCATTCTGAGTCCTGCAGACGAAGTGGGCCAGCCCCACCCCCCAAGGCTATACCCCACCCGTTTTTGTGGCCTTTTTCCGCTGGACGAACTTGGCGCCCCGGCCTTCGGGTGGGTATTTTTGGGCGCGGTTGTGCCCGCGGCGTATTTTTGGCAAACGGAGGCGCCTCGCAAAGTCTCGTGCCATTCCGAGTCCGGCGGACGAAGTGGGCCAGCCCCACCCCCCAAGGCTATAGCCCACCCGTTTTTGTGGCCTTTTTCCGCTGGACAAACTTGGCGCCCCGGCCTTCGGGCGGGTATTTTTGGGCGCGGCTGTGCCCGCTGCCTATTTTTGGCACACGGGACGCCTCGCAATGTCTCGCACCATTCCGAGTCCGGCGGACGAAGTTGGCCAGCCCCACCCCCCAAGGCTATAGCCCACCCGTTTTTGCGGCCTTTTTCCGCTGGACGAACTTGGCGCCCCGGCCTTCGGGCGGGTAGTTTTGGATACGGGTGTGCCCGCGGCCTATTTTTGGCACACGGAGTCACCTCACAAAGTCTCGTGCCATTCCGAGTCCGGCGGACGAAGTTGGGCAGCCCCACCCCCCAAGGCTATAGCCCACCCGTTTTTGTGGCCGTTTTCCGCTGGACGAACTTGGCGCCCCGACCTTCGGTCGGGTATTTTTGGGCGCGGCTGTGCCCGCGGCCTATTTTGGGCACACGGAGGTGCCTCGAAAGTCTCGTGCCATTCTGAGTCCTGAGAACGAAGTTGGGCAGCCCCACCCCCCAAGGCTATAGCCCACCCGTTTTTGTGGCCGTTTTCCGCTGGACGAACTTGGCGCCCCGGCCTTCGGGCGGGTATTTTTTGGCGCGGCTGTGCCCGCAGCCTATTTTTGGCACACGGAGGCGCCTCGCAAAGTCTCGCGCCATTCCGAGTCTGGCAGACGAAGTGGGCCAGCTCCACCCCCCAAGGCTATAGCCCACCCGTTTTTGTGGCCTTTTTCCATTGGACGAACTTGGCGCCTCGGCCTTCGGGCGGGTATTTTTGGGCACGGCTGTGCCCGCGGCCTATGTTTTGGTACACGGAGGTGCCTCGTAAAGTCTCGCGCCATTCCAAGTCCGGCGGACGAAGTTGGCCAGCCCCACCCCCCAAGGCTATAGCCCACCCGTTTTTGTGGCCTTTTTCCGCTGGAAAAACTTGGCGCCTCGGCCTTCGGGCGGGTATTTTTGGGCGCGGCTGTGCCCGCTGCCTATTTTTGGCACACGGGACGCCTCGTAAATTCTCGCGCCATTCCAAGTCCGGCGGACGAAGTGAGCAAGCCCCACCCCCCAAGGCTATAGCCCACCCGTTTTTGTGGCCTTTTTCCGCTGGACGAACTTGGCGCCCCGGCCTTCGGGCGGGTATTTTTGGACGCGGTGTGCCCGCGGCCTATTTTTGGCAAACGGAGGCACCTCACAAAGTCTTGCGCCATTCCGAGTCCGGCGGACGAAGTTGGGCAGCCCCACCCCCCAAGGCTATAGCCCACCCGATTTTGTGGCCGTTTTCCGCTGGACAAACTTGGCGCCCTGGCCTTAGGGCGGGTATTTTTGGGCGCGGCTGTGCCCGCGGCCTATTTTTGGCACACGGAGGTGCTTCGCAAAGTCTCGCGCCATTCCGAGTCCGGCGGACGATGTTGGCCAGCCCCAACCCCCAAGGCTATAGCCCACCCGTTTTTGTGGCCTTTTACCGCTGGACGAACTTGGCGCCCTGACCTTTGGGCGGGTATTTTTGGGCGCGGTTGTGGCCGCAGCCTATTTTTGGCACACGGAGGCACCTCGCAAAGTCTCACGCCATTCCGAGTCAGGCGGACGAAGTTGGACAGCCCCACCCACCAAGGCTATAGCCCACCCATTTTTGTGGCCTTTTTCCGCTGGACGAACTTGGCGCCCCGGCCTTCGGTCGGGTATTTTTGGGCACGGCTGTGCCCGCGGCCTATTTTTGGCACACGGAGGTGCCTCGCAAAGTCTCGCGCCATTCCGAGTCCGGCGGAAGAAGTTGGCCAGCCCCACCCCCCAAGTCTATAGCCCACCCGTTTTTGTGGCCGTTTTCCGCTGGACAAACTTGGCGCCCTGGCCTTAGGGCGGGTATTTTTGGGCGCGGCTGTGCCCGCGGCCTATTTTTGGCACACGGAGGTGCTTCGTAAAGTCTCGCGCCATTCCGAGTCCGGCGGACGATGTTGGCCAGCCCCAACCCCCAAGGCTATAGCCCACCCGTTTTTGTGGCCTTTTACCGCTGGACGAACTTGGCGCCCTGACCTTTGGGCGGGTATTTTTGGGCGCGGTTGTGGCCGCAGCCTATTTTTGGCACACGGAGGCGCCTCGCAAAGTCTCACGCCATTCCGAGTCAGGCGGACGAAGTTGGACAGCCCCACCCACCAAGGCTATAGCCCACCCATTTTTGTGGCCTTTTTCCGCTGGACGAACTTGGCGCCCCGGCCTTCGGTCGGGTATTTTTGGGCACGGCTGTGCCCGCGGCCTATTTTTGGCACACGGAGGTGCCTCGCAAAGTCTTGCGCCATTCCGAGTCCGGCGGACGAAGTTGGGCAGCCCCACCCCCCAAGGCTATAGCCCACCCGATTTTGTGGCCGTTTTCCGCTGGACAAACTTGGCGCCCTGGCCTTAGGGCGGGTATTTTTGGGCGCGGCTGTGCCCGCGGCCTATTTTTGGCACACGGAGGTGCTTCACAAAGTCTCGCGCCATTCCGAGTCCGGCGGACGATGTTGGCCAGCCCCAACCCCCAAGGCTATAGCCCACCCGTTTTTGTGGCCTTTTACCGCTGGACGAACTTGGCGCCCTGACCTTTGGGCGGGTATTTTTGGGCGCGGTTGTGGCCGCAGCCTATTTTTGGCACACGGAGGCACCTCGCAAAGTCTCACGCCATTCCGAGTCAGGCGGACGAAGTTGGACAGCCCCACCCACCAAGGCTATAGCCCACCCATTTTTGTGGCCTTTTTCCGCTGGACGAACTTGGCGCCCCGGCCTTCGGTCGGGTATTTTTGGGCACGGCTGTGCCCGCGGCCTATTTTTGGCACACGGAGGTGCCTCGCAAAGTCTCGCGCCATTCCGAGTCCGGCGGAAGAAGTTGGCCAGCCCCACCCCCCAAGTCTATAGCCCACCCGTTTTTGTGGCCGTTTTCCGCTGGACAAACTTGGCGCCCTGGCCTTAGGGCGGGTATTTTTGGGCGCGGCTGTGCCCGCGGCCTATTTTTGGCACACGGAGGTGCTTCGTAAAGTCTCGCGCCATTCCGAGTCCGGCGGACGATGTTGGCCAGCCCCAACCCCCAAGGCTATAGCCCACCCGTTTTTGTGGCCTTTTACCGCTGGACGAACTTGGCGCCCTGACCTTTGGGCGGGTATTTTTGGGCGCGGTTGTGGCCGCAGCCTATTTTTGCACACACGGAGGCGCCTCGCAAAGTCTCACGCCATTCCGAGTCAGGCGGACGAAGTTGGACAGCCCCACCCACCAAGGCTATAGCCCACCCATTTTTGTGGCCTTTTTCCGCTGGACGAACTTGGCGCCCCGGCCTTCGGTCGGGTATTTTTGGGCACGGCTGTGCCCGCGGCCTATTTTTGGCACACGGAGGTGCCTCGCAAAGTCTCGCGCCATTCCGAGTCCGGCGGAAGAAGTTGGCCAGCCCCACCCCCCAAGTCTATAGCCCACCCGTTTTTGTGGCCGTTTTCCGCTGGACAAACTTGGCGCCCTGGCCTTAGGGCGGGTATTTTTGGGCGCGGCTGTGCCCGCGGCCTATTTTTGGCACACGGAGGTGCTTCGTAAAGTCTCGCGCCATTCCGAGTCCGGCGGACGATGTTGGCCAGCCCCAACCCCCAAGGCTATAGCCCACCTGCTTTGTGGCCTTTTACCGCTGGACGAACTTGGCGCCCTGACCTTTGGGCGGGTATTTTTGGGCGCGGTTGTGGCCGCAGCCTATTTTTGGCACACGGAGGCGCCTCGCAAAGTCTCACGCCATTCCGAGTCAGGCGGACGAAGTTGGACAGCCCCACCCACCAAGGCTATAGCCCACCCATTTTTGTGGCCTTTTTCCGCTGGACGAACTTGGCGCCCCGGCCTTCGGTCGGGTATTTTTGGGCACGGCTGTGCCCGCGGCCTATTTTTGGCACACGGAGGTGCCTCGCAAAGTCTCGCGCCATTCCGAGTCCGGCGGAAGAAGTTGGCCAGCCCCACCCCCCAAGTCTATAGCCCACCCGTTTTTGTGGCCTTTTTCCGCTGGTCGAACTTGGCGCCCCGGCCTTCGGTCGGGTATTTTTGGGCACGGCTGTGCCCGCGGCCTATTTTTGGCACACGGAGGTGCCTCGCAAAGTCTCGCGCCATTCCGAGTCCGGCGGAAGAAGTTGGCCAGCCCCACCCCCCAAGTCTATAGCCCACCCGTTTTTGTGGCCTTTTTCCGCTGGACGAACATGGCGCCCCGGCCTTCGGGCGGGTATTTTTTGGCGTGGCTGTGCCCGCATCCTATTTTTGGCACACGGAGGCGCCTCGCAAAGTCTCGCGCCATTCCGAGTCTGGCAGACGAAGTGGGCCAGCTCCACCCCCCAAGGCTATAGCCCACCCGTTTTTGTGGCCTTTTTCCATTGGACGAACTTGGCGCCCCGGCCTTCGGGCGGGTATTTTTTGGCGCGGCTGTGCCCGCAGCCTATTTTTTGCACACGGAGGCGCCTCGCAAAGTCTCGCGCCATTCTGAGTCTGGCAGACGAAGTGGGCCAGCCCCACCCCCCAAGGCTATAGCCCACCCGTTTTTGTGGCCTTTTTCCGCTGGACGAACTTGGCGCCCCGGCCTTCGGGCGGGTAGTTTTGGACGCGGGTGTGCCCGCGGCCTATTTTTGGCACACGGAGGCGCCTCGAAAGTCTCGCGCCATTCTGAGTCCTGCAGACGAAGTGGGCCAGCCCCACCCCCCAAGGCTCTACCCCACCCGTTTTTGTGGCCTTTTTCCGCTGGACGAACTTGGCGCCCCGGCCTTCGGGTGGGTATTTTTGGGCGCGGTTGTGCCCGCGGCCTATTTTTGGCAAACGGAGGCGCCTCGCAAAGTCTCGTGCCATTCCGAGTCCGGCGGACGAAGTGGGCCAGCCCCACCCCCCAAGGCTATAGCCCACCCGTTTTTGTGGCCTTTTTCCGCTGGACAAACTTGGCGCCCCGGCCTTCGGGCGGGTATTTTTGGGCGCGGCTGTGCCCGCTGCCTATTTTTGGCACACGGGACGCCTCGCAATGTCTCGCGCCATTCCGAGTCCGGCGGACGAAGTTGGCCAGCCCCACCCCCCAAGGCTATAGCCCACCCGTTTTTGTGGCCTTTTTCCGCTGGACGAACTTGGCGTCCCGGCCTTCGGGCGGGTAGTTTTGGATGCGGGTGTGCCCGCGGCCTATTTTTGGCACACGGAGGCACCTCACAAAGTCTCGTGCCATTCCGAGTCCGGCGGACGAAGTTGGGCAGCCCCACCCCCCAAGGCTATAGCCCACCCGTTTTTGTGGCCGTTTTCCGCTGGACGAACATGGCGCCCCGACCTTCGGGCGGGTATTTTTGGGCGCGGCTGTGCCCGCGGCCTATTTTGGGCACACGGAGGTGCCTCGAAAGTCTCGCGCCATTCTGAGTCCTGCGAACGAAGTTGGGCAGCCCAACCCCCCAAGGCTATAGCCCACCCGTTTTTGTGGCCGTTTTCCGCTGGACGAACTTGGCGCCCCGGCCTTCGGGCGGGTATTTTTTGGCGCGGCTGTGCCCGCAGCCTATTTTTGGCACACGGAGGCGCCTCGCAAAGTCTCGCGCCATTCCGAGTCTGGCAGACGAAGTGGGCCAGCTCCACCCCCCAAGGCTATAGCCCACCCGTTTTTGTGGCCTTTTTCCATTGGACGAACATGGCGCCGCGGCCTTCGGGCGGGTATTTTTGGGCGCGGCTGTGCCCGCGGCCTATGTTTTGGCACACGGAGGTGCCTCGCAAAGTCTCGCGCCATTCCAAGTCCGGCGGACGAAGTCGGCCAGCCCCACCCCCCAAGGCTATAGCCCACCCGTTTTTGTGGCCTTTTTCCGCTGGAAAAACTTGGCGCCCCGGCCTTCGGGCGGGTATTTTTGGGCGCGGCTGTGCCCGCTGCCTATTTTTGGCACACGGGACGCCTCGTAAATTCTCGCGCCATTCCAAGTCCGGCGGACGAAGTGAGCCAGCCCCACCCCCAAGGCTATAGCCCACCCGTTTTTGTGGCCTTTTTCCGCTGGACGAACTTGGCGCCCCGGCCTTCGGGCGGGTATTTTTGGACGCGGTGTGCCCGCGGCCTATTTTTGGCACACGGAGGCACCTCACAAAGTCTTGCGCCATTCCGAGTCCGGCGGACGAAGTTGGGCAGCCCCACCCCCCAAGGCTATAGCCCACCCGATTTTGTGGCCGTTTTCCGCTGGACAAACTTGGCGCCCTGGCCTTAGGGCGGGTATTTTTGGGCGCGGCTGTGCCCGCGGCCTATTTTTGGCACACGGAGGTGCTTCGCAAAGTCTCGCGCCATTCCGAGTCCGGCGGACGATGTTGGCCAGCCCCAACCCCCAAGGCTATAGCCCACCCGTTTTTGTGGCCTTTTACCGCTGGACGAACTTGGCGCCCTGACCTTTGGGCGGGTATTTTTAGGCGCGGTTGTGCCCGCAGCTTATTTTTGGCACACGGAGGCGCCTCGCAAAGTCTCACGCCATTCCGAGTCAAGCGGACGAAGTTGGACAGCCCCACCCACCAAGGCTATAGCCCACCCATTTTTGTGGCCTTTTTCCGCTGGACGAACTTGGCGCCCCGGCCTTCGGTCGGGTATTTTTGGGCGCGGCTGTGCCCGCGGCCTATTTTTGGCACACGGAGGTGCCTCGCAAAGTCTCGCGCCATTCGGAGTCCGGCGGAAGAAGTTGGCCAGCCCCACCCCCCAAGTCTATAGCCCACCCGTTTTTGTGGCCTTTTTCCGCTGGACGAACTTGGCGCCCCGTCCTTCGGGCGGGTATTTTTGGGCGCGGCTGTGCCCGCGGCCTATTTTTGGCACACGGAGGCCCCTCGTAAAGTCTCGCGCCATTCCGAATCTGGCGGACGAATTTCGCCAGCCCCACCCCCCAAGGCTATAGCCCACCCGTTTTTGTGGCCTTTTTCCGCTGGACGAACTTGGCGCCCCGGCCTTCGGGCTGGTATTTTTGGGCGCGGCTGTGCCCGCTGCCTATATTTGGCACACGGGACGCCTCACAAAGTCTCGCGCCATTCCGAGTCCGGCGGACGAAGTTGGCCAGCCCCACCCCCCAAGGCTATAGCCCACCCGTTTTTGTGGCCTTTTTCCGCTGGACGAACTTGGCGCCCCGGCCTTCGGGCAGGTATTTTTGGACGCGGGTGTGCCCGCGGCCTATTTTTGGCACACGGAGGCACCTCACAAAAACTCGCGCCATTCCGAGTCCGGCGGACGAAGTTGGGCAGCCCCACCCCCCAAGGCTATAGCCCACCCGTTTTTGTGGCCGTTTTCCGCTGGACGAACTTGGCGCCCCGGCCTTTGGGTGGGTATTTATGGGCTCGGCTGTGGCCGCGGCCTATTTTTGGCACACGGAGGTGCTTCGCAAAGTCTCGCGCCATTCCGAGTCCGGCGGACGATGTTGGCCAGCCCCACCCCCCAAGGCTATAGCCCACCCGTTTTTGTGGCCTTTTTCCGCTGGACGAACTTGGCACCCCGACCTTCGGGTGGGTATTTTTGGGCGTGGCTGTGCCCGCGGCCTATTTTTGGCACACGGAGGTGCCTCGCAAAGTTTCGCGCCATTCCGAGTCCGGTGGACGAAGTTGGCCAGCCCCACCCCCCAAGTCTATAGCCCACCCGTTTTTGTGGCCTTTTTCCGCTGGACGAGCACCCCGTCCTTCGCGAGGGTATTTTTGGGCGCGGCTGTGCCCGCGGCCTATTTTTGGCACACGGAGGTGCCTCGCAAAGTCTCGCGCCATTCCGAGTCCGGCGGACGAAGTTGGCCAGCCCCACCCCCCAAGTCTATAGCCCACCCGTTTTTGTGGCCTTTTTCCGCTGGACGAGCACCCCGTCCTTCGGGAGGGTATTTTTGGGCGCGGCTGTGCCCGCGGCCTATTTTTGGCACACGGAGGTGCCTCGCAAAGTCTCGCGCCATTCCGAGTCCGGCGGACGAAGTTGGCCAGCCCCACCCCCCAAGTCTATAGCCCACCCGTTTTTGTGGCCTTTTTCCGCTGGACGAACTTGGCGCTGCTGCTTTCGGGCGGGTATATTTGACCGCGGCAGTGCCCGCGGCCTATTTTTGGCACACGGAGGAGCCTCGTAAAGTCTCACTCCACTCCGAGTCCGGCGGACGAAGTTGGCTAGCCCCACCCCCCAAGGCTGTAGCCCACCCGTTTTTGTGGCCTTTTTCCGCTGGACGTACTTGGCGCCCCGGCCTTCGGGTGGGTATTTTTGGGCGCGGCTGTGTCCGCGGCCGATTTTTGGCACACGGAGGTGCCTCGTAAAGTGTCGCGCCATTCTGAGTCCGGCGGACGAAGTTGGCCAGCCCCACCCTCCAAGGCTATATGCCACCTGTTTTTGTGGCCTTTTTCGCTGGACGAAATTGGCGCCGCGGCCTTCGGGAGGGTATTTTTGGGCGCGGCTGTGCCCGCAGCCTATTTTTGACACACGGAGGCACCTCGCAAAGTCTCGCTCCATTCCGAGTCCGGCGGACGAAGTTGGCCAGCCCCACCCCCCAAGGCTATAGCCCACCCGTTTTTGTGGCCTTTTTCCGCTGGACGAACCTGGCGCCCCAGCCTTCGGACAGGTATTTTTGAGCGCGGCTGTGCCCGCCGTCTATTTTTGGCACACGGAGGTGCCTCGCAAAGTCTCGCGCCGTTCCGAGTCAGGCGGACGATGTTGGCCAGCCCCACCCCCCAAGGCTATAGCCCACCCGTTTTTGTGGCCTTTTTCCGCTGGACGAACTTGGCACCCCGACCTTCGGGCGGGTATTTTTGGGTGTGGCTGTGCCCGCGGCCTATTTTTGGCACACGGAGGTGCCTCGCAAAGTCTCGCGCCATTCCGAGTCCGGCGGACGAAGTTGGCCGGCCCCACCCCCCAAGTCTATAGCCCACCCGTTTTTGTGGCCTTTTTCCGCTGGACGAGCAACCCGTCCTTCGGGAGGGTATTTTTGGGCGTGGCTGTGCCCGCGGCCTATTTTTGGCACACGGAGGTGCCTTGCAAAGTCTCGCGCCATTCCGAGTCCGGCGGACGAAGTTGGCCAGCCCCACCCCCCAAGTCTATAGCCCACCCGTTTTTGTGGCCTTTTTCCGCTGGACGAGCACCCCGTCCTTCGGGAGGGTATTTTTGGGCGCGGCTGTGCCCGCGGCCTATTTTTGGCACACGGAGGTGCCTCGCAAAGTCTCGCGCCATTCCGAGTCCGGCGGACGAAGTTGGCCAGCCCCACCCCCCAAGGCTATATGCCACCTGTTTTTGTGGCCTTTTTCGCTGGACGAAATTGGCGCCGCAGGCCTTCGGGAGGGTATTTTTGGGCGCGGCTGTGCCCGCAGCCTATTTTTGGCACACGGAGGCACCTCGCAAAGTCTCGCTCCATTCCGAGTCCGGCGGACGAAGTTGGCCAGCCCCACCCCCCAAGGCTATAGCCCACCCGTTTTTGTGGCCTTTTTCCGCTGGACGAGCACCCCGTCCTTCGGGAGGGTATTTTTGGGCGCGGCTGTGTCCGCGGCCTATTTTTGGCACACGGAGGTGCCTCGCAAAGTGTCGCACCATTCTGACTCCGGCGGACGAAGTGGGCCAGCCCCACCCCCCAAGGCTATATGCCACCTGTTTTTGTGGCCTTTTTCGCTGGACGAAATTGGCGCCGCAGGCCTTCGGGAGGGTATTTTTGGGCGCGGCTGTGCCCGCAGCCTATTTTTGGCACACGGAGGCACCTCGCAAAGTCTCGCTCCATTCCGAGTCCGGCGGACGAAGTTGGCCAGCCCCACCCCCCAAGGCTATAGCCCACCCGTTTTTGTGGCCTTTTTCCGCTGGACGAAATTGGCGCCGCGGCCTTCGGGAGGGTATTTTTGGGCGCGGCTGTGCCCGCAGCCTATTTTTGGCACACGGAGGCACCTCGCAAAGTCTCGCTCCATTCCGAGTCCGGCGGACGAAGTCGGCCAGCCCCACCCCCCAAGTCTATAGCCCACCCGTTTTTGTGGCCTTTTTCCGCTGGACGAGCACCCCGTCCTTCGGGAGGGTATTTTTGGGCGCGGCTGTGCCCGCGGCCTATTTTTGGCACACGGAGGTGCCTCGAAAAGTCTCGCGCCATTCCGAGTCCGGCGGACGAAGTTGGCCAGCCCCACCCCCCAAGTCTATAGCCCACCCGTTTTTGTGGCCTTTTTCCGCCGGACGAGCACCCCGTCCTTCGGTAGGGTATTTTTGGGCGCGGCTGTGCCCGCGGCCTATTTTTGGCACACGGAGGTGCCTCGCAAAGTCTCGCGCCATTCCGAGTCCGGCGGACGAAGTTGGCCAGCCCCACCCCCCAAGTCTATAGCCCACCCGTTTTTGTGGCCTTTTTCCGCTGGACGAACCTGGCGCCCCGGCCTTCGGACGGGTATTTTTGAGCGCGGCTGTGCCCGCCGTCTATTTTTGGCACACGGAGGTGCCTCGCAAAGTCTCGCGCCGTTCCGAGTCAGGCGGACGATGTTGGCCAGCCCCACCCCCCAAGGCTATAGCCCACCCGTTTTTGTGGCCTTTTTCCGCTGGACGAACTTGGCACCCCGACCTTCGGGCGGGTATTTTTGGGCGTGGCTGTGCCCGCGGCCTATTTTTGGCACACGGAGGTGCCTCGCAAAGTCTCGCGCCATTCCGAGTCCGGCGGACGAAGTTGGCCAGCCCCACCCCCCAAGTCTATAGCCCACCCGTTTTTGTGGCCTTTTTCCGCTGGACGAACTTGGCGCCCCGGCCTTCGGGCAGGTATTTTTGGACGCGGGTGTGCCCGCGGCCTATTTTTGGCACACGGAGGCACCTCACAAAAACTCGCGCCATTCCGAGTCCGGCGGACGAAGTTGGGCAGCCCCACCTCCCAAGGCTCTAGCCCACCCGTTTTTGTGGCCGTTTTCCGCTGGACGAACTTGGCGCCCCGGCCTTCGGGCGGGTATTTATGCGCTCGGCTTTGGCCGCGGCCTATTTTTGGCACACGGAGGTGCTTCGCAAAGTCTCGCGCCATTCCGAGTCCGGCGGACGATGTTGGCCAGCCCCACCCCCCAAGGCTATAGCCCACCCGTTTTTGTGGCCTTTTTCCGCTGGACGAACTTGGCACCCCGACCTTCGGGCGGGTATTTTTGGGCGTGGCTGTACCCACGGCCTATTTTTGGCACACGGAGGTGCCTCGCAAAGTTTCGCGCCATTCC
The DNA here is from genome assembly GCA_030444885.1 of Citrus sp. QX-2021. Lineage (NCBI taxonomy): Eukaryota > Viridiplantae > Streptophyta > Magnoliopsida > Sapindales > Rutaceae > Citrus > Citrus sp. QX-2021. The sequence goes on along the minus strand of JAUJEF010000014.1, from coordinate 440,066 downwards.
GTGTCCGGCGGACGAAGTTGGCCAGCCCCACCCCCCAAGTCTATAGCCCACCCGTTTTTGTGGCCTTTTTCCGCTGGACGAGCACCCCGTCCTTCGGGAGGGTATTTTTGGGCGCGGCTGTACCCGCGGCCTATTTTTGACACATGGAGGTGCCTCGCAAAGTCTCGCGCCATTCTGAGTCCGGCGGACGAAGTGGGCCAGCCCCACCCCCCAAGGCTATATGCCACCTGTTTTTGTGGCCTTTTTCGCTGGACGAAATTGGCGCCGCGGCCTTCGGGAGGGTATTTTTGGGCGCGGCTGTGCCCGCAGCCTATTTTTGGCACACGGAGGCACCTCGCAAAGTCTCGCTCCATTACGAGTCCGGCGGACGAAGTTGGCCAGCCCCACCCCCCAAGGCTATAGCCCACCCGTTTTTGTGGCCTTTTTCCGCTGGACGAAATTGGCGCCGCGGCCTTCGGGCGGGTATTTTTGGGCGCGGCTATGCCCGCGGCCTATTTTTGGCCCACGGAGGCGCCTCACAAAGTCTCGCGCCATTCTGAGTCCGGCGGACGAAGTTAGCCAGCCCCACACCCCAAGGCTATAGCCCACCCGTTTTTGTGGCTTTTTTCCGCTGGACGAACCTGGCGTCCCGGCCTTCGGACGGGTATTTTTGAGCGCGGCTGTGCCCGCCGTCTATTTTTGGCACACGGAGGTGCCTCGCAAAGTCTCGCGCCGTTCCGAGTCAGGCGGACGAAGTTGGCCAGCCCCACCCCCCAAGGCTATAGCCCACCCGTTTTTGTGGCCTTTTTCCGATGGACGTACTTGGCGCCCCGGCCTTCGGGTGGGTATTTTTGGGCGCGGCTGTGTCCGCGGCCTATTTTTGGCACACGGAGGTGCCTCGCAAAGTCTCGCTCCATTCCGAGTCCGGCGGACGAAGTTGGCCAGCCCCACCCCCCAAGGCTATAGCCCACCCGTTTTTGTGGCCTTTTTCCGCTGGACGAAATTGGCGCCGCGGCCTTCGGGAGGGTATTTTTGGGCGCGGCTGTGCCCGCAGCCTATTTTTGGCACACGGAGGCACCTCGTAAAGTCTCGCTCCATTCCGAGTCCGGCGGACGAAGTCGGCCAGCCCCACCCCCCAAGTCTATAGCCCACCCGTTTTTGTGGCCTTTTTCCGCTGGACGAGCACCCCGTCCTTCGGGAGGGTATTTTTGGGCGTGGCTGTGCCCGCGGCCTATTTTTGGCACACGGAGGTGCCTCGAAAAGTCTCGCGCCATTCCGAGTCCGGCGGACGAAGTTGGCCAGCCCCACCCCCCAAGTCTATAGCCCACCCGTTTTTGTGGCCTTTTTCCGCTGGACGAGCACCCCGTCCTTCGGGAGGGTATTTTTGGGCGCGGCTGTGCCCGCGGCCTATTTTTGGCACACGGAGGTGCCTCGCAAAGTCTCGCGCCATTCCGAGTCCGGCGGACGAAGTTGGCCAGCCCCACCCCCCAAGTCTATAGCCCACCCGTTTTTGTGGCCTTTTTCCGCTGGACGAACCTGGCGCCCCGGCCTTCGGACGGGTATTTTTGAGCGCGGCTGTGCCCGCCGTCTATTTTTGGCACACGGAGGTGCCTCGCAAAGTCTCGCGCCGTTCCGAGTCAGGCGGACGATGTTGGCCAGCCCCACCCCCCAAGGCTATAGCCCACCCGTTTTTGTGGCCTTTTTCCGCTGGACGAACTTGGCACCCCGACCTTCGGGCGGGTATTTTTGGGCGTGGCTGTGCCCGCGGCCTATTTTTGGCACACGGAGGCACCTCACAAAAACTCGCGCCATTCCGAGTCCGGCGGACGAAGTTGGGCAGCCCCACCTCCGAAGGCTCTAGCCCACCCGTTTTTGTGGCCGTTTTCCGCTGGACGAACTTGGCGCCCCGGCCTTCGGGCGGGTATTTATGCGCTCGGCTTTGGCCGCGGCCTATTTTTGGCACACGGAGGTGCTTCGCAAAGTCTCGCGCCATTCCGAGTCCGGCGGACGATGTTGGCCAGCCCCACCCCCCAAGGCTATAGCCCACCCGTTTTTGTGGCCTTTTTCCGCTGGACGAACTTGGCACCCCGACCTTCGGGCGGGTATTTTTGGGCGTGGCTGTACCCACGGCCTATTTTTGGCACACGGAGGTGCCTCGCAAAGTTTCGCGCCATTCCGTGTCCGGCGGACGAAGTTGGCCAGCCCCACCCCCCAAGTCTATAGCCCACCCGTTTTTGTGGCCTTTTTCCGCTGGACGAGCACCCCGTCCTTCGGGAGGGTATTTTTGGGCGCGGCTGTACCCGCGGCCTATTTTTGACACATGGAGGTGCCTCGCAAAGTCTCGCGCCATTCTGAGTCCGGCGGACGAAGTTGGCCAGCCCCACCCCCCAAGGCTATATGCCACCTGTTTTTGTGGCCTTTTTCGCTGGACGAAATTGGCGCCGCGGCCTTCGGGAGGGTATTTTTGGGCGCGGCTGTGCCCGCAGCCTATTTTTGGCACACGGAGGCACCTCGCAAAGTCTCGCTCCATTACGAGTCCGGCGGACGAAGTTGGCCAGCCCCACCCCCCAAGGCTATAGCCCACCCGTTTTTGTGGCCTTTTTCCGCTGGACGAAATTGGCGCCGCGGCCTTCGGGCGGGTATTTTTGGCCGCGGCTATGCCCGCGGCCTATTTTTGGCCCACGGAGGCGCCTCACAAAGTCTCGCGCCATTCTGAGTCCGGCGGACGAAGTTAGCCAGCCCCACACCCCAAGGCTATAGCCCACCCGTTTTTGTGGCTTTTTTCCGCTGGACGAACCTGGCGTCCCGGCCTTCGGACGGGTATTTTTGAGCGCGGCTGTGCCCGCCGTCTATTTTTGGCACACGGAGGTGCCTCGCAAAGTCTCGCGCCGTTCCGAGTCAGGCGGACGAAGTTGGCCAGCCCCACCCCCCAAGGCTATAGCGCACCCGTTTTTGTGGCCTTTTTCCGATGGACGTACTTGGCGCCCCGGCCTTCGGGTGGGTATTTTTGGGCGCGGCTGTGTCCGCGGCCTATTTTTGGCACACGGAGGTGCCTCGCAAAGTCTCGCTCCATTCCGAGTCCGGCGGACGAAGTTGGCCAGCCCCACCCCCCAAGGCTATAGCCCACCCGTTTTTGTGGCCTTTTTCCGCTGGACGAAATTGGCGCCGCGGCCTTCGGGAGGGTATTTTTGGGCGCGGCTGTGCCCGCAGCCTATTTTTGGCACACGGAGGCACCTCGCAAAGTCTCGCTCCATTCCGAGTCCGGCGGACGAAGTCGGCCAGCCCCACCCCCCAAGTCTATAGCCCACCCGTTTTTGTGGCCTTTTTCCGCTGGACGAGCACCCCGTCCTTCGGGGGGGTATTTTTGGGCGCGGCTGTGCCCGCTGCCTATTTTTGGCACACGGAGGTTCCTCGCAAAGTCTCGCGCCATTCCGAGTCCGGCGGACGAAGTTGGCCAGCCCCACCCCCCAAGTCTATAGCCCACCCGTTTTTGTGGCCTTTTTCCGCTGGACGAACCTGGCGCCCCGGCCTTCGGACGGGTATTTTTGAGCGCGGCTGTGCCCGCCGTCTATTTTTGGCACACGGAGGTGCCTCGCAAAGTCTCGCGCCGTTCCGAGTCAGGCGGACGATGTTGGCCAGCCCCACCCCCCAAGGCTATAGCCCACCCGTTTTTGTGGCCTTTTTCCGCTGGACGAACTTGGCACCCCGACCTTCGGGCGGGTATTTTTGGGCGTGGCTGTGCCCGCGGCCTATTTTTGGCACACGGAGGCACCTCACAAAAACTCGCGCCATTCCGAGTCCGGCGGACGAAGTTGGGCAGCCCCACCTCCCAAGGCTCTAGCCCACCCGTTTTTGTGGCCGTTTTCCGCTGGACGAACTTGGCGCCCCGGCCTTCGGGCGGGTATTTATGCGCTCGGCTTTGGCCGCGGCCTATTTTTGGCACACGGAGGTGCTTCGCAAAGTCTCGCGCCATTCCGAGTCCGGCGGACGATGTTGGCCAGCCCCACCCCCCAAGGCTATAGCCCACCCGTTTTTGTGGCCTTTTTCCGCTGGACGAGACTTGGCACCCGACCTTCGGGCGGGTATTTTTGGGCGTGGCTGTACCCACGGCCTATTTTTGGCACACGGAGGTTCCTCGCAAAGAATCGCGCCATTCCGTGTCCGGACGGACGGTTGGCCAGCCCCACCCCCAAGTCTATAGCCCACCCGTTTTTGTGGCCTTTTTCCGCTGGACGAGCACCGTCCTTCGGGAGGGTATTTTTGGGCGCGGCTGTACCGCGGCCTATTATTGACACATGGAGGTGCCTCGCAAAGGCTCGCGCCATTCTGAGTCCGGCGGACGGTTGGCCAGCCCCACCCGCCAAGGCTATATGCCACCTGTTTTTGTGGCCTTTTTCGCTGGACGAAATTGGCGCCGCGGCCTTCGGGAGGGTATTTTTGGGCGCGGCTGTGCCCGCAGCCTATTTTTGGCACACGGAGGCACCTCGCAAAGTCTCGCTCCATTACGAGTCCGGCGGACGAAGTTGGCCAGCCCCACCCCCCAAGGCTATAGCCCACCCGTTTTTGTGGCCTTTTTCCGCTGGACGAAATTGGCGCCGCGGCCTTCGGGCGGGTATTTTTGGCCGCGGCTATGCCCGCGGCCTATTTTTGGCCCACGGAGGCGCCTCACAAAGTCTCGCGCCATTCTGAGTCCGGCGGACGAAGTTAGCCAGCCCCACACCCCAAGGCTATAGCCCACCCGTTTTTGTGCCTTTTTTCCGCTGGACGAACCTGGCGCCCCGGCCTTCGGACGGGTATTTTTGAGCGCGGCTGTGCCCGCCGTCTATTTTTGGCACACGGAGGTGCCTCGCAAAGTCTCGCGCCGTTCCGAGTCAGGCGGACGAAGTTGGCCAGCCCCACCCCCCAAGGCTATAGCCCACCCGTTTTTGTGGCCTTTTTCCGATGGACGTACTTGGCGCCCCGGCCTTCGGGTGGGTATTTTTGGGCGCGGCTGTGTCCGCGGCCTATTTTTGGCACACGGAGGTGCCTCGCAATGTGTCGCGCCATTCTGAGTCCGGCGGACGAAGTTGGCCAGCCCCACCCCCCAAGGCTATAGCCCCACCCCCCAAGGCTATAGCCCACCCGTTTTTGTGGCCTTTTTCCGATGGACGTACTTGGCGCCCCGGCCTTCGGGTGGGTATTTTTGGGCGCGGCTGTGTCCGCGGCCTATTTTTGGCACACGGAGGTGCCTCGCAATGTGTCGCGCCATTCTGAGTCCGGCGGACGAAGTTGGCCAGCCCCACCCCCCAAGGCTATAGGCCACCTGTTTTTGTGGCCTTTTTCGCTGGACGAAATTGGCGCCGCGGCCTTCGGGAGGGTATTTTTGGGCGCGGCTGTGCCCGCAGCCTATTTTTGGCACACAGAGGTGCCTTGCAATGTCTCGCGCAGTTCCGAGTCAGGCGGACGAAGTTGGCCAGCCCCACCCCCCAAGGCTATAGCCCACCCGTTTTTGTGGCCTTTTTCCGCTGGACGAACTTGGCGCCGCGGCCTTCGGTCGATATATTTGGCCGCGGCAGTGTCAGCGGCCTATTTTTGGCACACGGAGGCGCCTCGCAATGTCTCGCGCCATTCTGAGTCCGGCGGACGAAGTTAGCCAGCCCCACACCCCAAGGCTATAGCCCACCCGTTTTTGTGGCCTTTTTCCGCTGGACGAACCTGGCGCCCCGGCCTTTGGACGGGTATTTTTGAGCGCGGCTGTGACCGCCGTCTATTTTTGGCACATGGAGGTGCCTCGCAAAGTCTCGTGCAGTTCCGAGTCCGGCGGACTAAGTTGGCCAGCCCCACCCCCCAAGGCTATAGCCCACCCGTTTTTGTGGCCTTTTTCCGCTGGACGAACTTGGCGCCCCGGTCTTCGGGCGGGTATTTTTGGACGCGGCTGTGTCCGCGGCCTATTTTTGGCACACGGAGGTGCCTCGCAAAGTCTCGCGCCATTCGGAGTCCGGCGGACGAAGTTGGCCAGCCCCACCCCCCAAGGCTATGGCCCACCCGTTTTTGTGGCCTTTTTCCGCTGGACGAAATTGACGCCGCGGCCTTCGGGAGGGTATTTTTGGGCGCGGCTGTGCCCGCAGCCTATTTTTGGCACACGGAGGCGCCTCGCAAAGTCTCGCTCCATTCCGAGTCCGGCGGACGAAGTGGGCCAGCCCCACCCCCCAAGGCTATAGCCCACCCGTTTTTGTCGCCTTTTTCCGCTGGACGAACTTGGCGCCCCGGCCTTCGGGCGAGTATTTTCGGGTGCGGCTGTGCCCGCGGCTTATTTTTGACACACGAAGGCGCCTCGCAAAGACTCGCGCCATTCCGAGTCCGGCGGACGAAGTAGGCCAGCCCCACCCCCCAAGCCTATAGCCCACCCTTTTTTGTCGCCTTTTTCCGCTGGACGAACTTGGCGCCCCGCCCTTCGGGCGAGTATTTTCGGGTGCGGCTGTGCCCGCGGCTTATTTTTGACACACGAAGGTGCCTCGAAAGACTCGCGCCATTCCGAGTCCGGCGGACGAAGTTGGCCAGCCCCTCCACCCAAGGCTATAGCGCACCCGTTTTTTGGCCATTTTTCCGCTGGGGGGTTTGGCGCGCCGACCTTCGGGGGGTTATTTTTGGGTGCGGCTGTGCCCGCAGCCTATTTTTGGCACGCGGAGGCCGCTCGCAAAGTCTCGCCCCATTCCGAGTCTGGCGGACTAAGTTGGCCAGCCCCTCCCCCCAAGGCTATAGCGCACGTGTTTTTTGGCCATTTTTCCGCTGGGGGGTTTGGGCGCGCCGACCGTCGGGGGGTTATTTTTGGGCGCGGCTGTGCCCGCGGTCAATTTTTGGCACGCGGAGGCCACTCGCAAAGTCTCGCCCCATTCCGAGTCTGGCGGACGAAGTGGGCCAGCCCCTCCACCCAAGGCTATAGCGCACCCTTTTTTTGGCCATTTTTCCACTGGGGGGTTTGGGCGCGCCGACCATCGGGGGAATATTTTTGGGTGCGGCTGTGCCCGCGGCCTATTTTTGGTACGCAGAGGCCGCTCGCAATTTCTCGCCCCATTCTGAGTCCCGCGGACGAAGTTGGCCAGCCCCTCCCCCCAAGGCTATAGCCCACCCGTTTTTTGGCCATTTTTCCGCTGGGGGGTTGGGGCGCGCCGATATTCGGGGGGTTATTTTTGGGAGCGGCTGTGCCCGCGGCCTATTTTTACCACGCGGAGGCCGCTCGTAAAGTCTCGTCCCATTCCGAGTCCGGGGGACGAAGTTGGCAAGCCCCTCCCCCCAAGGCTATAGCGCACCCGTTTTTTGGCCATTTTTCCGCGGGGGGGTTTGGGCGCGCAGACCTTTGGGGAGTAATTTTTGGGCTCGGCTGTGCCCGCGGCCTATTTTTGGTACGCGGAGGCCACTCGCAAAGTCTCGCCCCATTCCGACTCCGGCGGACGATGTGGGCCAGCCCCTCCCCCCAAGGCTATCCGTTTTTTGGCCATTTTTCCGCTGGGTGGTTTGGGCGCGCTGACCTTCGGGGGGTTATTTTTGGGCGCAGCTGTGCCCGCAGCCTATTTTTGGCACGCGGAGGCCGCTCGCAAAGTCTCGCCCCATTCCGAGTCCGTCGGACGATGTTGGCAAGCCCCTCCCCCCAAGGGTATAGCGCACCCGTTTTTTGGCCATTTTTCCGGTGGGGGGTTTTGGCGCGCCGACCTTCGAGGGGTTATTTTTGGGCTCGGCTGTGCCCGCGGCCTATTTTTGGCACGCGGATGCTGCTCGCAAAGTCTCGCCCCATTCCGAGTCCGGCGGACTAAGTTGGCCAGCCCCTCCCCCTAAGGCTATAGCGCACCCGTTTTTTGGCCATTTTTCCGCTGGGGGGTTTGGGCGCGCCGACCTTCGGGGGGTTATTTTTGGGTGCGGCTGTGCCCGTGGCCTATTTTTGGCACGCGGAGGCCGCTCGCAATGTCTCGCCCCATTCCGAGTAGGCTATAGCGCACCCATTTTTTGGGCATTTTTCCGCTGGGGGGTTTGGCGCGCCGACCTTCGGGGGGTTATTTTTGGGCGCGGCTGTGCCGGCAGCCTATTTTCGGCACGCGGAGGCCGCTCGCAAAGTCTCGTCCCATTCCGAGTCCGGCGGACTAAGTTGGCAAGCCCGTCCCCCCAAGGCTATAGCGCACCCGTTTTTTGGCCATTTTTCCGCTGGGGGGTTTGGGCGCGCCGACCATCGGGGGAATATTTTTGGGCGCGGCTGTGCCCGCAGCCTATTTTTGCCACGCGGTGGCCGCTCGCAAAGTCTCGCCCCTTTCCGAGTCCGGCGGACGAAGTTGGCCTGCCCCTCCACCCCTAGGCTATAGCCCACCCGTTATTTGGCCATTTTTCCGCTGGGGAGTTTGGGTACGCCGACCTTCGGGGTGTTATTTTTGGGTGCGGCTGTGCCCGCGGCCTATTTTTGGCACGCGGAGGCCGCTCGCAAAGTCTCGCCCCATTCCGAGTCCGGCGGACGAAGTTGGCCAGCCCCTCCCCCCAAGGCTACCCGTTTTTTGGCCATTTTTCCGCAGGGGGGTTTGGGCGCGCCGACCTTCGGGGGGTTATTTTTGGGTACGGCTATGCCCGCGGCCTATTTTTGGCATGCGGAGGCCGCTCGAAAAGTCTCACCCCATTCCGAGTCCGGCGGTCGAAGTTGGCCAGCCCCTCCCCTCAAGGCTATAGCCCACCCGTTTTTTGGCCATTTTTCCGCTTGGGGGTTTGGGCGCGCCGACTATCGGGGGGTTATTTTTGGGTACGGCTATGCCCGCGGCCTATTTTTGGCACGCGGAGGCCGCTCGAAAAGTCTCGCCCCATTCCGAGTCCGGCGGACGAAGTTGGCCAGCCCCTCCCCCCAAGGGTATAGCGCACCCGTTTTTTGGCCATTTTTCCGCTGGGGGGATTGGGCGCGCCGACCTTCGAGGGGTTATTTTTGGGCGCGGCTGTGCCCGCGGCCTATTTTTGGCACGCGGATGCTGCTCGCAAAGTCTCGCCCCATTCCGAGTCCGGCGGACTAAGTTGGCCAGCCCCTCCCCCTAAGGCTATAGCGCACCCGTTTTTTGGCCATTTTTCCTCTGGGGGGTTTGGGCGCGCCGACCTTCGGGGGGTTATTTTTGGGTGCGGCTGTGCCCGTGGCCTATTTTTGGCATGCGGAGGCCGCTCGCAATGTCTCGCCCCATTCCGAGTAGGCTATAGCGCACCCATTTTTTGGGCATTTTTCCGCTGGGGGGTTTGGCGCGCCGACCTTCGGGGGGTTATTTTTGGGCGCGGCTGTGCCCGCAGCCTATTTTCGGCACGCGGAGGCCGCTCGCAAAGTCTCGTCCCATTCCGAGTCCGGCGGACTAAGTTGGCAAGCCCCTCCCCCCAAGGCTATAGCGCACCCGTTTTTTGGCCATTTTTCCGCTGGGGGGTTTGGGCGCGCCGACCATCGGGGGAATATTTTTGGGCGCGGCTGTGCCCGCGGCCTATTTTTGGCACGCGGAGGCCGCTCGAAAAGTCTCGCCCCATTCCGAGTCCGGCGGACGAAGTTGGCCAGCCCCTCCCCCCAAGGGTATAGCGCACCCGTTTTTTGGCCATTTTTCCGCTGGGGGGATTTGGGCACGCCAACCTTCGGGGGGTTATTTTTGGGTGCGGCTGTGCCCGTGGCCTATTTTTGGCACGTGGAGGCCGCTCGCAAAGTCTCGCCCCATTCCTAGTCCGGCGGACGAAGTGGGCCAGCACCTCCCACCAAGGCTATAGCCTACCCGTTTTTTGGCCATTTTTTCGCTGGGGGGTTTGGGCGAGCCGACCTTCGGGGGGTTATTTTTGGGTACGGCTGTGCCCGTGGCCTATTTTTGGCATGCGGAGGCCGCTCGCAAAATCTAGCCCCATTCCGAGTCCGGCGGACGAAGTTGGCCAGCCCCTCCCCCCAAGGCTACCCGTTTTTTGGCCATTTTTCCGCTGGGGGGTTTGGGCGCGCTGACCTTCGGGGGGTTATTTTTGGGTACGGCTATGCCCGCGGCCTATTTTTGGCATGCCTAGGCCGCTCGAAAAGTCTCACCCCATTCCGAGTCCGGCGGTCGAAGTTGGCCAGCCCCTCCCCCCAAAGCTATAGCGCACCCGTTTTTTGGCCAGTTTTCCGCTGGGGGCTTTGGGCGCGCCGACCTTCGGGGGGTTATTTTTGGGTACGGCTATGCCCGCGGCCTATTTTTGGCATGCCTAGGCCGCTCGAAAAGTCTCACCCCATTCCGAGTCCGGCGGTCGAAGTTGGCCAGCCCCTCCCTCAAGGCTATAGCCCACCCGTTTTTTGGCCATTTTTCCGCTTGGGGGATTGGGCGCGCCAACCTTCGGGGGGTTATTTTTGGGTACGGCTATGCCCACGGCATATTTTTGGCACGCGGAGGCAGCTCGAAAAGTCTCACCCCATTCCGAGTCCGGCGGTCGAAGTTGGCAAGCCCCTCCCCCCAAGGCTATAGCGCACCCGTTTTTTGGCCATTTTTCCGCTGGGGGGTTTGGGCGCGCTGACCTTCGGGGGGTTATTTTTGGGTGTGGCTGTGCCCGCAGCCTATTTTTGGCACACGGAGGCCACTCGCAAATTCTCGCCCCATTCCGAGTCTGGTGGACGAAGTCGGCCAGCCCCTCCCCCCAAGGCTATAGCGCACCCGTTTATTTGGCCATTTTTCTGCTGGGGGGTTTGGGCGCGCCGACCTTCGGGGGGTTATTTTTGGGTACGGCTATGCCCGAGGCCTATTTTTGGCACGCGGAGGCCGCTCGAAAAGTCTCGCCCCATTCCGAGTCCGGCGGTCGAAGTTGGCCAGCCCCTCCCCCCAAAGCTATAGCGCACCCGTTTTTTGGCCATTTTTCCGCTGGGGGGTTTGGGCGCGCCAACCTTCGGGGGGTTATTTTTGGGTACGGCTATGCCCGCGGCCTATTTTTGGCATGCCGATGCCGCTCGAAAAGTCTCACCCCATTCCGAGTCCGGCGGTCGAAGTTGGCCAGCCCCTCCCCTCAAGGCTATAGCCCACCCGTTTTTTGGCCATTTTTCCGCTTGGGGGATTGGGCGCGCCGACCTTCGTGGGGTTATTTTTGGGTACGGCTATGCCCACGGCATATTTTTGGCACGCGGAGGCCGCTCGAAAAGTCTCACCCCATTCCGAGTCCGGCGGTCGAAGTTGGCAAGCCCCTCCCCCCAAGGCTATAGCGCACCCGTTTTTTGGCCATTTTTCCGCGGGGGGGTTTGGGCGCGCAGACCTTCGGGGAGTTATTTTTGGTCTCGGCTGTGCCCGCGGCCTATTTTTGGTACGCGGAGGCCACTCGCAAAGTCTCGCCCCATTCCGACTCCGGCGGACGATGTGGGCCAGCCCCTCCCCCCAAGGCTATCCGTTTTTTGGCCATTTTTCCGCTGGGTGGTTTGGGCGCGCTGACCTTCGGGGGGTTATTTTTGGGCGCAGCTGTGCCCGCAGCCTATTTTTGGCACGCGGAGGCCGCTCGCAAAGTCTCTCCCCATTCCGAGTCCGTCGGACGAAGTTGGCAAGCCCCTCCCCCCAAGGGTATAGCGCACCCGTTTTTTGGCCATTTTTCCGCTGGGGGGATTGGGCGCGCCGACCTTCGAGGGGTTATTTTTGGGCGCGGCTGTGCCCGCAGCCTATTTTTGGCACACGGATGCTGCTCGCAAAGTCTCGCCCCATTCCGAGTCCGGCGGACTAAGTTGGCCAGCCCCTCCCCCTAAGGCTATAGCGCACCCGTTTTTTGGCCATTTTTCCGCTGGGGGGTTTGGGCGCGCCGACCTTCGGGGGGTTATTTTTGGGTGCGGCTGTGCCCGTGGCCTATTTTTGGCACGCGGAGGCCGCTCGCAATGTCTCGCCCCATTCCGAGTAGGCTATAGCGCACCCGTTTTTTGGGCATTTTTCCGCTGGGGGGTTTGGCGCGCCGACCTTCGGGGGGTTATTTTTGGGCGCGGCTGTGCCCGCAGCCTATTTTCGGCACGCGGAGGCCGCTCGCAAAGTCTCGCCCCATTCCGAGTCCGGTGGACTAAGTTGGCAAGCCCCTCACATCAAGCCTATAGCGCACCCGTTTTTTGGCCATTTTTCCGCTGGGGGGTTTGGGCGCGCCGACCATCGGGGGAATATTTTTGGGCGCGGCTGTGCCCGCGGCCTATTTTTAGCACGCGGAGGCCGCTCGCAAAGTCTCGCCCCTTTCCGAGTCCGGCGGACGAGGTTGGCCTACCCCTCCACCCCTAGGCTATAGCCCACCCGTTTTTTGGCCATTTTTCCGCTGGGGGGTTTGGCGCGCCGACCTTCGGGGGGTTATTTTTGGGCGCGGCTGTGCCCGCAGCCTATTTTCGGCACGCGGAGGCCGCTCGCAAAGTCTCGCCCCATTCCGAGTCCGGTGGACTAAGTTGGCAAGCCCCTCCCCTCAAGCCTATAGCGCACCCGTTTTTTGGCCATTTTTCCGCTGGGGGGTTTGGGCGCGCCGACCATCGGGGGAATATTTTTGGGCGCGGCTGTGCCCGCGGCCTATTTTTAGCACGCGGAGGCCGCTCGCAAAGTCTCGCCCCATTCCGAGTCCGGTGGACGAAGTTGCCCAGCCCCTCCCCCCAAGGCTACCCGTTTTTTGGCCATTTTTCCGCAGGGGGGTTTGGGCGCGCCGACCTTCGGGGGGTTATTTTTGGGTACGGCTATGCCCGCGGCCTATTTTTGGCATGCGGAGGCCGCTCGAAAAGTCTCACCCCATTCCGAGTCCGGCGGTCGAAGTTGGCCAGCCCCACCCCTCAAGGCTATAGCCCACCCGTTTTTTGGCCATTTTTCCGCTTGGGGGTTTGGGCGCACCGACCATCGGGGGGTTATTTTTGGGTACGGCTATGCCCGCGGCCTATTTTTGGCACGCGGAGGCCGCTCGAAAAGTCTCACCCCATTCCGAGTCCGGCGGTCGAAGTTGGCCAGCCCCTCCCCTCAAGGCTATAGCCCACCCGTTTTTTGGCCATTTTTCCGCTTGGGGGTTTGGGCGCGCCGACCATCGGGGGGTTATTTTTGGGTACGGCTATGCCCGCGGCCTATTTTTGGCACGCGGAGGCCACTTGAAAAGTCTCGCCCCATTCCGAGTCCGGCGGACGAAGTTGGCCAGCCCCTCCCCCCAAGTCTATAGCCCACCCGTTTTTTGGCCATTTTTTCGCTGGGGGGTTTGGGCGAGACGACCTTCGGGGGGTTATTTTTGGGTACGGCTGTGCCCGTGGCCTATTTTTTTCACGCGGAGGCCGCTCGCAAAGTCTCGCCCCATTCCGAGTCCGGCGGACGAAGTTGGCCAGCCCCTCCCCCCAAGGCTACCCGTTTTTTGGCCATTTTTCCGCTGGGGGGTTTGGGCGCGCTGACCTTCGGGGGGTTATTTTTGGGTTCGGCTGTGCCCGCGGCCTATTTTTGGCACACGGAGGCTGCTCGTAAAGTCTCGCCCCATTCCGAGTCCGGCGGACGAAGTTGGCCAGCCCCTCCCCCCAAGGCTACCCGTTTTTTGGCCATTTTTCCGCAGGAGGGTTTGGGCGCGCCGACCTTCGGGGGGTTATTTTTGGGTATGGCTATGCCCGTGGCCTATTTTTGGCATGCGGAGGCCGCTCGAAAAGTCTCACCCCATTCCGAGTCCGGCGGTCGAAGTTGGCCAGCCCCTCCCCTCAAGGCTATAGCCCACCCGTTTTTTGGCCATTTTTCCGCTTGGGGGTTTGGGCGCGCCGACCATCGGGGGGTTATTTTTGGGTACGGCTATGCCCGCGGCCTATTTTTGGCACGCGGAGGCCACTTGAAAAGTCTCGCCCCATTCCGAGTCCGGCGGACGAAGTTGGCCAGCCCCTCCCCCCAAGTCTATAGCCCACCCGTTTTTTGGCCATTTTTCCGCTGGGGGATTTTGGCACGCCGACCTTCGGGGGGTTATTTTTGGGTATGGCTGTGCCCGCGGCCTATTTTTGGCACGTGGAGGCCGCTCGCAAAGTCTCGCCCCATTCCTAGTCCGGCGGACGAAGTGGGCCAGCACCTCCCACCAAGGCTATAGCCTACCCGTTTTTTGGCCATTTTTCCGCTGGGGGGTTTGGGCGAGCCGACCTTCGGGGGGTTATATTTGGGTACGGCTGTGCCCGCGGACTATTTTTGGCACGCGGAGGCCGCTCGCAAAGTCTAGCCCCATTCCGAGTCCGGTGGACGAAGTTGGCCAGCCCCTCCCCCCAAGGCTACCCGTTTTTTGGCCATTTTTCCGCTGGGGGGTTTAGGCGCGCTGACCTTCGGGGGGTTATTTTTGGGTGTGGCTGTGCCCACGGCCTATTTTTGGTACGCGGAGGCCGCTCGTAAATTCTCGCCCCATTCCGAGTCCGGTGGACGAAGTTGGCCAGCCCCTCCCCCCAAGGCTATAGCGCACCCGTTTATTTGGCCATTTTTCTGCTGGGGGGTTTGGGCGCGCCGACCTTCGGGGGGTTATTTTTGGGTACGGCTATGTCCGAGGCCTATTTTTGGCACGCGGAGGCCGCTCGAAAAGTCTCACCCCATTCCGAGTCCGGCGGTCGAAGTTGGCCAGCCCCTCCCCCCAAAGCTATAGCGCACCCGTTTTTTGGCCATTTTTCCGCTGGGGGGTTTGGGCGCGCCGACCTTCGGGGGGTTATTTTTGGGTACGGCTATGCCCGCGGCCTATTTTTAGCATGCCGAGGCCGCTCGAAAAGTCTCACCCCATTCCGAGTCCGGCGGTCGAAGTTGGCCAGCCCCTCCCCTCAAGGCTATAGCCCACCCGTTTTTTGGCCATTTTTCCGCTTGGGGGATTGGGCGCGCCGACCTTCGGGGGGTTATTTTTGGGTACGGCTATGCCCGCGGCATATTTTTGGCATGCGGAGGCCGCTCGAAAAGTCTCCCCCCATTCCGAGTCCGGCGGTCGAAGTTGGCCAGCCCCTCCCCCCAAGGCTATAGCCCACCCGTTTTTTGGCCATTTTTCCGCTGGGGGGTATGGACGCGCTGACCTTTGGGGGGTTATTTTTGGGTACGGCTGTGCCCGCGGCCTATTTTTGGCACCCGGAGGCCGCTCGCAAAGTCTCACCCCATTCCGAGTCCGGCGGACGAAGTTGGCCAGCCCCTCCCCCCAAGGCTACCCGTTTTTTGGCCATTTTTCCGCTGGGGGGTTTGGGCGCGCTGACCTTCGGGGGGTTATTTTTGGGTACGGCTGTGCCCGCGGCCTATTTTTGGCACGCAGAGGCCGCTCGCAAATTCTCGCCCCATTCCGAGTCCGGGGGACGAAGTTGGCCAGCCCCTCCCCCCAAGGCTATAGCGCACCCGTTTTTTGGCCATTTTTCTGCTGGGGGGTTTGGGCGCGCCGACCTTCGGGGGGTTATTTTTGGGTGTGGCTATGCCCGAGGCCTATTTTTGGCACGCGGAGGCCGCTCGAAAAGTCTCGCCCCATTCCGAGTCCAGCGGACGAAGTTGGCCTGCCCCTCCACCCCTAGGCTATAGCGCACCCGTTTTTTGGCCATTTTTCCGCTGGGGGGTTTGGGCGCGCCGACCTTCGGGGGGTTATTTTTGGGTGCGGCTGTGCCCGCGGCCTATTTTTGGCACGCTGAGGCCGTTCGCAATGTCTCGCCCCATTCCGAGTAGGCTATAGCGCACCCGTTTTTTGGCCATTTTTCCACTAGGGGGTTTAGGCGCGCCGACTTTCGGGTGGTTATTTTTGGGTACGGCTGTGTCCGCGGCTTATTTTTGGCACGCAGAGGCCGCTCGCAAAGTCTCACCCCATTCCGAGTCCGGCGGACGAAATTGGCCAGCCCCTCCGCCCAAGGCTACCCGTTTTTTGGCCATTTTTCCGCTGGGGGGTTTGGGCGCGCTGACCTTCGGTGGGTTATTTTTTGGCGTGGCTGTGCCCGCGGCCTATTTTTGGAACGCGGAGGCCGCTCGCAAATTGTCGTCCCATTCCGAGTCCGGCGGACGATGTTGGCCAGCCCCTCCCCCCTAGGCTATAGCGCACCCGTTTTTTGGCCATTTTTCTGCTGGGGGGTTTGGGCGCACCGACCTTCGGGGGGTTATTTTTGGGTACGGCTATGCCCGCGGCCTATTTTTGGCACACGGAGGCCGCTCGAAAAGCCTCGCCCCATTCCGAGTCCGGCGGAAGAAGGTGGCCAGCCCCTCCCACCAAGGTTATAGCGCACCCGTTTTTTGGCCATTTTTCCGCTGGGGGGTTTGGGCGCGCCGACCTTCGGGGGGTTATTTTTGGGTGCCGCTGTGCCCGCAGCCTATTTTTGGCACGCGGAGACCGCTCGCAAAGTCTCGCCCCATTCCTAGTCCGGCGGACGAAGTTGGCCAGCACCTCCCATCAAGGCTATAGCCTACACGTTTTTTGGCCATTTTTCCGCTGGGGGGTTTGGGCGCGCCGACCTTCGGGGGGTTATTTTTGGGCGCGGCTGTGCCCGCGGCCTATTTTTGGCATGCGGAGGCCGCTCGCAAATTCTCGCCCCATTCCGAGTCCGGCGGACGAAGTTGGTCAACCCCTCCCCCCATGGCTATAGCGCACCCGTTTTTTGGCCATTTTTCTGCTGGGGGGTTTGGGCGCGCCGACCTTCGGGGGGTTATTTTTGGCTGCGGCTATGCCCGCGGCCTATTTTTGGCACGCGGAGGCCGCTCGAAAAGTCTCGCCCCATTCCAAGTCCGGCGGAAGAAGGTGGCCAGCCCCTCCCACCAAGGTTATAGCGCACCCGTTTTTTGGCCATTTTTCCGCTGGGGGGTTTGGGTGCGCCGACCTTCGGGGGGTTATTTTTGGGTGCGGCTGTGCCCGCAGCCTATTTTTGGCACGCGGAGACCGCTCGCAAAGTCTCGCCCCATTCCTAGTCCGGCGGACGAAGTTGGCCAGCACCTCCCACCAAGGATATAGCCTACCCGTTTTTTGGCCATTTTTCCGCTGGGGGGTTTGGGCGCGCCGACCTTCGGGGGGTTATTTTTGGGCGCGGCTGTGCCCGCGGCCTATTTAGGCTGCGGGCACAGCCGCGCCAAAAAATACCCGCCCGAAGGCCGGGGCGCCAAGTTCGTCCAGCGGAAAACGGCCACAAAAACGGGTGGGCTATAGCCTTGGGGGGTGGGGCTGCCCAACTTCGTTTGCAGGACTCAGAATGGCGCGAGACTTTCGAGGCACCTCCGTGTGCCAAAAATAGGCCGCGGGCACACCCGCGTCCAAAACTACCCACCCGAAGGCCGGGGCGCCAAGTTCGTCCAGCGGAAAAAGGCCACAAAAACGGGTGGGCTATAGCCTGGGGGGGTGGGGCTGGCCCACTTCGTCTGCCCGGACTCGGAAATGGCGCGAGACTTTGCGAAGGCGCCTCCGTGTGCCAAAATAGGCTTCGGGCACAGCCGCGCCAAAAATACCCGCCCAAAGGCCGGGCGGTTAAGTCAATGGAAAAAGGCCACAAAAACGGGTGGGCTAGAGCCTTGGGGGGTTGAGCGGGCCCTCTTCGTCTGCCAGACTCGGAATGGCGCGAGACTTTGCGAGGCGTCTCCGTGTGCCAAAAATAGACTGCGGGCACAGCCGCGCCAAAAAATACCCGCCCGAAGGCAGGGGCGCCAAGTTCGTCCAATGGAAAAAGTCCACAAAAACGGGTGGGCTATAGCCTTGGGGGGTGGAGCTGGCCCACTTCGTCTGCCAGACTCGGAATGGCGGGAGACTTTGCGAGGCGTCTCCGTGTGCCAAAAATAGACTGCGGGCACAGCCGCGCCAAAAAATACCCGCCCGAAGGCCGGGGCGCCAAGTTCGTCCAATGGAAAAAGGCCTCAAAAACGGGTGGGCTATAGCCTTGGGGGGTGGAGCTGGCCCACTTCGTCTGCCAGACTCGGAATGGCGCGAGACTTTGCGAGGCGTCTCCGTGTGCCAAAAAATAGATCATGGGCATAGCCGCGCCAAAAAATACCCGCCCGAAGGCCGGGGCGCCAAGTTCGTCCAATGGAAAAAGGCCTCAAAAACGGGTGGGCTATAGCCTTGGGGGGTGGAGCTGGCCCACTTCGTCTGCCAGACTCGGAATGGCGCGAGACTTTGCGAGGCATCTCCGTGTGCCAAAAATAGACTGCGGGCACAGCCGCGCCAAAAAATACCCGCCCGAAGGCAGGGGCGCCAAGTTCGTCCAATGGAAAAAGTCCACAAAAACGGGTGGGCTATAGCCTTGGGGGGTGGAGCTGGCCCACTTCGTCTGCCAGACTCGGAATGGCGGGAGACTTTGCGAGGCGTCTCCATGTGACAAAAATAGACTGCGGGCACAGCCGCGCCAAAAAATACCCGCCCGAAGGCCGGGGCGCCAAGTTCGTCCAATGGAAAAAGGCCTCAAAAACGGGTGGGCTATAGCCTTGGGGGGTGGAGCTGGCCCACTTCGTCTGCCAGACTCGGAATGGCGCGAGACTTTGCGAGGCGTCTCCGTGTGCCAAAAATAGACTGCGGGCACAGCCGCGCCAAAAAATACCCGCCCGAAGGCCGGGGCGCCAAGTTCGTCCAGCGGAAAACGGCCACAAAAACGGGTGGGCTATAGCCTTGGGGGGTGGGGCTGCCCAACTTCGTTTGCAGGACTCAGAATCGCGCGAGACTTTCGAGGCACCTACGTGTGCCAAAAATAGGCCGCGGGCACAGCCACGCCCAAAAATACCCGCCCGAAGGTCGGGGCGCCAAGTTCGTCCAGCGGAAAACGGCCACAAAAATGGGTGGGCTATAGCCTTGGGGGGTGGGGCTGCCCAACTTCGTCCGCCGGACTCAGAATGGCACGAGACTTTGTGAGGTGCCTCCGTGTGCCAAAAATAGGCCGCGGGCACACCCGTGTCCAAAACTACCCGCCCGAAGGCCGGGGCGCCAAGTTCGTCCAGCGGAAAACGGCCACAAAAACGGGTGGGCTATAGCCTTGGGGGGTGGGCCTGCCCAACTTCATTTGCAGGACTCAGAATGGCGCGAGACTTTCGAGGCACCTCCGTGTGACAAAAATAGGCCGCGGGCACAGCCGCGCCCAAAAATACCCGCCAGAAGGTCGGGGCGCCAAGTTCGTCCAGCGGAAAACGACCACAAAAATGGGTGGGCTATAGCCTTGGGGGGTGGGGCTGCCCAACTTCGTTTGCAGGACTCAGAATGGCGCGAGACTTTCGAGGCACCTCCGTGTGCCAAAAATAGGCCGCGGGCACAGCCGCGCCCAAAAATACCCGCCCGAAGGTCGGGGCGCCAAGTTCGTCCAGCGGAAAACGGCCACAAAAATGGGTGGGCTATAGCCTTGGGGGGTGGGGCTGCCCAACTTCGTCCGCCGGACTCGGAATGGCACGAGACTTTGTGAGGTGCCTCCGTGTGCCAAAAATAGGCCGCGGGCACACCCGTGTCCAAAACTACCCGCCCGAAGGCCGGGGCGCCAAGTTCTTCCAGCGGAAAACGGCCACAAAAACGGGTGGGCTATAGCCTTGGGGGGTGGGGCTGCCCAACTTCGTTTGTAGGACTCAGAATGGCGCGAGACTTTGGAGGCGCCTCCGTGTGCCAAAAATAGGCTGCGGGCACAGCCGCGCCCAAAAATACCCGACCGAAGGTCGGGGCGCAAAGTTCGTCCAGCGGAAAACGGCCACAAAAATGGGTGGGCTATAGCCTTGGGGGGTGGGGCTGCCCAACTTCGTCCGCCGGACTCGGAATGGCACGAGTCTTTGTGAGGTGCCTCCGTGTGCCAAAAATAGACCGCGGGCACAGCCGCGCCAAAAAATACCCGCCCGAAGGCCGGGGCGCCAAGTTTGTCCAATGGAAAAAGGCAACAAAAACGGGTGGGCTATAGCCTTGGGGGGTGGAGCTGGCCCACTTCGTCTGCCAGACTCGGAATGGCGCGAGACTTTGCGAGGCGCCTCCATGTGCCAAAAATAGGATGCGGGCACAGCCGCGCCAAAAAATACCCGCCCGAAGGCCGGGGCGCCAAGTTCGTCCAGCGGAAAACGGCCACAAAAACGGGTGGGCTATAGCCTTGGGGGGTGGGGCTGCCCAACTTTGTTTGCAGGACTCAGAATGGCGCGAGACTTTCGAGGCACCTCCGTGTGCCAAAAATAGGCTACGGGCACAGCCGCGCCCAAAAATACCCACCCGAAGGTCGGGGCGCCAAGTTCGTCCAGCGGAAAACGGCCACAAAAATGGGTGGGCTATAGCCTTGGGGGGTGGGGCTGCCCAACTTCGTCCGCCGGACTCGGAATGGCACGAGACTTTGTGAGGTGCCTCCATGTGCCAAAAATAGGCCGCGGGCACACCCGTGTCCAAAACTACCCACCCGAAGGCCGGGGCGCCAAGTTCGTCCAGCGGAAAACGGCCACAAAAACGGGTGGGCTATAGCCTTGGGGGGTGGGGCTGCCCAACTTCGTTTGCAGGACTCAGAATGGCGCGAGACTTTCGAGGCGCCTCCGTGTGCCAAAAATAGGCCGCGGGCACAGCCGCGTCCAAAAATACCCGACCGAAGGTCGGGGCGCCAAGTTCGTCCAGCGGAAAACGGCTACAAAAATGGGTGGGCTATAGCCTTGGGGGGTGGGGCTGCCCAACTTCGTCCGCCGGACTCGGAATGGCACGAGACTTTGTGAGGTTCCTCCATGTGCCAAAAATAGGCCGCGGGCACACCCGCGTCCAAAACTACCCGCCCGAAGGCCGGGGCGCCAAGTTCGTCCAGCGGAAAAAGGCCACAAAAACGGGTGGGCTATAGCCTTGGGGGGTGGGGCTGGCCCACTTCGTCTGCCAGACTCGGAATGGCGCGAGACTTTGCGAGGCGTCTCCGTGTGCCAAAAATAGACTGCGGGCACAGCCGCGCCAAAAAATACCCGCCCGAAGGCCGGGGCGCCAAGTTCGTCCAATGGAAAAAGGCCACAAAAACGGGTGGGCTATAGCCTTGGGGGGTGGAGCTGGCCCACTTCGTCTGCCAGACTCGGAATGGCGCGAGACTTTGCGAGGCGTCTCCGTGTGCCAAAAATAGACTGCGGGCACAGCCGCGCCAAAAAATACCCGCCCGAAGGCCGGGGCGCCAAGTTCGTCCAATGGAAAAAGGCCACAAAAACGGGTGGGCTATAGCCTTGGGGGGTGGAGCTGGCCCACTTCGTCTGCCAGACTCGGAAAGGCGCGAGACTTTACGAGGCGCCTCCGTGTGCCAAAAACAGGATGCGGGCACAGCCGCACCAAAAAATACCCGCCCGAAGGCCGGGGCGCCAAGTTCGTCCAGCGGAAAACGGCCACAAAAACGGGTGGGCTATAGCCTTGGGGGGTGGGGCTGCCCAACTTCGTTTGCAGGACTCAGAATGGCGCGAGACTTTCGAGGCGCCTCCGTGTGCCAAAAATAGGCCGCGGGCACAGCCGCGCCCAAAAATACCCGCCCGAAGGTCGGGGCGCCAAGTTCGTCCAGCGGAAAACGGCCACAAAAACGGGTGGGCTATAGCCTTGGGTGGTGGGGCTGCCCAACTTCGTTTGCAGGACTCAGAATGGCGCGAGACTTTCGAGGCGCCTCCGTGTGCCAAAAATAGGCCGCGGGCACAGCCGCGCCCAAAAATACCCGCCCGAAGGTCGGGGCGCCAAGTTCGTCCAGCGTAAAACGGCCACAAAAACGGGTGGGCTATAGCCTTGGGGGGTGGGGCTGCCCAACTTCGTTTGCAGGACTCAGAATGGCGCGAGACTTTCGAGGGGCCTCCGTGTGCCAAAAATAGGCCGCGGGCACAGCCGCGCCCAAAAATACCCGCCCGAAGGTCGGGGCGCCAAGTTCGTCCAGCGGAAAACGGCCACAAAAACGGGTGGGCTATAGCCTTGGGGGGAGGGGCTGTCCAACTTCGTCCGCCGGACTCGGAATGGGGCGAGAATTTGCGAGCAGCCTCCGCGTGCCAAAAATAGGCCACGGGCACAGCCGCGCCCAAAAATAACCCCCCGAAGGTTGGCGCGCCCAAACCCCGCAGCGGAAAAATGGCCAAAAAACGGGTGGGCTATAGCCTTGGGGGGAGGGGCTGGCCAACTTCGTCCGCCGGACTCGGAATGGGGCGAGAATTTGCGAGCGGCCTCCACGTGCCAAAAATAGGAAACGGGCACAGCCGCGCCCAAAAATAACCCCCTAAGGTTGGCGCGCCCAAACCCCCCAGCGGAAAAATGGCCAAAAAACGGGTGGGCTATAGCCTTGGGGGGAGGGGCTGTCCAACTTCGTCCGCCGGACTCGGAATGGGGCGAGAATTTGCGAGCGGCCTCCGCGTGCCAAAAATAGGCCACGGGCACAGCCGCGCCCAAAAATAACCCCCCGAAGGTTGGCGCGCCCAAACCCCGCAGCGGAAAAATGGCCAAAAAACGGGTGGGCTATAGCCTTGGCAGGAGGGGCTGGCCAACTTCGTCCGCCGGACTCGGAATGGGGCGAGATTGTGCGAACGGCCTCCGCGTGCCAAAAATAGGCCGCGGGCACAGCCGCGCCCAAAAATAACCCCCCGACGGTCGGCGCGCCCAAACCCCCCAGCGGAAAAATGGCCAAAAAACGGGTGGGCTATAGCCTTGGGGGGAGGGGCTGGCCCACTTCGTCCGCCGAACTCGGAATGGGGATAGAATTTGCGAGCGGCATCCGCGTGCCAAAAATAGGCCCTGGGCACAGCCGCGCCGAAAAATAACCCCCCGAAGGTCGGCGCGCCCAAACCCCCCAGCGGAAAAATGGCCAAAAAACAGGTGGGCTATAGCCTTGGGGGGAGGGGCTGGCCCACTTCGTCCGCCGGACTCGGAATGGGGCAAGATAGTGCGAGCGGCCTCCGCGTGCCAAAAATAGGCCGCGGGCACAGCCGCGCCCAAAAATAACCCCCCGAAGGTCGGCGCGCCCAAACCCCCCAGCGGAAAAATGGCCAAAAAACGGGTGGGCAATAGCCTTGGGGGGAGGGGCTGGCCAACTTCGTCCGCCGGACTCGGAATGGGGGGAGACTTTGCGAGCGGCCTCCGCGTGCCAAAAATAGGCCGCGGGCACAGCCGCGCCTAAAAATAACCCCCCGAAGGCCGGCTCGCCCAAACCCCACAGCGGAAAAATGGCCAAAAAACAGGTGGGCTATAGCCTTGGGGGGAGGGCCTGGCCCACTTCGTCCGCCGGACTCGGAATGGGGCAAGATAGTGCGAGCGGCCTCCGCGTGCCAAAAATAGGCCGCGGGCACAGCCGCGCCCAAAAATAACCCCCCGAAGGTCGGCGCGCCCAAACCCCCCAGCGGAAAAATGGCCAAAAAACGGGTGGGCTATAGCCTTGGGGGGAGGGGCTGGCCAACTTCGTCCGCCGGACTAGGAATGGGGCTAGACTTTGTGAGCGGCATCCACGTGCCAAAAATAGGCCGTGGGCACAGCCGCGCCGAAAAATAACCCCCCGAAGGTCGGCGCGCCCAAACCCCCCAGCGGAAAAATGGCCAAAAAACTGGTGGGCTATAGCCTTGGGGGGAGGGGCTGGCCAACTTCGTCCGCCGGACTCGGAATGGGGCGAGAATTTGCGAGCGGCCTCCACGTGCCAAAAATAGGAAACGGGCACAGCCGCGCCCAAAAATAACCCCCTAAGGTTGGCGCGCCCAAACCCCCCAGCGGAAAAATGGCCAAAAAACGGGTGGGCTATTGCCTTGGGGGGAGCGGCTGGCCGACTTCGTCCGCCGGACTCGGAATGGGGCGAGATTGTGCGAGCGGCCTACGCGTGCCAAAAATAGGCCGCGGGCACAGCCGCGCCAAAAAATAACCCCCCGACGGTCGGCGCGCCCAAACCCCCCAGCGGAAAAATGGCCAAAAAACGGGTGGGCTATAGCCTTGGGGGGAGGGGCTGGCCCACTTCGTCCGCCGAACTCGGAATGGGGCTAGAATTTGCGAGCGGCATCCGCGTGCCAAAAATAGGCCCTGGGCACAGCCGCGCCGAAAAATAACCCCCCGAAGGTCGGCGCGCCCAAACCCCCCAGCGGAAAAATGGCCAAAAAACAGGTGGGCTATAGCCTTGGGGGGAGGGGCTGGCCCACTTCGTCCGCCGGACTCGGAATGCGGCAAGATAGTGCGAGCGGCCTCCGCGTGCCAAAAATAGGCCGCGGTCACAGCCGCGCCCAAAAATAACCCCCCGAAGGTCGGCGCGCCCAAACCCCCCTGCGGAAAAATGGCCAAAAAACGGGTGGGCTATAGCCTTGGGGGGAGCGGCTGGCCGACTTCGTCCGCCGGACTCGGAATGGGGCGAGATTGTGCGAACGGCCTCCGCGTGCCAAAAATAGGCCGCGGGCACAGCCGCGCCCAAAAATAACCCCCCGAAGGTCGGCGCGCCCAAACCCCCCAGCGGAAAAATGGCCAAAAAACGGGTGGGCTATAGCCTTGGGGGGAGGGGCTGTCCAACTTCGTCCGCCGGACTCGGAATGGGGCGAGAATTTGCGAGCGGCCTCCGCATGCCAAAAATAGGCCGCGGGCACAGCCGCGCCCAAAAATAACCCCCCGAAGGTTGGCGCGCCCAAACCCCCCAGCGGAAAAATGGCCAAAAAACGGGTGGGCTATAGCCTTGGGGGGAGGGGCTGGCCCACTTCGTCCGCCGAACTCGGAATGGGGCGAGAATTTGCGGGCGGCCTCCACGTGCCAAAAATAGGAAACGGGCACAGCCGCGCCCAAAAATAACCCCCTAATGTCGGCGCGCCCAAACCCCCCAGCGGAAAAATGGCCAAAAAACGGGTGGGCTATAGCCTTGGGGGGAGTGGCTGTCCAACTTCGTCCGCCGGACTCGGAATGGGGCGAGAATTTGCGAGCGGCCTCCGCGTGCCAAAAATAGGCCACGGGCACAGCCGCGCCCAAAAATAACCCCCCGAAGGTCGGCGCGCCCAAACCCCCGGCGGAAAAATGGCCAAAAAACGGGTGGGCTATAGCCTTGGGGGGAGGGGCTGGCCAACTTCGTCCGCCGGACTCGGAATGGGGCGAGAATTTGCGAGCGGCCTTCACGTGCCAAAAATAGGAAACGGGCACAGCCGCGCCCAAAAATAACCCCCTAAGGTCGGCGCGCCCAAACCCCCCAGCGGAAAAATGGCCAAAAAACGGGTTGGCTATAGCCTTGGGGGGAGGGGCTGTCCAACTTCGTCCGCCGGACTCGGAATGGGGCGAGAATTTGCGAGCGTCCTCCGCGTGCCAAAAATAGGCCACGGGCACAGCCGCGCCCAAAAATAACCCCCCGAAGGTTGGCGCGCCCAAACCCCGCAGCGGAAAAATGGCCAAAAAACGGGTGGGCTATAGCCTTGGCAGGAGGGGCTGGCCCACTTCGTCCGCCGGACTCGGAATGGGGCGAGAATTTGCGAGCGGCCTCCGCGTGCCAAAAATAGGAAACGGGCACAACCGCGCCCAAAAAGAACCCCCCGAAGGTCGGCGCGCCCAAACCCCCCAGAGGAAAAATGGCCAAAAAACGGGTGGGCTATAGCCTTGGGGGGAGGGGCTGGCCAACTTCGTCCGCCGGACTCGGAATGGGGCGAGATTGTGCGAGCGGCCTCCGCGTGCCAAAAATAGGCCGCGGGCACAGCCGCGCCCAAAAATAACCCCCCGAAGGTCGGCACGCCCAAACCCCCCAGCGGAAAAATGGCCAAAAAACGGGTGGGCTATAGCCTTGGGGGGAGGGGCTGGCCAACTTCGTCCGCCGGACTTGGAATGGGGCTAGACTTTGTGAGCGGCATCCGCGTGCCAAAAATAGGCCGTGGGCACAGCCGCGCCGAAAAATAACCCTTCGAAGGTCGGCGCGCCCAAACCCCCCAGCGGAAAAATGGCCAAAAAACTGGTGGGCTATAGCCTTGGGGGGAGGGGCTGGCCAACTTCGTCCGCCGGACTCGGAATGGGGCGAGAATTTGCGAGCGTCCTCCGCGTGCCAAAAATAGGCCACGGGCACAGCCGCGCCCAAAAATAACCCCCCGAAGGTTGGCGCGCCCAAACCCCGCAGCGGAAAAATGGCCAAAAAACGGGTGGGCTATAGCCTTGGCAGGAGGGGCTGGCCCACTTCGTCCGCCGGACTCGGAATGGGGCGAGAATTTGCGAGCGGCCTCCGCGTGCCAAAAATAGGAAACGGGCACAACCGCGCCCAAAAAGAACCCCCCGAAGGTCGGCGCGCCCAAGACACCCAGAGGAAAACGGGCAAAAAACGGGTGGGCTATAGCCTTGGGGGGAGGGGCTGGCCAACTTCGTCCGCCGGACTCGGAATGGGGCGAGATTGTGCGAGCGGCCTCCGCGTGCCAAAAATAGGCCGCGGGCACAGCCGCGCCCAAAAATAACCCCCCGAAGGTCGGCACGCCCAAACCCCCCAGCGGAAAAATGGCCAAAAAACGGGTGGGCTATAGCCTTGGGGGGAGGGGCTGGCCAACTTCGTCCGCCGGACTTGGAATGGGGCTAGCCTTTTTGAGCGGCATCCGCGTGCCAAAAATAGGCCGTGGGCACAGCCGCGCCGAAAAATAACCCTTCGAAGGTCGGCGCGCCCAAACCCCCCAGCGGAAAAATGGCCAAAAAACTGGCGGGCTATAGCCTTGGGGGGAGGGGCTGGCCCACTTCGTCCGCCGGACTCGGAATGGGGCGAGATTGTGCGAGCGGCCTCCGCGTGCCAAAAATAGGCCGCGGGCACAGCCCCTCCCAAAAATAACCTCCCGACGGTCGGCGCGCCCAAACCCCCCAGCGGAAAAATGGCCAAAAAACGGGTGGGCTATAGCCTTGGGGGGAGGGGCTGGCCCACTTCGTCCGCCGAACTCGGAATGGGGCTAGAATTTGCGAGCGGCATCCGCGTGCCAAAAATAGGCCCTGGGCACAGCCGCGCCAAAAAATAACCCCCCGAAGGTCGGCGCGCCCAAACCCCCCAGCGGAAAAATGGCCAAAAAACGGGTGGGCTATAGCCTTGGGGGGAGGGGCTGGCCAACTTCGGCTGCCGGACTCGGAATGGGGCGAGATTGTGCGAGCGGCCTCCGCGTGCCAAAAATAGGCCGCGGGCACAGCCGCGCACAAAAATAACCTCCCGAAGGCCGGGGCGCCAAGTCCGTCCGGCGGAAAAATGGCCAAAAAACGGGTGGGCTATAGCCTTGGGGGGAGGGGCTGGCTAACTTCGTCCGCCGGACTCGGAAAGGGGCGAGACTTTGCGAGCGGCCTCCGCGTGCCAAAAATAGGCCGCGGGCACAGCCGCGCCCAAAAATACCCGCCCGAAGGCCGGGGCGCCAAGTTCGTCCAGCGGAAAGAGGCCACAAAAACGGGTGGGCTATAGCCTTGGGGGGTGGGGCTGGCCAACTTCGTCCGCCGGACTCGGAATGGCGCGAGACTTTACGAGGCGCTTCCGTGTGCCAAAACTAGGCCGCGGGCACAGCCGCGCCCAAAAATACCCGCCCGAAGGCCGGGGCGTCAAGTTCGTCCAGCGGAAAAAGGCCACAAAAACGGGTGGGCTATAGCCTTGGGGGGTGGGGCTGGCCGACTTCGTCCACCGGACTCGGAATGGCGCGAGACTTTATGAGGCGTCTCCGCGTGCCAAAAATAGGCCGCGGGCACAGCCGCGCCCAAAAATACCCGCCCGAAGGCCGGGGCGACAAGTTCGTCTAGCGGAAAATGGCCACAAAAACGGGTGGGATATAGCCTTGGGGGGTGGGGCTGGCCAACTTCATCCGCCGGACTCGGAATTGTGCGGGACTTTGCGATGCACCTCCGTGTGCCAAAAATAGGCCGCGGGCACAGCCGCACCTAAAAATACCCGCCCGAAGGCCAGGGCGCCAAGTTCGTCCAGCGGAAAATGGCCACAAAAACGGGTGGGCTATAGCCTTGGGGGGTGGGGCTGGCCAACTTCGTCCGCCGGACTCGGAATGGCGCGAGACTTTGCGAAGCGCGTCCGTGTGACAAAACTAGGCCACGGACACAGCCGCGCCCAAAAATACCCGCCCGAAGGCCGGGTCACCAAGTTCGTCCAGCGGAAAAAGGCCACAAAAACGGGTGGGCTATAGCCTTGGGGGGTGGGGCTGGCCAACTTCGTCCGCCGGACTCGGAATGGCGCGAGACTTTGCGAGGCGACTCCGTGTGCCAAAAATAGGCCGCGGGCACATCCGCGCCCAAAATTACCCGCCCGAAGGCCGGGCCGCCAAGTTCGTCCAGCGGAAAAAGGCCACAAAAACGTGTGGGCTATAGCCTTGGGGGGTGGGGCTGGCCAACTTCGTCCGCCGGACTCGGAATGGCGCGAGACTTTACGAGGCGCTTCCGTGTGCCAAAACTAGGCCGCGGGCACAGCCGCGACCAAAAATACCCGCCCGAAGGCCGGGGTGCCAAGTTCGTCCAGCGGAAAAAGGCCACAAAAACGGGTGGGCCATAGCCTTGGGGGGTGGGGCTGGCCAACTTCATCCGCCGAACTCGGAATGGCGGGAGACTTTGCGAGGCGCCTCCGTGTGCCAAAAATAGGCCGCGGGCACAGCCGCGCCCAAAAATACCCGCCCGAAGGCCGGGGCGCCAAGTTCGTCCAGCGGAAAATGGCCACAAAAACGGGTGGGCTATAGCCTTGGGGGGTGGGGCTGCCCAACTTCGTCCGCCGGACTCGGAATGGCGCGAACTTTGCGAGGCACCTCCGTGTGCCAAAAATAGGCAGCGGGCACAGCCGCGCCCAAAAATACCCACCCGAAGGCCGGGGCACCAAGTTCGTCCAGCGGAAAAAGGCCACAAAAACGGGTGGGCTATAGCCTTGGGGGGTGGGGCCGGCCGACTTCGTCCGCCGGACTCGGAATGGCGCGAGACTTTGCGATGCGCCTCCGTGTGCCAAAAATAGGCCGCGGGCACAGCCTTGCCCAAAAATATCAGCCCGAAGGCCGGGACGCCAAGTTCGTCCAGCGGAAAATGGCCACAAAAATGGGTGGGCTATAGCCTTGGGGGGTGGGGCTGGCCAACTTCGTCCGCCGGACTCGGAATGGCGCGAGACTTTACGAGGCGCTTCCGTGTGCCAAAACTAGGCCGCGGGCACAGCCGCGCCCAAAAATACCCGCCCGAAGGCCGGGGCGCCAAGTTCGTCCAGCGGAAAATGGCCACAAAAACGGGTGGGCTATAGCCTTGGGGGGTGGGGCTGGCCAACTTCATCCGCCGGACTCGGAATGGCGGGAGACTTTGCGAGGCGCCTCCGTGTGCCAAAAATAGGCCGCGGGCACAGCCGCGCCCAAAAATACCCGCCCGAAGGCCGGGGCGCCAAGTTCGTCCAGCGGAAAATGGCCACAAAAACGGGTGGGCTATAGCCTTGGGGGGTGGGGCTGCCCAACTTCGTCCGCCGGACTCGGAATGGCGCGAACTTTGCGAGGCACCTCCGTGTGCCAAAAATAGGCAGCGGGCACAGCCGCGCCCAAAAATACCCACCCGAAGGCCGGGGCACCAAGTTCGTCCAGCGGAAAAAGGCCACAAAAACGGGTGGGCTATAGCCTTGGGGGGTGGGGCCGGCCGACTTCGTCCGCCGGACTCGGAATGGCGCGAGACTTTGCGATGCGCCTCCGTGTGCCAAAAATAGGCCGCGGGCACAGCCTTGCCCAAAAATATCAGCCCGAAGGCCGGGACGCCAAGTTCGTCCAGCGGAAAAAGGCCACAAAAACGGGTGGGCTATAGCCTTGGGGTGTGGGGCTGGCCAACTTCGCCCGCCGGACTCGGAATGGCGCTAGACTTTGCGAGGCGCCTCCGTGTGCCAAAAATAGCCCGCGGGCACAGCCGCACCAAAAAATACCCGCCCGAAGGCCGCGGCGCAAAGTGTGTCCAGCGGAAAAAGACCACAAAAACGGGTGGGCTATAGCCTTGGGCGGTGGGGCTGGCCAACTTCGTCCGCCGGACTCGGAATGGCGCGAGTCTTTGCGAGGCACCTCCGTGTGCCAAAAATAGGCCGCGGGCACCGCCGCGCCCAAAAATACCCGCCCGAAGGACGCGGCACAGAGTTCGTCCAGCGGAAAAAGGCCACAAAAACGGGTGGGCTACAGCCTTGGGGGGTGGGGCTGGCCGACTTCGTCCGCCGGACTCGGAATGGCGCTAGACTTTGCGAGGCGCTTCCGTGTGCCAAAACTAGGCCACGAGCACAGCCGCGCCCAAAAATACCCGCCCGAAGGCCTGGGCGCCAAGTTCGTCCAGCGGAAAAAGGCCACAAAAACGGTTGGGATATAGCCTTGGGGGGTGGGGCTGGCCAACTTCGTCCGCCGGACTCGGAATGGCGCGAGTCTTTGAGAGGCACCTCCGTGTACCAAAAATAGGCCGCGGGCACCGCCGCTCCCAAAAATAGGCTGCGGGCACAGCCGCGCCCAAAAATACCCGCCCGAAGGCCGGGGCGCCAAGTTCGTCCAGCGGAAAATGGCCACAAAAACGGGTGGGCTATAGCCTTTTGGGGGTGGGGCTGGCCAACTTCGTCCGCCGGACTTGGAATGGCGCGAGACATTGCGAGGCGCCTCCGTGTGCCAAAAATAGGCCGCGGGCACAGCTGCGTCCAAATATACCCGCCCGAAGGCCGGGGCGCCAAGTTCGTCCAGCGGAATGAGGCCACAAAAACGGGTGGGCTATAGCCTTGGGGGGTGGGGCTGGCCAACTTCGTCCGCCGGACTCTGAATGGCGCGAGACTTTACGAGGCACCTCCGTGTGCCAAAAATAGGCTGCGGGCACAGCCGCGCCCAAAAATACCCGCCCGAAGGCAGGGGCGCCAAGTTCGTCCAGCGGAAAATGGCCATAAAAACGGGTGGGCTATAGCCTTGGGGGGTGGGGCGGGCCGACTTCGTCCGCCAGACTCGGAATGGCATGAGACTTTGTAAGGCACCTCCGTGTGCCGAAAATAGGCCGCGGGCACAGTCGCGCCCAAAAATACCAGTCCGAATGCCGGTGCGCCATGTTCGTCCAGCGGAAAAAGGCCACAAAAACGGGTGGGCTATAGCCTTGGGGGGTGGGGCTGGCCAACTTCGTCCGCCGGACTCGGAATGGCGCCAGGCTTTGCGAAGCGCCTCCCTATGCCCAAAATAGGCCGCGGGCACAGCCGCGCCCAAAAATACCTGCCCGAAGGCCGGGGCGCCAAATTCGTCCAGCGGAAAATGGGCACAAAAACGGGTGGGCTATAGCCTTGGGGGGTGGGGCTGGCCAACTTCGTCCGCCGGACTCTGAATGGCGCGAGACTTTACGAGGCACCTCCGTGTGCCAAAAATAGGCTGCGGGCACAGCCGCGCCGAAAAATACCCGCCCGAAGGCAGGGGCGCCAAGTTCGTCCAGCGGAAAATGGCCACAAAAACGGGTGGGCTATAGCCTTGGGGGGTGGGGCGGGCCGACTTCGTCCGCCAGACTCGGAATGGCATGAGACTTTGTAAGGCACCTCCGTGTGCCGAAAATAGGCCGCGGGCACAGTCGCGCCCAAAAATACCAGTCCGAATGCCGGTGCGCCAAGTTCGTCCAGCGGAAAAAGGCCACAAAAACGGGTGGGCTATAGCCTTGGGGGGTGGGGCTGGCCAACTTCGTCCGCCGGACTCGGAATGGCGCCAGGCTTTGCGAAGCGCCTCCCTATGCCCAAAATAGGCCGCGGGCACAGCCGTGCCCAAAAATACCTGCCCGAAGGCCGGGGCGCCAAATTCGTCCAGCGGAAAATGGGCACAAAAACGGGTGGGCTATAGCCTTGGGGGGTGGAGCTGGCCAACTTCGTCCGCCGGACTCGGAATGGCGCGAGACTTTGCGAGGCATCTCCGCGTGCCAAACATAGGCCGCGGGCACAGCCGCGCCCAAAAATACCCGCCCGAAGGCCGGGGCGCCAAGTTCGTCCAGCGGAAAATGGCCACAAAAATGGGTGGGCTATAGCCTTGGGGGGTGGGGCTGGCCAACTTCGTCCGCCGGACTCGGAATGGCGCGAGACTTTACGAGGCGCTTCCGTGTGCCAAAACTAGGCCGCGGGCACAGCCGCGCCCAAAAATACCCGCCCGAAGGCCGGGGCGCCAAGTTCGTCCAGCGGAAAATGGCCACAAAAATGGGTGGGCTATAGCCTTGGGGGGTGGGGCTGGCCAACTTCATCCGCCGGACTCGGAATGGCGGGAGACTTTGCGAGGCGCCTCCGTGTGCCAAAAATAGGCCGCGGGCACAGCCGCGCCCAAAAATACCCGCCCGACGGCCGGGGCGCCAAGTTCGTCCGGCGGAAAATGGGCACAAAAACGGGTGGGCTATAGCCTTGGGGGGTGGGGCTGTCCGACTTCGTCCGCCGGACTCGGAATGGCGCGAGACTTTGCGAGGCGCCTCCGTGTGCCAAAAATAGGCCGCGGGCACAGCCGCGCCCAAAAATACCCGCCCGAAGGCTGGGGCGCCAAGTTCGTCCAGCGGAAAATGGCCACAAAAACGGGTGGGCTATAGCCTTGGGGGGTGGGGCTGCCCAACTTCGTCCGCCGGACTCGGAATGGCGCGAGACTTTGCGAGGCGCCTCCGTGTGCCCAAAAATAGGCCGCGGGCACAGCCGCGCCCAAAAATACCCACCCGAAGGCCGAGGCACCAAGTTCGTCCAGCGGAAAAAGGCCACAAAAACGGGTGGGCTATAGCCTTGGGGGGTGGGGCCGGCCGACTTCGTCCGCCGGATTCGGAATGGCACGAGACTTTGCGATGCGCCTCTGTGTGCCAAAAATAGGCCGCGGGCACAGCCGCGCCCAAAAATATCCCCCCGAAGGCCGGGACGCCAAGTTCGTCTAGCGGAAAAAGGCCACAAAAACGGGTGGGCTATAGCCTTCGGGGGTGGGGCTGGCCAACTTCGCCCGCCGGACTCGGAATGGCGCTAGACTTTGCGAGGCGCCTCCGTGTGCCAAAAATAGCCCGCGGGCACCGCCGCGCCCAAAAATAGGCCGCGGGCACAGCCGCGCCCAAAAATACCCGCCCGAAGGCCGGGGCGCCAAGTTCGTCCAGCGGAAAATGGCCACAAAAATGGGTGGGCTATAGCCTTGGGGGGTGGGGCTGGCCAACTTCATCCGCCGGACTCGGAATGGCGGGAGACTTTGCGAGGCGCCTCCGTGTGCCAAAAATAGGCCGCGGGCACAGCCGCGCCCAAAAATACCCGCCCGACGGCCGGGGCGCCAAGTTCGTCCGGCGGAAAATGGGCACAAAAACGGGTGGGCTATAGCCTTGGGGGGTGGGGCTGTCCGACTTCGTCCGCCGGACTCGGAATGGCGCGAGACTTTGCGAGGCGCCTCCGTGTGCCAAAAATAGGCCGCGGGCACAGCCGCGCCCAAAAATACCCGCCCGAAGGCTGGGGCGCCAAGTTCGTCCAGCGGAAAATGGCCACAAAAACGGGTGGGCTATAGCCTTGGGGGGTGGGGCTGCCCAACTTCGTCCGCCGGACTCGGAATGGCGCGAGACTTTGCGAGGCGCCTCCGTGTGCCAAAAATAGCCCGCGGGCACCGCCGCGCCCAAAAATAGGCCGCGGGCACAGCCGCGCCCAAAAATATCCGCCCGAAGGCCGGGACGCCAAGTTCGTCCAGCGGAAAAAGGCCACAAAAACGGGTGGGCTATAGCCTTGGGGGGGTGGGGCTGGCCAACTTCGCCCGCCGGACTCGGAATGGCGCTAGACTTTGCGAGGCGCCTCCGTGTGCCAAAAATGGCCCGCGGGCACAGCCGCACCAAAAAATACCCGCCCGAAGGCCGCGGCGCAAAGTTTGTCCAGCGGAAAAAGACCACAAAAACGGGTGGGCTATAGCCTTGGGGGGTGGGGCTGGCCAACTTCGTCCGCCGGACTCGGAATGGCGCGAGACTTTGCGAGGCACCTCCGTGTGCCAAAAATAGGCCGCGGGCACCGCCGCGCCCAAAAATAGGCCGCGGGCACAGCCGCGCCCAAAAATACCCGCCCGAAGGCCGGGGCGCCAAGTTCGTCCAGCGGAAAATGGCCACAAAAACGGGTGGGCTATAGCCTTGGGGGGTGGGGCTGGCCAACTTCGTCCGCCGGACTCGGAATGGCGCGAGACTTTGCGAGGCACCTCCGTGTGCCAAAAATAGGCCGCGGGCACCGCCGCGCCCAAAAATAGGCCGCGGGCAAAGCCGCGCCCAAAAATACCCGCCCGAAGGCCGGGGCGCCAAGTTCGTCCAGCGGAAAATGGCCACAAAAACGGGTGGGCTATAGCCTTGGGGGGTGGGGCTGGCCAACTTCGTCCGCCGGACTCGGAATGGCGCGAGACTTTGCGAGGCACCTCCGTGTGCCAAAAATAGGCCGCGGGCACCGCCGCGCCCAAAAATACCCGCCCGAAGGCCGGGGCGCCAAGTTCGTCCAGCGGAAAATGGCCACAAAAATGGGTGGGCTATAGCCTTCGTGGGTGGGGCTGGCCAACTTCATCCGCCGGACTCGGAATGGCGGCAGACTTTGCGAGGCGCCTCCGTGTGTCAAAAATAGGCCGCGGGCACAGCCGCGCCCAAAAATACCCGCCCGACGGCCGGGGCGCCAAGTTCGTCCGGCGGAAAATGGGGACAAAAACGGGTGGGCTATAGCCTTGGGGGGTGGGGCTGTCCGACTTCGTCCGCCGGACTCGGAATGGCGCGAGACTTTGCGAGGCGCCTCCGTGTGCCAAAAATAGGCCGCGGGCACAGCCGCGCCCAAAAATACCCGCCCGAAGGCTGGGGCGCCAAGTTCGTCCAGCGGAAAATGGCCACAAAAACGGGTGGGCTATAGCCTTGGGGGGTGGGGCTGCCCAACTTCGTCCGCCGGACTCGGAATGGCGCGAGACTTTGCGAGGCGCCTCCGTGTGCCAAAAATAGGCCGCGGGCACATCCGCGCCCAAAAATACCCACCCGAAGGCCGGGGCACCAAGTTCGTCCAGCGGAAAAAGGCCACAAAAACGGGTGGGCTATAGCCTTGGGGGGTGGGGCCGGCCGACTTCGTCCGCCGGATTCGGAATGGCACGAGACTTTGCGATGCGCCTCTGTGTGCCAAAAATAGGCCGCGGGCACAGCCGCGCCCAAAAATATCCGCCCGAAGGCCGGGACGCCAAGTTCGTCTAGCGGAAAAAGGCCACAAAAACGGGTGGGCTATAGCCTTCGGGGGTGGGGCTGGCCAACTTCGCCCGCCGGACTCGGAATGGCGCTAGACTTTGCGAGGCGCCTCCGTGTGCCAAAAATAGCCCACGGGCACCGCCGCGCCCAAAAATAGGCCGCGGGCACAGCCGCGCCCAAAAATACCCGCCCGAAGGCCGGGGCGCCAAGTTCGTCCAGCGGAAAATGGCCACAAAAACGGGTGGGCTATAGCCTTGGGGGGTGGGGCTGGCCAACTTCGTCCGCCGGACTCGGAATGGCGTGAGACTTTGCGAGGCACCTCCGTGTGCCAAAAATAGGCCGCGGGCACCGCCGCGCCCAAAAATACCCGCCCGAAGGCCGGGGCGCCAAGTTCGTCCAGCGGAAAATGGCCACAAAAATGGGTGGGCTATAGCCTTGGGGGGTGGGGCTGGCCAACTTCATCCGCCGGACTCGGAATGGTGGGAGACTTTGCGAGGCGCCTCCGTGTGTCAAAAATAGGCCGCGAACACAGCCGCGCCCAAAAATACCCGCCCGACGGCCGGGGCGCCAAGTTCGTCCGGCGGAAAATGGGCACAAAAACGGGTGGGCTATAGCCTTGGGGGGTGGGGCTGTCCGACTTCGTCCGCCGGACTCGGAATGGCGCGAGACTTTGCGAGGCGCCTCCGTGTGCCAAAAATAGGCCGCGGGCACAGCCGCGCCCAAAAATACCCGCCCGAAGGCTGGGGCGCCAAGTTCGTCCAGCGGAAAATGGCCACAAAAACGGGTGGGCTATAGCCTTGGGGGGTGGGGCTGCCCAACTTCGTCCGCCGGACTCGGAATGGCGCGAGACTTTGCGAGGCGCCTCCGTGTGCCAAAAATAGGCCGCGGGCACAGCCGCGCCCAAAAATACCCACACGAAGGCCGGGGCACCAAGTTCGTCCAGCGGAAAAAGGCCACAAAAACGGGTGGGCTATAGCCTTGGGGGGTGGGGCCGGCCGACTTCGTCCGCCGGACTCGGAATGGCGCGAGACTTTGCGATGCGCCTCCGTGTGCCAAAAATAGACCGCGGGCACAGCCGCGCCCAAAAATATCCGCCCGAAGGCCGGGACGCCAAGTTCGTCCAGCGGAAAAAGGCCACAAAAACGGGTGGGCTATAGCCTTGGGGGGTGGGGCTGGCCAACTTCGCCCGCCGGACTCGGAATGGCGCTAGACTTTGCGAGGCGCCTCCGTGTGCCAAAAATAGCCCGCGGGCACAGCCGCACCAAAAAATACCCGCCCGAAGGCCGCGGCGCAAAGTTTGTCCAGCGGAAAAAGACCACAAAAACGGGTGGGCTATAGCCTTGGGGGGTGGGGCTGGCCAACTTCGTCCGCCGGACTCGGAATGGCGCGAGTCTTTGAGAGGCACCTCCGTGTGCCAAAAATAGAACCCGGGCTCAGCCGCATCCGAAAATTACCCCCCGAAGGCCGGGGCGCCAAGTTCGTCCAGCGGAAAAAGGGCACAAAAACGGGTGGGCTATAGCCTTGGGGGGTGGGGCTGGCCAACTTCGTCCGCCGGACTCGGAATTGCGCGAGACTTTGCGAGCGGCCTCCGTGTGCCAAAAATAGGCCCCGGACACAGCCGTGTCCAAAAATAACTGCCCGAAGGCCGGGGCGCCAAGTTCGTCCAGCGGAAAAAGGCCACAAAAACGAGTGAGCTATAGCCTTGGGGGGTGGGGCTGGCCGACTTCGTCCGCCGGACTCGGAATGGTGCGAGACTTTGCGAGGCATCTCCGTGTGCCAAAAATAGGCCCCGGGCACAGCCGCGTCCAAAAATAACCATCCGAAGGCCGGGGCGCCAAGTTCGTCCAGCGGAAAAAGGCCGCAAAAACGGGTGGGCTATGGCCTTGGGGGGTGGGGCTGGCCAACTTCGTCCGCCGGACTCGGAGTGGTGCGAGACTTTACGAGCGGCCTCCCTATGCCAAAAATAGGCCCCGGGCACAGCCGCGCCCAAAAATAACCGCCCGAAGGCCGGGGCGCCAGGTTCGTCCAGCGGAAAAAGCACACAAAAACGGGTGAGCTATAGCCTTGGGGGGTGGGACTGGCCGACTTCGTCCGCCGGACTCGGAATGGCACGAGACTTTGCGAACGGCCTCCGTGTGCCAAAAATAGCCCCCATGCACAGCCGCGCCCAAAAATAACCGCCCGAAGGCCGGGGCGCCAAGTTCGTCCAGCGGAAAAAGGCCACAAAAACGGGTGAGCTATAGCCTTGGGGGGTGGGACTGGCCGACTTCGTCCGCCGGACTCGGAATGGCGCGAGACTTTGCGAGCGGCCTCCGTGTGCCAAAAATAGGCCCCGGACACAGCCGTGTCCAAAAATAACTGCCCGAAGGCCGGGGCGCCAAGTTCGTCCAGCGGAAAAAGGCCACAAAAACGAGTGAGCTATAGCCTTGGGGGGTGGGGCTGGCCGACTTCGTCCGCCGGACTCGGAATGGTGCGAGACTTTGCGAGGCATCTCCGTGTGCCAAAAATAGGCCCCGGGCACAGCCGCGTCCAAAAATAACCATCCGAAGGCCGGGGCGCCAAGTTCGTCCAGCGGAAAAAGGCCGCAAAAACGGGTGGGCTATGGCCTTGGGGGGTGGGGCTGGCCAACTTCGTCCGCCGGACTCGGAGTGGTGCGACACTTTACGAGCGGCCTCCCTATGCCAAAAATAGCCCCCATGCACAGCCGTGCCCAAAAATAACCGCCCGAAGGCCGGGGCGCCAAGTTCGTCCAGCGGAAAAAGGCCACAAAAACGGGTGGGCTATAGCCTTGGGGGGTGGGGCTGGCCATCTTCGTCCGCCGGACTCGGAATGGTGCGAGACTTTGCGAGCGGCCTCCGTGTGCCAAAAATAGGCCCCGGGCACAGCCGCGACCAAAAATAACCGCCCGAAGGCAGGGGTGCCAAGTTCGTCCAGCGGAAAAAGGCCTCAAAAATAGGTGGGCTGTAGCCTTGGGGGGTGGGGCTGGACAACTTCGTCCGCCGGACTCGGAATGGCGCGAGACTTTGCGAGTGGCCTCCGTGTGCCAAAAATAGAACCCGGGCTCAGCCGCATCCGAAAATTACCCCCCGAAGGCCGGGGCGCCAAGTTCGTCCAGCGGAAAAAGGGCACAAAAACGGGTGGGCTATAGCCTTGGGGGGTGGGGCTGGCCAACTTCGTCCGCCGGACTCGGAATTGGACGAGACTTTTTGAGTGGCCTCCGTGTGCCAAAAATAGGCCACAGGCACAGCCGCGCCCAGAAATAACTGCCCGAAGGCCGTGGCGCCAAGTTCGTCCAGCGGAAAAATGGCCAAAAAACGGGTGGGCTATAGCCTTGGGGGGAGGGGCTGGCCAACTTCGTCTGCCGGACTCGGAATGGGGCGAGACTTTGCGAGCGGCCTTTGCGTACCAAAAATAGGCTACGGACACAGCCGCGCCCAAAAATAACCGCCCGAATGTCGGCTAGCCCAAACCCCCCAGCGGAAAAATGGCCAAAAAACGGGTGGGCTATAGCCTTGGGGGGAGGGGCTGGCCAACTTCGTCTGCCGGACTCGGAATGGGGCGAGACTTTGCGAGCGGCCTCTGCGTGCCAAAAATAGGCTACGGGCACAGCCGCACCCAAAAATAACTGCCCGAATGTCGGCTAGCCCAAAACCCCCAGCGGAAAAAGGCCACAAAAACGGGTGGGCTATAGCCTTGGGGGGTGGGGCTGGCCAACTTCGTCCGCCGGACTCGGAACGGCGTGAGACACTTGCGAGGCGCCTCCGTGCGCCAAAAATAGGCCGCGGGCACGGCCGCGCCCAAAAATAACCGCCCGAAGTCTGGGGCGCCAAGTTCGTCCAGCGGAAAAAGGCCACAAAAACGGGTGGGCTATAGGCTTAGGGGGTGGGGCTGGCAAATTTCGTCCGCCGGACTCGGAATGGTGCGAGACTTTGCGAGGTGCCTCCGTGTGCCAAAAATAGGCCACGGGTACAGCCGTACCCAAAAATAACCGCCCGACGGCCGGGGCGCGAAGTTCGTCCAGCGGAAAAAGGCCACAAAAAACGGGTCGGCTATAGCCTTGGGGGGTGGGGCTGGCCAACTTCGTCCGCCGGACTCGGAACGGCGTAAGACTTTTTGAGGCACCTCCGTCTGCCAAACATAGGCTGCGGGAA
Source organism: Citrus sp. QX-2021 (assembly GCA_030444885.1). Lineage (NCBI taxonomy): Eukaryota > Viridiplantae > Streptophyta > Magnoliopsida > Sapindales > Rutaceae > Citrus > Citrus sp. QX-2021. The sequence continues at coordinate 401,064 of JAUJEF010000014.1, read as the reverse complement.
CAGCCGCGCCCAAAAATACCCGCCCGAAGGCCGGGGCGCCAAGTTCGTTCAGTGGAAAAAGGCCACAAAAACGGGTGGGCTATAGTCTTGGGGGGTGGGGCTGGCCAACTTCGTCCGCCGGACTCGGAATGGGGCATGACTTTGCGAGCGGCCTCCGCGTACCAAAAATAGGCCACGGGCACAGCCGCGCCCAAAAATAACTGCCCAAAGGCCGGGGCGCCATGTTCGACCAGCGGAAAAATAGCCAAAAAACGGGTGGGCTATACCCTTGGGGGGAGGGGCTGGCCAACTTCGTCCACCGGACTCGGAATGGGTCGAGACTTTGCGAGCGGCCTCCGCGTGCCAAAAATAGGCCGCGGACACAGCCGCGTCCAAAAATAACCGCCCGAAGGCCGGGGCGCCAAGTTCGTCCAGCGGAAAAATGGCCAAAAAACGGGAGGGCTATAGCCATGGGGAGAGGGGCTGGCCAACGTCGTCCGCCGGACTCGGAATAGGGCGAGACTTTGCGAGTGGCCTCCGCGTGCCAAAAATAGGCCGTGGACACAGCCGCACCCAAAAAATAACCGCCCGAAGGCTGGGGCGCCAAGTTCGTCCAGCGGAAAAATGGCCAAAAAACGGGTGGGCTATAGCCTTGGGGGTAGGGGCTGGCCCACTTCGTCCGCCGGACTCGGAATGGGGCGAGACTTTGTAAGCGGCCTCCGCGTGCCAAAAATATGCACTGGGCACAGCCGCGCCCAAAAATAACTGCCCGAAGGCCGGGGCGCCAAGTTCGTCCAGCGGAAAAAAGGCCACAAAAACGGGTCGCCTATAGCCTTGGGGGGTGGCGCTGGCCAACTTCGTCCGCCGGACTCGGAATGGAGCAAGACTTTGCGAACGGCCTCCGCATGCCAAAAATATGCCTCGGGCACAGCCGCGCCCAAAAATAACCCCCCAAAGGTCGGCGCTCCCAAACCCTCCAGCGGAAAAATGGCCAAAAAACGGGTGCGCTATAGCCTTGGGGGGTTGGGCTGGCCAACTTTGTCCGCCGGACTCGGAATGGTGCGAGACTTTCCGAGGCGCCTCCGTGTGCCAAAAATAGGCCGCGGGCACAGCCACGCCCAAAAATAACCGCCCGAAGGCCGGGGCGCCAAGTTCGTCCAGCGGAAAAATGGCCAAAAAACGGGTGGGCTATAGCCTTGGGGGGAGGGGCTGGCCCACTTCGTCTGCCGGACTCGGAATGGGGCGAGACTTTACGAGCGGCCTCCGCGTGCCAAAAATAGGCCGTGTGGACAGCCGCACCCAAAAATAACCGCCCGAAGGCCGGGGTGCCAAGTTCGTCCAGCGGAAAAATGGCCAAAAAACGGGTGGGCTATAGCCTTGGGGGGAGGGGCTGGCCCACTTCGTCCGCCGGACTCGGAATGGGGCGAGACTTTGCGAGCGGCCTCCGCTTGCAGAAAATAGGCCGCGGACACAGCCGCGCCCAAAAATAACCCCCCGAATGTCGGCGCGCGCAAATCCCCCAGTGGAAAAATGGCCAAAAAACGGGTGGGCTATAGCCTTGGGGGGAGGGCCTGGCAAACATCGTCCGCCGGACTCGGAATGGGATGACAATTTGCGAGCGGCCTCCGCGTGCCAAAAATATGCCACGGGCACAGCCGCGCCCAAAAATAACTGCCCGAAGGCCGGGGCGCCAAGTTCGACCAGCGGAAAAATGGCCAAAAAACAGGTGGGCTATAGCCTTGGGGGGAGGGGCTGGCCCACTTCATCCGCCGGACTCGGAATGGGGCGAGACTTAGCGAGCGACCTCTGCGTGGCAAAAATAGGCCGTGGGCACAGCCGCGCCAAAAAATAACCCCCCGAAGGTCGGCGCGCCCAAACCCCCCAGCGGAAAAATGGCCAAAAAACGGGTGGGCTATAGCCTTGGGGGGAGGGGCTGGCCAACTTCGTCCGTCGGACTCGGAATGGGGTGAGACTTTGTGAACGGCCTCCGCGTGCCAAAAATAGGCCGCGGGCACACCCGCGCCCAAAAATAATCGCACGAAGGCCGGGGCGCCAAGTTCGTCCAGCGGAAAAATGGCCAAAAAACGGGTGGGCTATAGCCTTGGGGGGAGGGGCTGGCCCACTTCGTCCGCCGGACTCGGAATGGGGTGAGACTTTGCGAGCGGCATCCGCATGCCAAAAATAGGCCGCGTGTACAGCCCCGCCCAAAAATAACCCCCCGAAGGTCGGCGCGCCCTAACCCCCCAGCGGAAAAATGGCCAAAAAACGGGTGGGCTATAGCCTTGGGGGGAGGGGCCGGGCAACTTCGTCCGCCGGACTCGTAATGGGGCTAGACTTTGCGAGCGGCCTACACGTATAAAAAATAGGCCGTGGGCACAGCCGCGCCCAAAAATAACCCCCCCGAAGGTCGGCGCGCCCAAACCCCCCAGCGGAAAAATGGCCAAAAAACGGGTGCGCTATAGCCTTGGGGGGAGGGGCTGGCCTACTTCGTCCGCCGGACTCGGAATGGGGTTAGACTTTGCGAGCGGCCTCCGCGTACCAAAAATAGGCCACGGGCACAGCCATGCCAAAAAATAACCGCCCGAAGGCCGGGGCACCAATTTCGTCCAGCGGAAAAATGGCCAAAAAACGGGTGGGGTATAGCCTTGGGGGGAGGGGCTGGGCAACTTCGTCCGCCGGACTCGGAATGGGGTGAGACTTTGCGAGCGGCCTCCGCGTGCCAAAAATAGGCCGCTGGCGCAGCCGCGCCCAAAAATAACCCCCCGAAGGTCGGCGCGCCCTAACCCCCCAGCGGAAAAATGGCCAAAAAACGGGTGGGCTATAGCCTTGGGGGGAGGGGCTCGGCAACTTCGTCCGCCGGACTCGGAAAGGGGATAGACTTTGCGAGCGGCCTCCACGTACAAAAAATAGGCCGCGGGCACAGCCGCGCCCAAAAATAATGGCCTGAAGGCCGGGGCGCCAAGTTCGACCAGCGGAAAAATGGCCAAAAAACGGGTGGGCTATAGCCTTGGGGGGAGGGGCTGTCCAACTTCGTCCGCCGGACTCAGAATGGGGCGAGACTTTGCGAGCGGCCTCCGCGTGCCAAAAATAGGCCGCGGGCACAGCCGCGCCCAAAAATAACCTCCCGAAGGTAAATGCGCCCAAACCCCCCAGCGGAAAAATGGCCAAAAAACGGGTGGGCTATGGCCTTGGGGGGAGGGGCTGGCCAACTTCGTCCGCCGGACTCGGAATGGGGCGAGACTTTGCGAGCGGCCTCCGCATGCTAAAAATAGGCCGCGGGCTCAGCCGCGCCCAAAAATAACCCCCCGAAGTTCGTTGCGCCCAAACCCCCCAACGGAAAAATGGCCAAAAAATGGGTGGGCTATAGCCTTGGGGGGAGGGGCTGGCCAACTTCGTCCGCCGGACTCGGAATGGGGCTAGACTTTGCGAGCGGCCTCCGCATGCTAAAAATAGGCCGCGGGCACAGCCGCGCCCAAAAATAACCCCCCGAAGGTCGTTGCGCCCAAACCCCCCAACGGAAAAATGGCAAAAAAATGGTTGGACTATAGCCTTGGGGGGAGGGGCTTGCCAACTTCGTCCGCCGGACTCGGAATGGGGCGAGAATTTGCGAGCGGCCTCCGCGTGCTAAAAATAGGCCGTGGCCACAGCCGCGCCCAAAAATAACCGCCCGAAGGCCGGGGCGCCAAGTTCGTCCAGCGGAAAAATGGCAAACAAACGGGTGGGCTATAGCCTTGGGGGGAGGGGCTGGCCAACTTCGTCCGCCGGACTCGGAATGGGGCGAGACTTTGCAAGCGGCCTCCGCCTGCCAAAAATAGGCCACGGGCACAGCCGCGCCGAAAAATAACCGCCCGAAGGCCGGGGCGCCAAGTTCGTCCAGCGGAAAAATGGCCAAAAAACGGGTGGGCTATAGCCTTGGGGGGAGGGGCTGGCCCACTTAGTCCGCCGGACTCGGAATGGGGCGAGACTTTGCGAGCGGCCTCTGCGTGCCAAAAATAGGCCGCGGGCACAGCCGCGCCCGAAAATAACCGCCCGAAGGCCGGGGCGCCAAGTTCGTCCAGCGGAAAAATGGCAAACAAACGGGTGGGCTATAGCCTTGGGGGGAGGGGCTGGCCAACTTCGTCCGCCGGACTCGGAATGGGACGAGTCTTTAAGAGCGGTCTCCGCGAACCAAAAATAGGCCGCGGACACAGCCGCGCACAAAAATAACTTCCCGAAGGCTGGGGCGCCAAGTTCGTCCAGCGGAAAAATGGCAAACAAACGGGTGGGCTATAGCCTTGGGGGGAGGGGCTGGCCCACTTCGTCCGCCGGACCTGGAATGGGGCGAGACTTTGCTAGCGGCCTCCACGCGCTAAAAATAGGCCGCGGGCACAGCCTCGCCAAAAATAATGGCCCGATGGCCGGGGTGCCAAGTTCGTCCAGCTAAAAATTGCCAAAAAACGGGTGGGCTATAGCGTTGGGGGGAGGGGATGGCTAACTTCGTCCGCCGGACTCGGAATGAGGTGAGACTTTGCGAGCGGCCTCCGCGTACCAATACTAGGCTGCGGGCACAGCCGCGCCCAAAAATAACCGCCCGAAGGCGGGGCGCCAAGTTCGTCCTGCGGAAAAATGGCCACAAAAACGGGTGGGCTATAGCCTTGGGGTTGGGGCTGGCCAACTTCGTTCGCCAGACTCAGAATCGCGCGAGACTTTGCGAGGCGCCTCCGTGTGCCAAAAATAGTCCGCGGTCACAGCCGCGCCCAAAAATACCCGCCCGAAGGCCGGGCCGCCAAGTTCGTCCAGCGGAAAATGGCCACAAAAACGGTTGGGCTATAGCCTTGGGGGGTGGGGCTGGCCAACTTTGTCTGCCGGACTCGGAATGGCGCGAGACTTTGCGAGGCACCTCCGTGTGCCAAAAATAGGCCGCGGGCACAGCCGCGCCCAAAAATACCCGCCCGAAGGCCGGGGCGCCAAGTTCGTCCTGCGGAAAAAGGCCACAAAAACGGGTGGGCTATAGCCTTGGGGGGTGGGGCTGGCCAACTTCGTCCGCCGGACTCAGAATGAGCGACACTTTGCGAGGCGCCTCCATGTGCCAAAAATAGGCCGCGGGCACAGCCGCGCCAAAAAATACCCGCCTGAAGGCCGGGGCGCCAAGTTTGTCCAGTGGAAAAAGGGCACAAAAACGGGTGGGCTATAGCATTGAGGGGTGGGGCTGGCCAACTTCGTCCGCCGGACTCGGAATGGCGCGAGACTTTGCAAGCGGCCTCAGTGTGCCAAAAATAGGCCCCGGGCACAGCCGCGCCCAAAAATAACTGCCCGAAGGCCGGGGCACCGAGTTCGTCCAACGCAAAAAGGCCACAAAAACGGGTGGGCTATAGCCTTGGGGGGTGGGGCTGGCCAACTTCGTCCGCCGGACTCGGAATGGCGCGAGACTTTGCGAGGCACCTCCGTGTGCCAAAAATAGGCCGCGGGCACAGCCGCGCCCAAAAATACCCGCCCGAAGGCCGGGGCGCCAAGTTCGTCCAGCGGAAAGAGGCCACAAAAACGGGTGGGCTATAGCCTTGGGGGCTGGGGCTGGCCAACTTCGTCCGCCGGACTCGGAATGGCGCGAGACTTTGCGAGCTGCCTCCGTGTGCCAAAAATAGGCCCCGGACACATCCGCGGCCAAAAATAACCGCCCGAAGGCCGGGGCGCCTAGTTCGTCCAGCGGAAAAAGGCCACAAAAACGGGTGGGCTATAGCCTTGGGGGGTGGGGCTGGCCAACTTCGTCCGCCGGACACGGAATGGCGCGAGACTTTGGGAGGCGCCTCCGTGTGCCAAAAATAGGCCGCGGGCACAGCCGCGCCCAAAAATACCCGCCCGAAGGCCGGGGCGCCAAGTTCGTCCAGTGGAAAAAGGCCACAAAAACGGGTGGGCTATAGCCTTGGGGGGTGGGGCCGGCCGACTTCGTCCGCCGAACTCGGAATGGCGCGAGACTTTGTTAGGAGCCTCCGTGTGCCAAAAATAGGCCGTGGGCACAGCCGCGACCAAAACTACCCGCCCGAAGGCCGGGGCGCCAATTTCGTCCAGCGGAAAAAGGCCACAAAAACGGGTGGGCTATAGCCTTGGGGGGTGGGGCTGGCCCACTTCGTCCGCCGGACTCGGAATGTCGCGATATTTTTCGAGGCGCCTCCGTTTGCCAAAAATAGGCCTCGGGCACAGCCGCGCCCAGAAATACCAGCCCGAACGCCGGGGCGCCAAGTTCGTCCAGCGGAAAGAGGCCACAAAAACGGGTGGGCTATAGCCTTGGGGGGTGGGGCTGGCCAACTTCGTCCGCTGGACTCGGAATGGTGTGAGACTTTGCGAGGCACCTCCGTGTGCCAAAAATAGGCCGCGGGCACAGCCGCGCCCAAAAATACACGCCCGAAGGCCGGGGCGCCAAGTTCTTCCAGCGGAAAGAGGCCACAAAAACGGGTGGGCTATAGCCTTGGGGGGTGGGGCTGGCCAACTTCGTCCGCCGGACTCGGAATGGCGCGAGACTTTGCGAGGCACCTCCGTGTGCCAAAAATAGGCCGCGGGCACAGCCGCGCCCAAAAATACCCGCAAAAAGGCCGGGGCGCCAAGTTCTTCCAGCGGAAAGAGGCCACAAAAACGGGTGGGCTATAGCCTTGGGGGGTGGGGCTGGCCAACTTCGTCCGCCGGACTCGGAATGGCGCGAGACTTTGCGAGGCACCTCCGTGTGCCAAAAATAGGCCGCGGGGACAGCCGCACCCAAAAATACCCGCCCGAAGGCCGGGGCGCCAAGTTCGTCCAGCGGAAAGAGGCCACAAGAACGGGTGGGCTATAGCCTTGGGGGGTGGGGCTGGCCCACTTCGTACGTCGGACTCGGAATGGCGCGAGACTTTGCGAGTCGCCTCCGTGTGCCAGAAATAGGCCGCGGGCACAGCCGCCACCAAAAATACCCGCCCGAAGGTCGGGGCGCCAAGTTCGTCCAGCGGAAAGAGGCCACAAAAACGGGTGGGCTATAGCCTTGGGGGAAGGGGCTGGCCCACTTCGTCCGCCGGACTCGGAATGGCGCGAGACTTAATGAGGGGCCTCCGTGTGCCAAAAATAGGCCGTGGGCACAGCTGCGCCGAAAAATAACCGCCCGAAGGCCGGGGCGCCAAGTTCGTCCAGCGGAAAAAGGCCACAAAAACGGGTGGGCTATAGCCTTGGGGGGTGGGGCTGGCCGACTTCATCCGCCGGACTTGGAATGGCGCGAGACTTTGCGAGGGGCCTCCGTGTACCAAAAATAGGCCACGGACACAGCCGCAGCCAAAAATAACAGCCCGAAGGCCGGGGCGCCAAGTTCGTCCAGCGGAAAAAGGCTACAAAAACGGGTGGGCTATAGCCTTGGGGGGTGGGGCTAACCGACTTCGTCCGCCGGACTCGGAATGGTGGGAGACTTTACGAGGGGCCTCTGTCTGCCAAAAATAGGCTGCGGGCACAGCCGCGCCGAAAAATAACCGCCCGAAGGCCGGGGCGCCAAGTTCGTCCAGCGGAAAAAGGCCACAAAAACGGGTGGGCTATAGCCTTGGGGGGTGGGGCTGGCCGACTTCGTCCGCCGGACTTGGAATGGCGCGAGACTTTGCGAGGGGCCTCCGTGTGCCAAAAATAGGCCGCGGGTACAGCCGTAGCCAAAAATAACAGCCCGAAGGCCGGGGCGCCAAGTTCGTCCAGCGGAAAAAGGCTACAAAAACGGGTGGGCTATAGCGTTGGGGGGTGGGGCTGGCCAACTTCATCCGCCGGGCTCGGAATAGCGCGAGACTTTGCGAGGAGCCTCCGTCTGCCAAAAATAGGCTGCGGGCACAGCCGCGCCCAAAAATAACCGCCCGAAAGCCGGGGCGCCAAGTTCGTCCAGCGGAAAAAGGCCACAAAAACGGGTGGGCTATAGCCTTGGGGGGTGGGGCTGGCCAACTTCGTCCGCCGGACACGGAATGGCGCGAGATTTTGCGAGGGGCCTCCGTGTTCCAAAAATAGGCCGCGGGCACAGCCGCGTCCAAAAATAACCGCCCGAAGGCCTGGGCGCCAAGTTCGTCCAGCGGAAAAAGGCCACAAAAATGGGTGGGCTATAGCCTTGGGGGGTGGGGCTGGCAAACTTCGTCCGCCGGACTCGGAATGGCACGAGACTTTGCGAGGGGCCTCCATGTGCCAAAAATAGGCCGCAGGCAGAGCCGCACCCAAAAATAACCACCCGAAGGCCGGGGCGCCAAGTTCGTCCAGCGGAAAAAGGCCACAAAAACGGGTGGGCAATAGCCTTGGGGGGTGGGGCTGGCCCACTTGGTCCGCAGGACTCGGAATGGCGCGAGACTTTGTGAGGGGCCTCCGTGTGCTAAAAATAGGCCGCGGGCACAGCCGCGCCCAAAAATAACTGCCCGAAGGCCGGGGCGCCAAGTTCGTCCAGCGGAAAAAGGCCACAAAAACGGGTGGGCAATAGCCTTGGGGGGTGGGGCTGGCCCACTTCGTCCGCCGGCCTCGGAATGGCGCGAGACTTTGTGAGGGGCCTCCGTGTGCTAAAAATAGGCCGCGGGCACAGCCGCGCCCAAAAATAACTGCCCGAAGGCCGGGGCGCCAAGTTCGTCCAGCGGAAAAAGGCCACAAAAACGGGTGGGCTACAGCCTTGGGGGGTGGGGCTGGCCAACTTCGTCCGCCGGACTCGGAATGGCGCGAGACTTTGCGAGGCACCTCCGTGTGCCAAAAATAGGCCGCGGGCACAGCCGCGCCCAAAAATACCCGCAAAAAGGCCGGGGCGCCAAGTTCTTCCAGCGGAAAGAGGCCACAAAAACGGGTGGGCTATAGCCTTGGGGGGTGGGGCTGGCCAACTTGGTCCGCAGGACTCGGAATGGCGCGAGACTTTGTGAGGGGCCTCCGTGTGCTAAAAATAGGCCGCGGGCACAGCCGCGCCCAAAAATAACTGCCCGAAGGCCGGGGCGCCAAGTTCGTCCAGCGGAAAAAGGCCACAAAAACGGGTGGGCAATAGCCTTGGGGGGTGGGGCTGGCCCACTTCGTCCGCCGGCCTCGGAATGGCGCGAGACTTTGTGAGGGGCCTCCGTGTGCTAAAAATAGGCCGCGGGCACAGCCGCGCCCAAAAATAACTGCCCGAAGGCCGGGGCGCCAAGTTCGTCCAGCGGAAAAAGGCCACAAAAACGGGTGGGCAATAGCCTTGGGGGGTGGGGCTGGCCCACTTCGTCCGCCGGCCTCGGAATGGCGCGAGACTTTGCGAGGGTCCTCCGTGTGCCAAAAATAGACCGCGGCCAATGCCGCGCCCAAAAATAACCGCCCGAAGGCCGGGGCGCCAAGTTCGTCCAGCGGAAAAAGGCCACAAAAACGGGTGGGCTACAGCCTTGGGGGGTGGGGCTGTTCAACTTCGTCCGCCGGACTCGGAATGGCGCGAGACTTAGCGAGGGGCCTCCGTGTACTAAAAATAGGCCGCGGCCAGAGCCGCGCCCAAAAATACCCGCCCGAAGGCCGGGGCGCCAAGTTCGTCCAGCTGAAAAAGGCTACAAAAACGGGTGGGCTATAGCCTTGGGGGGTGGGGCTGGCCAACTTCGTACGCCGGACTAGGAATGGCGCGAGACTTTGCGAGGGGCCTCCGTGTGCCAAAAATAGGCCGCAGGCACAGCCGCACCCAAAAATAACCACCCGAAGGCCGGGGCGCCAAGTCTGTCCAGCGGAAAAAGGCCACAAAAACGGGGGGGGCTATAGCCTTGGGGGGTGGGGCTGGCCAACTTCGTCCGCCGGACTCGGAATGGTACGAGACTTTACTAGGGTCCTCCGTGTGCAAAAAATAGGCCGTAGGCACAGCCGCACCCAAAAATAACCACCCGAAGGCCGGGGCGCCAAGTTCGTCCAGCGGAAAAAGGGCACAAAAACGGGTGGGCTATAGCCTTGGGGGGTGGGGCTGGCCAACTTCGTCCGCCGGACTGGGAATGGTGCGAGACTTTGCGAGGGGCCTCCATGTGCCAAAAATAGGCCGCAGGCAGAGCCGCACCCAAAAATAACCACCCGAAGGCCGGGGCGCCAAGTTCGTCCAGCGGAAAAAGGCCACAAAAACGGGTCGGCTATAGCCTTGGGGGGTGGGGCTGGCAAACTTCGTCCGCCGGACTCGGAATGGCACGAGACTTTGCGAGGGGCCTCCATGTGCCAAAAATAGGCCGCAGGCAGAGCCGCACCCAAAAATAACCACCCGAAGGCCGGGCCGCCAAGTTCGTCCAGCGGAAAAAGGCCACAAAAACGGGTGGGCTATAGCCTTGGGGGGTGGGGCTGGCCAACTTCGTCCGCCGGACTCGGAATGGTGCGAGACTTTGCGAGGCACCTCCGTGTACCAAAAATAGGCCGCGGCCACAGCCAGCCAAAAATCTCGCCGAAGGCCGGGGCGCCAAGTTCGTCCAGCTGAAAAAGGCCACAAAAACGGGTGGGCTATAGCCTTGGGGGATGGGGCTGGCCAACTTCGTCCGCCGGACTCGGAATGGTACGAGACTTCGTGAGACGCCTACGTGTGCCAAAAATAGGCCACGGGCACAGCCGCGCCCAAAAATACCCGCCCGAAGGCCGCGGCGCCAAGTTCGTCCAGCGGAAAAAGGCTGCAAAAACGGGTGGGCTATAGCCTGGGGGGGTGGGGCTGGCCTACTTCGTCCGCCGGACTCGGAATGGCGTGAGACTTTGCGAGGCGCCTCCGTGTACCAAAAATAGGCCGCGGGCACAGCCGCGCCCAAAAATACCCGCCCGAAGGCCGGGGCGCCAAGTTCGTCCAGCTGAAAAAGGCCACAAAAACGGGTGGGCTATAGCCTTGGGGGGTGGAGCTGGCCAACTTCGTCCGCCGGACTCGGAATGGCGCGAGACTTTGTGAGGCACCTACGTCTGCCGAAAACAGGCCGCGGCACAGTCGCGCCCAAAAATACCCACCCAAAGGCCGGGGTGCCAAGTTCGTCCAGCGGAAAATGGCCACAAAAACGGGTGGGCTATAGCCATGGGGGGTGGGGCTGGCCAACTTCGTCCGCCGGACTCGGAATGGCGCGAGACTTTGCGAGGCACCTACGTGTGCCAAAAATACCCGACCGAAGGCCGGGGCGCCAAGTTCGTCCAGCGGAAAAAGGCCACAAAAACGGGTGGGCTATAGCCTTGGGGGGTGGGGCTGGCCAACTTCGTACGCGGGACTAGGAATGGCGCGAGACTTTGCGAGGGGCCTCCGTGTGCCAAAAATAGGCCACCGGCACAGCCGCACCCAAAAATAACCACCCGAAGGCCGGGGCGCCAAGTCTGTCCAGCGGAAAAAGGCCACAAAAACGGGTGGGCTATAGCCTTGGGGGGTGGGGCTGGCCAACTTCGTCCACCGGACTCGGAATGGCGCGAGACTTTGCGAGGCACCTACGTGTGCCAAAAATACCCGACCGAAGGCCGGGGCGCCAAGTTCGTCCAGCGGAAAAAGGCCACAAAAACGGGTGGGCTATAGCCTTGGGGGGTGGGGCTGGCCAACTTCGTACGCGGGACTAGGAATGGCGCGAGACTTTGCGAGGGGCCTCCGTGTGCCAAAAATAGGCCACAGGCACAGCCGCACCCAAAAATAACCACCCGAAGGCCGGGGCGCCAAGTCTGTCCAGCGGAAAAAGGCCACAAAAACGGGGGGGCTATAGCCTTGGGGGGTGGGGCTGGCCAACTTCGTCCGCCGGACTCGGAATGGTACGAGACTTTACTAGGGTCCTCCGTGTGCAAAAAATAGCCCGTAGGCACAGCCGCACCCAAAAATAACCACCCGAAGGCCGGGGCGCCAAGTTCGTCCAGCGGAAAAAGGGCACAAAAACGGGTGGGCTATAGCCTTGGGGGGTGGGGCTGGCCAACTTCGTCCGCCGGACTCGGAATGGTGCGAGACTTTGCGAGGCGCCTCCGTGTACCAAAAATAGGCCGCGGGCACAGCCGCGCCCAAAAATACCCGCCCGAAGGCCGGGGCGCCAAGTTCGTCCAGCTGAAAAAGGCCACAAAAACGGGTGGGCTATAGCCTTGGGGGGTGGGGCTGGCCAACTTCGTCCGCCGGACTCGGAATGGCACGAGACTTCGTGAGGCGCCTACGTGTGCCAAAAATAGGCCGCGGGCACAGCCGCGCCCAAAAATAACCGCCCGAAGGCCGGGGAGCCAAGTTCGTCCAGCGGAAAAAGGCCACAAAAATGGGTGGGCTATAGCCTTGGGGGGTGGGGCTGGCCAACTTCGTCCGCCGGACTCGGAATGGTGCGAGACTTTGCGAGGCACCTCCGTGTACCAAAAATAGGCCGCGGGCACAGCCGCGCCCAAAAATACCCGCCCGAAGGCCGGGGCGCCAAGTTCGTCCAGCTGAAAAAGGCCACAAAAACGGGTGGGCTATAGCCTTGGGGGGTGGGGCTGGCCAACTTCGTACGCCGGACTAGGAATGGCGCGAGACTTTGCGAGGGGCCTCCGTGTGCCAAAAATAGGCTGCAGGCACAGCCGCACCCAAAAATAACCACCCGAAGGCCGGGGCGCCAAGTCTGTCCAGCGGAAAAAGGCCACAAAAACGGGGGGGCTATAGCCTTGGGGGGTGGGGCTGGCCTACTTCGTCCGCCGGACTCGGAATGGCACGAGACTTTACTAGGGTTCTCCGTGTGCAAAAAATAGGCCGTAGGCACAGCCGCACCCAAAAATAACCACCCGAAGGCCGGGGCGCCAAGTTCGTCCAGCGGAAAAAGGGCACAAAAACGGGTGGGCTATAGCCTTGGGGGGTGGGGCTGGCCAACTTCGTCCGCCGGACTGGGAATGGCGCGAGACTTTGCGGGGGGCCTCCATGTGCCAAAAATAGGCCGCAGGCAGAGCCGCACCCAAAAATAACCACCCGAAGGCCGGGGCGCCAAGTTCGTCCAGCGGAAAAAGGCCACAAAAACGGGTGGGCTATAGCCTTGGGGGGTGGGGCTGGCAAACTTCGTCCGCCGGACTCGGAATGGCACGAGACTTTGCGAGGGGCCTCCGTGCGCTAAAAGTAGGCCGCGGGCACAGCCGCGCCTAAAAATAACCACCCGAAGGCCGGGGCGCCAAGTTCGTCCAGCGGAAAAAGGGCACAAAAACGGGTGGGCTATAGAAGTGGGGGGTGGGGCTGGCCAACTTCGTCCGCTGGAGTCGGAATGGCATGAGACTTTGCGAGGGGCCTCCGTGTGCGAAAAATAGGCCGCAGGCACAGCCGCACCCAAAAATAACTGCCCGAAGGCCGGGGCGCCAAGTCTGTCCAGCGGAAAAAGGCCACAAAAACGGGTGGGCAATAGCCTTGGGGTGTGGGGCTGGCCAACTTCGTCCGCCGGACTCGGATTGGTGCGACACTTTGCGAGGGGCCTCCGTGTGCCAAAAAAGGGCCGCGGGCACAGCCGCTCCCAAAAATAACCGCCCGAAGGCCGGGGAGCCAAGTTCGTCCAGCGGAAAAAGGCCACAAAAACGGGTGGGCTATAGCCTTGGGGGGTGGGGCTGGCCAACTTCGTCCGCCGGACTCGGAATGGTGCGAGACTTTGCGAGGCACCTCCGTGTACCAAAAATAGGCCGCGGGCACAGCCGCGCCCAAAAATACCCGCCCGAAGGCCGGGGCGCGGCTGTTCGTCCAGCGGAAAAATGGCCAAAAAACGGGTGGGCTATAGCCTTGGGGGGAGGGGCTGGCCAACTTCGTCCGCCGGACTCGGAATGGCGCGAGACTTTGCGAGCGGCCTCCGCGTGCCAAAAATAGGCCGAGGACATAGCCGCGCCCAAAAATAACCGCCCGAAGGCCAGGGCGCCAAGTTCGTCCAGCGGAAAAATGGCCAAAAAACGGGTGGGCTATAGCCTTGGGGGGAGGGGCTGGCCAACTTCGTCCGCCGGACTCGGAATGGGGCGAGACTTTGCGAGCGGCCTCCGCGTGCCAAAAATAGGCCACGGGCACAGCCGCGCCCAAAAATAACCACCCGAAGGTCGGCGCGCCCAAACCCCCCCGTGTGACAAAAATAGGCCACAGACCCAGCCGCGCCCAAAAATTCCCGCCCGAAGGCCTGGGCGCCAAGTTCGTCCAGCGGAAAAAGGCCACAAAAACGGGTGGGCTACAGCCTTGGGGGGTGGGGCTAGCCAACTTCGTCCGACGGACTCGGAATGGCGCGGGACTTTACGAGGCACCTCCGTGTGCAAAAAATAGGCCACGGGCACAGCCGCGCCCAAAAATACCTGCCCGAAGGCCGGGGCGCCAAATTCATCCAGCGGAAAAAGGCCACAAAAACGAGTGGGCTATAGCCTTGGGGGGTGGGGCTGGCCAACTTCGTCCGCCGGACTCGGAATGGCGCGCGACTTTGCGAGGCGCCTCCGTATGCCAAAAATAGGCCGCACGCACAGCCGCGCCCAAAAATACACGCCCGAAGGCCGGGGCGCCTAGTTCGCCCAGCGGAAAAAGGCCACAAAAACGGGTAGGCTATGTCCTTGGGCGTTGGGGCTGGCCAACTTCGTCCGCCGGACTCGGAATGGCACGCGACTTTGCGAGGCGCCTCCGTATGCCAAAAATAGGCCGCGCGCACAGCCGCGCACAAAAATACCCGCCCGAAGGCCGGGGCGCCAAGTTCGTCCAGCGGAAAAAGGCTACAAAAACGGGTAGGCTATAGCCTTCGTGGTGGGCGCGGGCGAAGTTCGTCCGCCGGACTCGGAATGGGGCGAGACTTTGCTTGGCGCCTCCGTGTGCCAAAAATAGGCCGCGGTCACAGCCGCGCCCAAAAATACCCGCCCGAAGGCCGGGGCGCCAAGTTCGTCCAGCGGAAAAAGGCCACAAAAACGGGTGGGCTATGTCCTTGGGCGTTGCGGCTGGCCAACTACGTCCGCCGGACTCGGAATGGTGCGAGACTTTGCGAGGCGCCTCCGTGTGCCAAAAATCGTCCGTGGGTACAGCCGCGCCCAAAAATTCCAGCCCGAAGGCCGGGGCGCCAAGTTCGTCCAGCGGAAAAAGGCCACAAAAACGGGTGGGCTATAGCCTTGGAGGGTGGGGCTGGCCGACTTCGTCCGCCGGACTCGGAATGGCGCGAGACTGTGCGAGGCACCTCCGTGTGCCAAAAATAGGCCGCGCGCACAGCCGGGCCCAAACATACCCGCCCGAAGGCCGGGGCGCCAAGTTCGTCCATCGGAAAAAGGCCACAAAAACGGGTGAGCTATAGCCTTGGGCGTTGGTGCTGGCCAACTTCGTCCGCCGGACTCGGAATGGCGCGAGAATTTGCGAGGTGCCTCCGTGTCCCAAAAATTGGCCGCGGGCACAGCCTCGCCCAAAAATACCCGCCCGAAGGCCGGGGTACAAGTTCGTCCATCGGAAAAAGGCCACAAAAACGGGTGGGCTATAGCCTTGGGGGGTGGGGCTGGCCACCTTCGTCCGCCGGACTCGGAATGGTGCGAGACTTTGCGAGGCGCCTCCGTGTACCAAAAATACACCTTGGGCACAGCCGCGCCCAAAAATACCCACCCGAAGGCCGGGGCGCCAAGTTCGTCCAGCGGAAAAATGGCCAAAAAACGGGTGGGCTATAGCCTTGGGGGGAGGGGCTGGCCAACTTCGTCCGCCGGACTCGGAATGGGGCGAGACTTTGCGAGCGGCCTCCGCGTGCCAAAAATAGGCCACGGGCACAGCCGCGCCCAAAAATTCCCGCCCGAAGGCCTGGGCGCCAAGTTCGTCCAGCGGAAAAAGGCCACAAAAACGGGTGGGCTACAGCCTTGGGGGGTGGGGCTAGCCAACTTCGTCCGACGGACTCGGAATGGCGCGGGACTTTACGAGGCACCTCCGTGTGCAAAAAATAGGCCACGGGCACAGCCGCGCCCAAAAATACCTGCCCGAAGGCCGGGGCGCCAAATTCATCCAGCGGAAAAAGGCCACAAAAACGAGTGGGCTATAGCCTTGGGGGGTGGGGCTGGCCAACTTCGTCCGCCGGACTCGGAATGGCGCGCGACTTTGCGAGGCGCCTCCGTATGCCAAAAATAGGCCGCACGCACAGCCGCGCCCAAAAATACACGCCCGAAGGCCGGGGCGCCTAGTTCGCCCAGCGGAAAAAGGCCACAAAAACGGGTAGGCTATGTCCTTGGGCGTTGGGGCTGGCCAACTTCGTCCGCCGGACTCGGAATGGCACGCGACTTTGCGAGGCGCCTCCGTATGCCAAAAATAGGCCGCGCGCACAGCCGCGCACAAAAATACCCGCCCGAAGGCCGGGGCGCCAAGTTCGTCCAGCGGAAAAAGGCTACAAAAACGGGTAGGCTATAGCCTTCGTGGTGGGCGCGGGCGACTTCGTCCGCCGGACTCGGAATGGCGCGAGAATTTGCGAGGTGCCTCCGTGTCCCAAAAATTGGCCGCGGGCACAGCCTCGCCCAAAAATACCCGCCCGAAGGCCGGGGTACAAGTTCGTCCATCGGAAAAAGGCCACAAAAACGGGTGGGCTATAGCCTTGGGGGGTGGGGCTGGCCACCTTCGTCCGCCGGACTCGGAATGGTGCGAGACTTTGCGAGGCGCCTCCGTGTACCAAAAATACACCTTGGGCACAGCCGCGCCCAAAAATACCCACCCGAAGGCCGGGGTGCCAAGTTCGTCCAGCGGAAAAAGGCCACAAAAACGGGTGGACTATAGCCTTGGGTGGTGGGGCTGGCCAGCTTCGTCCGCCGGACTCGGAATGGCGCGAGAATTTTTGAGGTGCCTCCGTGTGCCAAAAATAGGCCGCGGGCACAGCCGCGCCCAAAAATACACGCCCGAAGGCCGGGGCTCCAAGTTCGTTCAGCGGTAAAAGGCCACAAAAACGGGTGGGCTATAGCCTTGGGGGGTGGGGCTGGCCTACTTCGTCCACCGGACTTGGAATGGCGCGAGACTTTGCGAGGCACCTCCGTATACCAAAAATAGGCCGCGGGCACAGCCGCGCCCAAAAATACACGCCCGAAGGCCGGGGCGCCAAGTTCGTCCAGCGGTAAAAGGCCACAAAAACGGGTGGGCAGCCTTAGGGGGTGGGGCTGGCCCACTTCGTCCGCCGG
Source organism: Citrus sp. QX-2021 (assembly GCA_030444885.1). Classification (NCBI taxonomy): domain Eukaryota; kingdom Viridiplantae; phylum Streptophyta; class Magnoliopsida; order Sapindales; family Rutaceae; genus Citrus; species Citrus sp. QX-2021. The sequence continues at coordinate 384,102 of JAUJEF010000014.1, read as the reverse complement.
ACTCGGAATGGCGCGAGACTTTGCGAGACGGCTCCGTGTGCCAAAAATAGGCCGCGGAAACAGCCGCGCCCAAAAATTCGACCCCGAAGGCCGGGGCGCCAAGTTCGTCCAGCGGAAAAAGGCCACAAAAACGGGTGGGCTATAGCCTTGGGGGGTGGGGCTGGCCGATTTCGTCCGCCGGACTCGGAATGGCGTGAGACTTTGCGAGGCTCCTCCGTGTGCCAAAAATAGGCCGCGGGCACAGCCGGGCCCAAAAATACCCGCCCGAAGGCCGGGGCGCCAAGTTCGTCCATCGGAAAAAGGCCACAAAAACGGGTGGGCTATAGCCTTGGGGGGTGGGGCTGGCCAACTTCGTCCGCCGGACTAGGAATGGCGCGAGACTTTGCGAGGTGGCTCCGTGTGCCAAAAATAGGACGCGGGCACAGCCGCGCCCAAAAATATCCGCCCGAAGGCCGGGGCGCCAAGTTCGTCCAGCGGTAAAAGGCCACAAAAACGGGTGGGCTATAGCCTTGGGGGGTGGGGCGGGCCAACTTCGTCCGCCGGACTCGGAATGGCGCGAGACTCTGCGAGGCACCTCCGTATACCAAAAATAGGCCACGGGCACAGCCGCGCCCAAAAATACACGCCCGAAGGCCGGGGCGCCAAGTTCGTCCAGCGGTAAAAGGCCACAAAAACGGGTGGGCTATAGCCTTGGGGGGTGGGGCGGGCCAACTTCGTCCGCCGGACTTGGAATGGCGTGAGACTCTGCGAGGCACCTCAGTGTGCCAAAAATAGGCCGCGGGCAAAGCCGCGTCCAAAAATACCCTCCCGAAGGCCGGGGCGCCAAGTTCGTCCAGCGGAAAAAGGCCACAAAAACGGGTGGGCTATAGCCTTGGGGGGTGGGGCTGGCCAACTTTGTCCGCCGGACTCGGAATGGCGCGAGACTCTGCAAGGCACCTCCGTGTGCCAAAAATAGGCCGCGGGCACAGCCGCGCCCTGAAATACCCACCCGAAGGCCGGGGCGCCAAGTTCGTCCAGCGGAAAAAGGCCACAAAAACGGGTGGGGCTATACCCTTGGGGAGTGGGGCCGGCCGACTTCGTCCGCCGGACTCGGAATGGCGCGAGACTTTGCGAAGTGCCTCCTTGTGCCAAAAATAGGCCGCGGGAACAGCCGCGCCCTAAAATACCCGCCCGAAGGCCGGGGCGCCAAGTTCGTCCAGCGGAAAAAGACCACAAAAACGGGTGGGCTATACCCTTGGGGGGTGGGGCTGGCAAAGTCGCCGCCGTGTGCCAAAAATAGGCCGCGGGCTCAGCCGCGCCCAAAAATAACCCCCCAAAGGCCGGGGCGCCAAGTTCGTCCATCGGAAAAATGGCCAAAAAGCGGGTGGGCTATAGCCTTGGGGGGAGGGGCTGGCGAACTTCGTCCGCCGGACTCGGAATGGGGCGAGATTTTGCGAACGGCCTCCGCATGCCAAAAATAGGCCGCGGGCACAGCCGCGCCAAAAAATAACCACCCGAAGGCCGGGGCGCCAAGTTCGTCCAGCGGAAAAATGTCCAAAAAACGGGTGGGCTATAGCCTTGGGGGGAGGGGCTGGCCAACTTCGTCCGCCGGACTCGGAATGGGGCGAGACTTTGCGAGTGCCCTCCGCGTGCCAAAAATAGGCCGCGGGCACAGCCGCGCCCAAAAATAACCCCCGAAGGCCGGGGCTCCAAGTTCGTCCATCGGAAAAATGGCCAAAAAATGGGTGGGCTATAGCCTTGGGGGGACGGGCTGGCCAACTTCATCTGCCGGACTCGGAATGGGGCGAGACTTTGCGAGCGGCCTCCGCGTGCCAAAACTAGGCCACGGGCACAGCCGCGTCCAAAAATAACCACCCGAAGGTCGACGCGCCCAAACCCCCCAGCGGAAAAATGGCCAATAAACGGGTGGGCTATAGCCTTGGGGGGAGGGGCAGGCCAACTTCGTCCGCCGCACTTGGAATGGGGTGACACTTTGCGAGCGGCCTCCGTGTACCAAAAATAAGCAGCGGGCACAGCGGCGCCCAAAAATAACTTTCCGAAGAACGGGGCGCCAATTTCGTCCAGCGGAAAAATGGCCAAAAAACGGGTGGGCTATAGCCTTGGGGGGAGGGGCTGGCCCACTTCGTCCGCCGGACTCAGAATGGGGCGAGACTTTGCGAACGGCCTCCGCGTGCCAAAAATAGGCCGCGGGCACAGCCGTACCCAAAACTAACCACCCGAAGGCCGGGGCGCCAAGTTCGTCCAGCGGAAAAATGGCCAAAAAATGGGTGGGCTATAGCCTAGGGCGGAGGGGCTGGCCCACTTCGTCCGCCGGACTCGGAATGGGGCGAGACTTTGCGAGTGCCCTCCGCGTGCCAAAAATAGGCCGCGGGCACAGCCGCGCCCAAAAATAACCCCCGAAGGCCGCGGCGCCAAGTTCGTCCATCGGAAAAATGGCCAAAAAACGGGTGGGCTATAGCCTTGGGGGGAGGGGCTGGCCAACTTCATCCGCCGGTCTCGGAATGGGGCGAGACTTTGCGAGCAGCCTCCATGTGCCAAAAATAGGCCGCGGGCTCAGCCACGCCCAAAAATAACAGCCCGAAGGTCGGGGCGCCCAAACCCCCCAGCGGAAAAATGGCCAAAAAACGGGTGGGCTATAGCCTTGGGGCGACGGGCTGGCCAACTTCATCTGCCGGACTCGGAATGGGGCGAGACTTTGCGAGCGGCCTCCGCGTGCCAAAACTAGGCCACGGGCACAGCCGCGCCCAAAAATAACCGCCCGAAGGTCGACGCGCCCAAACCCCCCAGCGGAAAAATGGCCAATAAACGGGTGGGCTATAGCCTTGGGGGGAGGGGCAGGCCCACTTCGTCCGCCGCACTTGGAATGGGGTGACACTTTCCGAGCGGCCTCCGTGTACGAAAAATAAGCCGCGGGCACAGCGGCGCCAAAAATAACTTTCCGAAGGCCGGGGCGCCAATTTCGTCCAGCGGAAAAATGGACAAAAAACGGGTGGGCTATAGCCTTGGGGGGAGGGGCTGGCCCACTTCGTCCGCCGGACTCAGAATGGGGCGACACTTTGCGAACGGCCTCCGCGTGCCAAAAATAGGCCGCGGGCACAGCCGCACCCAAAACTAACCACCCGAAGGCCGGGGCGCCAAGTTCGTCCAGCGGAAAAATGGCCAAAAAATGGGTGGGCTATAGCCTAGGGCGGAGGGGCTGGCCCACTTCGTCCGCCGGACTCGGAATGGGGTGAGACTTTGTGAGTGCCCTCCGCGTGCCAAAAATAGGCCGCGGGCACAGCCGCGTCCAAAAATAACCCCCGAAGGCCGGGGCGCCAAGTTCGTCCAGCGGAAAAATGGCCAAAAAACGGGTGGGCTATAGCCTTGGGGGGAGGGGCTGGCCCACTTCGTCCGCCGGTCTCAGAATGGGGCGAGACTTTACGAGCGGCCTCCGCGTGCCAAAAATAGGCCGCGGGCACAGCCGCATCCAAAAATAACCCCCCGAAGGTCGTTGCGCCCAAACCCCCCAGCGGAAAAATGGCCAAAAAACGGGTGGGCTATAGCCTTGGGGGGAGGGGCTGGCCCACTTCGTCCGCCGGACTCAGAATGGGACGAGACTTTGCGAGCGGCCTCCGCGTGCCAAAAATAGGCCGCGGTCACAGCCGCGCCCAAAAATAACCGCCCGAAGGCCGGGGCGCCATGTTCGTCCAGCGGAAAAATGGCCATAAAACGGGTGGGCTAGAGCCTTGGGGGGAGGGGCTGGCCAACTTCGTCCGCCGGACTCGGAATGGGGCGAGACTTTGCGAGCGGCCTCTGCGTGCCAAAAATAGGCCGCGGCCACAGCCGCGCCCAAAAATAACCGCCCGAAGGCCGGGGCGCCAAGTTCGTCCAGCGGAAAAATGGCCAAAAAAACGGGTGGGCTATAGCCTTGGGGGGAGGGGCTGGCCAACTTCGTCCGCCGGACTCGGAATGGGGCGAGACATGGCGAGCGGCCTCCGTGTGCCAAAAATAGGCCCCGGGCACAGCCGCGCCAAAAAATAACCGCCCGAAGGCCGGGGCGCTAAGTTCGTCCAGCGGAAGAAGGCCATAAAAACGGGTGGGCTATAGCCTTGGGGGGTGGGGCAGGCCAACTTCGTCCGCCGGACTCGGAATGGCGCGAGACTTTGCGAGCGGCCTCCGTGTGCCAAAAATAGGCCCCAGGCACAGGCACACCCTAAAATTACCTCCCGAAGGCCAGGGCAACAAGTTCGTTCAGCGGAAAAAGGCCACAAAAACGGGTGGGCTATAGCCTTGGGGGGTGGGGCTGGCCAACTTCTTCCGCCGGACTCGGAATGGCGCGAGACTTTGCGAGCGGCCTCCGTGTGCCAAAAATAGGCCCCGGGCACAGCCGCAACCAAAAATAACCGCCCGAAGGCCGGGGCGCCAAGTTCGTCCGGCGGAAAAAGGCCACAAAAACGGGTGGGCTAAAGCCTTAGGGGGTGGGGCTGGCCACCTTCGTCCGCCGGACTCGGAATGGCGCGAGACTTTGCGAGCGGCCTCCGTGTGAAAAAAAGAGGCCCCTGGCACAGCCGCGCCCAAAAATAACCGCCCGAAGGCCGGGGCGCCAAGTTAGTCCAGCGGAAAAAGGCCACAAAAACGGGTGGGCTATAGCCTTGGGGTGTGGGGCTGGCCAACTTCGTCCGCCGGACTCGGAATGGCGCGAGACTTTGCGAGCGGCCTCCGTGTGCCAAAAATAGGTCCCGGGCACAGCCGCTCCCAAAAATAACCGCCCGAAGGCCGGGGCGCCAAGTTCGTCCAGCGGAAAAAGGCCACAAAAACGGGTGGGCAATAGCCTTGGGGGGTGGGGCTGGCCAACTTCGTCCGCCGGACTCGGAATGGCGCGAGACTTTGCGAGCGGCCTCCGTATGCCATAAATAGGCCCCGGGAACTGTCGCGCCCAAAAATAACCGCACGAAGGCCGCGGCGCCAAGTTCGTCAAGCGGAAGAAGGCCATAAAAACGGGTGGGCTATAGCCTTGGGGGGTGGGGCAGGCCAACTTCGTCCGCCGGACTCGGAATGGCGCGAGACTTTGCGAGCGGCCTCCGTGTGCCAAAAATAGGCCCCGGGCACAGGCACACCCTAAAATAACCGCCCGAAGGCCGGGGCGCGACGTTCGTCCAGCGGAAAAAGGCCACAAAAACGGGTGGGCTATAGCCTTGGGGGATGGGGCTGGCCTACTTCGTCCGCCGGACTCGGAATGGCGCGAGACTTTGCAAGGTGCCTCCGTATGCCAAAAATAGGCCCCGGGCACAGCCGCGCCCAAAAATAACCTCCCGAAGGCCAGGGCAGCAAGTTCGTTCAGCGGAAAAAGGCCACAAAAACGGGTGGGCTATAGCCTTGGGGGGTGGGGCTGGCCAACTTCTTCCGCCGGACTCGGAATGGCGCGAGACTTTGCGAGCGGCCTCCGTGTGCCAAAAATAGGCCCCGGGCACAGCCGCGACCAAAAATAACCACCCAAAGGTCGGGGCGCCAAGTTCGTCCGGCGGAAAAAGGCCACAAAAACGGGTGGGCTAAAGCCTTGGGGGGTGGGGCTGGCCACCTTCGTCCGCCGGACTCAGAATGGCGCGAGACTTTGCGAGCGGCCTCCGTGTGAAAAAAATAGGCCCCTGGCACAGCCGCGCCCAAAAATAACCGCCCGAAGGCCGGGGCGCCAAGTTAGTCCAGCGGAAAAAGGCCACAAAAACGGGTGGGCTATAGCCTTGGGGTGTGGGGCTGGCCAACTTCGTCCGCCGGACTCGGAATGGCGCGAGACTTTGTGAGTGGCCTCCGTGTGCCAAACATAGGCCCCAGTCACAGCCGCGCCCAAAAATAACCGCCCGAAGGCCGGGACGCCAAGTTCGTCCAGTGGAAAAAGGCCACAAAAACGGGTGGGCAATAGCCTTGGGGGGTGGGGCTGGCCAACTTCGTCCGCCGGACTCGGAATGGCGCGAGACTTTGCGAGCAGCCTCCGTGTGCCAAAAATAGGCTCTGGGTACAGCCGCTCCCAAAAATAACCGCCCGAAGGCCGGGGCGCCAAGTTCGTCCAGCGGAAAAAGGCCACAAAAAACGGGTGGGCTATAGCCTTGGGGGGTGGGGCTGGCCAACTTCGTCCGCAGGACACGGAATGGCGCGAGACTTTGCGAGCGGCCTCCGTATGCCATAAATAGGCCCCGGGAACTGCCGCGCCCAAAAATAACCGCACGAAGGCCGCGGCGCCAAGTTCGTCCAGCGGAAAAAGGCCACAAAAAATGGGTGGGCTATAGCCTTGGGGGGTGGGGCTGGCCAATTTCGTCCGCCGGACTCGGAATGGCGCGAGACTTTGCGAGTGGCCTCCGTGTGCCGAAAATAGGACCCGGGCACAGCCGCGCTAAAAATTAACAGCCTGAAGGCCGGGGCACCATGTTCGTCCAGCGGAAAAAGGCCACAAAAACGGGTGGGCTATAGCCTTGGGGGGTGGGGCTGGCCAACTTTGTCCGCCGGACTCGGAATGGCGCGAGACTTTGCGAGCGGCCTCCGTGTGCCAAAAGTAGGCCCCGGGCACAGCCGCACTAAAAAATAACAGCCCGAAGGCCGGGGCGCCAAGTTCGTCCAGCGGAAAAAGGGCACAAAAACGGGTGGGCTATAGCCTTGGGGGGTGGGGCTGGCCGACTTCGTCCGCCGGACTCGGAATGGCGCGAGACTTCGCGAGCGGCCTCCGTGTGATAAAAATAGGCCCCGGGCACAGCCGCGCCTAAAAATAACCGCCCGAAGGCCGGGGCGCCAAGTTCGTCCAGCGGAAAAAGGCCACAAAAACAGGTGGGCTATAGCCTTGGGGGGTGGGGCTGGCCAACTTCGTCCGCAGGACACGGAATGGCGCGAGGCTTTGCGAGCGGCCTCCGTATGCCATAAATAGGCCCCGGGAACTGCCGCGCCCAAAAATAACCGCACGAAGGCCGCGGCGCCAAGTTCGTCAAGCGGAAGAAGGCCATAAAAACGGGTGGGCTATAGCCTTGGGGGGTGGGGCAGGCCAACTTCGTCCGCCGGACTCGGAATGGCGCGAGACTTTGCGAGCGGCCTCCGTGTGCCAAAAATAGGCCCCGGGCACAGGCACACCCTAAAATAACCGCCCGAAGGCCGGGGCGCGACGTTCGTCCAGCGGAAAAAGGCCACAAAAACGGGTGGGCTATAGCCTTGGGGGATGGGGCTGGCCTACTTCGTCCGCCGGACTCGGAATGGCGCGAGACTTTGCAAGGTGCCTCCGTATGCCAAAAATAGGCCCCGGGCACAGCCGCGCCCAAAAATAACCTCCCGAAGGCCAGGGCAGCAAGTTCGTTCAGCGGAAAAAGGCCACAAAAACGGGTGGGCTATAGCCTTGGGGGGTGGGGCTGGCCAACTTCTTCCGCCGGACTCGGAATGGCGCGAGACTTTGCGAGCGGCCTCCGTGTGCCAAAAATAGGCCCCGGGCACAGCCGCGACCAAAAATAACCACCCGAAGGCCGGGGCGCCAAGTTCGTCCGGCGGAAAAAGGCCACAAAAACGGGTGGGCTAAAGCCTTGGGGGGTGGGGCTGGCCACCTTCGTCCGCCGGACTCGGAATGGCGCGAGACTTTGCGAGCGGCCTCCGTGCGAAAAAAATAGGCCCCTGGCACAGCCGCGCCCAAAAATAACCGCCCGAAGGCCGGGGCGCCAAGTTAGTCCAGCGGAAAAAGGCCACAAAAACGGGTGGGCTATAGCCTTGGGGTGTGGGGCTGGCCAACTTCGTCCGCCGGACTCGGAATGGCGCGAGACTTTGTGAGTGGCCTCCGTGTGCCAAAAATAGGCCCCGGTCACAGCCGCGCCCAAAAATAACCGCCCGAAGGCCGGGGCGCCAAGTTCGTCCAGTGGAAAAAGGCCACAAAAACGGGTGGGCAATAGCCTTGGGGGGTGGGGCTGGCCAACTTCGTCCGCCGGACTCGGAATGGCGCGAGACTTTGCGAGCAGCCTCCGTGTGCCAAAAATAGGCTCTGGGTACAGCCGCTCCCAAAAATAACCGCCCGAAGGCCGGGGCGCCAAGTTCGTCCAGCGGAAAAAGGCCACAAAAAACGGGTGGGCTATAGCCTTGGGGGGTGGGGCTGGCCAACTTCGTCCGCAGGACACGGAATGGCGCGAGACTTTGCGAGCGGCCTCCGTATGCCATAAATAGGCCCCGGGAACTGCCGCGCCCAAAAATAACCGCACGAAGGCCGCGGCGCCAAGTTCGTCCAGCGGAAAAAGGCCACAAAAAACGGGTGGGCTATAGCCTTGGGGGGTGGGGCTGGCCAACTTCGTCCGCCGGACTCGGAATGGCGCGAGACTTTGCGAGTGGCCTCCGTGTGCCGAAAATAGGACCCGGGCACAGCCGCGCTAAAAATTAACAGCCCGAAGGCCGGGGCACCATGTTCGTCCAGCGGAAAAAGGCCACAAAAACGGGTGGGCTATAGCCTTGGGGGGTGGGGCTGGCCAACTTTGTCCGCCGGACTCGGAATGGCGCGAGACTTTGCGAGCGGCCTCCGTGTGCCAAAAATAGGCCCCGGACACAGCCGCACTAAAAAATAACAGCCCGAAGGCCGGGGCGCCAAGTTCGTCCAGCGGAAAAAGGGCACAAAAACGGGTGGGCTATAGCCTTGGGGGGTGGGGCTGGCCGACTTCGTCCGCCGGACTCGGAATGGCGCGAGACTTCGCGAGCGGCCTCCGTGTGATAAAAATAGGCCCCGGGCACAGCCGCGCCTAAAAATAACCGCCCGAAGGCCGGGGCGCCAAGTTCGTCCAGCGGAAAAAGGCCACAAAAACAAGTGGGCTATAGCCTTGGGGGGTGGGACTGGCCAACTTCGTCCGCCGGACTCGGAATGGCGCGAGACTTTGCGAGTGGCCTCCGTGTGCCGAAAATAAGCCCCGGGCACAGCCGCGCTAAAAAATAACAGCCCGAAGGCCGGGGCGCCGAGTTCGTCCAGCGGAAAAAGGCCACAAAAACGGGTGGGCTATAGCCTTGGGGGGTGGGGCTGGCCAACTTCGTCCGCCGGTCTTGGAATGGCGCGAGACTTCGTTAGCGGCCTCCGTGTGCTAAAAATAGGCCCCGGGCACAGCCGCGCCTAAAAATAACCGCCCGATGGCCGGGGCGCCAAATTCGTCCAGCGGAAAAAGGCCACAAAAACGGGTGGGCTATAGCCTTGGGGTTGGGTCTGGCCGACTTCGTCCGCCGGACTCGGAATGGCGCGAGACTTTGCGAGCGGCCTCCGTGTGCCAAAAGTAGGCCCCGGGCACAGACGCGCCCAAAAATAACCGCCCGAAGGCCGGGCCGCCGAGTTCGTCCAGCGGAAAAAGGCCACAAAAACGGGTGGGCTATAGCCTTGGGGGGTGGGGCTGGCCTACTTCGTCTGCCGGACTCGGAATGGCGCGAGACTTTGCGAGCGGCCTCCGTGTGCTAAAAATAGTCCCCGGGCACAGCCGCGCCCAAAAATAAACTGCCCGAAGGCCAGGGCGCCAAGTTCGTCCAGCGGAAAAAGGGCACAAAAACGGGTGGGCTATAGCCTTGGGGGGTGGGGCTGGCCAACTTCGTCCGCCGGACTTGGAATGGCGCGAGACTTCGCGAGTGGCCTCCGTGTGATAAAAATAGGCCCCGGGCACAGCCGCGCCCAAAAATAACCGCCCGAAGGCCGGTGCGCGAAGTTCGTCCAGCGGAAAAAGGCCACAAAAACGGGTGCGCTATATCCTTGGGGGGTTGGGCCGGCCAACTTCGCCCGCCGGACTCAGAATGGCGCGAGACTTTGCGAGCGGCCTCCGTGTGCCAAAAATAGGCCCCGGGCACAGCCAAAACCAAAAATAACCGCCCGAAGGCCGGGGCGCCAAGTTCGTCCGGCGGAAAAAGGCCACAAAAACGGGTGGGCTAAAGCCTTAGGGGGTGGGGCTGGCCAACTTCGTCCGCCGGACTTGGAATGGCGCGAGACTTCGCGAGCGGCCTCCGTGTGCTAAAAATAGGCCCCGGGCACAGCCGCGCCTAAAAATAACCGCCCGAAGGCCGGGGCGCCAAGTTCGTCCAGCGGAAAAAGGGCACAAAAACGGGTGGGCTATAGCCTTGGGGGGTGGGGCTGGCCAACTTCGTCCGCCGGACTTGGAATGGCGTGAGACTTCGCGAGCGGCCTCCGTGTGCTAAAAATAGGCCCCGGGCACAGCCGCGCCTAAAAATAACCGCCCGATGGCCGGGGCGCCAAATTCCTCCAGCGGAAAAAGGCCACAAAAACGGGTGGGCTATAGCCTTGGGGGTTGGGTCTGGCCGACTTCGTCCGCCGGACTCGGAATGGCGCGAGACTTTGCGAGCGGCCTCCGTGTGCCAAAAGTAGGCCCCGAGCACAGACGCGCCCAAAAATGACCGCCCGAAGGCCGGGCCGCCGAGTTCGTCCAGCGGAAAAAGGCCACAAAAACGGGTGGGCTATAGCCTTGGGGGGTGGGGCTGGCCTACTTCGTCTGCCGGACTCGGAATGGCGCGAGACTTTGCGAGCGGCCTCCGTGTGCTAAAAATAGGCCCCGGGCACAGCCGCGCTCAAAAATAACCGCCCGAAGGCCGGGGCGCCAAGTTCGTCCAGCGGAAAAAGGGCACAAAAACGGGTGGGCTATAGCCTTGGGGGGTGGGGCTGGCCAACTTCGTCCGCCGGACTTGGAATGGCGCGAGACTTCGCGAGTGGCCTCCGTGTGATAAAAATAGGCCCCGGGCACAGCCGCGCCCAAAAATAACCGCCCGAAGGCCGGTGCGCGAAGTTCGTCCAGCGGAAAAAGGCCACAAAAACGGGTGCGCTATATCCTTGGGGGGTTGGGCCGGCCAACTTCGCCCGCCGGACTCAGAATGGCGCGAGACTTTGCGAGCGGCCTCCGTGTGCCAAAAATAGGCCCCGGGCACAGCCACAACCAAAAATAACCGCCCGAAGGCCGGGGCGCCAAGTTCGTCCGGCGGAAAAAGGCCACAAAAACGGGTGGGCTAAAGCCTTAGGGGGTGGGGCTGGCCAACTTCGTCCGCCGGACTTGTAATGGCGCGAGACTTCGCGAGCGGCCTCCGTGTGCTAAAAATAGGCCCCGGGCACAGCCGCGCCTAAAAATAACCGCCCGAAGGCCGGGGCGCCAAGTTCGTCCAGCGGAAAAAGGGCACAAAAACGGGTGGGCTATAGCCTTGGGGGGTGGGGCTGGCCGACTTCGTCCGCCGGACTCGGAATGGCGCGAGACTTCGCGAGCGGCCTCCGTGTGATAAAAATAGGCCCCGGGCACAGCCGCGCCTAAAAATAACCGCCCGAAGGCCGGGGCGCCAAGTTCGTCCAGCGGAAAAAGGCCACAAAAACAGGTGGGCTATAGCCTTGGGGGGTAGGACTGGCCAACTTCGTCCGCCGGACTCGGAATGGCGCGAGACTTTGCGAGTGGCCTCCGTGTGCCGAAAATAGGCCCCGGGCACAGCCGCGCTAAAAAATAACAGCCCGAAGGCCGGGGCGCCGAGTTCGTCCAGCGGAAAAAGGCCACAAAAAACGGGTGGGCTATAGCCTTGGGGGGTGGGGCTGGCCAATTTCGTCCGACGGACTCGGAATGGCGCGAGACTTTGCAAGCGGCCTCCGTGTGCCAAAAATAGTCCCCGGGCACAGCCGCGCCCAAAAATAACCGCCCGATGGCCGGGGCGCCAAGTTCGTCCAGCGGAAAAAGGCCACAAAAACGGGTGGGCTATAGCCTGGGGGGGTGGGGCTGGCCAACTTCGTCCGCCGGACTCGGAATGGCGCGAGACTTTGCGAGCTACCTCCGTGTGCTAATAATAGGCCCCGGACACAGCCGCGCCCAAAAATAACCACCCGAAGGCCGGGGCGCCATGTTCGTCCAGCGGAAAAAAGGCCACAACAACGGGTGGGCTATAGCCTTGGGGGGTGGGGCTGGCCAATTTCGTCCGCCGGACTCGGAATGCCGCGAGACTTTGCGAACGGCCTCCGTGTGCTAAACATAGGCCCCGGGCACAGCCGCGCCCAAAAATAACCACCCGAAGGCCGGGGCGCCATGTTCGTCCAGCGGAAAAAAGGCCACAAAAACGGGTGGGCTATAGCCTTGGGGGGTGGGGCTGGCCAACTTCGTCCGCCGGACTCGGAATGGCGCGAGACATTGAGAGCGGCCTCCGTGTGCCAAAAATAGGCCCCGGGCACAGCTGCGGCCAAAAATAACTGCCCGAAGGCCGGGGCGCCAAGCTCGTCCAGCGGAAAAAGGCCAAAAAAACGGGTGGGCTATAGCCTTGGGGGGTGGGGCTGGCCAACTTTGTCCGCCGGACTCGGAATGGCGCGAGACTTTGTGAGCGGCCCCGTGTGCCAAAAATAGGACCCAGGCACAGCCGCGCCCAAAAAAAACCGCCTGAAGGCCGGGGCGCCAAGTTCGTCCAGCAGAAAAAGGCCACAAAAACGGGTGGGCTATAGCCTTGGGGGGTGGGGCTGGCCAACTTTGTCCGCCGGACTCGGAATGGCGCGAGACTTTGCGGGCGGCCCCCGTGTGGCAAAAATAGGACCCAGGCACAGCCACACCCAAAAAAAACCGCCTGAAGGCCGGGGCGCCAAGTTCGTCCAGCGGAAAAAGGCCACAAAAACGGGTGGGCTATAGCCTTGGGGGGTGGGGCTGGCCAACTTCGTCCGCCGGACTCGGAATGGCGCGAGACTTTGCGAGCGGGCTCCGTGTGCCAAAAATAGGCCCCGGGCACAGCCGCGCCCAAAAATAACCGCCCGAAGGCCGGGGCGCCAAGTTCGTCCAGCGGAAAAATGCCACAAAAAAGGGTGGGCTATAGCCTTGGGCGGTGGGGCTGGCCAACTTCGTCCGCCGGACTCGGAATGGCGCGAGACTTTGCCAGCGGCCTCCACGTGCCAAAAATAGGCCCCGGGCACAGCCGCGCCCAAAAATAACCGCCCGAAGGCCGGGGCGCCAAGTTCGTCCAGCGGATAATGGCCACAAAAACGGGTGGGCTATATCCTTGGGGGGTGTGGCTGGCCAACTTCGTCCGCCGGACTCGGAATGACGTGAGACTTTGCGAGCGGCCTCCGTGTGCCAAAAATAGGCCCCGGGCACAGCCGTACCCAAAAATAACCGCCCGAAGGCCGGGGCGCCAGGTCGTCCAGCGGAAAAAGGCCACAAAAACGGGTGGGCTATAGCCTTGGGGGGTGGGGCTGGCCAACTTCGTCCGCCGGGCTCGGACTGGCGCGAGACATTGCGAGCGGCCTCCGTGTGCCAAATATAGGCCCCAGGCTCCCCCGTTCCCAAATAATAACACCCGACGGGCGGGGGGCAAAGTTCGTCCAGCGGAAAAAGGCCACAAAAACGGGTGGGCTATCGCCTTGGGGGGTGGGGCTGGCCAACCAAATCCGTCGGACTCGGAATGGCGCGAGACTTAGCGATACATCTCCGTGTGCCAAAAATAGGCAGCGGGCACAGCCGCACCAAAAATACCCACCGGAAGGTCGGGGCCCCAAGTTCGTCCAGCGGAAAATGGCCACAAAACCGGGTGGGCTATAGCCTTGGGGGGTGGGGCTGGCCCCGTCCGCCCGGACTTGGAATGGCCCGAGACTGCGAGGCGCCTCCGTGTGTCAAAAATAGGAAGCCCAGGCACAGCCGCGCCCAAAAATACCCGCCGAAGGCCGGAGCGCCATGTTCGTCCAGCGGAAAATGGCCACAAAAGCAGGTGGGCTATAGCCTTGGGGGTGGGGCTGGCCAACCGTTCGCGGACTCGAATGGCGCGAGACTTTGTGGCGCCTCCGTGTGCCAAAAATAGGGGCGTGAGAGCGGCGCTGCCAAAAATACTCCGCCCGAAGGCAGGCGCCAACTCGTCCGCCGGACTCGGAATGGGCGATACTGCAGCGGCCGGCCTCCACGTGCCAAAAATAGGCCGCGAGCAACGCCGCGCTAAAAATAACACCCCGAAGGTCAAGGCGCACCCAAACCCCCTGCGGAAAAATGGCCAAAAGCGGGTTGGCTATAGCCTTGGGGGGAGGGGCTGGCCAACACCGTCCGCCGGACTCGGAATGGGGCGACCCTGCGCGAGCGGCCTCCGCGTGCCAAAAATAGGCATCGGGCACAGCCGCTCCCAAAAATAACCCCCCGAAGGCCGGGGCCCGAAGTTCGTCCAGCGGAAAAATGGCCAAAAGCGGAGGCTATAGCCTTGGGGGGGGACTGGCCAAGCGCCGTCCGCCGGACTCGAATGGGGCGAGACTGCGAGTGGCCTCCGCGTGCCGAAAATAAGCCCGGCACAGCCTTAAAAATAAAGCCCGAAGGCCGGGCGCCAGTTCCCCAGCGGAAAAATGGCCATGGTGGGCTATAGCCTTGGGGGTGGGAGCTGGCGCTTCGCCCGCCCGGTCTTGGAATGGCGCGAGACCGTTAGCGGCCTCCGTGTGCTAAAAAAATAGGCCCAGGCACAATAAGCGTCCCTAAAAATAACAGCCGATGGCAGGGCGCCAAGTGCGTCCAGCGGAAGAAGGCCACAAAAGCATGTGGGCTATAGCCTTGGGGTTGGAGTCAAGCCGACTTCGTCCGCCGGACTCGGAATGCCGCGAGACTTTGCGAGCGGCCTCCGTGTGCCAAAGAAGTAGGCCCCGGGCACAGACGCGCCAAAATAACCGCCCGAAGGCCGGGCCGCCGAGTTCGCCCAGCGGAAAAAAGGCCACAAAAACGGGTGGGCTATAGCCTTGGGGGCGGGGCTGGCCTACTGGGCCTCGCCGGACTCGGAATGGCGCGAGACTGCGCGCGGCTGGCCCGTGTGCTAAAATAGTCCCGGGCACAGCCGCGCCCAAAAATAAACTGCCCGAAGGCCAGGGCGCCAAGTTCGTCCAGCGGAAAAAGGGCACAAAAACGGGTGGGCTGTAGCCGTGGGGGGTGGGGCAGGCCAACCAAATCCGCGGACTTGGAATGGCGCGAGACTTCGCAGAGTGGCCTCCGTGTGATAAAAATAGGCCCCGGCACAGCCGCGCCCAAAAATAACCGCCCGAAGGCCGGTGCGCGAAGTTCGTCCAGCGGAAAAAGGCCACAAAAACGGGTGCGCTATATCCTTGGGGGGTTGGGCCGGCCAACTCGCCCGCGCGGACTCGAGAATGGCGCGAGACTTTGCGAGCGGCCTCCGTGTGCCAAAAATAGGCCCCGGGCACAGCCAAAACCAAAAATAACCGCCCGAAGGCCGGGGCGCCAAGTTCGTCCGGCGGAAAAAGGCCACAAAAACGGGTGGGCTAAAGCCTTAGGGGGTGGGGCTGGCCAACTTCGTCCGCCGGACTTGGAATGGCGCGAGACGTCGCGAGCGGGATCCGTGTGCTAAAAATAGGCCCCGGGCACAGCCTCGCCTAAAAATAACCGCCCGAAGGCCGGGGCGCCAAGTTCGTCCAGCGGAAAAAGGGCACCAAAACGGTTGGCGATAGGCTTGGGGGTGGGGCTGGCCAACCGTCCGCCGGACTTGGAATGGCGTGAGACTTCGCGAGCGGCCTCCGTGTGGCACAAATATGGCCCGGGCACAGCCGCGCCTAAAAATAACCGCCCGATGGCCGGGGCGCCAAATTCGTCCAGCGGAAAAGGCCACAAAAACGGGTGGGCTATAGCCTTGGGGGTTGGGTCTGGCCGACTTCGTCAGCCGGACTCGGAATGGCGCGAGTCTTTGCGAGCGGCCTCCGTGTGCCAAAAAGTAGGCCCCAGCACAGACGCGCCCAAAAATGACCGCTCGAAGGCCGGGCCGCCGAGTTCGTCCAGCGGAAAAAGGCCACAAAAACGGGTGGGCTATAGCCTTGGGGGGTGGGGCTGGCCTACTTCGTCTGCCGGACTCGGAATGGCGCGAGACTTTGCGAGCGGCCTCCGTGTGCTAAAAATAGTCCCCGGGCACAGCCAAGCCAAAAATAACCGCTCAAGGCCGGGCGCCATGTTCGCCCCGCGTAAAAAGGGCACAAACCGGGGTGGGCTATCGCCTGGGGGGGGGGGGCTGCCAACTTCGTCCGCCGGACTTGGAATGGCGCGAGACTTCGCGAGTGGCCTCCGTGTGATAAAAATAGGCCCCGGGCACAGCCGCGCCCAAAAATAACCGCCCGAAGGCCGGGGCGCCAAGTTCGTCCTGCGGAAAAAGGCCACAAAAACGGGTGCGCTATATCCTTGGGGTTGGGCAGCCAACTTCGCCCGCCGGACTCAGAATGGCGCGAGACTTTGCGAGCGGCCTCCGTGTGCCAAAAATAGGCCCCGGGCACAGCCACAACCAAAAATAACCGCCCGAAGGCCGGGGCGCCAAGTTCGTCCGGCGGAAAAAGGCCACAAAAACGGGTGGGCTAAAGCCTTAGGGGGTGGGGCTGGCCAACTTCGTCCGCCGGACTTGTAATGGCGCGAGACTTCGCGAGCGGCCTCCGTGTGCTAAAAATAGGCCCCGGGCACAGCCGCGCCTAAAAATAAACTGCCCGAAGGCCGGGCGCCAAGTTCGTCCAGCGGAAAAAGGGCACAAAAACGGGTGGGCTATAGCCTTGGGGGGTGGGGCTGGCCGACTTCGTCCGCCGGACTCGGAATGGCGCGAGACTTCGCGAGCGGCCTCCGTGTGATAAAAATAGGCCCCGGGCACAGCCGCGCCTAAAAATAACCGCCCGAAGGCCGGGGCGCCAAGTTCGTCCAGCGGAAAAAGGCCACAAAAACAGGTGGGCTATAGCCTTGGGGGGTAGGACTGGCCAACTTCGTCCGCCGGACTCGGAATGGCGCGAGACTTTGCGAGTGGCCTCCGTGTGCCGAAAATAGGCCCCGGGCACAGCCGCGCTAAAAAATAACAGCCCGAAGGCCGGGGCGCCGAGTTCGTCCAGCGGAAAAAGGCCACAAAAAACGGGTGGGCTATAGCCTTGGGGGGTGGGGCTGGCCAATTTCGTCCGACGGACTCGGAATGGCGCGAGACTTTGCAAGCGGCCTCCGTGTGCCAAAAATAGTCCCCGGGCACAGCCTCGCCAAAAATAACCGCCCGATGGCCGGGGCGCCAAGTTCGTCCAGCGGAAAAAGGCCACAAAAACGGGTGGGCTATAGCACAAAGGGGTGGGGCTGGCCAACTTCGTCCGCCGGACTCGGAATGGCGCGAGACTTTGCGAGCTACCTCCGTGTGCTAATAATAGGCCCCGGACACAGCCGCGCCCAAAAATAACCACCCGAAGGCCGGGGCGCCATGTTCGTCCAGCGGAAAAAAGGCCACAACAACGGGTGGGCTATAGCCTTGGGGGGTGGGGCTGGCCAATTTCGTCCGCCGGACTCGGAATGCCGCGAGACTTTGCGAACGGCCTCCGTGTGCTAAACATAGGCCCCGGGCACAGCCGCGCCCAAAAATAACCACCCGAAGGCCGGGGCGCCATGTTCGTCCAGCGGAAAAAAGGCCACAAAAACGGGTGGGCTATAGCCTTGGGGGGTGGGGCTGGCCAACTTCGTCCGCCGGACTCGGAATGGCGCGAGACATTGAGAGCGGCCTCCGTGTGCCAAAAATAGGCCCCGGGCACAGCTGCGGCCAAAAATAACTGCCCGAAGGCCGGGGCGCCAAGCTCGTCCAGCGGAAAAAGGCCAAAAAAACGGGTGGGCTATAGCCTTGGGGGGTGGGGCTGGCCAACTTTGTCCGCCGGACTCGGAATGGCGCGAGACTTTGTGAGCGGCCCGTGTGCTGCCAAAAATAGGACCCAGGCACAGCCGCGCCCAAAAAAACGCCTGAAGGCCGGGCGCCAAGCTCGTCCAGCTGAAAAAGGCCAAAAAAACGGGTGGGCTATAGCCTTGGGGGGTGGGGCTGGCCAACTTTGTCCGCCGGACTCGGAATGGCGCGAGACTTTGCGGGCGGCCCCCGTGTGGCAAAAATAGGACCCAGGCACAGCCACACCCAAAAAAAACCGCCTGAAGGCCGGGGCGCCAAGTTCGTCCAGCGGAAAAAGGCCACAAAACGGGTGGGCTATAGCCTTGGGGGTGGGGCTGGCCAACCGTCCGCGGACTCGGAATGGCGCGAGACTTTGCGAGCGGGCTCGTGTGTGCCAAAAATAGGCCCAGGCACAGCCGCCTAAAAATAACCGCCCGAAGGCCGGGCGCCAAGTTCGTCCCAGCGGAAAAATGCCACAAAAAAGGGTGGGCTATAGCCTTGGGCGGTGGGGCTGGCCAACTTCGTCCGCCGGACTCGGAATGGCGCGAGACTTTGCCAGCGGCCTCCACGTGCCAAAAATAGGCCCCGGGCACAGCCGCGCCCAAAAATAACCGCCCGAAGGCCGGGGCGCCAAGTTCGTCCAGCGGATAATGGCCACAAAAACGGGTGGGCTATATCCTTGGGGGGTGTGGCTGGCCAACTTCGTCCGCCGGACTCGGAATGACGTGAGACTTTGCGAGCGGCCTCCGTGTGCCAAAAATAGGCCCCGGGCACAGCCGTACCCAAAAATAACCGCCCGAAGGCCGGGGCGCCAGGTCGTCCAGCGGAAAAAGGCCACAAAAACGGGTGGGCTATAGCCTTGGGGGGTGGGGCTGGCCAACTTCGTCCGCCGGGCTCGGAATGGCGCGAGACATTGCGAGCGGCCTCCGTGTGCCAAATATAGGCCCCAGGCTCACCCGTGCCCAAAAATAACCACCCGAAGGCCGGGGCGCCAAGTTCGTCCAGCGGAAAAAGGCCACAAAAACGGGTGGGCTATAGCCTTGGGGGGTGGGGCTGGCCAACTTCGTCCGTCGGACTCGGAATGGCGCGAGACTTCGCGATACATCTCCGTGTGCCAAAAATAGGCCGCGGGCACAGCCGCACCCAAAAATACCCACCGGAAGGTCGGGGCCCCAAGTTCGTCCAGCGGAAAATGGCCACAAAAACGGGTGGGCTATAGCCTTGGGGGGTGGGGCTGGCCCACTTCGTCCGCCGGACTTGGAATGGCCCGAGACTTTGCGAGGCGCCTCCGTGTGTCAAAAATAGGAAGCGGGCACAGCCGCGCCCAAAAATACCCGCCCGAAGGCCGGAGCGCCATGTTCGTCCAGCGGAAAATGGCCACAAAAACGGGTGGGCTATAGCCTTGGGGGGTGGGGCTGGCCAACTTCGTTCGCCGGACTCGGAATGGCGCGAGACTTTGTGAGGCGCCTCCGTGTGCCAAAAATAGGACGCGGGCAGAGCTGCGCCCAAAAATACCCGCCCGAAGGCCGGGGCGCCAACTTCGTCCGCCGGACTCGGAATGGGGCGATACTTTGCGAGCGGCCTCCACGTGCCAAAAATAGGCCGCGGGCAACGCCGCGCCCAAAAATAACCCCCCGAAGGTCGGCGCACCCAAACCCCCCTGCGGAAAAATGGCCAAAAAACGGGTGGGCTATAGCCTTGGGGGGAGGGGCTGGCCAACTTCGTCCGCCGGACTCGGAATGGGGCGATACTTTGCGATCGGCCTCCGTGTGCCAAAAATAGGCCTCGGGCACAGCCGCGCCCAAAAATAACCACCCGAAGGCCGGGGCCCGAAGTTCGTCCAGCGGAAAAATGGCCAAAAAACGGGAGGGCTATAGCCTTGGGGGGAGGGGCTGGCCAACTTCGTCCGCCGGACTCGGAATGGGGCGAGACTTTGCGAGTGGCCTCCGCGTGCCAAAAATAGGCCGCGGGCACAGCCGCGCCCAAAAATAAACCCCCGAAGGTCGGCGCCCCCAAACCCCCCTGCGGAAAAATGGCCAAAAAACGGGTGGGCTATAGCCTTGGGGGAGGGGCTGCCCAACTTCGTCCGCCGGACTCCGAATGTGGCGAGACTTTGCGAGCGGCTTCCGCGTGCCAAAAATAGGCCGTGGGCACAGCCGCGCCCAAAAATAACCACTCGGAGGTTGGCGCGCCCAAACCCCCCAGCGGAAAAATGGCCAAGAAACGGGTGGGCTATAGCCTTGGGGGCAGGGATGGCCGACTTCGTCCGCCGGACTCGGAATGGGGCGAGACATTGCGAGCAGCCTCCGCGTTCCAAAAACAGGCCGCGGGCATAGCCGCGCCGAAAAATAAACCCCCGAAGGTCGGCGCGCCCAAACCCCCCTGCGGAAAAATGGCCAAAAAACGGGTGGGCTATAGCCTTGGGGGGAGGGGCTGGCCCACTTCGTCCGCCAGACTCGGAATGGGGCGATACTTTGCGAGCGGCCTCCGTGTGAAAAAAATAGGCCGCGGGCACAGCCGCGCCAAAAAATAACCCCCTGAAGGTCGGCGCGCCCAAACCCCCCAGCGGAAAAAAGGCCAAAAAACGGGTGGGCTATAGCCTTGGGGGGAGGGGCTGGCCAACTTCGTCCGCCGGACTCGGAATGGGGCGAGACTTTACGAGCGGCCTCCGCGTGCCAAAAATAGGCCGCGGGCACAGCCGCGCCCAAAAATTACCGCCCAAAGGCCGGTGCTCCAAGTTCGTCCAGCGGAAAAATGGACAAAAAACGGGCGGGCTATAGCCTTGGGGGGAGGGGCTGGCCAACTTCGTCCGCCGGACTCGGAATGGGGCCAGACTTTGCGAGTGGCCTCCGTGAGCCAAAAATAGGCCGCGGGCACAGCCGTGCTAAAAATAACCCCACGAAGGTCGGCGCGCCCAAACCCACCAGCGGAAAAATGGCCAAAAAACGGGTGGGCTATAGCCTTGGGGGAGGGGCTGCCCAACTTCGTCCGCCGGACTCCGAATGTGGCGAGACTTTGCGAGCGGCCTCCACATGCCAAAAATAGGCCGTGGGCACAGCCGCGCCCAAAAATAACCACCCGGAGGTTGGCGCGCCCAAACCCCCCTGCGGAAAAATGGCCAAAAAACGGGTGGGCTATAGCCTTGCGGGGAGGGGCTGGCCAACTTCGTCCGCCGGACTCGGAATGGGGCAATACTTTGCGAGCGGCCTCCGTGTGCCAAAAATAGGCCTCGGACACAGCCGCGCCCAAAAAAAACCACCTGAAGGCCGGGGCGCGAAGTTCGTCCAGCGGAAAAATGGCCAAAAAACGGGAGGGCTATAGCCTTGGGGGGAGGGGCTGGCCAACTTCGTCCGCCGGACTCGGAATGGGGCGAGACTTTGCGAGCAGCCTCCACGTGCCAAAAATAGGCTGCGGGAATAGCCGTGCCCAAAAATAAACCCCCGAAGGTCGGCGCGGCCAAACCCCCCTGCGGAAAAATGGCCAAAAAACGGGTGGGCTATAGCCTTGGGGGGAGGGGCTGGCCAACTTCGTCCGCCGGACTCGAAATGGGGTGAGACTTTGCGAGCGGCCTCCACGTGCCAAAAATAGGCAGCGGGCAAAGCCGTGCCCAAAAATAACCCCCCGAAGGTCGGCGCGCCCAAACCCCCCTGCGGAAAAATGGCCAAAAAACGGGTGGGCTATAGCCTTGGGGGGAGGGGCTGGCCAACTTCGTCCGCCGGACTCGGAATGGGGCGAGACTTTGCGAGCAGCCTCCGCGTGCCAAAAATAGGCCGTGGGAACAGCCGCGCCCAAAAATAAACCCCCGAAGGTCGGCGCGCCCAAACCCCCCTGCGGAAAAATGGCCAAAAAACGGGTGGGCTATAGCCTTGGGGGGAGGGGCTGGCCAACTTCGTCCGCCGGACTCGGAATGGGGCGAGACTTTGTGAGTGGCCTCCACGTGCCAAAAATAGGCCGCGGGCAAAGCCGCGCCCAAAAATAACCCTCCGAAGGTCGGCGCGCCCAAACCCCCCTGCGGAAAAATGGCCAAAAAACGGGTGGGCTATAGCCTTGGGTGGAGGGGCTGGCCAACTTCGTCCGCCGGACTCGGAATGGGGCGAGACTTTGCGAGCAGCCTCCGCGTACCAAAAATAGGCCGCGGGAACAGCCGTGCCCAAAAATAAACCCACGAAGGTCGGCGCGCGCAAACCACCCTGCGGAAAAATGGCCACAAAACGGGTGGGCTATAGCCTTGGGGGGAGGGGCTGGCCGACTTCGTCCGCCAGACTCGGAATGGGGCGAGACTTTGCGAGCGGCCTCCACGTGCCAAAAATAGGCCCCGGGCACAGACGCGCCCAAAAATAACCGCCCGAAGGCCGGGGCGCCAAGTTCGTCCAGCGGATAAAGGCCACAAAAACGGGTGGGCTATATCCTTGGGGGGTGGGGCTGGCCCACTTCGTCCGCCGGACTCGGAATGGCGGGAGACTTTGCGAGCGGCCTTCGTGTGCCAAAAATAGGCCCCGGGCACAGCCGCGCCCAAAAATAACCGCCCGAAGGCCGGGGCACCAGGTCGTCCAGCGGAAAAAGGCCACAAAAACGGGTTGGCTATAGCCTTGGGGGGAGGGGCTGGCCCACTTCGTCCGCCAGACTCGGAATGGGGCGAGACTTTGCGAGCGGCCTCCACGTGCCAAAAATAGGCCCCGGGCACAGCCGCGCCCAAAAATAACCGCCCGAAGGCCGGGGCGCCAAGTTCGTCCAGCGGATAAAGGCCACAAAAACGGGTGGGCTATATCCGTGGGGGGTGGGGCTGGCCAACTTCGTCCGTCGGACTCGGAATGGCGCGAGACTTCGCGATGCGTCTCCGTGTGGCAAAAATAGGCCGCGGGCACAGCCTTACCCAAAAATACCCACCGGAAGGTCGGGGCGCCAAGTTCGTCCAGCGGAAAATGGCCACAAAAACGGGTGGGCTATAGCCTTGGGGAGTGGGGCTGGCACACTTCGTCCGCCGGACTTGGAATGGCCCGAGACTTTGCGAGGCGCCTCCGTGTGTCAAAAATAGGAAGCGGGCACAGCCGCGCCCAAAAATACCCGCCCGAAGGCCGGAGCACCAAGTTCGTCCAGCGGAAAATGGCCACAAAAACGGGTGGGCTATAGCCTTGGGGGGTGGGGCTGGCCAACTTCGTCCGCCGGACTCGGAATGGCGCGAGACTTTGTGAGGCGCCTCCGTGTGCCAAAAATAGGACGCGGGCAGAGCTGCGCCCAAAAATACCCGCCCGAAGGCCGGGGCGCCAACTTCGTCCGCCGGACTCGGAATGGGGCGATACTTTGCGAGCGGCCTCCACGTGCCAAAAATAGGCCGCGGGCAAAGCCGCACCCAAAAATAACCCCCCGAAGGTTGGCGCGCCCAAACCCCCCTGCGGAAAAATTGCCAAAAAACGGGTGGGCTATAGCCTTGGGGGGAGGGGCTGGCCAAATTCGTCCGCCGGACTCGGAATGGGGCGATACTTTGCGATCGGCCTCCGTGTGCCAAAAATAGGCCTCGGGCACAGCCGCGCCCAAAAATAACCACCCGAAGGCCGGGGCGCGAAGTTCGACCAGCGGAAAAATGGCCAAAAAACGGGAGGGCTATAGCCTTGGGGGGAGGGGCTGGCCAACTTCGTCCGCCGGACTCGGAATGGGGCGAGACTTTGCGAGCGGCCTCCGCGTGCCAAAAATAGGCCGCGGGCACAGCCGCGCCCAAAAATAAACCCCCGAAGGTCGGCGCGCCCAAACCCCCCTGCGGAAAAATGGCCAAAAAACGGGTGGGCTATAGCCTTGGGGGAGGGGCTGCACAACTTCGTCCGCCGGACTCCGAATGTGGCGAGACTTTGCGAGCGGCTTCCGCGTGCCAAAAATAGGCCGTGGACACAGCCGCGCCCAAAAATAACCACCCGGAGGTCGGCGCGCCCAAACCCCCCAGCGGAAAAATGGCCAAAAAACGGGTGGGCTATAGCCTTGGGGGGAGGGGCTGGCCAACTTCGTCCGCCGGACTCGGAATGGGGCGAGACTTTGCGAGCAGCCTCCCCATGCCAAAAATAGGCCGCGGGAACAGCCGTGCCCAAAAATAAACCCCCGAAGGTCGGCGCGCCCAAACCCCCCAGCGGAAAAATGGCCAAAAAACGGGTGGGCTATAGCCTTGGGGGGAGGGGCTGGCCAACTTCGTCCGCCGGACTCGGAATGGGGCGAGACTTTGCGAGCAGCCTCCCCATGCCAAAAATAGGCCGCGGGAACAGCCGTGCCAAAAAATAAACCCCCGAAGGTCGACGCGCCCAAACCCCCCAGCGGAAAAATGGCCAAAAAACGGGTGGGCTATAGCCTTGGGGGGAGGGGCTGGCCAACTTCGTCTGCCGGACTCGGAATGGGGCGAGACTTTGCGAGCGGCCTCCACGTGCCAAAAATAGGCCGCGGACAAAGCCGCGCCCAAAAATAACCCCCCGAAGGTCGGCGCGCCCAAACCCCCCAGCGGAAAAATGGCCAAAAAACGGGTGGGCTATAGCCTTGGGGGGAGGGGCTGGCCAACTTCGTCCGCCGGACTCGGAATGGGACGAGACTTTGCGAGCAGCCTCCGCGTGCCAAAAATAGGCCGCGGGAACAGCCATGCCCAAAAATAAACCCCCGAAGGTCGGCGCGCCCAAACCCCCCTGCGGAAAAATGGCCAAAATAGCCTTGGGTGGGCTAACTAGCCTTGGGGGGGCGAGACTTTGCTGGCCAACTTCGGGCCGGGGCACAGCCGCGGCCAAAAATAACCACCCGGAATGGCGCGCCCAAACCCCCCAGCGAAAAATGGCCACTTGGGCTATAGCCTTGGGGGAGGGGCTGGCCTAGCCCGCCGGACTGGAATGGTGTGAGACTTGCGAGCAGCCTCCAGCATGCAAAAATAGGCCGTGGGCACAGCGGCGGCCAAAAATAACCACCCGGAGGTTGGCGCGCCCAAACCCCCAAAAATACACCAGCGGAAAAAATGGCCAAAAAACGGGTGGGCTGGCCATAAGCCTTGGGGGGAGGGGCTGGCCAACTTCGTCCGCCGGACTCGGAATGGGGCGAGACTTTGCGAGCGGCCTCCGCGTGCCAAAAATAGGCCGCGGGCACAGCCGCGCCCAAAAATAACAGCCCGAAGGACGGCGCGCCCAAAACCACCAGCGGAAAAATGGCCAAAAAACGGGTGGGCTATAGCCTTGGGGGGAGGGGCTGGCCAACTTCGTCCGCCGTACTCGGAATGGGGCGAGATTTTGTGAGCAGCCTCCGCGTTTCAAAAATACACCACGGGCACAGCCGCGCCTAAAAATAAACCCCCGAAGGTCGGCGCGCCGAAACCCCCCTGCGGAAAAATGGCCAAAAAACGGGTGGGCTATAGCCTTGGGGGGAGGGGCTGGCCAACTTCGTCCGCCGGACTCGGAATGGGGCGATACTTTGCGAGCGGCCTCCGCGTGCCAAAAATAGGCCGTGGGCACAGCCGTGCCCAAAAATTACCGCCCAAAGGCCGGGGCACCAAGTTCGTCCAGTGGAAAAATGGACAAAAAACGGGTGGGCTATAGCCTTGGGTGAGGGGCTGCCCAACTTCGTCCGCCGGACACCGAATGTGGCGAGACTTTGCGAGCGGCTTCCGCGTGCCAAAAATAGGCCGTGGGCACAGCCGCGCCCAAAAATAACCACCCGGAGGTTGGCGCGCCCAAACCCCCCAGCGGAAAAATGGCCAAAAAACGGGTGGGCTATAGCCTTGGGGGGAGGGGCTGGCCAACTTCGTCCGCCGGACTCGGAATGGGGCGAGTATTTACGAGCAGCCTCCGCATGCCAAAAATAGGCCGCGGGCACAGCCGCGCTCAAAAATAACCGCACGAAGGCCGGGGCGCCAAGTTCGTCCAGCGGAAAAATGGCCAAAAAACGGGTGGGCTATAGCCTTGGGGGGAGGGGCTGGCCAACTTCGTCCGCCGGACTCGGAATGGGGCGAGACTTTGCGACCGGCCTCCGCGTGCCAAAAATAGTGCACGGGCACAGCCGCGCCCAAAAATAACCTCCCGAAGGTCGGGACGCCAAGTTCGTCCAGCGGAAAAATGGCCAAAAAACGGGTGGGCTATAGCCTTGGGGGGAGGGGCTGGCCAACTTCGTCCGCCGGACTCGGAATGGGGCGAGACTTTGCAAGCGCCTTCCGCGTGCCAAAAATAGGCCGCGGGCGCAGCCGCGCCCAAAAATAACAGCCCGAAGGCAGGGCGCCCAAATCCCCAACGGAAAAATGTCCAAAAAACGGGTGGGCTATAGCCTTGGGGGGAGGGGCTGGCCAACTTCGTCCGCCGGACTCAGAATGTGGCGAGACTTTGCGAGCGGCCTCCGCGTGATAAAAGTAGGCCGCAGGCACAGCCACGCCCAAAAATAATCCCTCGAAAGTCGGTGCGCCCAAACCCCCCAGCGTAAAAATGGCCAAAAAACGGGTGGGCTATAGCCTTGGGGGGAGGGGCTGGCCAACTTCGTCCGCTGGACTCGGAATGGGGCGAGACTTTGCGACCGGCCTCCACGTTCCAAAAATAGGCCGCGGGCACAGCCGCGCCCAAAAATAACTGCACGAAGGTCGGCGCGCCCAAATCCCCCAGCGGAAAAATGGCCAAAAACCGGGTGAGCTATAGCCTTGGGGGGAGGGGCTGGCCAACTTCGTCCGTCGGACTCGGAATGGGGCGAGACATTGCGAACGGCCTTCGCGTGCCAAAAATAGGCCGTGGGTACAGCCGCGCCCAAAAATAACTGCACGAAGGTCGGCGCGCCCAAATCCCCCAGCGGAAAAATGGCCAAAAAACGGGTGGGCTATAGCCTTGGAGGGAGGGGCTGGCCAACTTCGTCCGCCGGAATCGGAATGGGGCGAGACTTTGCGAGCGGCCTCCGTGTGCCAAAAATAGGCCGCGGCCACAGCCGCGACCAAAAATAACCACCCGATGGCCGGGGCACCAAGTTCGTCCAGCGGAAAAATGGCCAAAAAACGGGTGGGCTATAGCCTCGAGGGGAGGGGCTGGCCCACTTCGTCCGCCGGACTCGGAATGGGGCGAGACTTTTCGAGCGGCTCCGCGTTCAAAAAATAGGCCATGGGCACAGCCGCGCCCAAAAACAACCGCCCGAAGGTCGGCACGCCCAAACCCCCCATCGGAAAAATGGCCAAAAAACGGGTGGGCTATAGCCTTGGGGGGAGGGGCTGGCCAACTTCGTCCGCCGGACTCGGTATGGGGCGTTTCTTTGCGAGCGGCCTCCGTGTGCCAAAAATAGGCCGCTGGAACAGCCGCGCCCAAAAATAACCGCCCGAAGGCCGGGGCGCCAAGTTCGTCCAGCGGAAAAATGGCCAAAAAACGGGTGGGCTATAGCCTTGAGGAGGGGTCTGGCCAACTTCGTCCGCCCGGATTCGGAATGGGGCGAGACTTTTCGAGCGGCCTCCGCGTTCAAAAATAGGCCATGGGCACAGCCGCGCCAAAAACAACCTCCCGAAGGTCGGGCGCCAAGTTCCCCCAGCGGAAAAATGGCCAACAAAAGGGTGGGCTATAGCCTTTGGGGAGGGCTGGCCAACTCGTCCGCCGGACTCGGAATGGGGCGTTTCTTTGCGGCGGCCTGCGTGTGCCATAATTAGGACGCTGGGACAGCCGCTCCAAAAATAACCCCCGAAGGTCAAAGGCGCCAAACTCCCCAGCGGAAAAATGGCCAAAAACGGGTGGGCGATAGCCTTGGGGGGGGGGTCTGGCCAACTTCGTCCGCCGGACTCGGAATGGGGCGAGACTTTGCGAGGGGCCTCCAGCGTTTCAAAAATAGGCACCACGGGCACAGCCGCGCCTAAAAATAAACCCCGAAGGTCGGGCGCCAAGTTCCCCCAACGGAAAAATGGCCAAAAAACGGGTGGGCTATAGCCTTGGAGGGAGGGGCTGGCCAACTTCGTCCGCCGGAATCGGAATGGGGCGAGACTTTGCGAGCGGCCTCCGTGTGCCAAAAATAGGCCGCGGGCACAGCCGCGCCCAAAAATAACCGCCCGAAGGTCGGCGCGCCCAAACCCCCCAGCGGAAAAATGGCCAAAAAATGGGTGGGCTATAGCGTTGGGGGGAGGGGCTGGCCAACTTCGTCCGTCGGACTCGGAATGGGGCGAGACATTACGAGCGGCCTTCGCGTGCCAAAAATAGGCCGTGGGTACAGCCACGCCCAAAAATAACCCCCCGAAGGTCGGCGCGCCCAAACCCCCCAGCGGAAAAATAACGAAAAAACGGGTGGGCCATAGCCTTGGGGGGAGGGGCTGGGCAACTTCGTCCGCCGGACTCGGAATGGGGCGAGACTGTGCGAGCGGCCTCCGTGTGCCAAAAATAGGCCGCGGCCACAGCCACGCCCAAAAATACCCAGCCGAAGGCCGGGGCGCCAAGTTCGTCCATCGGAAAAAAGGCCAAAAAACGGGTGGGCTATAGCCTTGGGGGGAGGGGCTAGCCAACTTCGTCCGCCAGACTCAGAATGGGGCGAGACTTTGCGATCGGCCTCCTCGTGCCAAAAATAGGCCGCGGGCACACCCGCGCCCAAAAATAACTGCCCGAAGGCCGGGGCGCCAAGTTCGTCCAGCGGAAAAATGGCCAAAAAACGGGTGGGCTATAGCCTTGGGGGCAAGGGCTGGCCATCTTCGTCCACCGGACTCGGAATGGGGCGAGACTTTGCGAGCGGCCTCCGTGTGCCAAAAATAGGCCGCTGGAACAGCCGCGCCCAAAAATAACCGCCCGAAGGCCGGGGCGCCAAGTTCGTCCAGCGGAAAAATGGCCAAAAAACGGGTGGGCTATAGCCTTGGGGGGAGGGTCTGGCCAACTTCGTCCGCCGGACTCGGAATGGGGCGAGACTTTGCGAGCGGCCTCCGCGTGCCAAAAATAGGCCGCGGCCACAGCCGCGCCCAAAAATAACCTCCCGAAGGCCGGGGCGCCAAGTTCGTCCAGCGGAAAAATGGCCAACAAAAGGGTGGGCTATAGCCTTTGGGGGAGGGGCTGGCCAACTTCGTCCGCCGGACTCGGAATGGGGCGTTTCTTTGCGAGCGGCCTCCGTGTGCCAAAAATAGGCCGCTGGCACAGTCGCCCCCAAAAATAACCCCCCGAAGGTCGGCGCGCCCAAACTCCCCAGCGGAAAAATGGCCAAGAAACGGGTGGGCTATAGCCTTGGGGGCAGGGGCTGGCCAACTTCGTCCGCCGGACTCGGAATGGGACGAGATTTTGTGAGCAGCCTCCGCGTTTCAAAAATACACCACGGGCACAGCCGCGCCTAAAAATAAACCCCCGAAGGTCGGCGCGCCGAAACCCCCCTGCGGAAAAATGGCCAAAAAACGGGTGGGCTATAGCCTTGGGGGGAGGGGCTGGCCAACTTCGTCCGCCGGACTCGGAATGGGGCGATACTTTGCGAGCGGCCTCCGTGTGCCAAAAATAGGCCGCTGGCACAGCCGCGCCCAAAAATAACCGCCCGAAGGCCGGGGCGCCAAGTTCGTCCAGCGGAAAAATGGCCAAAAAACGGGTGGGCTATAGCCTTGAGGGGAGGGTCTGGCCAACTTCAACCGCCGGACTCGGAATGGGGCGAGACTTTGCGAGCGGCCTCCGTTTGCCAAAAGTAGGCCACGGGCACAGCCGCGCCCAAAAATAACCGCCCGAAGGTCGGCGCGCCCAAACCCCCCAGCGGAAAAATGGCCAAAAAACGGGTAGGCTATAGCGTTGGGGGGAGGGGCTGGCCAACTTCGTCCGTCGGACTCGGAATGGGGCGAGACATTGCGAGCGGCCTCCGCGTGCCAAAAATAGGCCGCAGGCACAGCCACGCCCAAAAATAACCACCCGAAGGCCGGGGCGCCAAGTTCGTCCAGCGGAAAAATGGCCAAAAAACGGGTGGGCTATAGCCTTGGGGGGAGGGGCTGGCCAACTTCGTCCGCCGGAATCGGAATGGGGCGAGACTTTGTGAGCGGCCTCCGCGTGCTAAAAATAGGCCGCGGGCACAGCCGCGACCAAAAATAACCACCCGATGGCCGGGGCACCAAGTTCGTCCAGCGGAAAAATGGCCAAAAAACGGGTGGCCTATAGCCTTGAGGGGAGGGTCTGGCCAACTTCGTCCGCCAGATTCGGAATGGGGCGAGACTTTCCGAGCCGCATCCGCGTGCCAAAAATAGGCCGCTGGCAAAGCCTCGCCCAAAAATAACCGCCCGAAGGCCGGGGCGCCAAGTTCGTCCAGCGGAAAAATGGCCAACAAAAGGGTGGGCTATATCCTTGGGGGGAGGGGCTGGCCAACTTCATCCGCCGGATTCGGAATGGGATGAGACTGTGCGAGCGGCCTGTGCGTGCCAAAAAGAGGCCGCGGGCACAGCCGCGCCCAAAAATAACCGCCCGAAGGCCGGGGCGCCAAGTTCGTCCAGCGGAAAAATGGCCAAAAAACGGGTGGGCTATAGCCTTGGGGGGAGGGGCTGGCCAACTTCGTCCACCGGACTCGGAATGGGGCGAGACTTTGCGAACGGCCTGCGCGTGCCAAAAATAGGCCACAGGCTCAGCCGTGCCCAAAAATAACCACCCGAAGGCCGGGGCGCCAAGTTCGTCCAGCAGAAAAATGGCCAAAAAACGGGTCGGCTATAGCCTTGGGGGGAGGGGCTGGC
Source organism: Citrus sp. QX-2021 (assembly GCA_030444885.1). Lineage (NCBI taxonomy): Eukaryota > Viridiplantae > Streptophyta > Magnoliopsida > Sapindales > Rutaceae > Citrus > Citrus sp. QX-2021. The sequence goes on along the minus strand of JAUJEF010000014.1, from coordinate 353,888 downwards.
CAACTTCGTCCGCCGGACTCGGAATGGGGCGAGACTTTGCGAGCGGCCTCCGCATGCCAAAAATAGGCCACTGGAACAGCAACACCCAAAAATAGCCACCCGATGGTCGGCGCGCCCAAACCCCCGAGCGGAAAAATGGCCAAAAAACGGGCGGGCTATAGCCTTAGGGGGAGGGGCTGGCCAACTTCGTCCGTCGGACTCGGAATGGGGCGAGACGAGCGGCCTCCGCGTGCCAAAAATAGGCCACGGACACAGCCACGCCCAAAAATAACCGCTCGAAGGTCGGCGCGCCCAAACCCCCCAGCGGAAAAATGGCCAAAAAACGGGTGGGCTATAGCCTTGGGGGTAGGGGCTGGCCAACTTCGTCCGCCGGACTGGGAATGGGGCGAGACTTTGCGAGTGGCCTCCGCGTGCTAAAAATATGCCGCGGGCACAGCCGCGCCCACAAATAACCGCCCGAAGGCCGGGGCGCCAAGTTCGTCCAGCGGAACAATGGCCAAAAAACGGGTGGGCTATAGCCTTGGGGAGAGGGGCTGGCCAACTTCGTCCGCCGGACTCGGATGGGGGCGAGAATTTGCGAGCAGCCTCTGCGTGCCAAAAATAGGCTGTGAGCACAGCCGCGCCCAAAGGCCGGGGTGCCAAGTTCGTCCAGCGGAAAAATGGCCAAAAAACGGGTGGGCTATAGCCTTGGGGGGAGGGTCTGGCCGACTTCGTCCGCCGGACTCGGAATGGGGCGAGATTTTGCGACTGGCCTCCGCGTGCCAAAAATAGGACGCGGGCACAGCCGCGCCCAAAAATAACAGCCCGAAGGCCGGGGTGCCAAGATCGTCCAGCGGAAAAATGGACAAAAAACGGGTGCGCTTATGCCTTAGGGGGAGGGGCTGGCCAACTTCGTCCGTCGGACTCGGAATGGGGCGATACTTTGCGAGCGGCCTCCGCGTGCCAAAAATAGGCCACTGGAACAGCAACACCCAAAAATAGCCACCCGATGGTCGGCGCGCCCAAACCCCCGAGCGGAAAAATGGCCAAAAAACGGGCGGGCTATAGCCTTAGGGGGAGGGGCTGGCCAACTTCGTCCGTCGGACTCGGAATGGGGCGAGACTTTGCGAGCGGCCTCCGCGTGCCAAAAATAGGCCACGGACACAGCCACGCCCAAAAATAACCGCTCGAAGGTCGGCGCGCCCAAACCCCCCAGCGGAAAAATGGCCAAAAAACGGGTGGGCTATAGCCTTGGGGGGAGGGGCTGGCCAACTTCGTCCGTAGGACTCGGAATGGGGCGAGACTTTGCGAGCGGCCTCCGCGTGCCAAAAATAGGCCACTGGCACAGCTGCACCCAAAAATAGCCGCCCGATGGTCGGCGCGCCCAAACCCCCCAGCGGAAAAATGGCCAAAAAACGGGTGGGCTATAGCCTTGGGGGGAGGGGCTGGCCAACTTCGTCCGCCGGACTCGGAATGGGGAGTGACTTTGCGACTGGCCTCCGCGTGCCAAAAATAGGCCGCGAGCACAACCGCGCCAAAAAATAACCGCCCGAAGGCCGGGGCGCCAAGTTCGTCCAGCGGAAAAATGGCCAAAAAACGGGTGGGCTATAGCCTTGGGGGGAGGGGCTGGCCAACTTCGTCCGCCGGACTCGGAATGGGGAGTGACTTTGCGACTGGCCTCCGCGTACCAAAAATAGGCTGTGAGCACAGCCGCACCCGGGGGCCAGGGTGCCAAGTTCGTCCAGCGGAAAAATGGCCAAAAAACGGGTGGGCTATAGCCTTGGGGGGAGGGGCTGGCCCACTTCGTCCGCCGGACTCGGAATGGGGCGAGACTTTGCGAACGGCCTCCGCGTGCCAAAAATAAGCCACAGGCTCAGCCGTGCCCAAAAATAACCGCCCGAAGGCCGGGGCGCCAAGTTTGTCCAGCAGAAAAATGGCCAAAAATCGGGTGTGCCATAGCCTTGGGGGGAGGGGCTGGCCAACTTCGTCCGTCGGACTCGGAATGGGGCGAGACTTTGCGAGTGGCCTCCGCGTGCCAAAAATAGGCCACTGGCACAGCCTCACCCAAAAATAGCCACCCGATGGTCGGCGCGCCCAAACCCCCCAGCGGAAAAATGGCCAAAAAACGGGTGGGCTATAGCCTTGGGGGGAGGGGCTGGCCAACTTCGTCCGCCGGACTCAGAATGGGGCGAGACTTTGCGACTGGCCTCCGCGTGCCAAAAATAGGCCGCGAGCACAGCCGCGCCCAAAAATAACTGCCCGAAGGCCGGGGCGCCAAGTTCGTCCAGCGGAAAAATGGCAAAAAAACGGGTGGGCTATAGCCTTGGGGGGAGGGGCTGGACAACTTCGTCCGCCGGACTCGGAATGGGGCGAGACTTTGCGAGCGGCCTCCGCGTCTCAAAAATAGGCCACTGGCACAGCCTCACCCAAAAATAGCCACCCGATGGTCGGCGCGCCCAAACGCCCCAGCGGAAAAATGGCCAAAAAAACGGGTGGGCTATAGCCTTGGGGGGAGGGGCTGGCCAACTTCGTCCGCCGGACTCGGAACGGGCTGAGACTTTGCGACTGGCCTCCGCGTGCCAAAAATAGGCCGCGAACACAGCCGCGCCCAAAAATAACCGCCCGAAGGCCGGGGCGCCAAGTTCGTCCAGCGGAAAATGGCCAAAAAACGGGTGGGCTATAGCCTTGGGGGGAGGGGCTGGCCAACTTCGTCCGCCGGGCTCGGAATTGGATGAGACTGTGCGAGCGGCCTGTGCGTGCCAAAAATAGGCCGCGGGCACAGCTGCACCCAAAAATAACCGCCCGAAGGCCGGGGCGCCAAGTTCGTCCAGCGGAAAATGGCCAAAAAACGGGTGGGCTATAGCCTTGGGGGGAGGGGCTGGCCAACTTCGTCCGCCGGACTCGGAATGGCACGAGACTTTGCGAGGCGCCTCCGTGTGCCAAAAATAGGCCGCGGGCACAGCCGCGCCCAAAAATACCCGCCCGATGGCCGCGACGCCAAGTTCGTCCAGCGGAAAAAGGCCACAAAACCGGGTGGGCTATAGCCTTGGGGGGTGGGGCTGGCCAAAAAACAGCGCCCGAAGATCGTGGTGCCAAAACCCCCCAGCGGAAAAATGGCCAAAAAACAGGTGGGCTATAGCCTTGGTGGGGGCGCGGGCGAAGTTCGTCCGCCGGACTCGGAATGGGGCGAGACTTTTCGAGGGGCCTCCGGGTGCCAAAAATAAGCCGCGGGCAAAGCCGCGGCCAAAAATAAGTGCCCGAAGATCGTGATGCCAAAACCCCCCAGCGGAAAAATGGCCAAAAAACGGGTGGGCTATAGCCTTGGTGGGGGCGCGGGCGAAGTTCGTCTGTCGGACTCGGAATGGGGCGAGACTTTGCGAGGGGCCTCGGGGTGCCAAAAATAAGCCGCGGGCAAAACCGCGCCCAAAAATAAGCGCCCGAAGGTCGTGGTGCCAAAACCCCCCAGCGGAAAAATCTCCAAAAAACGGGTGGGCTATAGCCTTGGTGGGGGGCGCGGGCGAAGTTCGTCCGCCGGACTCGGAATGGGGCGAGACTTTGCGAGGGGCCTCGGGGTGCCAAAAATAACCCGCGGACAAAGCCGTGCCCAAAAATAAGCCCCCGAAGATCGTGGTGCCAAAACCCCCAAGCGGAAAAATGGCCAAAAAACGGGTGGGCTATAGCCTTGGTGGGGGGCGCAGACGAAGTTCGTCCGCCGGACTCGGAATGGGGTGACACTTTGCGAGGGGCCTCGGGGTGCCAAAAATAAGCCGCGGGCAAAGCCGCGTCCAAAGGTCGTGGTGCCAAAACACCCCAGCAGAAAAATGGCCAAAAAACGGGTGGGCTATAGCCTTGGTAGGGGGCATGGGCGAAGTTCGTCCGCCAGACTCGGAATGGGGCGAGCCTTTGCGAGGGGGCTCGGGGTACCAAAAATAAGCCGCGGGCAAAGCCGCGCCCAAAAATAAACGCCCGAAGGTCGTGGTCCCAAAACCCCCCAGCAGAAAAATGGCCAAAAAACGGGTGGGCTATAGCCTTGGTGGGGGGCGCGGGCGAAGTTCGTCCGCCGGACTCGGAATGGGGCGAGCCTTTGCGAGGGGGCTTGGGGTGCCAAAAATAAGCCGCGGGCAAAGCCGCGCCCAAAAATAAACGCCCAAAGGTCGTGGTCCCAAAACCCCCCAGCAGAAAAATGGCCAAAAAACGGGTGGGCTATAGCCTTGGTGGGGGGCGTGGGCGAAGTTCGTCCGCCGGACTCAGAAGGGCCCGAGGGTTTGCGGGCGGCCTCCGTGTGCCAAAAATAGGCCACGGGCACAGCTGCGCTGAAAAATTAGCGCCCGAACGTCGGCGTGCCATAACCCCCCAGCGGAAAAATGGCCAAAAAACGGGTGGGCTATAGGCTTGGTGCGGGGCGTGGGCGTGGGCGAAGTTCGTCCGCCGGACTCGGAATGGCCCGAGACTTTGTGGGCGGCCTCCGTGTGCCAAAAATTGGCCACGGACACAGCCGCGCCCAAAAATTAGCGCCTGAAGGTCGGGTTGCCAAAACCCCCCCGCGGAAAAATGGCCAAAAAACGGGTGGGCTATAGCCTTGGTGCGGGGGCGTGGGCGAAGTTCGTCCGCCGGACTCGGAATGGCCCGAGACTTTGCGGGCGGCCTCCGTGTGCAAAAAATATGCCAGGGGCACAGCCGTGCCAAAAAATTAGAGCCCGAAGATCGAGGTGCCAAAACCCCCCAGGGGAAAAATGGCCAAAAATCGGGTGGGCCATAGCTTTGGTGGGGGGGCGTGGGCGAAGTTCGTCCGCCGGACTCGGAATGGCCCGAGACTTTACAGACGGCCTCCGTGTGCCAAAAATAGGCCACGGACACAGCTGCGCTGAAAAATTAGCGCCTGAAGGTCGGGGTGCCAAAACCCCCCAGCGGAAAAATGGCCAAAAAAAGGGTGGGCTATAGCCTTGGTGGGGGGCGTGGGCGTGGGCGAAGTTCGTCCGCCGGACTCAGAATGGCCCGAGACTTTGTGGGCGGCCTCCGTGTGACAAAAATAGGCCACGGACATAGCCGCGCCCAAAAATTATTACCCGAAGGTCGGGGTGCCAAAACCCCCCAGCGGAAAAATGGCCAAAAAACGGGTGGGCTATAGCCTTGGTGGGGGGGCGTGGGCGAAGTTCGTCCGCCGGACTCGGAATGGCCCGAGAATTTACGGGCATCCTCCGTGTGCCAAAAATAGGCCACGGGCACAGCCGCCCCCAAAAATTAGCGACCGAAGGTCGGGGTACCAAAACCCCCCATCGGAAAAATGGCCAAAAAATGGGTGGGCTATAGCCTTGGTGGGGGGCCGTGGGCGAAGTTTGTCCGCCGGATTCGGAATGACCCGAGACTTTACGGCAGCCTCCGTGTGCCAAAAATAGGACACGGGCAAAGCCGCGCCCAAAAATTAGCGCCCGAAGGTCGGGGTGCCAAAAACCACCAGCGGAAAAATGGCCAAAAAACGGGTGGGCTATAGCCCTGGTGGGGGGGAGTGGGCGAAGTTCGTCCGCCGGACTCGGAATGGCCCGAGCCTTTGCTGGCGGACTCCGTCTGCCAAAAATAAGCCACGGGCACAGCAGCGCCCAAAAATTAGGGCCCGAAAGTCGGGGTGCCAAAACCCCCCAGCGGAAAAATGGCCAAAAAACGGGTGGGCTATAGCCTTGGTGCGGGGCGTGGGCGAAGTTCGTCCGCCGGACTCGGAATGGCCCGAGACTTTGCTGGCGGCCTCCGTGTGCCAAAAATAGGCCACGGGCACAGCCGTGCCCAAAAATTAGCGACCTAAGGTCGGGGTACCAAAACCCCCCAGCGGAAAAATGGCCAAAAAACGGGTGGGCTATAGCCTTGGTTGGGGGCATGGGCGAAGTTTGTCCGCCGGACTCGGGAAGGCCCGAGACTTTGCTGGCGGCCTCCGTGTGCCAAAAATAGGCTACGGGCACAGCCGTGCCCAAAAATTAGCGACCTAAGGTCGGGGTACCAAAACCCCCCAGTGGAAAAATGGCCAAAAAACGGGTGGGCTATAGCCTTGGTTGGGGGCATGGGCGAAGTTTGTCCGCCGGACTCGGGATGGCCCGACAATTTGCGGGCGGCCTCCGTGTGCCAAAAATAGGCCACGGGCACAACCGCGCCTAAAAATTAGAGCCCGACGGTCGGGGTACCAAAACCCCCAGCGGAAAAATGGCCAAGAAACGCGTGGGCTATAGCCTTTGTGGGGGGCGTGGGAAAAGTTCGTCCGCCGGACTCGGAATGGCCCGAGACTTTGCGGACGGCCTCCGTGTACAAAACTTTGGCCACGGGCACAGCCGCGACCAAAATTTAGCGCCCGAAGGTCGGGGTGCCAAAACCACGCAGCGGAAAAATACCAAAAAAACAGGTGGGCAATAGCCTTGGTGGGGGGCGTGGGCGAAGTTCGTCCGCCGGACTCGGAATGGCCCTAGACTTTGCGGGCGGACTCCGTCTGCCAAAAATAGGCCACGGGCACAGCCGTGCCCAAAAATTAGCGACCTAAGGTCGGGGTACCAAAACCCCCCAGCGGAAAAATGGCCAAAAAACGGGTGGGCTATAGCCTTGGTGGGGGGCGTGGGCGAAGTTCGTCCGCCGGACTCGGAATGGCCCGAGACTTTGCGGGCGGCCTCCGTGTGCCAAAAATAGCTTACGGGCACAGCCGCACCCAAAAATTAGCGCCCGAAGGTCGGGGTACCAAAACCCCCCAGCGGAAAAATGGCCAAAAAGCGGGTGGGCTATAGCCTTGGTGGGGGGCGTGCGCGAAGTTCGTCCGCCGGACTCGGAATGGCCCGAGACTTTGCGGGCGGCCTCTGTGTGCCAAAAATAGCTTACGGGCACAGCCGCACCCAAAAATTAGTGCCCGAAGGTTGGGGTACCAAACCACCCAGCGGAAAAATGGCCAAAAAACGGGTGGACTATAGCCTTGGTGGGGGGCGTGGGCGAAGTTCATCCGCCGGACTCGGAATGGGCCGAGACTTTGTGCGTGGCCTCCGTGTGCCAAAAATAGGCCACGGGCACAGCCGCGCCCAAAAATTAGCGCCCGAAGGTCGGGGTGCCAAAACCCCCCAGCGGAAAAATGGCCAAAAAACGGGTGGGCTATTTAGCCTTGGTGGGGGGCGCGGGCAAAGTTCGTCCGCCGGACTCGGAATGGGCCGAGACTTTGTGCGTGGCCTCCGTGTGCCAAAAATAGGCCACGGGCACAGCGGCGCCCAAAAATTAGCACCCGAAGGTCGGGGTGCCAAAACCCCCCAGCGGAAAAATGGCCAAAAAACGGGTGGGCTATATAGCCTTGGTGGGGGGCGCGGGCAAAGTTCGTCCGCCGGACTCGGAATGGCCCGAGACTTTGCAGGCGGCCTCCGTGTGCCAAAAATAGGCCACGAGCACAGCCGCGGCCGAATGTCGGTGTGCCAAAACCCCCCAGCGGAAAAATGCCCAAAAAATGGGTGGGCTATAGCCTTGGTGGGGGGCTTGGGCGAAGTTCGTCCGCCGGACTCGGAATGGCCCGAGACTTTCCAGGCGGCCTCCGTGTGCCAAAAATAGGCCACGGGCACAGCCGCGCCTAAAAATTAGCGCCCGAAGGTCGGGGTGCCAAAACCCCCCAGCGGAAAAATGGCCAAAAAACGGGTGGGCTATTGCCTTGGTGGGGGGGCGTGGGCGAAGTTCGTCAGCCGGACTCGGAATGGCCTGAGACTTTGCGGGCGGCCTCCGTGTGCCAAAAATAGGACACGGGCACAGCCGCGCCAAAAAATTAGCGCCCGAAGGTAGTGGTACTAAAACCCCCCAGTGGAAAAATGGCCAAAAAACGGGTGGGCTATAGACTTGGTGGGGGGGCGCGGGCGAAGTTCGTCCGCCGGACTCGGAATGGCCCGATACTTTGCATGCGGCCTCCGTGTGCCAAAAATAGGCCACGGGCACAGCCATGCCCAAAAATTAGTGACCTAAGGTCGGGGTGCCAACACACCCAGCGGAAAAATGGCCAAAAAACGGGTGGGCTATAGCCTTGGTGGGGGGGCGTGGGCGAAGTTCGTCCGCCGCACTCGTAAGGGCCCGAGACTTTACGGGCGGCCTCCGTGTGCCAAAAATAAGCCACGCGCACAGCCGCGCCCAAAAATTAGCGCCCGAAGGTCGGAGTGCCAAAACCCCCCCGCGGAAAAATGGCAAAAAAACGGATGGGCTATAGCCTTTGTGGGGGGCGTGGGCAAAGTTCGTCCGCCGGACTCGGAATGGCCCAAGACTTTATGGCCGGCCTCCGTGTGCCAAAAATAGGCCACGGGCACAGCCGTACCCGAAGGTCGGGTTGCCAAAACCCCCCAGTGGAAAAATGGCCAAAAAACGGGTGGGCTATAGCCTTGGTGGGGGCCATGGGCGAAGTTCGTCCGCCGGACTCGGAATGTCCCGAGACTTGGCGGGTGGCCTCCGTGTGCCAAAAATAGGCCACGGGCACAGCCGCGCCCGAAGGTCGGGGTGCCAAAACCCCCCAGTGGAAAAATGGCCAAAAAACGGGTGGGCTATAGCCTTGGTGGGGGCCATGGGCGAAGTTCGTCCGCCGGACTCGGAATGTCCCGAGACTTGGCGGACGGCCTCCGTGTGCAAAAAATAACCCACGGCCACAGCCACGCCCAAAAATTAGCGCCCGAAAGTCGGGGTGCCAAAACCCCCCAGCGGAAAAATGGCCAAAAAACGGGTGGGCTATAGCCTTGGTGGGGGGCGTGGGCAAAGTTCGTCCGCCGGTCTCGGAATGGCCCGAGACTTTGCGGGCGGCCTCCGTGTACCAAAAATAGGCCACGGGCACAGCCGCGTCCGAAGGTCGAGGTACCAAATCCCCCCAGCGGAAAAATGGCCAAAAAATGGGTGGGCCATAGCCTTGGTGGGGGGCGTGGGCGAAGTTCCTCCGCCAGACTCGGAATGGCCCGAGACTTTGCGGGCGGCCTCCGTGTGCAAAAAATAGTCCACGGACACAGCCGCGCCCAAAAATTAGCGGCCGAAGGTCGGGGTGCCAAAACCCCTTAGCGGAAAAATGACCAAAAAACGGGTGGGCTATGGCCTTGGTGGGGGGCGTGGGCGAAGTTCGTCCGCCGGACTCGGAATGGCCCGAGACTTTGCGGGAGGTCTCCGTGTGCCAAAAATAGGCCACGGGCACCGCCGCGCCCAAAAATTAGCGCCCGACGGTCTGGGTGCCAAAACCCCCAGCGGAAAAATGGCCAAAAAACGGGTGGGCTATAGCCTTGGTGGGGGGGCGTGGGCGAAGTTCGTCCGCCGCACTCGGAAGGGCCCGAGACATTGCGGGCGGACTCTGTGTGCCAAAAATAATCCACGGGCACAGCCGCGCCCAAAAATTAGCGCCCAAAGGTCGGGGTGCCAAAACCCCCCTGCGGAAAAATGGCCAAAAAACGGGTGGGCTATAGCCGTGGTGGGGGGGCGCGGGCGAAGTTCGTCCGCCGGACTCGGAATGGACCGAGACTTTGCTTGCGGCCTCCGTCTGCCAAAAATAGGCCACGGGCACAGCGGCGCCCAAAAATTAGCGCCCGAAGGTCGGGGTGCCAAAACCCCCCAGCAGAAAAATGGCCAAAAAACGGGTGGGCTATAGACTTGGTGGGGGGGCGTGGGCGAAGTTCGTCTGCCGGACTCGGAATGGACCGAGACTTTACAGGCGGCCTCTGTGTGCCAAAAATAGGCCACGGACACAGCCGTGCCCAAAAATTAGCGCCCGAAGGTCGGGGAGCCAAACCTCCCAACGGAAAAATGGCCAAAAAACGGGTGGGCTATAGCCTTGGTGGGGGGCATGGGCGAAGTTCATCCGCCGGACTCGGAATGGCCCGACACTTTGCGGGCGGCCTCTGTGTGCCAAAAATAGGCCATGGGCACAGCCGCGCCCAAAAATTAGAGGCCGACGGTTGGGGTACCTTAACCACCCAGCGGAAAAATGGCCAAAAAACGGGTGGGATATAGCCTTGGTGGGGGGCGTGGGCGAAGTTCGTCCGCCGGACTCGGAATGGCCAGAGACTTTGTGGACGGTCTCCGTGTGCAAAACTTTGCCCACGGGCACAGCCGCGCCCAAAAATTAGTGCCCGAAGGTCGGGGTACCAAAACCCCCCAGCGGAAAAATGGCCAAAAAACGGGTGGGCTATAGCCTTGGTGGGGGGCGTGGGCGAAGTTCGTCCGCCGGACTCGGAATGGCCCGAGACTTTGCGGACGGCCTCCGTGTGTAAAAAATAGGGCACGGGCACAGCCGCGTCCAAAAATTAGAGCCCGAAGGTCGGGGTGCCAAAACCCCGCAGCGGAAAAATGCCCAAAAAACGGGTGGGCAATAGCCTTGGTGCGGGGCGTGGGAGAAGTTCGTCCGCCGGCCTCGGAATGGCCCGAGACTTTGCGGGTTGCCTCCGTGTGCCAAAACTAGGACACGGGCTCAGTAGCACCCAAAAATTAGCACCCGAGGGTCGGGTTGCCAAAACTCCCCAGCGGAAAAATGGCCAAAAAACGGGTGGGCTATAGCCTTGGTGGGGGGCGTGGGCGAAGTTCGTCCGCCGGACTCGGAATGGCCCGAGACTTTGCGGACGGCCTCCGTGTGGAAAAATAGGCCATGGGCACAGCCGCGCCCAAAAAATAGCGCCCGAAGGTCGGGGTGCCAAAACCCCCCAGCGGAAAAATGGCCAAAAAACGGGTGGCCTTGGGGGGAGGGGCTGGCCAACTTCATCCGCCGGACTCGGAATGGGGGGAGACTTTGCGAGCGGCCTCCGCGTGCTAAAAATAGGCCGCGGGCACAGCCACGCCCAAAAATAACTCCCCGAAGGTCGGCGCGCCCAAACCCTCCAGCGGAAAAATGGCCAAAAAACGGGTGGGCTATAGCCTTGCGGGGAGGGGCTGGCCAACTTCGTCCGCCGGACTCGGAATGGGGAGAGACTTTGCGAGGGCCTCCGCGTGCCAAAAATAGGCCGCGGGCACAGCCGCGCCCAAAAATAACCCCCCGAAGGTCGGCGCCCCCAAACCCCCCAGCGGAAAAATGGCCAAAAAACAGGTGGCCTATAGCCTTGGGGGGAGGGGCTGGCCAACTTCGTCCGGCGGACTCGGAATGGGGGGAGACTTTGCGAACGGCCTCTGCGTGCCAAAAATAGGCCGCGGTCACAGCCGCGCCCAAAAATAACTCCCCGAAGGTCGGTGCGCCCAAACCCCCCAGCGGAAAAATGGCCAAAAAACGGGTGGGCTATAGCCTTGGGGGGAGGGGCTGGCCAACTTCGTCCGCCGGACTCGGAATGGCGCGAGACTTTGCGAGGCGCCTCCGTGTGCCAAAAATAGGCCGCGGGCACAGCCGCGCCCAAAAATACCCGCCCGAAGGCCAGGGCGCCAAGTTCGTCCAGCGGAAAGAGGCCACAAAAACGGATGGGCTATAGCCTTGGGGGGTGGGGCTGGCCAACTTCGTCCGCCGGACTCGGAATGGCGCGAGACTTTGCGAGGTGCCTCCGTGTGCCAAAAATAGGCCGCGGGCACAGCCGCGCCCAAAAATACCCGCCCGAAGGCCGGGGCGCCAAGTTCGTCCAGCGGAAAGAGGCCCCAAAAACGGGTGGGCTATAGCCTTGGGGGGTGGGGCTGGCCAACTTCGTCCGCCGGACTCGGAATGGTGCGAGACTTTGCGAGGCGACTCCGTGTGCCAAAAATAGGCCGCGGACACAGCCGCGCCCAAAAATATCCGCCCGAAGGCCGGGGCGCCATGTTCGTCCAGCGGAAAAAGGCCACAAAAACGGGTGGGCTATAGCCGGGGGGGGTGGGGCTGGCAAACTTCGTCCGCCGGACTCGGAATGGCGCGAGACTTTGCGAGCGGCCTCCGTGTGCCAAAAATAGGCCCCGGGCCCAGCCACACCCAAAAATAACAGCCCGAAGGCCGGGGCGCCAAGTTCGTCCAGCGGAAAAAGGCCACAAAAACGGGTGGGCTATAGCCTTGGGGGGAGGGGCTGGCTAACTTCATCTGCCGGACTCAGAATGGCGCGAGAATTTGTGTATGGCCTCCGCGTGCTAAAAATAGGCCACGGGCACAGCCGCGCCCTAAAATAACTGCCCGAAGGCCGGGGCGCCATGTTCGTCCAGCGGAAAAAAGGCCAAAAACGGCCAAAAACGGGGGGGCCAACGCCGGCCACCGGACTATAGCGAGACTTGCCAGCGGCGGTGGGGCACAGGCCGCCTAAAAATAACCGCGGCCACCCAGCGGACTGGCAAAATGGGGCGAGACTTTGCGGGCGGACCTCCGCGGACTTGGAATGGGTCACGGGCACAGCTCGCGCCCAAAAATAACGGGCACAGCCCGCCCAAAATAACCGCCAAGGTTCGGGCCAAGTTCGGAAAAAAAAGGCCACAAAAACGGGTGGGCTATAGCCTTGGGGGGTAGGGCTGGCAAACTTCGTCCGCCGGACTCGGAATGGCGCGAGACTTTACGAGGGGCCTCCGTGTGCCAAAAATAGGCCGTGACACAGCCGCGCCGAAAAATAACCGCCCGAAGGCCGGGGCGCCCCGGGCACAGCCGCGCCCAAAAATAAACTGCCCGAAGGCCAGGGCGCCAAGTTCGTCCAGCAGAAAAAGGCCACAAAAACGGGTGGGCTATAGCCTTGGGGGGTGGGGCTGCCCCACTTCGTCCACCGGACTCGGAATGGCGCGAGACTTTGCGAGGTGCCTCCATGTGCTAAAAATAGGCTGCGGGCACATCCGCACCCAAAAATACCCGGCCGAAGACCGGGGCGCCAAGTTCGTCCAGCGGAAAAAGGCCACAAAAACGGGTGGGCTATAGCCTTGGGGGGTGGGGCTGGCCAACTTCGTCCGCCGGACTCGGAATGGAGCGAGACTTTGCGAGGGGCCTCCGTGTGCCAAAAATAGGCCATGGGCACAGCCGCGCCCAAAAATAACCACCCGAAGGCTGGGGCGCCAAGTTCGTCCAGCGGAAAAAGGCCCAAAAACGGGTGGGCTATGGCCTTGTGGGGTTGGGCGCGCCAACTTCGTCCGCCGGACTCGGAATGGCGGGAGACTTTGCGAGGTGCCTCCGTGTGCCAAAAATAGGCCGCGGGCGCAGCCGCGTCCAAAAATACCCGCCCGAAGGCCGGGGCGCCAAGTTCGTCCAGCGGAAAAAGGCCACAAAAACGGGTGGGCTATAGCCTTGGGGGGTGGGGCTGGCCAACTTCGTCCGCCGGACTCGGAATGGCGCGAGACTTTGCGAGCGGCCTCCGTGTGCCAAAAGCAGGCCCCGGGCACAGCCGCGCCCAAAAATAACCGCCCGAAGGCCGGGGCGCCAAGTTCGTCCAGCGGAAAAATGGCCAAAAAACGGGTGGGCTATAGCCTTGGGGGGAGGGGCCGGTCCACTTCGTCCGCCGGACTCGGAATGGGTCGAGACTTTGCGAGCGGCCTCCGTGTGCCAAAAATAGGCCGCGGGCACAGCCGTGCCCAAAAATAACCGCCCGAAGGCCAGGGCGCCAAGTTCGTCTAGCGGAAAAATGGTCAAAAAACGGGTGGGCTATAGCCTTGGGGGGAGGGGCTGGCCCACTTCGTCCGCCGGACTCGGAATGGGCTGAGACTTTGTGAGCGGTCTCCGCGTGCCAAAAATAGGCCGCGGGCACAGCCGCGCCCAAAAATAACGCCCCGAAGGTCGTTGCGCCCAAACCCCCCAGCGGAAAAATGGCCAAAAAACGGGTGGGCTATAGCCTTGGGGGGAGGGGCTGGCCCACTTCGTCCGCCGGACTCGGAATGGGATGAGACTATGTGAGCGGCCTCCGCATGCCAAAAATAGGCCACCAGCACAGCCGCGCCCAAAAATAACCGCCCGTAAGCCGGGGCGCCAAGTTCGTCCAGCAGAAAAGTGGCCAAAAAACGGGTGGGCTATAGCCTTGGGGGGAGGGGCTGGCCCACTTCGTCCGCCGGACTCGGAATGGGGTGAGACTTTGCGAGCGGCCTCCGCGTGCCAAAAATAGGCCGCGGGCACAGCCGCGCCCAAAACTACCCGCCCGAAGCCCGTGGCGCCAAGTTCGTCCAGTGGAAAAAGGCCACAAAAACGGGTGGGCTATAGCCTTGGGGGGTGGGGCTGGCCGACTTCGTCCGCCGGACTCGGAATGGCGCGAGACTTTGCGAGTGGCCTCCGTGTGCCAAAAATAGGCACCGGGCACGGCCGCGAACAAAAATAACAGCCCGAAGGCCGGGGCGCCAAGTTCGTCCAACGGAAAAAAGCCACAAAAACGGGTGGGCTATAGCCTTGGGGGGTGGGGCTGGCCAACTTCGTCCGCCGGACTCGGAATGGCGTGAGACTTTGCGAGCGGCCTCCGTGTGCCAAAAATAGGCCGCGGGCACATCCGCACCCAAAAATACCCGCCCGAAGACCGGGGCGCCAAGTTCGTCCAGCGGAAAAAGGCCACAAAAACGGGTGGGCTATAGCCTTGGGGGGTGGGGCTGGCCATCATCGTCCGACGGACTCGCAATGGGGCGAGACTTTGCGAGCGGCCTCCGCGTGCCAAAAATAGGCCACGGGCACAGCCGCTCCCAAAAATAACTGCCCAAAGGTCGGCGCGCCCAAACCTTCCAGCGGAAAAATGGCCAAAAAACGGGTGGGCTATAGCCTTGGGGGCCGGGGCTGGCCAACTTTGTCCGCCGTACTCGGAATGGGGCGAGACTTTGAGAACGGCCTTCGCGTGCAAAAAATAGGCCGCGGGCACAGCCGCGCCCAAAAATAACTACCCGAAGGCCGAGGCGCCAAGTTCGTCCAGCGGAAAAATGGCCAGAAAACGGGTGGGCTATAGCCTTGGGGGGAGGGGCTGGCCGACTTCGTCCGCCAGACTCGGAATGGGGCGAGACTTTGTGAGCGGCCTCTGTGTGCCAATAATAGGCCGCGGGCACAGGCGTGCCCAAAAATACCAAAAATAGGCCGGGGGCACAGCCGCGCCCAAAAATATCTGCCCGAAGGCCGGGGCGCCTAGTTCGTCCAGCGGAAAAATGGCCAGAAAACGGGTGGGCTATAGCCTTGGGGGGAGGGGCTGGCCAACTTCGTTTGCCGGACTCGGAATGGGGCGAGACTTTGTGAGCGGCCTCCGCGTGCCAATAATAGGCCGGGACTCAGCCGCGCCCAAAAATAACAACCCGAAGGCCGGGGCGCCATGTTCGTCCAGCGGAAAAAGGCCACAAAAACGGGTGGCCTATAGCCGGGGGGGTGGGGCTGGCAAACTTCGTCCGCCGGACTCGGAGTGGCGGGAGACTTTGCGAGCGGCCTCCGTGTGCCAAAAATAGGCCCCAGGCACAGCCACGCCCAAAAATAACCGCCCGAAGGCCGGGGCGCCAAGTTCGTCCAGCGGAAAAAGGCCACAAAAACGGGTGGGCTATAGCCTTGGGGGGTGGGGCTGGCCAACTTCGTCCGCCGGACTCGGAATGGCGCGAGACTTTGCGAGCGGCGTCCGTGTGCCAAAAATAGGTCCCGGGCACAGCCGCGCCAAAAAAATAACCACCCAAAGGCCGGGGCGCCAAGTTCTTCCAGCGGAAAAAGGCCACAAAAACGGGTGGGCTATAGCCTTGGGGGGTGGGGCTGGCCAACTTCGTCCGCCGGACTCGGAATGGCGCGAGACTTTGCGAGCGGCCTCCGTGTGCCAAAAATAGGCACCGGGCACGGCCGTGAACAAAAATAACAGCCCGAAGGCCGGGGCGCCAAGTTCGTCCAACGGAAAAAGGCCACAAAAACGGGTGGGCTATAGCCTTGGGGGGTGGGGCTGGCCAACTTCGTCCGCCGGACTCGGAATGGCGCGAGACTTTGCGAGCGGCCTCCGTGTGCCAAAAATAGGCCGCGGGCACAGCCGCGCCAAAAACTACCCGCCCGAAGCCCGTGGCGCCAAGTTCGTCCAGTGGAAAAAAGGCCACAAAAACGGGTGGGCTATAGCCTTGGGGGGTGGGGCTGGCCGACTTCGTCCGCCGGACTCGGAATGGCGCGAGACTTTGCGAGTGGCCTCCGTGTGCCAAAAATAGGCACCGGGCACGGCCGCGAACAAAAATAACAGCCCGAAGGCCGGGGCGCCAAGTTCGTCCAACGGAAAAAAGCCACAAAAACGGGTGGGCTATAGCCTTGGGGGGTGGGGCTGGCCAACTTCGTCCGCCGGACTCGGAATGGCGTGAGACTTTGCGAGCGGCCTCCGTGTGCCAAAAATAGGCCGCGGGCACATCCGCACCCAAAAATACCCGCCCGAAGACCGGGGCGCCAAGTTCGTCCAGCGGAAAAAGGCCACAAAAACGGGTGGGCTATAGCCTTGGGGGGTGGGGCTGGCCATCATCGTCCGACGGACTCGCAATGGGGCGAGACTTTGCGAGCGGCCTCCGCGTGCCAAAAATAGGCCACGGGCACAGCCGCTCCCAAAAATAACTGCCCAAAGGTCGGCGCGCCCAAACCTTCCAGCGGAAAAATGGCCAAAAAACGGGTGGGCTATAGCCTTGGGGGCCGGGGCTGGCCAACTTCGTCCGCCGTACTCGGAATGGGGCGAGACTTTGAGAACGGCCTTCGCGTGCAAAAAATAGGCCGCGGGCACAGCCGCGCCCAAAAATAACTACCCGACGGCCGAGGCGCCAAGTTCGTCCAGCGGAAAAATGGCCAGAAAACGGGTGGGCTATAGCCTTGGGGGGAGGGGCTGGCCGACTTCGTCCGCCAGACTCGGAATGGGGCGAGACTTTGTGAGCGGCCTCTGTGTGCCAATAATAGGCCGCGGGCACAGGCGTGCCCAAAAATACCAAAAATAGGCCGGGGGCACAGCCGCGCCCAAAAATATCTGCCCGAAGGCCGGGGCGCCTAGTTCGTCCAGCGGAAAAATGGCCAGAAAACGGGTGGGCTATAGCCTTGGGGGGAGGGGCTGGCCAACTTCGTTTGCCGGACTCGGAATGGGGCGAGACTTTGTGAGCGGCCTCCGCGTGCCAATAATAGGCCGGGACTCAGCCGCGTCCAAAAATAACAACCCGAAGGCCGGGGCGCCATGTTCGTCCAGCGGAAAAAGGCCACAAAAACGGGTGGCCTATAGCCGGGGGGGTGGGGCTGGCAAACTTCGTCCGCCGGACTCGGAGTGGCGGGAGACTTTGCGAGCGGCCTCCGTGTGCCAAAAATAGGCCCCAGGCACAGCCACGCCCAAAAATAACCGCCCGAAGGCCGGGGCGCCAAGTTCGTCCAGCGGAAAAACGCCACAAAAACGGGTGGGCTATAGCCTTGGGGGGTGGGGCTGGCCAACTTCGTCCGCCGGACTCGGAATGGCGCGAGACTTTGCGAGCGGCGTCCGTGTGCCAAAAATAGGTCCCGGGCACAGCCGCGCCAAAAAAATAACCACCCAAAGGCCGGGGCGCCAAGTTCTTCCAGCGAAAAAAGGCCACAAAAACGGGTGGGCTATAGCCTTGGGGGGTGGGGCTGGCCAACTTCGTCCGCCGGACTCGGAATGGCGCGAGACTTTGCGAGCGGCCTCCGTGTGCCAAAAATAGGCACCGGGCACGGCCGTGAACAAAAATAACAGCCCGAAGGCCGGGGCGCCAAGTTCGTCCAACGGAAAAAGGCCACAAAAACGGGTGGGCTATAGCCTTGGGGGGTGGGGCTGGCCAACTTCGTCCGCCGGACTCGGAATGGCGCGAGACTTTGCGAGCGGCCTCCGTGTGCCAAAAATAGGCCGCGGGCACAGCCGCGCCCAAAACTACCCGCCCGAAGCCCGTGGCGCCAAGTTCGTCCAGTGGAAAAAAGGCCACAAAAACGGGTGGGCTATAGCCTTGGGGGGTGGGGCTGGCCGACTTCGTCCGCCGGACTCGGAATGGCGCGAGACTTTGCGAGTGGCCTCCGTGTGCCAAAAATAGGCACCGGGCACGGCCGCGAACAAAAATAACAGCCCGAAGGCCGGGGCGCCAAGTTCGTCCAACGGAAAAAAGCCACAAAAACGGGTGGGCTATAGCCTTGGGGGGTGGGGCTGGCCAACTTCGTCCGCCGGA
This sequence comes from Citrus sp. QX-2021, assembly GCA_030444885.1. Taxonomy (NCBI): domain Eukaryota; kingdom Viridiplantae; phylum Streptophyta; class Magnoliopsida; order Sapindales; family Rutaceae; genus Citrus; species Citrus sp. QX-2021. The sequence goes on along the minus strand of JAUJEF010000014.1, from coordinate 335,939 downwards.
CTCGGAATGGCGTGAGACTTTGCGAGCGGCCTCCGTGTGCCAAAAATAGGCCGCGGGCACAGCCGCGCCCAAAACTACACGCCCGAAGCCCGTGGCGCCAAGTTCTTCCAGTGGAAAAAGGCCACAAAAACGGGTGGGCTATAGCCTTGGGGGGTGGGGCTGGCCGACTTCGTCCGCAGGACTCGGAATGGCGCGAGACTTTGCGAGTGGCCTCCGTGTGCCAAAAATAGGCACCGGGCACGGCCGCGAACAAAAATAACAGCCCGAAGGCCGGGGCGCCAAGTTCGTCCAACGGAAAAAGGCCACAAAAACGGGTGGGCTATAGCCTTGGGGGGTGGGGCTGGCCAACTTCGTCCGCCGGACTCGGAATGGCGCGAGACTTTGCGAGCGGCCTCCGTGTGCCAAAAATAGGCCCCGGGCACAGCCGCACCCAAAAATAACCACCCGAAGGTCGTTGCGCCCAAACCCCCCAGCCGAAAAAAAGCCAAAAAACGGGTGGGCTATAGCCTTGGGGGGAGGGGCTGGCCCACTTCGTCCGCCGGACTCGGAATGGGGCGAGACTTTGCGAGCGGCCTACACGTGCCAAAAATAGGCCGCTAGCACAGCCGCGCCCAAAAATAACCCCCCGAAGGTCGGCGCGCCCAAACCCCCCAGCGGAAAAATTGCCAAAAAACGGGTGGGCTATAGCCTTGGGGGGAGGGGCTGGCCAACTTCGTCCGCCGGACTCGGAATGGGACGAGACTTTGCGAGCGGCCTCCGCGTGCCAACAATTGGCCGCGGGTACAGCCGCGCCCAAAAATAACTGCCCAAAGGCCGGGGCGCCAAGTTCGTCCAGCAGAAAATTGTCCAAAAAACGGGTGGGCTATAGCCTCGGGGGGAGGGGCTGGCCAACTTCGCTCGCCGAACTCGGAATGGGCGCGAGACTTTGCGAACGGCCTCCATGTGCCAAAAATAGGCCCCGGGCACAGCCGCGCCCAAAAATAACCGCCCGAAGGCCGGAGCCCCAAGTTCGTCCACCGGAAAAAAGCCACAAAAACGGGTGGGCTATAACCTTCGGGGGTAGGGCTGGCCAACTTCGTCCGCCGGACTCGGAATGGCGCGAGACTTTGCGACCGGCCTCCGTGTGCCAAGAATAGGCCCCGGCCACAGCCGCGTCCAAAAATAACCGCCCGAAGGCCGCGTCGCCAAGTTCGTCCAGCGGAAAAAGGCCACAAAAACGGGTGGGCTATAGCCTTGGGGGGTGCGGCTGGCCAACTTCGTCCGCCGGACACGGAACGGCGCGAGACTTCTGGCGAGCGCCTCCGTGTGCCAAAAATAGGCCCTGGGCACAGCCGCGCCCAAAACTAACCGCCCGAAGGCCGGGGCGGCAAGTTCGTCCAGCGGAAAAAGGCCACAAAACGGGTGGGCTATAGCCTTGGGGGTGGGCTGGCTGGCCAACTTCGTCCGCCGGACTAAGAATGGCGCGAGACTTTGCGAGCGGCCTCCGTGTGCCAAAAATAGGCCCCGGTCACAGTTGCGCCCAAAAATAACCGCCCGAAGGCCGGGGCGCGAAGTTCGTCCAGCGGAAAAAGACCACAAAAACGGGTGGGCTATAGCCTTGGGGGGTGGGGCTGGCCAACTTCGTCTGCCGGACTCAGAATGGCGCGAGACTATGCAAGGGGCCTCCGTGTGCCAAAAATCGGCTGCGGACACAGCTGCTCCCAAAAATAACTGCCCGAAGGCCGGGGCGCCAAGTTCGTCCAGCGGAAAAAAGCCACAAAAACGGGTGGGCTATAGCCTTTGGGGGTGGGGCTGGTCAACTTCGTCTGCCGGACTCGGAATGGCGCGAGACTTTGCGAGGGGCCTCCGTGTGCCAAAAATAGGCCGCGGGCACAGCCGCGCCTAAAAATAACCACCCGAAGGCCGGGGCGCGAAGTTCGTCCAGCGGAAAAAGGCCACAAAAACGGGTGGGCTATAGCCTTGGGGGGTTGGGCTGGCCAACTTCGTCTGCCGGACTTAGAATGGCGCGAGACTTTGCGAGGGACCTCCGTGTGCCAAAAATCGGCCGCGGACACAGCCGCTCCAAAAAATAACTGCCCAAAGGCCGGGGCGCCAAGTTCGTCCAGCGGAAAAAGGACACAAAAACGGGTGGGCTATAGCCTTGGGGAGTGGGGCTGGCCCACTTCGTCCGCCGGACTCGGAATGGCGCGAGACTTTGCGAGGGGCCTCCGTGTGCCAACAATAGGCTGCAGGCACAGGCGCTCCCAAAAATAACAGCCCGAAGGCCAGGGCGCCAAGTTCGTCCAGCGGAAAAAGGCCACAAAAACGGGTGGGCTATAGCCTTGGGGGGTGGGGCTGGCCAACTTCGTCCGCCGGACTCGGAATGGCGCGAGACTTTGCGAGCGGCCTCCGTGTGCAAAAAATAAGCCCCGGGCACAGCCGCGCCCAAAAATAACCGCCCGAATGCCGGGGCGCCAAGTTCGTCCAGCGGAAAAAGGCCACAAAAACGGCTGGGCTATAGCCTTGGGGGGTGGGGCTGGCCAACTTCGTCTGCCGGACTCGGAATCGCGCGAGACTTTGCGAGCGGCCTCCGCGTGCCAAAAATAGACCCCGGGCACAGCCGCGCCAAAAAATAACCTCCCGAAGGCCGGGGCGACAAGTTCGTCCAGCGGAAAAAGGCCACAAAAACGGGTGGGCTATAGCCTTGGGGGGTGGGGCTGGCCAACTTCGTCCGCCGGACTTGGAATGGCGCGAGACTTTGTGAGCGGCCTCCGCGTGTCAAAAATAGGCCCCGGGCACAGCCGCGCCAAAAAATAACCGCCCAAAGGCCGGGGCGCCAAGTTCGTCCAGCGGAAAAAGGCCACAAAAACGGGTGGGCTATAGCCTTGGGGGGTGGGCTGGCCAACTTCGTCCGCCGGACTCGGAATGGAGCGAGACTTTGCGAGCGGCCTTCGTGTGCCAGAAATAGGCACCGGGAATGGCCGCGAACAAAAATAACCGCCCGAAGGCCGGGGCGCCAAGTTCGTCCAACGGAAAAAGGCCACAAAAACGGGTGGGCTATAGCCTTGGGGGGTGGGGCTGGCCAACTTCGTCCGCCGGACTCGGAATGGCGCGAGACTTTGCGAGCGGCCTCCGTGTGCCAAAAATAGGCCCCGGGCACAGCCGCGAACAAAAATAACTGCCCAAAGGCCGGGGCGCTAAGTTCGTCCAGCGGAAAAAGGCCACAAAAACGGGTGGGCTATAGCCTTGGGGGGTAGGGCTGGCCAACTTCGTCCGCCGGACTCGGAATGGCGCGAGACTTTGCGAGCGGCCTTCGTGTGCCAAAAATAGTCACCGGGCACAGCCGCGAACAAAAATAACCGCCCGAAGGCCGGGGCGCCATGTTCGTCCAGCGGAAAAAGGCCACAAAAACGGCTGGGCTATAGCCTTGGGGGGTGGGGCTGGCCAACTTCGTCTGCCGGACTCGGAATGGCGCGAGAATTTGCGAGCGGCCTCCGCGTGCCAAAAATAGACCCCGGGCACAGCCGCGCCAAAAAATAACCGCCCGAAGGCCGGGGCGACAAGTTCGTCCAGCGGAAAAAGGCCACAAAAACGGGTGGGCTATAGCCTTGGGGGGTGGGGCTGGCCAACTTCGTCCGCCGGACTTGGAATGGCGCGAGACTTTGCGAGCGGCCTCCGCGTGCCAAAAATAGGCCCCGGGCACAGCCGCGCCAAAAAATAACCGCCCAAAGGCCGGGGCGCCAAGTTCGTCCAGCGGAAAAAGGCCACAAAAACGGGTGGGCTATAGCCTTGGGGGGTGGGGCTGGCCAACTTCACCCGCCGGACTCGGAATGGCGCGAGACTTTACGAGCGGCCTCCGTGTGCAAAAAATAGGCCCCGGGCACAGCCGCGCCCAAAAATAAGCGCCCGAATGCCGGGGCGCCAAGTTCGTCCAGCGGAAAAAGGCCACTAAAACGGGTGGGCTATAGCCTTGGGGGTGGGGCTGGCCAACTTCGTCCGCCGGACTCAGAATGGCACGAGACTTTGCGAGCGGCCTCCGTGTGCCAAAAATAGGCCCCGGGCAAAGCCGCGCCCAAAAATAACCGCCCGAAGGCCGGGGCACCCAAACCCCCTAGCGGAAAAATGGCCAAAAAACGGGTGGGCTATAGCCTTGGGGGGAGGGGCTGACCAACTTTGTCCGCCGGACTCGGAATGAGGCGAGACTTTGCGAGCGGCCTCCGCGTGCCAAAAATAGGCCGCAGGCAAAGCCGCACGCAAAAATAACTGCCCGAAGGCCGGGGCGCCGACTTCGTCCACGGAAAAATGGCCAAAAAACGGGTGGGCTATAGCCTTGGGGGGAGGGGCTGGCCAACTTCGTCCGCCGGACTCGGAATGGGGCGAGACTTTGCAAACGGCCTCCGCGTGGCAAACATAGGCCAGGGGCACAGCCGTGCCAAAAAAATAACCGCCCGAAGGTCGGCGCGCCCAAACCCACCAGCAGAAAAATGGCCAAAAAACGGGTGGGCAATAGCCTTGGGGGGAGGGGCTGGCCAACTTCGTCCGCCGGACTCGGAATGGGACGGGACTTTGCGAGCAGCCTCTGTGTGCCAAAAATAGGCCGCGGGCACAGCTTCGCCCAAAAATAAACCCACAAAGGCCAAGGCGCCAAGTTCGTCCAGCGGAAAAATGGCCAAAAAACGGGTGGGCAATAGCCTTGGGGGGAGGGGCTGGCCGACTTTGTCCGCCGGACTCGGAATGGGGCGAGACTTTGTGGACGGCCTACGCGTTCCAAAAATAGGCCGCGGGCACAGCCGCGCCCAAAAATAACCCCCGAAGGTAGTTGCGCCCAAACCCCCCAGTGTAAAAATGGCCAAAAAACGGGTGGGCTATAGCCTTGGGGGGAGGGGCTGGCCCACTTCGTCCGCCGGACTCGGAATCGGGCGAGACTTTGCGAGCGGCCTCCGCGTGCCAAAAATAGGGCGTGGGCACAGCCGCGCCAAAAAATAACCGCCCGAAGGGCGGGGCGCCAAGTTCGTCCAGCGGAAAAAAGGCCAAAAAACGGGTGGGCTATAGCCTTGGGGGGAGGGGCTGGCCAACTTCGTCCGCCGGACTCGGAATGGGGCGAGTCTTTGCGAGCGGCCTCCGCGTGCCAAAAATAGGCTACGGGCACAGCCGCACCCAAAAAGAACTGCCCGAAGGCCGGGGCGCCAAGTTCGTCCAGCGGAAAAATGGCCAAAAAACGGGTGGGCTATAGCCTTGGGGGGAGGGGCTGGCCAACTTCGTCCGCCGGACTCGGAATGGCGCGAGACTTTGCGAGACGCCTCCGTGTGCCAAAAATAGGCCGCGGGCACAGCCGTGCCCAAAAATAACCGCCCGAAGGCCGGGGCGCCAAGTTCGTCCAGCGGAAAAATGGCCAAAAAACGGGTGGGCTATAGCCTTGGGGGGAGGGGCCGGCCCACTTCGTCCGCCGGACTCGGAATGGGTCGAGACTTTGCGAGCGGCCTCCGCGTGCCAAAAATAGGCCGCGGGCACAGCCGTGCCCAAAAATAACCGCCCGAAGGCCGGGGCGCCAAGTTCGTCCAGCGGAAAAATGGCCAAAAAACGGGTGGACTATAGTCTTGGGGGGAGGGGCTGGCCAACTTCGTCCGCCGGACTCGGAATGGGGCGAGACTTTGCGAACGGCCTCCACATGCCAAAAATAGGCCGTGGGCAAACCCGAACCCAAAAATAACCGCCCGAAGGCCGGGGCGCCAACTTCGTCCACGGAAAAATGGCCAAAAAACGGGTGGGCTATAGCCTTGGGGGGAGGGGCTGGCCAACTTCGTCCGCCGGACTCGGAATGGGGCGAGACTTTGCGAGCGGCCTCCGCGTGCCAAAAATAGGCCACGGGCACAGCCGCGCCCAAAAATAACCCCCCGAAGGTCGGCGCGCCCAAACCCCCCAGCGGAAAAATGGCCAAAAAACGGGTGGGCTATAGCCTTGGGGGGAGGGGCTGGCCAACTTCGTCCGCCGGACTCGGAATGGGACGAGACTTTGCGAGCGGCCTCCGCGTGCCAACAATTGGCCGCGGGCACAGCCGCGCCCAAAAATAACTGCCCAAAGGCCGGGGCGCCAAGTTCGTCCAGCGGAAAATTGTCCAAAAAACGGGTGGGCTATAGCCTCGGGGGGAGGGGCTGGCCAACTTCGCCCGCCGAACTCGGAATGGGCGAGACTTTGCGAGTGTTCTCCGCGTGCCAAAAATTCGCCACGGTCACAACCACACCCAAAAATAACCACCCGAAGGTCGGCGCGCCCAAACCCCCCAGCGGAAAAATGGCCAAAAAACGGGTGGGCTATAGCCTTGGGGGGAGGGGCTGGCCAACTTCGTCCGCCGGACTCGGAATGGGTCGAGACTTTGCGAGCGGCCTCCGAGTGCCAAAAATAGGCCGCGGGCACAGCAGCGCTAAAAAATAACCCCCCGAAGGTCGGGGCGCCTAGTTCGTCCAGCGGAAAAAGGCCACAAAAACGGGTGGGCTATAGGCTTGGGGGGTGGGGCTGGCCCACTTCGTCCGCCGGACTCGGAATGGCGCGAGACTTTGCGAACGGCCTCCATGTGCCAAAAATAGGCCCCGGGCACAGCCGCGCCCAAAAATAACCGCCCGAAGGCCGGAGCCCCAAGTTCGTCCACCGGAAAAAAGCCTCAAAAACGGGTGGGCTATAACCTTCGGGGGTAGGGCTGGCCAACTTCGTCCGCCGGACTCGGAATGGCGCGAGACTTTGCGACCGGCCTCCGTGTGCCAAGAATAGGCCCCGGCCACAGCCGCGTCCAAAAATAACCGCCCGAAGGCCGCGTCGCCAAGTTCGTCCAGCGGAAAAAGGCCACAAAAACGGGTGGGCTATAGCCTTGGGGGGTGCGGCTGGCCAACTTCGTCCGCCGGACACGGAACGGCGCGAGACTTTGCGAGCGGCCTCCGTGTGCCAAAAATAGGCCCTGGGCACAGCCGCGCCCAAAAATAACCGCCCGAAGGCCGGGGCGTCAAGTTCGTCCAGCGGAAAAAGGCCACAAAAACGGGTGGGCTATAGCCTTGGGGGGTGGGGCTGGCCAACTTCGTCCGCCGGACTAAGAATGGCGCGAGACTTTGCGAGCGGCCTCCGTGTGCCAAAAATAGGACCCGGTCACAGTTGCGCCCAAAAATAACCGCCCGAAGGCCGGGGCGCGAAGTTCGTCCAGCGGAAAAAGACCACAAAAACGGGTGGGCTATAGCCTTGGGGGGTGGGGCTGGCCAACTTCGTCTGCCGGACTCAGAATGGCGCGAGACTATGCAAGGGGCCTCCGTGTGCCAAAAATCGGCTGCGGACACAGCCGCTCCCAAAAATAACTGCCCGAAGGCCGGGGCGCCAAGTTCGTCCAGCGGAAAAAAGCCACAAAAACGGGTGGGCTATAGCCTTTGGGGGTGGGGCTGGTCAACTTCGTCTGCCGGACTCGGAATGGCGCGAGACTTTGCGAGGGGCCTCCGTGTGCCAAAAATAGGCCGCGGACACAGCCGCGCCTAAAAATAACCACCCGAAGGCCGGGGCGCGAAGTTCGTCCAGCGGAAAAAGGCCACAAAAACGGGTGGGCTATAGCCTTGGGGGGTTGGGCTGGCCAACTTCGTCTGCCGGACTTAGAATGGCGCGAGACTTTGCGAGGGACCTCCGTGTGCCAAAAATCGGCCGCGGACACAGCCGCTTCAAAAAATAACTGCCCAAAGGCCGGGGCGCCAAGTTCGTCCAGCGGAAAAAGGCTACAAAAACGGGTGGGCTATAGCCTTGGGGGGTGGGGCTGGCCAACTTCGTCCGCCGGACTCGGAATGGCGCGAGACTTTGCGAGCGCCCTCCGTGTGCAAAAGATTGGCCCCGGGGACAGCCACGAACAAAAATAACCGCCCGAAGGCCGTGGCGCCAAGTTCGTCCAGCGGAAAAAGGCCACAAAAACGGGTGGGCTATAGCCTTGGGGGGTGGGGCTGGCCAACTTCGCCCGCCGGACTCGGAATGGCGCGAGACTTTGCGAGCGGCCTCCGTGTGCAAAAAATAGGCCCCGGGCACAGCCGCGCCCAAAAATAAGCGCCCGAATGCCGGGGCGCCAAGTTCGTCCAGCGGAAAAAGGCCACAAAAACGGGTGGGCTATAGCCTTGGGGGTGGGGCTGGCCAACTTCGTCCGCCGGACTCGGAATGGCACGAGACTTTGCGAGCGGCGTCCGTGTGCCAAAAATAGGTCCCGGGCACAGCCGCGCCAAAAAATAAACGCCCGAAGGCCAGGGCGCCAAGTTCTTCCAGCGGAAAAAGGCCACAAAAACGGGTGGGCTATAGCCTTGGGGGGTGGGGCTGGCCAACTTCGTCCGCCGGACTCGGAATGGCGCGAGACTTTGCGAGCGGCCTCCGTGTGCCAAAAATAGGCACCGGGCACGGCCGCAAACAAAAATAACAGCCCGAAGGCCGGGGCTCCAAGTTCGTCCAACGGAAAAAGGCCACAAAAACGGGTGGGCTATTGCCTTGGGGGGTGGGGCTGGACAACTTCGTCCGCCGGACTCGGAATGGCGCGAGACTTTGTGAGCGGCCTCCGTGTGCCAAAAATAGGCCCCGGGCACAGCCGCGAACAAAAATAACTGCCCAAAGGCCGGGGCGCCAAGTTCGTCCAGCGGAAAAAGGCCACAAAAACGGGTGGGCTATGGCCTTGGGGGGTGGGGCGCGCCAACTTCGTCCGCCGGACTCGGAATGGCGCGAGAATTTGCGAGACGCCTCCGTGTGCCAAAAATAGGCCGCGGGCACAGCCGCGACCAAAAATACCCGCCCGAAGGCCGGGGCGCCAAGTTCGTCCAACGGAAAAAGGCCACAAAAACAGGTGGGCTATAGCCTTGGGGGGTGCGGCTGGCCAACTTCGTCCGCCGTACTCGGAATGGCGCGAGACTTTGCGAGGCGCCTCCGTGTGGCAAAAATAGGCCGCGGCCACAGCCGCGCCCAAAAATACCCGCCCGAAGGCGGGGCGCCAAGTTCGTCCAGCGGAAAAAGGCCACAAAAACGGGTGGGCTATGGCCTTGGCGGGTGGGGCTGGCCCACATCGTCCGCCGTACTCGGAATGGGGCGAGACTTTGCGAGGCACCTCCGTGTGGCAAAAATAGGCCGCGGCCACAGCCGCGCCCAAAAATACCCGCCCGAAGGCGGGGCGCCAAGTTCGTCCAGCGGAAAAAGGCCACAAAAACAGGTGGGCTATAGCCTTGGGGGGTGCGGCTGGCCAACTTCGTCCGCCGTACTCGGAATGGCGCGAGACTTTGCGAGGCGCCTCCGTGTGCCAAAAATAGGCCGCGGGCAAAGCCGCGCCCAAAAATAACCGCCCGAAGGCCAGGGCGCCATGTTCGTCCAGCGGAAAAAGGCCACAAAAACGGGTGGCTTATAGCCGGGGGGGTGGGGCTGGCAAACTTCGTCCGCCGGACTCGGAGTGGCGGGAGACTTTGCGAGCGGCCTCCGTGTGCCAAAAATAGGCCCCAGGCACAGCCACGCCCAAAAATAACCGCCCGAAGGCCGGGGCGCCAAGTTCGTCCAGCGGAAAAAGGCCACAAAAACGGGTGGGCTATAGCCTTGGGGGGTTGGGCTAGGCAACTTCGTCCGCCGGAATCGGAATGGTGCGAGACTTTGCGAGCGGCCTCCGTGTGCCAAAAATAGGCCCCGGGCACAGCCGCGCCCGAAAATAACCGCCCGAAGGCCGGGGCGCCAAGTTCGTCCAGCGGAAAAAGGCCACAAAAACGGGTGGGCTATAGCCTTGGGGGGTGGGGCTGGCCAACTTCGTCCGCCGGACTCGGAATGGCGCGAGACTTTGCGAGCGGCGTCCGTGTGCCAAAAATAGGTCCCGGGCACAGCCGCGCCAAAAAATAACCGCCCAAAGGCCGGGGCGCCAAGTTCTTCCAGCGGAAAAAGGCCACAAAAACGGGTGGGCTATAGCCTTGGGGGGTGGGGCTGGCCAACTTCGTCCGCCGGACTCGGAATGGCGCGAGACTTTGCGAGCGGCCTCCGTGTGCCAAAAATAGGCACCGGGCACGGCCGCGAACAAAAATAACAGCCCGAAGGCCGGGGCGCCAAGTTCGTCCAACGGAAAAAGGCCACAAAAACGGGTGGGCTATAGCCTTGGGGGGTGGGGCTGGCCAACTTCGTCCGCCGGACTCGGAATGGCGCGAGACTTTGCGAGCGGCCTCCGTGTGCCAAAAATAGGCCGCGGGCACAGCCGCGCCCAAAACTACCCGCCCGAAGCCCGTGGCGCCAAGTTCGTCCAGTGGAAAAAGGCCACAAAAACGGGTGGGCTATAGCCTTGGGGGGTGGGGCTGGCCGACTTCGTCCGCCGGACTCGGAATGGCGCGAGACTCTGCGAGTGGCCTCCGTGTGCCAAAATTAGGCACCGGGCACGGCCGCGAACAAAAATAACAGCCCGAAGGCCGGGGCGCCAAGTTCGTCCAACGGAAAAAGGCCACAAAAACGGGTGGGCTATAGCCTTGGGGGGTGGGGCTGGCCAACTTCGTCCGCCGGACTCGGAATGGCGCGAGACTTTGCGAGCGGCCTCCGTGTGCCAAAAATAGGCCGCGGGCACAGCCGCGCCCAAAAGTACCCGCCCGAAGCCCGTGGCGCCAAGTTCGTCCAGTGGAAAAAGGCCACAAAAACGGGTGGGCTATAGCCTTGGGGGGTGGGGCTGGCCGACTTCGTCCGCCGGACTCGGAATGGCGCGAGACTTTGCGAGTGGCCTCCGTGTGCCAAAAATAGGCACCGGGCACGGCCGCAAACAAAAATAACAGCCCGAAGGCCGGGGCGCCAAGTTCGTCCAACGGAAAAAGGCCACAAAAACGGGTGGGCTATAGCCTTGGGGGGTGGGGCTGGCCAACTTCGTCCGCCGGACTCGGAATGGCGCGAGACTTTGCGAGCGGCCTCCGTGTGCCAAAAATAGGCCACGGGCACAGCCGCGCCCAAAACTACCCGCCCGAAGCCCGTGGCGCCAAGTTCGTCCAGTGGAAAAAGGCCACAAAAACGGGTGGGCTATAGCCTTGGGGGGTGGGGCTGGCCGACTTCGTCCGCCGGACTCGGAATGGCGCGAGACTTTGCGAGTGGCCTCCGTGTGCCAAAAATAGGCACCGGGCACGGCCGCGAACAAAAATAGCAGCCCGAAGGCAGGGGCGCCAAGTTCGTCCAACGGAAAAAGGCCACAAAAACGGGTGGGCTATAGCCTTGGGGGGTGGGGCTGGCCAACTTCGTCCGCCGGACTCGGAATGGCGCGAGACTTTGCGAGCGGCCTCCGTGTGCCAAAAATAGGCCCCGGGCACAGCCGCGAACAAAAATAACCCGCCCAAAGGCCGGGGCGCCAAGTTCGTCCAGCGGAAAAAGGCCACAAAAACGGGTGGGCTATGGCCTTGGGGGGTGGGGCGCGCCAACTTCGTCCGCCGGACTCGGAATGGTGCGAGACTTTGCGAGACGCCTCCGTGTGCCAAAAATAGGCCGCGGGCACAGCCGCGCCCAAAAATACCCGCCCGAAGGCCGGGGCGCCAAGTTCGTCCAGCGCAAAAAGGCACAAAAACGGGTGGGCTTTAGCCTTGGGGGTTGGGGCTGGCCAACTTCGTCCGCCGGACTCGGAATGGCGCGAGACTTTGCGACCGGCCTCCGTGTGCCAAGAATTGGCCCCGGGCACAGCCGCGTCCAAAAATAACCGCCTGAAGGCCGGGGCGCCAAGTTCGTCCAGCGGAAAAAGGCCACAAAAACGGGTGGGCTATAGCCTTGGGGGGTGGGGCTGGCCAACTTCGTCCGCCGGACTCGGAATGGCGCGAGACTTTGCGAGGGGCCTCCGTGTGCTAAAAATAGGCCGTGGCCACAGCCGCGCCGAAAAATAACCTCCCGAAGGCCGGGGCGCCAAGTTCGTCCAGCGGAAAAATGGCCAAAAAACGGGTGGGCTATATAGGCTTGGGGGGAGGTGCTGGCCAACTTCGTCCGCCGGACTCAGAATGGGGCGAGACTTTGCAAGCGGCCTCCACGTGCCAAAAATAGGCCGCGGGCACAGCCGCTCCCAAAAATAACCGCCCGAAGGCCGGGGCGCCAAGTTCGTCCGGCGGAAAAATGGCCAAAAAATGGGTATGGTATGGCCTTGGGGGGAGGGGCTGGCTAACTTCGTCCGCCGGACTCGGAATGGGACGAGACTTTGTGAGCAGCCTCCGAGTGCCAAAAATGGGCCACGGGCACAGCCGCGCCCAAAAATAACCCACCGAAGCCCGAGGCGCCAAGTTCGTCCAGCGGAGAAATGGCAAAAAAACGGGTGGGCTATAGCCTTGGGGGGAGGGGCTGGCCAACTTTGTCCGCTGGACTCGCAATGGGGCTAGACTTTGCGAGTGGCCTCCGTGTGCCAAAAATAGGCCACGGGCACAGCCGCGCCCAAAAATAACCGCCCGAAGGCCAGGGCGCCAAGTTCGTCCAGCGGAAAAATGGCCAAAAAATGGGTGGGCTACGGCCTTGGGGGGAGGGGCTGGCCAAGTTCGACCGCCGACTCGGAATGGGGCGAGACTTTGCGAGCGGCCTCTGCGTGCCAAAAATAGGCCGCGGGCAAAGCCGCGCCCAAAAATAACCGCCCGAAGGCCGGGGCGCCAAGTTCGTCCAGCGGAAAAATGGCCAAAAAACGGGTGGGCTATAGCCTTGGGGGGAGGGGCCGGCCCACTTCGTCCGCCGGACTCGGAATGGGTCGAGACTTTGCGAGCGGCCTCCGCGTGCCAAAAATAGGCCGTGGGCACAGCCGTGCCCAAAAATAACCGCCCGAAGGCCGGGGCGCCAAGTTCGTCCATCGGAAAAATGTCCAAAAAACGGGTGGGCTATAGTCTTGGGGGGAGGGGCTGGCCGACTTCGTCCGCCGGACTCGGAATGGGGCGAGACTTTGCGAGCGGCCTCCACATGCCAAAAATAGGCCGCGGGCAAACCCGAACCCAAAAATAACCGCCCGAAGGCCGGGGCGCCAACTTCGTCCACGGAAAAATGGCCAAAAAACGGGTGGGCTATAGCCTTCGGGGGAGGGGCTGGCCAACTTCGTCCGCCGGACTCGGAATAGGGCGAGACCGTGCGAGTGGCCTCCGCGTACTAAAAATAGGCCGCGGGCACAGTCGCGCCCAAAAATAACCGCCCGAAGGTCGGGGTGCCAAGTTCGACCAGCGGAAAAATGGCCAAAAAACGGGTGGGGTATAGCCTTGGGGGGAGGGGCTGGCCAACTTCATCCGCCGGTCTCGGAATGGGGCGAGGCTTTGTTCGCAGCCTCCGAGTGCCAAAAATGGGCCACGGGCACAGCCGCGCCCAAAAATAACCCACCGAAGCCCGAGGCGCCAAGTTCGTCCAGCGGAGAAATGGCAAAAAAACGGGTGGGCTATAGCCTTGGGGGGAGGGGCTGGCCAACTTTGTCCGCTGGACTCGCAATGGGGCTAGACTTTGCGAGTGGCCTCCGTGTGCCAAAAATAGGCCACGGGCACAGCCGCGCCCAAAAATAACCGCCCGAAGGCCAGGGCGCCAAGTTCGTCCAGCGGAAAAATGGCCAAAAAATGGGTGGGCTACGGCCTTGGGGGGAGGGGCTGGCCAAGTTCGACCGCCGACTCGGAATGGGGCGAGACTTTGCGAGCGGCCTCTGCGTGCGAAAAATAGGCCGCGGGCAAAGCCGCGCCCAAAAATAACCGCCCGAAGGCCGGGGCGCCAAGTTCGTCCAGCGGAAAAATGGCCAAAAAACGGGTGGGCTATAGACTGGGGGGGAGGGGATGGCCGACAGAGTCGGACGCACTCGGAATGGGTCGAGACTTTGCGAGCGGCCTCCGCGTGCCAAAAATAGGCCGTGGGCACAGCCGTGCCCAAAAATAACCGCCCGAAGGCCGGGGCGCCAAGTTCGTCCAGCGGAAAAATGGCCAAAAAACGGGTGGGCTATAGTCTTGGGGGGAGGGGCTGGCCGACTTCGTCCGCCGGACTCGGAATGGGGCGAGACTTTGCGAGCGGCCTCCACATGCCAAAAATAGGCCGCGGGCAAACCCGAACCCAAAAATAACCGCCGAAGGCCGGGCGCCAACCGTCCACGGAAAAATGGCCAAAAAACGGGTGGGCTATAGCCTTCGGGGGAGGGGCTGGCCAACTTCGTCCGCCGGACTCGGAATAGGGCGAGACCGTGCGAGTGGCCTCCGCGTACTAAAAATAGGCCGCGGGCACAGTCGCGCCCAAAAATAACCGCCCGAAGGTCGGGGTGCCAAGTTCGACCAGCGGAAAAATGGCCAAAAAACGGGTGGGGTATAGCCTTGGGGGGAGGGGCTGGCCAACTTCATCCGCCGGTCTCGGAATGGGGCGAGGCTTTGCAAGTGGCCTCCGCGTGCCAAAAATAGGCCACGGGCACAGCCGCGCCCAAAAATAACTGCCCGAAGGTTGGGGCACCCACACCCCCCAGCGGAAAAATGGCCAAAAAACGGGTGGGCTATAGCCTTGGGGGGAGGGGCTGACCAACTTTGTCCGCCGGACTCGGAATGAGGCGAGACTTTGCGAGCGGCCTCCGCGTGCCAAAAATAGGCCGCAGGCAAAGCCGCACGCAAAAATAACTGCCCGAAGGCCGGGGCGCCGACTTCGTCCACGGAAAAATGGCCAAAAAACGGGTGGGCTATAGCCTTGGGGGGAGGGGCTGGCCAACTTCGTCCGCCGGACTCGGAATGGGGCGAGACTTTGCAAACGGCCTCCGCGTGGCAAACATAGGCCAGGGGCACAGCCGTGCCAAAAAAATAACCGCCCGAAGGTCGGGCGCGCCAAACCCACCAGCAGAAAAATGGCCAAAAAACGGGTGGGCAATAGCCTTGGGGGGAGGGGCTGGCCAACTTCGTCCGCCGGACTCGGAATGGGACGGGACTTTGCGAGCAGCCTCTGTGTGCCAAAAATAGGCCTTGGGCACAGCCGCGCCCAAAATAAACCCACAAAGGCCAAGGCGCCAAGTTCGTCCAGCGGAAAAATGGCCAAAAAAGCGGGTGGGCAATAGCCTTGGGGGAGGGCTGGCCGACTTTGTCCGCGGACTCGGAATGGGGCGAGACTTTGTGGACGGCCTCTCGCGTTCAAAAAAATAGGCCGCGGGCACAGCCGCGCCCAAAATAACCCCCGAAGGTAGTTGCGCCCAAACCCCCAGTGTAAAAATGGCCAAAAACGGGTGGGCTATAGCCTTGGGGGAGGGGCTGGCCCACTTCGCCCGTCCGCCGGACTCGGAATCGGGCGAGACTTTGCGAGCGGCCTCCGCGTGCCAAAAATAGGCGTGGGCACAGCTGCATGCAAAAATAACCGCCCGAAGGCCGGGCGCCAAGTTCGTCCAGCGGAAAAAGGCCAAAAACGGGCGGGCTATAGCCTTGGGGGAGGGGTTGGCCAACCGTCTTCCCGGACTCGGAATGGGGCGAGACTTTGCGCGGCGGCCTCCGCGTGCCAAAAATAGGCCATGGGCACAGCCAGCGCCAAAAGAACCGCCCGAAGGCCGGGCGCCAAGTTCGTCCAGCGGAAAAATGGCCAAAAACGGGTGGGCTATAGCCTTGGGGGAGGGGCTGGCCAACTGTCCGCCGACTCGGAATGGGGCGAGAGTCTTTGCGGCGGCCTCCGCGTGCCAAAAATAGGCCGCGGGCACAGCCGCGCCCAAAAAGAACCGCCCGAAGGCCGGGGCGCCAAGTTCGTCCAGCGGAAAAATGGCCAAAAAACGGGTGGGCTATAGCCTTGGGGGGAGGGGCTGGCCAACTTCGTCCGCCGGACTCGGAATCGGGCGAGTCTTTGCGAGCGGCCTCCGCGTGCCAAAAATAGGCCACGGGCACAGCCGCACCCAAAAATAACCGCCCGAAGGTCGGGGCGCCAAGTTCGTCCAGCGGAAAAATGGCCAAAAAACGGGTGGGCTATAGCCTTGGGGGAGGGGCGGCCCGCCGTCCGCGGACTCGGAATGGGTCGAGACTTTGCGAGCGGCCTCCGCGTGCCAAAAATAGGCCGCGGGCACAGCCGTGTCCAAAAATAACCGCCCGAAGGCCGGGGCGCCAAGTTCGTCCAGCGGAAAAATGGCCAAAAAACGGGTGGACTATAGTCTTGGGGGGAGGGGCTGGCCAATTTCGTCCGCCGGACTCGGAATGGGGCGAGACTTTGCGACCGGCCTCCCCCTGCCAAAAATAGGCCGTGGGCAAACCCAGACCCAAAAATAACCGCCCGAAGGCCGGGGCGCCAAGTCCGTCCAGCGGAAAAATGGCCAAAAAACGGGTGGGCTATAGCCTTGGGGGGACGGGCTGGCCAACTTCGTCCGCCGGACTCGGAATGGGGCGAGACTTTGCGAACGGCCTCTGCGTGCCAAAACTAGGCCATGGGCACAGCCGCGCCCAAAAATAACCGCCCGAAGGCCAGGGCGCCAAGTTCGTCCAGTGGAAAAATGGCCAAAAAACGGGTGGGCTATAGCCTTGGGGGGTGGGGCTGGCCAACTTCGTCCGCCGGACTCGGAATGGGGCGAGACTTTGCGAGCGGGCTCCGCGTACCAAAAATAGGCAGCGCTTAGCACGCCAAAAATAACCACCCGAAGGTCGTTGCGCCCAAACCCCAGCCGAAAAAAGCCAAAAGCGGGTGGGCTATAGCCTTGGGCGGAGGGCCTGGCCAACTTCGTCCGCCGGACTCGGAATGGGGCGAGACTTTGCGAGCGGCCTACACGTGCCAAAAATAGGCCGCTAGCACAGCCACACCCAAAAATAACCGCCCGAAGGTCAGAGCGCCCAAACCCCCCAGCGGAAAAATGGCCAAAAAACGGGTGCGCTATAGCCTTGGGGGGAGGGACTGGCCAACTTCGTCCGCCGGACTCGGAATGGGGTGAGACTTTGCGAGCGGCCTCCGCGTGCCAAAAATAGGCCGCGGACACAGCCGCGCCCAAAAATAACCCCCCGAAAGTCAGCGCGCCCAAACCCCCAGCGGAAAAATGGCCAAAAAACGGGTGGGCTATAGCCTTGGGGGGAGGGGCTGGCGAACTTCGTCCGCCGAACTCGGAATGGGGCGAGACTTTGCGAGCGGCTTCCGCGTGCCAAAAATAGGCCACGGGCACAGCCGTGCCCAAAAATAACCTCCCGAAGGTCGGGGCGCCAAGTTCGTCCAGCGGAAAAATGGCCAAAAAACGGGTGGGCTATAGCCTTGGGGGGAGGGGCTGGCCAACTTCGTCCGCCGGACTCGGAATGGGACGAGACTTTGCGAGCGGCCTCCGCGTGCCAAAAATAGGCCGCGGACACAGCCGAGCCCAAAAATAACAGCCCAAAGGTCGGCGCGCCAAAACCCACCAGCGGAAAAATTGCCAAAAAACGGGTGGGCTATAGCCTTGGGGGGAGGGGCTGGCCAACTTCGTCCGCCGGACTCGGAATGGGACGAGACTTTGCGAGCGGCCTCCGCGTGCCAACAATTGGCCGCGGGCACAGCCGTGCCCAAAAATAACTGCCCAAAGGCCGGGGCGCCAAGTTCGTCCAGCGGAAAATTGTCCAAAAAACGGGTGGGCTATAGCCTCGGGGGGAGGGGCTGGCCAACTTCGCCCGCCGAACTCGGAATGGGGCGAGACTTTGCGAGTGTTCTCCGCGTGCCAAAAATTCACCACGGTCACAACCACACCCAAAAATAACCACCCGAAGGTCGGCGCGCCCAATCCCCCCAGCGGAAAAATGGCCAAAAAACGGGTGGGCTATAGCCTTGGGGGGAGGGGCTGGCCAACTTCGTCCGCCGGACTCGGAATGGGTCGAGACTTTGCGAGCGGCCTCCGCGTGCCAAAAATAGGCCGCGGGCACAGCCGCGCCCAAAAATAACCCCCCGAAAGTCAGCGCGCCCAAACCCCCAGCGGAAAAATGGCCAAAAAACGGGTGGGCTATAGCCTTGGGGGGAGGGGCTGGCGAACTTCGTCCGCCGAACTCGGAATGGGGCGAGACTTTGCGAGTGTTCTCCGCGTGCCAAAAATTCGCCATGGTCACAACCACACCGAAAAATAACCACCCGAAGGTCGGCGCGCCCAAACCCCCCAGCGGAAAAATGGCCAAAAAACGGGTGGGCTATAGCCTTGGGGGGAGGGGCTGGCCAACTTCGTCCGCCGGACTCGGAATGGGTCGAGACTTTGCGAGCGGCCTCCGCGTGTGAAAAATAGGCCACGGGCACAGCAGCATCAAAAAATAACCCCCCGAAGGTCGGGGCGCCTAGTTCGTCCAGCGGAAAAAGGCCACAAAAACGGGTGGGCTATAGGATTGGGGGGTGGGGCTGGCCCACTTCGTCCGCCGGACTCGGAATGGCGCGAGACTTTGCGAACGGCCTCCATGTGCCAAAAATAGGCCCCGGGCACAGCCGCGCCCAAAAATAACCGCCCGAAGGCCGGAGCCCCAAGTTCGTCCACCGGAAAAAAGCCACAAAAACGGGTGGGCTATAACCTTCGGGGGTAGGGCTGGCCAACTTCGTCCGCCGGACTCGGAATGGCGCGAGACTTTGCGACCGGCCTCCGCGTGCCAAAAATAGGCCACGGGCACAGCCGCACCCAAAAATAACCGCCCGAAGGTCGGGGCGCCAAGTTCGTCCAGCGGAAAAATGGCCAAAAAACGGGTGGGCTATAGCCTTGGGGGGAGGGGCCGGCCCACTTCGTCCGCCGGACTCGGAATGGGTCGAGACTTTGCGAGCGGCCTCCGCGTGCCAAAAATAGGCCGCGGGCACAGCCGTGCCCAAAAATAACCGCCCGAAGGCCGGGGCGCCAAGTTCGTCCAGCGGAAAAATGGCCAAAAAACGGGTGGACTATAGTCTTGGGGGGAGGGGCTGGCCAACTTCGTCCGCCGGACTCGGAATGGGGCGAGACTTTGCGAACGGCCTCCACATGCCAAAAATAGGCCGTGGGCAAACCCGAACCCAAAAATAACCGCCCGAAGGCCGGGGCGCCAACTTCGTCCACGGAAAAATGGCCAAAAAACGGGTGGGTTATAGCCTTGGGGGGAGGGGCTGGCCAACTTCGTCCGCCGGACTCGGAATGGGGCGAGTCTTTGCGAGCGGCCTCCGCATGCTAAAAATAGGCCACGGGCACAGCCGCACCCAAAAATAACCGCCCGAAGGCCGGGGCGCCAAGTTCGTCCAGCGGAAAAATGGCCAAAAAACGGGTGGGCTATAGCCTTGGGCGGAGGGCCTGGGCAATTTCGTCCGCCAGACTCGGAATGGGGCGAGACTTTGCGAGTGGCCTCCGCGTACCAAAAATAGGCCGCGGGCTTAGCCGCACCAAAAAATAACCACCCGAAGGTCGTTGCGCCCAAACCCCCCAGCCGAAAAAAAGCCAAAAAACGGGTGGGCTATAGCCTTGGGGGGAGGGGCTGGCCAACTTCGTCCGCCGGACTCGGAATGGGGCGAGACTTTGCGAGCGTCCTACACGTGCCAAAAATAGGCCGCTAGCACAGCCACACCCAAAAATAACCGCCCGAAGGTCAGCGCGCCCAAACCCCCCAGCGGAAAAATGGCCAAAAAACGGGTGCGCTATAGCCTTGGGGGGAGGGACTGGCCAACTTCGTCCGCCGGACTCGGAATGGGGTGAGACTTTGCGAGCGGCCTCCGCGTGCAAAAAATAGGCCGCGGACACAGCCGCGCCCAAAAATAACCCCCCGAAAGTCAGCGCGCCCAAACCCCCAGCGGAAAAATGGCCAAAAAACGGGTGGGCTATAGCCTTGGGGGGAGGGGCTGGCGAACTTCGTCCGCCGAACTCGGAATGGGGCGAGACTTTGCGAGCGGCTTCCGCGTGCCAAAAATAGGCCGCGGGCACAGCCGCGCCCAAAAATAACCCCCCGAAAGTCAGCGCGCCCAAACCCCCAGCGGAAAAATGGCCAAAAAACGGGTGGGCTATAGCCTTGGGGGGAGGGGCTGGCCAACTTCGTCCGCCGGACTCGGAATGGGACGAGACTTTGCGAGCGGCTTCCACGTGCCAAAAATAGGCCGCGGACACAGCCGCGCCCAAAAATAACCCCCCGAAGGCCGCGGCACCACGTTCGTCCAGCGGAAAAAGGCCACAAAAACGGGTGGGCTATAGCCTTGGGGGGTGGGGCTGGCCCACTTCGTCCGCCGGACTCGGAATGGCGCGAGACTTTGCGAGGCACCTCCGTGTACCAAAAATAGGCCGCGGGCAAGGCCGCGCCCAAAAATACCCGACCGAAGTCCGCGGCCCCAAGTTCGTCCAGCGGAAAAAGGCCACAAAAACGGGTGGGCTATAGCCTTGTGGGGAGGGGCTGGCCCACTTCGTCCGCCGGACTCGGAATATGGCGAGACTTTGCGAGGTGCCTCCGTGTGCCAAAAATAGGCCACGGGCACAGCCGCGCCCAAAAATAACCGCCCGAAGGCCGCGGCACCACGTTCGTCCAGCGGAAAAAGGCCACAAAAACGGGTGGGCTATAGCCATGGCGGGTGGGGCTGGCCAACTTCGGCCGCCGGACTCGGAATGGCGCGAGACTTTGCGAGGCACCTCCGTGTGCCAAAAATAGGCCGTGGGCACTGCCGTGCCTAAAAATACCCGAACGAAGGCCGCGGCGCCAAGTTCGTCAAGCGGAAAAAGGCCACAAAAACGGGTGGGCTATAGCCTTGGGAGGTGGGGCTGGCCAACTTCGTCCACCGGACTCGGAATGGCACAAGACTTTGCGAGGTGCCTCCGTGTGCTAAAAATAGGCCGTGGCCATGGCCGCGCCCAAAAATACCCGCCCGAAGGCCGCGGCACCAAGTTCGTCCAGCGGAAAAAGGCCTCAAAAACGGGTGGGCTATAGCCTTGGGGGGAGGGGCTGGCCAACTTCGTCCGCCGGACTCGGAATGGGGCGAGACTTTGCGAGCGGCCTCCGCTTACCATAAATAGGCCGCGGGCACAGCCACACCCAAAATTAACCGCCCGAAGGCCGGGGCGCCAAGTTCGTCCGGTGGAAAAATGGCCAAAAAACGGGTGGGCTATAGCCTTGGGGGGAGGTGCTGGCCAACTTCGTCCGCCGGACACGGAATGGGGCGAGACTTTGCGAGCGGCCTCCTCATGCCAAAACTAGGCCGCTGGCACAGCCGCGCCCAAAAATAACCGCCCGAAGGCCGGGGCACCAAGTTCGTCCAGCGGAAAAATGGCCAAAAAACGGGTGGGCTATAGCCTTGGGGGGAGGGGCTGGCCAACTTCGTCCGCCGGACTCGGAATGGGGCGAGACTTTGCGAGCGGACTCCGCGTGGCAAAAACGAGGCCACGGGCACAGCCGCGCCCAGAAATAACCGCCCGAAGGTCGGCGCGCCCAAACCCCCCAGCGGAAAAATGGCCAAAAATCAGGTGCGCTATAGCCTTGGGGGGAGGGGCTGGCCAACTTCGTCCGCCGGACTCGGAATGGGGTGAGACTTTGCGAGCGGCCTCTGCGTGCCAAAAATAAGCCGCGGGGACAGCCACACCCAAAAATAACCCCCCGAAGGTCGTTGCGTCCAAACCCCCCAGCGGAAAAATGGCCAAAAAACTGGTGGGCTATAGCCTTGGGGGGAGGGGCTGGCCAACTTCGTCCATCGAACTTGGAATAGGGCGAGACTTTGCGAGCGGAATCCGCATGCCAAAACTAGGCCGCGGGCACAGCCGCGCCCAAAAATAACCACTCGAAGGCTGGGACGCAAAGTTCGTCCAGCGGAAAAATGGCCAAAAAACGGGTGGGCTATAGCCTTGTGGGCCGGGGCTGGCCAACTTCGTCCGCCGGACTCGGAATGGGACGAGACTTTGAGAACGGCCTTCGCGTACCAAAAATAGGCCACGGGCACAGCCGCTCCCAAAAATAACCGCCCGAAGTTCGGCGCGCCCAAACCCCCCAGCGGAAAAACGGCCAAAAAACGGGTGGGCTATAGCCTTGGGGGGAAGGGCTGGCCAACTTCGTCCGCCGGACTCGGAATGGGGCGAGACTTTCCGAGGCGCCTCCGTGTGCCAAAAATAGGCCGCGGGCAAGGCCGCGCCCAAAAATACCCGCCCGAAGGCCGCGGCCCCAAGTTCGTCCAGCGGAAAAAGGCCACAAAAACGGGTGGGCTATAGCCTTGGGGGGAGGGGCTGGCCCACTTCGTCCGCCGGACTCGGAATGGCGCGAGACTTTGCGAGCGGCCTCCGTGTGCCAAAATAGGCCCCAGGCACAGCCGCGCCCAAAAATAACCGCCCGAAAGCCGGGGCGCCAAGTTCGTCCAGCGGAAAAAGGCCACAAAAACGGGTGGGCTATAGCCTAGGGGGGTGGGGCTGGCCCACTTCGTCCGCCGGACTCGGAATGGCGCGAGACTTTGCGAGAGGCCTCCGTGTGCCAAAAATAGGCCACAGGCACAGCCGCGCCCAAAAATAACCACCCGAAGGCCGCGGCGCCAAGTTCGTCCAGCGGAAAAAGGCCACAAAAACGGGTGGGCTACAGCCTTGGGGGGTGCGGCTTGCCAACTTCGTCCGCCGGACACGGAACGGCGCGAGACTTTGCGAGCGGCCTCCGTGTGCCAAAAATAGGCCCTGGGCACAGCCGCGCCCAAAAATAACCGCCCGAAGGCCCGGGCGCCAAGTTCGTCCAGCGGAAAAAGGCCACAAAAACGGGTGGGCTATAGCCTTGGGGAGTGGGGCTGGCCAACTTCGTCCGCCGGACTCGGAATGGCGCGACACTTTGCGAGAGGCCTCCGTGTGCCAAAAATAGGCCACAAACACAGCCGCGCCCAAAAATAACCGCCCGAAGGCCGCGGCGCCAAGTTCGTCCAGCGGAAAAAGGCCACAAAAACGGGTGGGCTATAGCCTTGGGGGGTGCGGCTGGCCAACTTCGTCCGCCGGACACGGAGCGGCGCGAGACTTTGCGAACGGCCTCCGTGTGCCAAAAATAGGCCCTGGGCACAGCCGCGCCCAAAAATAACCGCTTGAAGGCCGGGGCGCCAAGTTCGTCCAGCGGAAAAAGGTCACAAAAACGGGTGGGCTATAGCCTTGGGGGGTGGGGCTGGCCAACTTCGTCCGCCGGACTCGGAATGGCGCGACACTTTGCGAGCGGCCTCCGTGCATGTGCCAAAAATAGGCCCGGGCACAGCCGCACCCAAAAATAACCGCCCGAAGGCCGGGCGCCAAGTTCATCCAGCGGAAAAAGGCCACATAAACGAGAGGGCTATACTATAGCCTTGGGGGGTGGGGCAGGCCGATTTCGTCCGCCGGACTCGGAATGGCGCGAGACTTTGCGAGCTGCCTCCCTGTGAAAAAAATAGGCCCCGGGCACAGCCTCGTCAAAAAATAACCGCCCGAAGGCCGGGGCGCCAAGTTCGTCTAGCGGAAAAAGGCCACAAAAAGGGGTGGGCTATAGCCTTGGGGGGTGGGGCTGGCCAACTTCGTCCGCCGGACTCGGAATGGCGCGAGACTTTGCGAGCGGCCTCCGTGTGCCAAAAATAGGCCCCGGGCACAGCCGCGCCCAAAAATAACCGCCCGAAGGCCGGCGCGCCAAGTTCGTCCAGCGGAAAAAGGCCACAAAAACGGGTGGGCTATAGCCTTGGGGGGTGGGGCTGGCCAACTTCGTCCGCCGCACTTGGAATGGCGCGAGACTTTGCGATCGGCCTCCATGTGCCAAAAATAGGCCCCGGGCACAGCCGCGTCCAAAAATAACCGCTCGAAGGCCAGGGCGCCAAGTTCGTCCAGCGGAAAAAGGCCACAAAAACGGGTGGGCTATAGCCTTGGGGGGTGGGGCTGGCCAACTTCGTCCGCCGGACTCGGAATGGCGCGACACTTTGCGAGCGGCCTCCGTGTGCCAAAAATAGGCCCCGGGCACAGCCGCACCCAAAAATAACCGCCCGAAGGCCGGGGCGCCAAGTTCATATAGCCTTGGGGGGTGGGGCAGGCCGATTTCGTCCGCCGGACTCGGAATGGCGCGAGACTTTGCGAGCTGCCTCCCTGTGAAAAAAATAGGCCCCGGGCACAGCCGCGTCAAAAAATAACCGCCCGAAGGCCGGGGCGCCAAGTCTGTCCTAGCGGAAAAAGGCCACAAAAATGGGTGGGCTATAGCCTTGGGGGTGGGGCTGGCCAACGTCCAGCGGAAAAAGGCCACAAAACGGGTGGGCTATAGCCTTGGGAGGCTGGGCCACGCCGGGACTCGGAATGGCGCGAGACTTTGCGAGCGGCCTCCGTGTGCCAAAAATAGGCCACAAACACAGCCGCGCCCAAAAATAACCGCCCGAAGGCCGCGGCGCCAAGTTCGTCCAGCGGAAAAAGGCCACAAAAACGGGTGGGCTATAGCCTTGGGGGGTGCGGCTGGCCAACTTCGTCCGCCGGACACGGAGCGGCGCGAGACTTTGCGAACGGCCTCCGTGTGCCAAAAATAGGCCCTGGGCACAGCCGCGCCCAAAAATAACCGCTTGAAGGCCGGGGCGCCAAGTTCGTCCAGCGGAAAAAGGCCACAAAAACGGGTGGGCTATAGCCTTGGGGGGTGGGGCTGGCCAACTTCGTCCGCCGGACTCGGAATGGCGCGACACTTTGCGAGCGGCCTCCGTGTGCCAAAAATAGGCCCCGGGCACAGCCGCACCCAAAAATAACCGCCCGAAGGCCGGGGCGCCAAGTTCATCCAGCGGAAAAAGGCCACATAAACGAGAGGGCTATACTATAGCCTTGGGGGGTGGGGCAGGCCGATTTCGTCCGCCGGACTCGGAATGGCGCGAGACTTTGCGAGCTGCCTCCCTGTGAAAAAAATAGGCCCCGGGCACAGCCGCGTCAAAAAATAACCGCCCGAAGGCCGGGGCGCCAAGTTCGTCTAGCGGAAAAAGGCCACAAAAATGGGTGGGCTATAGCCTTGGGGGGTGGGGCTGGCCAACTTCGCCCGCCGGACTCGGAATGGCGCGAGACTTTGCGAGCGGCCTCCGTGTGCCAAAAATAGGCCCCGGGCACAGCCGCGCCCAAAAATAACCGCCCGAAGGCCCGGGCGCCAAGTTCGTCCAGCGGAAAAAGGCCACAAAAACGGGTGGGCTATAGCCTTGGGGAGTGGGGCTGGCCAACTTCGTCCGCCGGACTCGGAATGGCGCGACACTTTGCGAGAGGCCTCCGTGTGCCAAAAATAGGCCACAAACACAGCCGCGCCCAAAAATAACCGCCCGAAGGCCGCGGCGCCAAGTTCGTCCAGCGGAAAAAGGCCACAAAAACGGGTGGGCTATAGCCTTGGGGGGTGCGGCTGGCCAACTTCGTCCGCCGGACACGGAGCGGCGCGAGACTTTGCGAACGGCCTCCGTGTGCCAAAAATAGGCCCTGGGCACAGCCGCGCCCAAAAATAACCGCTTGAAGGCCGGGGCGCCAAGTTCGTCCAGCGGAAAAAGGCCACAAAAACGGGTGGGCTATAGCCTTGGGGGGTGGGGCTGGCCAACTTCGTCCGCCGGACTCGGAATGGCGCGACACTTTGCGAGCGGCCTCCGTGTGCCAAAAATAGGCCCCGGGCACAGCCGCACCCAAAAATAACCGCCCGAAGGCCGGGGCGCCAAGTTCATCCAGCGGAAAAAGGCCACATAAACGAGAGGGCTATACTATAGCCTTGGGGGGTGGGGCAGGCCGATTTCGTCCGCCGGACTCGGAATGGCGCGAGACTTTGCGAGCTGCCTCCCTGTGAAAAAAATAGGCCCCGGGCACAGCCGCGTCAAAAAATAACCGCCCGAAGGCCGGGGCGCCAAGTTCGTCTAGCGGAAAAAGGCCACAAAAATGGGTGGGCTATAGCCTTGGGGGGTGGGGCTGGCCAACTTCGCCCGCCGGACTCGGAATGGCGCGAGACTTTGCGAGCGGCCTCCGTGTGCCAAAAATAGGCCCCGGGCACAGCCGCGCCCAAAAATAACCGCCCGAAGGCCGGCGAGCCAAGTTCGTCCAGCGGAAAAAGGCCACAAAAACGGGTGGGCTATAGCCTTGGGGGGTGGGGCTGGCCGACTTCGTCCGCCGCACTCGGAATGGCGCGAGACTTTGCGATCGGCCTCCATGTGCCAAAAATAGGCCACGGGCACAGCTGCGTCCAAAAATAACCGCTCGAAGGCCGGGGCGCCAAGTTCGTCCAGCGGAAAAAGGCCACATAAACGGGTGGGCTATAGCCTTGGGGGGTGGGGCTGGCCAACTTCGCCCGCCGGACTCGGAATGGCGTGAGACTTTGCGAGCGGCCTCCCTGTGCCAAAAATAGGCCCCAGGCACAGCCGTACCCAAAAATAACCGCCCGAAGGCCGGGGCGCCAAGTTCGTCCAGCGGAAAAAGGCCACAAAAACGAGAGGGCTATAGCCTTGGGGGGTGGGGCAGGCCAACTTCGTCCGCCGGACTCGGAATGGTGCGAGACTTTGCGAGCTGCCTCCCTGTGACAAAAATAGGCCCCGGGCACAGCCGCGTCCAAAAATAACTGCCCGAAGGCCGGGGCGCCAAGTTCGTCCAGCGGAAAAAGGCCACAAAAACGGGTGGGCTATAGCCTTGGGGGGTGGGGCTGGCCGACTTCGTCCGCCGGAATCGGAATGGCGCGAGACTTTGCGATCGGCCTCCGTGTGCCAAAAATAGGCCCCGGACACAGCCGTGTCCAAAAATAACCGCCCAAAGGCTGGGGCGCCAAGTTCGTCCAACGGAAAAAGGCCACAAAAACGAGAGGGCTATAGCCTTGGGGGGTGGGGCAGGCCAACTTCGTCCGCCGGACTCGTAATGGCGCGAGACTTTGCGAGCTGCCTCCCTGTGACAAAAATAGGCCCCGGGCACAGCCGCGTCCAAAAATAACCGCCCGAAGGCCGGGGCGCCAAGTTCGTCCAGCGGAAAAAGGCCACATAAACGGGTGGGCTATAGCCTTGGGGGGTGGGGCTGGCCAACTTCGCCCGCCGGACTCGGAATGGCGCGAGACTTTGCGAGCGGCCTCCGTGTGCCAAAAATAGGCCCCGGGCACAGCCGCGCCCAAAAATAACCGCCCGAAGACCGGCGCGCCAAGTTCGTCCAGCGGAAAAAGGCCACAAAAACGGGTGGGCTATAGCCTTGGGGGGTGGGGCTGGCCAACTTCGTCCGCCGCACTCGGAATGGCGCGAGACTTTGCGATCGGCCTCCATGTGCCAAAAATAGGCCCCGGGCACAGCCGCGTCCAAAAATAACCGCTCGAAGGCCGGGGCGCCAAGTTCGTCCAGCGGAAAAAGGCCACATAAACGGGTGGGCTATAGCCTTGGGGGGTGGGGCTGGCCAACTTCGCCCGCCGGACTCGGAATGGCGTGAGACTTTGCGAGCGGCCTCCCTGTGCCAAAAATTGGCCCCAGGCACAGCCGCGCCCAAAAATAACCGCCCGAAGGC
Source organism: Citrus sp. QX-2021 (assembly GCA_030444885.1). Taxonomy (NCBI): domain Eukaryota; kingdom Viridiplantae; phylum Streptophyta; class Magnoliopsida; order Sapindales; family Rutaceae; genus Citrus; species Citrus sp. QX-2021. Next base: position 308,707 of record JAUJEF010000014.1, on the reverse strand, counting down.
CGGGCCGCCAAGTTCGTCCAGCGGAAAAAGGCCACAAAAACGAGAGGGCTATAGCCTTGGGGGGTGGGGCAGGCCCACTTCGTCCGCCGGACTCGGAATGGTGCGAGACTTTGCGAGCTGCCTCCCTGTGACAAAAATAGGCCCCGGGCACAGCCGCGTCCAAAAATAACCGCCCGAAGGGCGGGGCGCCAAGTTCGTCCAGCGGAAAAAGGCCACAAAAACGGGTGGGCTATAGCCTTGGGGGGTGGGGCTGGCCGACTTCGTCCGCCGGAATCGGAATGGCGCGAGACTTTGCGATCGGCCTCCGTGTGCCAAAAATAGCCCCCGGACACAGCCGCGTCCAAAAATAACCGCCCAAAGGCTGGGGCGCCAAGTTCGTCCAGCGGAAAAAGGCCACAAAAACGAGAGGGCTATAGCCTTGGGGGGTGGGGCAGGCCAACTTCGTCCGCCGGACTCGTAATGGCGCGAGACTTTGCGAGCTGCCTCCCTGTGACAAAAATAGGCCCCGGGCACAGCCGCGTCCAAAAATAACCGCCCGAAGGCCGGGGCGCCAAGTTCGTCCAGCGGAAAAAGGCCACATAAACGGGTGGGCTATAGCCTTGGGGGGTGGGGCTGGCCAACTTCGCCCGCCGGACTCGGAATGGCGCGAGACTTTGCGAGCGGCCTCCGTGTGCCAAAAATAGGCCCCGGGCACAGCCGCGCCCAAAAATAACCGCCCGAAGGCCGGCGCGCCAAGTTCGTCCAGCGGAAAAAGGCCACAAAAACGGGTGGGCTATAGCCTTGGGGGGTGGGGCTGGCCAACTTCGTCCGCCGCACTTGGAATGGCGCGAGACTTTGCGATCGGCCTCCATGTGCCAAAAATAGGCCCCGGGCACAGCCGCGTCCAAAAATAACCGCTCGAAGGCCAGGGCGCCAAGTTCGTCCAGCGGAAAAAGGCCACATAAACGGGTGGGCTATAGCCTTGGGGGGTGGGGCTGGCCAACTTCGCCCGCCGGACTCGAAATGGCGTGAGACTTTGCGAGCGGCCTCCCTGTGCCAAAAATAGGCCCCAGGCACAGCCGCGCCCAAAAATAACCGCCCGAAGGCCGGGGCGCCAAGTTCGTCCAGCGGAAAAAGGCCACAAAAACGAGAGGGCTATAGCCTTGGGGGGTGGGGCAGGCCAACTTCGTCTGCCGGACTCGGAATGGCGCGAGACTTTGCGAGGCACCTCCGTGTGCCAAAACTAGGCCCCGGGCACAGCCGCGCCCAAAAATACCCGCCCGAAGTCCGCGGCACCAAGTTCGTCCAGCGGAAAAAGGCCACAAAAACGGGTGGGCTATAGCCTTGGTGGGTGGGGCTGGCCAGCTTCGTCCGCTGGGCTCGGAATGGCGCGAGACTTCAAAAATACCCGGGCCCGATGCGAGGCGTCTCCGTGTGCCAAAAATAGGCCGTGGACACAGCCACGCCCAAAAATACCCGCCCGAAGGCAGCGGCGCCAAGTTCGTCCAGCGGAAAAAGGCCACAAAAACGGGTGGGCTATAGCCTTGGGGGGTGGGGCTGGCCGACTTCGTCCGCCGGACTCGGAATGGCGCGAGACTTTGCGAGGCGCCTCCGTGTGCCAAAAATAGGCCGCGGGCACAGCCGCGCCCAAAAATACCCGCCCGAAGACCGCGGCGCCAAGTTCGTCCACCGCAAAAAGGCCACAAAAACGGGTGGGCTATAGCCTTGGGGGTGGGGCTGGCCAACTTCGTCCGCCGGACTCGGAATGGCGCGAGAGTTTGCGAGGCACCTCCGTGTGCCAAAACTAGGCCGCGGACACAGCCGCGCCCAAAAATACCCGCCCGAAGTCCGCGGCACCAAGTTCGTCCAGCGGAAAAAGGCCACAAAAACGGGTGGGCTATAGCCTTGGGAGGTGGGGCTGGCCAACTTCGTCCGCCGGAGTCAGAATGGCGCGAGACTTTGCGAGGCATCTCCGTGTGCCAAAAATAGGCCGCGGGCACAGCCGCACCCACAAATACCCGCCCGAAAGCCGCGGCGCCAAGTTCGTCCAGCGGAAAACGGCCACAAAAACGGGTGGGCTATAGCCTTGGTGGGTGGGGATGGCCAGCTTCGTCCGCTGGGCTCGGAATGGCGTGAGACTTTGCGAGGCGTCTCCGTGTGCCAAAAATAGGCCGCGGACACAGCCACGCCCAAAAATACCGACCCGAAGGCAGCGGCGCCAAGTTCGTCCAGCGGAAAAAGGCCACAAAAACGGGTGGGCTATAGCCTTGGGGGGTGGGGCTGGCCGACTTCGTCCGCCGGACTCGGAATGGCGCGAGACTTTGCGAGGCGTCTCCGTGTGCCAAAAATAGGCCGCGGGCACAGCCGCGCCCAAAACTACCCGCCCGAAGCCCGTGGCGCCAAGTTCGTCCAGTGGAAAAAGGCCACAAAAACGGGTGGGCTATAGCCTTGGGGGGTGGGGCTGGCCGACTTCGTCCGCCGGACTCAGAATGGCACGAGACTTTGCGAGGCACCTCCGTGTGCCGAAACTAGGCCGCGGGCACAGCCGCGCCCAAAAATACCCGCCCGAAGGCCGCGGCACCAAGTTCGTCCAGTGGAAAAAGGCCACAAAAACGGGTGGGCTATAGCCTTGGGGGGTGGGGCTGGCCGACTTCGTCCGCCGGACTCGGAATGGCGCGAGATGTTGCGAGACGACTCCGTGTAGCGAAACTAGGCCGCGGGCACAGCCGCGCCCAAAAATACCCGCCCGAAGGCCGCGGCCCCAAGTTCGTCCAGCGAAAAAAGGCCACAAAAACGGGTGGGCTATAGCCTTGGGGGGTGGGGCTGGCCACCTTCGTCCGCCGGTCTCGGAATGGCGCGAGACTTTGCGAGGCGCCTCCATGTGCCAAAATTATGCCGAGGGCACAGCCGCGCCCAAAAATACCCGCCCGAAGGTTGCGGCGCCAAGTTTGTCCAGCGGAAAAAGGCCACAAAAACGGGTGGGCTATAGCCTTGGGGGGTGGGGCAGGCCAACTTCGTCCGCCGGACTCGGAATGGCGCGAGACTTTGCGAGCTGCCTCCCTGTGACAAAAATAGGCCCCGGGCACAGCCGCGTCCAAAAATAACCGCCCGAAGGACGGGGCGCCAAGTTCGTCCAGCGGAAAAAGGCCACAAAAACGGGTGGGCTATAGCCTTGGGGGGTGGGGCTGGCCGACTTCGTCCGCCGGAATCGGAATGGCGCGAGACTTTGCGATCGGCCTCCGTGTGCCAAAAATAGGCCCCGGACACAGCCGCGTCCAAAAATAACCGCCCAAAGGCCGGGGCGCCAAGTTCGTCCAGCGGAAAAAGGCCACAAAAACGAGAGGGCTATAGCCTTGGGGGGTGGGGCAGGCCAACTTCGTCCGCCGGACTCGTAATGGCGCGAGACTTTGCGAGCTGCCTCCCTGTGACAAAAATAGGCCCCGGGCACAGCCGCGTCCAAAAATAACCGCCCGAAGGCCGGGGCGCCAAGTTCGTCCAGCGGAAAAAGGCCACATAAACGGGTGGGCTATAGCCTTGGGGGGTGGGGCTGGCCAACTTCGCCCGCCGGACTCGGAATGGCGCGAGACTTTGCGAGCGGCCTCCCTGTGCCAAAAATAGGCCCCGGGCACAGCCGCGCCCAAAAATAACTGCCCGAAGGCCGGCACGCCAAGTTCGTCCAGTGGAAAAAGGCCATAAAAACGGGTGGGCTATAGCCTTGGGGTGTGGGGCTGGCCAACTTCGTCCGCCGGACTCGGAATGGCGTGAGACTTTGCGAGGCACCTCCGTGTGCCAAAATTAGGCCGAGGGCACAGCCGCGCCCAAAAATACCCGCCCGAAGGCCGGGGCGCCAAGTTCGTCCAGCGGAAAAAGGCCACAAAAACGAGAGGGCTATAGCCTTGGGGTTGGGGCAGGCCAACTTCGTCCGCCGGACTCGGAATGGTGCGAGACTTTGCGAGCTGCCTCCCTGTGACAAAAATAGGCCCCGGGCACAGCTGCGTCCAAAAATAACCACCCGAAGGCCGGGGCGCCAAGTTCGTCCAGCGGAAAAAGGCCACAAAAACGGGTGGGCTATAGCCTTGGGGGGTGGGGCTGGCCGACTTCGTCCGCCGGAATCGGAATGGCGCGAGACTTTGCGATCGGCCTCCGTGTGCCAAAAATAGGCCCCGGACACAGCCGCGTCCAAAAATAACCGCCCAAAGGCTGGGGCGCCAAGTTTGTCCAGCGGAAAAAGGCCACAAAAACGAGAGGGCTATAGCCTTGGGGGGTGGGGCAGGCCAACTTCGTCCGCCGGACTCGTAATGGCGCGGGACTTTGCGAGCGGCCTCCCTGTGCCAAAATTAGGCCCTGGACACAACCGCGTCCAAAAATACCCGCCCGAAATCCGCGGCTCCAAGTTCGTCCAGCGGAAAACGGCCACAAAAACGGGTGGGCTATAGCCTTGGTGGGTGGGGCTGGCCAGCTTCGTCCGCTGGGCTCGGAATGGCGCGAGACTTTGCGAGGCGTCTCCGTGTGCCAAAAATAGGCTGCGGGTACAGCCGCACCCAAAAATACCCACCCGAAAGCCGCGGCGCCAAGTTCGTCCAGCGGAAAAAGCCCACAAAAACGGGTGGGCTATAGCCTTGGGGGGTGGGGCTGGCCTACTTCGTCCACCGGACTCGGAATGGCGCGAGACTTTGCGAGGCGCCTCCGTGTGCCAAAAATAGCCGCGGGCACATCCGCGCCCAAAAATACCCGCCCGAAGACCGCGGCGCCAAGTTCGTCCAGCGCAAAAAGGCCACAAAAACGGGTGGGCCATAGCCTTGGAGGTGGGGCTGGCTAACTTCGTCCGCCGGACTCGGAATGGCGCGAGACTTTGCGAGGCACCTCCGTGTGCCAAAACTAGGCCACGGACACAGCCGCACCCAAAAATACCCGCCCGAAGACCGCGGCGCCAAGTTCGTCCAGCGCAAAAAGGCCACAAAAACGGGTGGGCTATAGCCTTGGGGGTGGGGCTGGCCAACTTCGTCCGCCGGACTCGAAATGGCGCGAGACTTTGCGAGGCACCTCCGTGTGCCAAAACTAGGCCGTGTACACAGCCGCGCCCAAAAATACCCGCCCGAAGTCCGCGGCACCAAGTTCGTCCAGCGGAAAAAGGCCACAAAAACGGGTGGGCTATAGCCTTGGGAGGTGGGGCTGGCCAACTTCGTCCGCCGGAGTCGGAATGGCGCGAGACTTTGCGAGGCATCTCCGTGTGCCAAAAATAGGCCGCGGGCACAGCCGCGCCCAAAAATACCCGCCCGAAAGCCGCGGCGCCAAGTTCGTCCAGCGGAAAACGGCCACAAAAACGGGTGGGCTATAGCCTTGGTGGGTGGGGCTGGCCAGCTTCGTCCGCTGGGCTCGGAATGGCGCGAGACTTTGCGAGGCGTCTCCGAGTGCCAAAAATAGGCCGCGGACACAGCCACGCCCAAAAATACCCGCCCGAAGGCAGCGGCGCCAAGTTCGTCCAGCGGAAAAAGGCCACAAAAACGGGTGGGCTATAGCCTTGGGGGGTGGGGCTGGCCGACTTCGTCTGCCGGACTCGGAATGGCGCGAGACTTTGCGAGGCGTCTCCGTGTGCCAAAAATAGGCCGCGGACACAGTAGCGCCCAAAAATACCCGCCCGAAGGCCGCGGCGCCAAGTTCGTCCAGTGGAAAAAGGCCACAAAAATGGGTGGGCTATAGCCTTGGGGGGTGGGGCTGGCCAACTTCGTCCGCCGGACTCGGAATGGCGCGAGATGTTGCGAGGCGCCTCCGTGTAGCGAAACTAGGCCGCGGGCACAGCCGCGCCCAAAAATACCCGCCCGAAGGCCGCGGCCCCAAGTTCGTCCAGCGAAAAAAGGCCACAAAAACGGGTGGGCTATAGCCTTGGGGGGTGGGGCTGGCCACCTTCGTCCGCCGGTCTCGGAATGGCGCGAGACTTTGCGAGGCGCCTCCGTGTGCCAAAATTAGGCCGAGGGCACAGCCGCGCCCAAAAATACCCGCCCGAAGGTTGCGGCGCCAAGTTTGTCCAGCGGAAAAAGGCCACAAAAACGGGTGGGCTATAGCCTTGGGGGGTGGGGCTGGCCAACTTCGTCCGCCGGACTCGGAATGGCGCCAGACTTTGCGAGGCACCTCCGTGTGCCGAAACTAGGCCGCGGGCACATCCGCGCCCAAAAATACCCGCCCGAAGGCCGGGGCGCCAAGTTCGTCCAGCGGAAAAAGGCCACAAAAACGAGAGGGCTATAGCCTTGGGGGGTGGGGCAGGCCAACTTCGTCCGCCGGACTCGGAATGGCGTGAGACTTTGCGAGCTGCCTCCCTGTGACAAAAATAGGCCCCGGGCACAGCCGCGTCCAAAAATAACCGCCCGAAGGCCGGGGCGCCAAGTTCGTCCAGCGGAAAAAGGCCACAAAAACGGGTGGGCTATAGCCTTGGGGGGTGGGACTGGCCGACTTCGTCCGCCGGACTCGGAATGGCGTGAGACTTTGCGAGGCACCTCCGTGTGCCAAAATTAGGCCGAGGGCACAGCCGCGCCCAAAAATACCCGCCCGAAGGCCGGGGCGCCAAGTTCGTCCAGCGGAAAAAGGCCACAAAAACGAGAGGGCTATAGCCTTGGGGGGTGGGGCAGGCCAACTTCGTCCGCCGGACTCGGAATGGCGCGAGACTTTGCGAGCTGCCTCCCTGTGACAAAAATAGGCCCCGGGCACAGCCGCGTTCAAAAATAACCGCCCGAAGGCCGGGGCGCCAAGTTCGTCCAGCGGAAAAAGGCCACAAAAACGGGTGGGCTATAGCCTTGGGGGGTGGGGCTGGCCAACTTCGTCCGCCGGACTCGGAATGGCGCGAGATATTGCGAGGCGCCTCCGTGTGCCAAATATAGGCCGTTGGTACAGCCGTGCCCAAAAATACCCGCCCGAAGGCCGCGGTGCCAAGTTCGTCCAGCGGAAAAAGACCGCAAAAACGGGTGGGCTCTAGCCTTGGGGGGTGGGGCTGGCCGACTTCGTCCGCCGAACTCGGAATGGCGCGAGACTTTGCGAGGAGCCTCCGTGTGCAAAAAATAGGCCGCGGGCAAGGCCGCGCCCAAAAATACCCGCCCGAAGGCCGCGGCCCCAAGTTCGTCCAGCGGAAAAAGGGCACAAAAACGGGTGGGCTATAGCCTTGGGGGGAGGGGCTGGCCCACTTCGTCCGCCGGACTCGGAATGGGGCGAGACTTTGCGAGCGGCCTCCGCGTGCCAAAAATAGGCCACGGCCACAGCCGCGCCCAAAAATAACAGCCCGAAGGCCGGGCCGCCAAGTTCGTCCAGCGGAAAAATGGCCAAAAAACGGGTGGGCTATAGCCTTGGGGGGTGGGGCTGGCCAACTTCGTCCGCCGAACTCGGAATGGCGCGAGACATTGCGAGGCGCCTCCGTGTGCCAAAATATAGGCTGCGGGCAAGGCCGCGCCCAAAAATACCCGACCGAAGTCCGCGGCCCCAAGTTCGTCCAGCGGAAAAAGGCCACAAAAACGGGTGGGCTATTGCCTTGTGGGGAGGGGCTGGCCCACTTCGTCAGCTGGACTCGGAATAGGGCGAGACTTTGCCAGGCGCCTCCGTGTGCCAAAAATAGGCCACGGGCACAGCCACGTCCAAAAATAACCGCCCGAAGGCCGCGGCGCCAAGTTCGTCCAGCGGAAAAAGGCCACAAAAACGGGTGGGCTATAGCCCTGGCGGGTGGGGCTGGCCAACTTCGTCCGCCGGACTCGGAATGGCGCGAGACTTTGCGAGGTGCCTCCGTGTGCCAAAAATAGGCCGCGGGCACGGCCGCGCCCAAAAATACCCGCCCGAAGGCCGCGGCGCCAAGTTCGTCCAGCGGAAAAAGGCCTCAAAAACGGGTGGGCTATAGCCTTGGGGGGTGGGGCTGGCCAACTTCGTCCACCGGACTCGGAATGGCGCGAGACTTTGCGAGGCACCTCCGTGTGCCAAAAATAGGCCGCGGCCACGGCCGCGCCCAAAAATACCCACCCGAAGGCCGCGGCGCCAAGTTCGTCCAGTGGAAAAAGGCCTCAAAAATGGGTGGGCTATAACCTTGGGGGTTGGGGCTGGCCGACTTCGTCCGCCGGACTCGGAATGGCGCGAGACTTTGCGAGGCGCCTCTGTGTGCCAAAAATAGTCCGCGGGACAGCCGCGACAAAAAATACCCGCCCGAAGGTCGCGGCGCTAAGTTCGTCCAACGGAAAAAGGCCACAAAAACGGGTGGGCTATAGCCTTGGGGGGTGGGGCTGGCCAACTTCATCCGCCGGACTCGGAATGGCGCGAGACAATGCGAGGCGCCTCCGTGTACCAAAAATAGGCCGTGGGCACAGCCGTGCCCAAAAATACCCGCCCGAAGGCCGCGGCGCCAAGTTCGTCCAGCGGAAAATGGCCACAAAAACGGGTGGGCTATAGCCCTGGCGGGTGGGGCTGGCCAACTTCGTCCGCCGGACTCGGAATGGCGCGAGACTTTGCGAGGTGCCTCCGTGTGCCAAAAATAGGCCGCGGACACGGCCGCGCCCAAAAATACCCGCCCGAAGGCCGCGGCGCCAAGTTCGTCCAGCGGAAAAAGGCCTCAAAAACGGGTGGGCTATAGCCTTGGGGGGTGGGGCTGGCCAACTTCGTCCACCGGACTCGGAATGGCGCGAGACTTTGCGAGACTTCCGTGCCAAAAAGCCGCGCCTCGCGTGTGCCAAAAATACCCGGCCGCGGCACAAGTTCGTCCAGCGGTAAAAGGCCTCAAAAACGGGTGGGCTATAACCTTGGGGGTTGGGGCTGGCCAACTTCGTCCGCCGGACTCGGAATGGGGAGAGACTTTGCGAGTTGCCTCCGCGTGCCAAAAATAGGCCGCGGGGACAGCCGCATCCAAAAATAACCCCCCGAAGGTCGTTGCGCCCAAACCCCCAGCGGAAAAATGTCCAAAAAACGGGTGGGCTATAGCCTTGGGGGGAGGGGCTGGCCAACTCGGAATGGGGCGAGACTTTGTGAGCCGCCTCAGTGTGCCAATATAGGAGACAGCCGCGTCAAAAATAACCCCGAAGGTGCCCCCAACCCCCAAATGGAAAAATGGCCAAAAATAGGCCGGGCTATAGCCTTGTGGGGAGGGGCTGGCCAACATCACCGAACCTGGAATAGGGCGAGACTTTGCCGGCCTCCGAAGGTCGCAGCGCCCAAAAATAACCGCTCAAAGGCGACGCAAAGTTCGTCCAGCGGAAAAATGGCCAAAAAAAGGGTGGGCTATAGCCTTAGGGGCCGGGGCTGGCCCACTTCGTCCGCCGGACTCGGAATGGGTCGAGACTTTGCGAGCGGCCTCTGCGTGCCAAAAATAGGCCGCGGGCACAGCCGCGCCCAAAAATAACCGCCCGACGGTCGGCGCGCCCAAACCCCCCAGTGGAAAAATGGCCAAAAAACGGGTGGGCTATAGCCTTGGGGGCCGGGGCTGGCCAACTTCGTCCGCCGGACTCGGAATGGGGCGAGACTTTGAGAACGGCCTTCGCGTGCCAAAAATAGGCCGCGGGCACAGCCGCGCCCAAAAATAACTACCCGAAGGCCGAGGCGCCAAGTTCGTCCAGCGGAAAAATGGCCAGAAAACGGGTGGGCTATAGCCTTGGGGGGAGGCGCTGGCCCACTTCGTCCGCCAGACTCGGAATGGGGCGAGACTTTGTGAGCGGCCTCCGTGTGCCAATAATAGGCAGCGGGCACAGCCGCGCCCAAAAATACCAAAAATAGGCCGGGGGGACATCCGCGCCCAAAAATATCTGCCCGAAGGCCGGGGCGTCTAGTTCGTCCAGCGGAAAAAAGGGCCAAAAAATGGGTGGGCTATAGCCTTTGGGGGAGGGGCTGGCCAACTTCGTCCGCCGGACTCGGAATGGGGCGAGACTTTGACAGCGGCCTCCGCGTGCCAAAAATAGGCCACGGGCACAGCCGCGGCCAAAAATAACCGCCCGAAGGTCGGCGCGCCAGTACCCCCCAGCGGAAAAATGGCCAAAAAACGGGTGGGCTATAGCCTTGGGGGGAGGGGCTGGCCGACTCCGTCCGCCAGACTCGGAATGGGGTGAGACTTTGCGAGCGGCCTCCGCGTGCCAAAAATAGGCCGCGTGCACAACCGCGCCCAAAAATAACCACCCGAAGGCCGGGGTGCCAAGTTCGTCCAGCGGAAAAATGGCCAAAAAACGGGTGGGCTATAGCCTTGGGGGGAGGGGCTGGCCAACTTCGTCCGCCGGACTCGGAATTGGGCGAGACTTTGTGAGCGGCCTCCGCGTGCCAATAATAGGCCGGGGCTCAGCCGCACCCAAAAATAACCACCCGAAGGCCGGGGCGCCAAGTTCGTCCAGCGGAAAAAAGGGCCAAAAAATGGGTGGGCTATAGCTTTGGGGGGAGGGGCTGGCCAACTTCATCCGCCGGACTCGGAATGGGGCGAGACTTTGCGAGCGGCCTCTGCGTGCCAAAAATAGGCCACGGGCACAGCCGCGCCCAAAAATAACCGCCCGAAGGTCGGCGCGCCCAAACCCCCCAGCGGAAAAATGGCCAAAAAACGGGTGGGCTATAGCCTTGGGGGGAGGGGCTGGCCCACTTCGTCCGCCGGACTCGGAATGGGGCGAGACTTTGCGAGCGGCCCCCGCTTACCATAAATAGGCCGCGGGCACAGCCGTACCCAAAATTAACCGCCCGAAGGCCGGGGCGCCAAGTTCGTCCGGTGGAAAAATGGCCAAAAAACGGGTGGGCTATAGCCTTGGGGGGAGGGGCTGGCCAACTTCGTCCACCGAACCTGGAATAGGGCGAGACTTTGCGAGCGGCCTCCGCATGCCAAAACTAGGCCGCGGGCACAGCCGCGCCCAAAAATAACCGCTCAAAGGCCGGGACGCAAAGTTCGTCCAGCGGAAAAATGGCCAAAAAACGGGTGGGCTATAGCCTTAGGGGCCGGGGCTGGCCAACTTCGTCCGCCGGACTCGGAATGGGGCGAGACTTTGTGAACGGCCTCCGCGTGCCAAAAATAGGCCACGGGCACAGCCGCGCCCAAAAATAACTACCCGAAGGCCGGGGCGCCAAGTTCGTCCAGCGGAAAAATTGCCAGAAAACGGGTGGGCTATAGCCTTGGGGGGAGGGGCTGGCCAACTTCGTCCGCCGGACTCGGAATGGGGCGAGACTTTGCGAGCGGCCTCTGCATGCCAAAAATAGGCTGCGGGGACAGCCCCACCCAAAAATAACCCCCCGAAGGTCGTTGCGTCCAAACCCCCCAGCGGAAAAATGGCCAAAAAACAGGTGGGCTATACCCTTGGGGGGAGGGGCTGGCCAACTTCGTCCACCGAACCTGGAATAGGGTGAGACTTTGCGAGCGGCCTCCGCATGCCAAAACTAGGCCGCGGGCACAGCCGCGCCCAAAAATAACCGCTCGAAGGCCGGGACGCAAAGTTCGTCCCGCGGAAAAATGGCCAAAAAACGGGTGGGCTATAGCCTTGGGGGCCGGGGGTGGCCAACTTCGTCCGCCGGACTCAGAATGGCGCGAGACTTTGCGAGGCGCCTCTGTGTGCCAAAAATATTCCGCGGGACAGTCGCGCCCAAAAATAACCGCCCAAAGGCCGGGGCGCCAAGTTCGTCCAGCGGTAAAATGGCCAAAAAACGGGTGGGCTATAGCTTTGGGGGGAGGGGCTGGCCAACTTCGACCGCCGGACTCGGAATGGGGCGAGACTTTGCGAGGGGCCTCGGGGTGCCAAAAATAAGCCGCGGGCAAAGCCACGCCCAAAAATAAGTGCCCAAAGATAGTGGTGCCAAAACCCCCCAGCGGAAAAATGGCCAAAAAACGGGTGGGCAATAGCCTTGGTGGGGGGCGCGGGCGGAGTTCGTCTGCCGTACTCGGAATGGGGCGACACTTTCGAGGTGCCTCGGGGTGCCAAAAATAAGCCACAGGCAAAGCCGCACCCAGAAATAAGCGCCCGAAGGTCGTAGTGCCAAAATCCCTCAGCGGAAAAATGGCCAAAAAACGGGTGGGCTATAGCCTTGGTGGGGGGCGCGGGCGAAGTTCGTCCGCCGGACTCGGAATGGGGCGAGACTTTGCGAGGGGCCTCGGGGTCCTAAAAATAAGCCGCAGACAAAGCCGCGCCCAAAAATAAGCGCCCGAAGGTCGTGGTGCCAAAACCCCCCAGCGGAAAAATGGCCAAAAAACGGGTCGGCTATAGCCTTGGTGGGGGGCGCGGGCGAAGTTCGTCCGCCGGACTCGAAATGGGGCAAGGCTTTGCGAGGGGCCTCGGGGTACCAAAAATAAGCCGCGGGCAAAGGCCCCCAAAAATAAGCGCACGATGATCGTGGTGCCAAAATGCCCCAGCGGAAAAATGGCCAAAAAACGGGTTGGTTATAGCCTTGGTGGGGGGCCCTGGCGAAGTTCGTCCGCCGGACTCAGAATGGGACGAGACTTTGCGAGGGGCCTTGGGGTGAAAAAAATAAGCCGCGGGCAAAGCATCGCCCAAAAATAAGCGCCCAAAGATCGTGGTGCCAAAACCCCCCAGCGGAAAAATGGCCAAAAAACGGGTCGGCTATAGCCTTGGTGGGGGGCGCTGGCGAAGTTCGTCCGCCGGACTCAGAATGGGACGAGACTTTGCGAGGGGCCTCGGGGTGAAAAAAATAAGCCGCGGGCAAAGCATCGCCCAAAAATAAGCGCCCAAAGATCGTGGTGCCAAACCTCCCAGCGGAAAAATGGCCAAAAAACGAGTGGGCTATAGCCTTGGTGGGGGGCGCGGGCGAAGTTCGTCCGCCGGACTCGGAATGGGGCGAGACTTTGCAAGGGGCCTCGGTGTACCAAAAATAAGCCATAGGCAAAGCCGCGCCCAAAAATAAGCACCCGAAGGTCGTGGTGCCAAAACCCCCCAGCGGAAAAATGGCCAAAAAACGGGTCGGCTATAGCCTTGGTGGGGGGCGCGGGCGAAGTTCGTCCGCCGGACTCGAAATGGGGCAAGGCTTTGCGAGGGGCCTCGGGGTACCAAAAATAAGCCGCGGGCAAAGGCCCCCAAAAATAAGCGCACGATGATCGTGGTGCCAAAATGCCCCAGCGGAAAAATGGCCAAAAAACGGGTGGGCTATAGCCTTGGTGGGGGGCGCTGGCGAAGTTCGTCCGCCGGACTCAGAATGGGACGAGACTTTGCGAGGGGCCTTGGGGTGAAAAAAATAAGCCGCGGGCAAAGCATCGCCCAAAAATAAGCGCCCAAAGATCGTGGTGCCAAAACCCCCCAGCGGAAAAATGGCCAAAAAACGAGTGGGCTATAGCCTTGGTGGTGGGCGCAGGCGAAGTTCGTCCGCCGGACTCGGAATGGGGCTAGACTTTGCGAGGGGCCTCGGGGTGCCAACAATAAGCCGCGGGCAAAGCCGTGCCCAAAAATATGCGCCAGAAGATCGTGGTACCAAAACCCCCCAGCGGAAAAATGGCCAAAAAACGAGTGGGATATAGCCTTGGTGGGGGGCGCAGGCGACGTTCGTTTGCCGGACTCGGAATGGGGCGAGACTCTGCGAGGGGCCTCAGGGTGCCAAAAATAAGCCGTGGACAAAGCCGCGCCCAAAAATAAGCGCCCGAAGTTCGTGGTGCCAAAACCCCCCAGCGGAAAAATGCCAAAAAAACGGGTGGGCTACAGCCTTAGTGGGGGGTGCTGGCGAAGTTCGTCCACCGGACTCGGAATTGGGCGAGACTTTGCGTGGCGCATCGGCGTGTCAAAAATAAGCCGCGGCCAAACCCGCGCCCAAAAATAAGCGCCCGAAGGTCGTGGTGCCAAAACCCCCCAGCGGAAAAATGCCAATAAAACGGGTAGGCTATAGCCTTGGTGGGGGGCGCGGGCGAAGTTCGTCCGCCGGACTCGGAATGGGGCAAGACTTTGCGAGGTGCCTCGGGGTGCCAAAAATAAGCCGCGGGCAAAGCCGTACACAAAAATAAGCGCCCGAAGGTCGTGTTGCCAAAACGACCCAGCGGAAAAATGGCCAAAAAACGGGTGGGCTATAGCCTTGGTGGGGGGCGCGGGCGAAGTTCGTCCGCCGGACTCGGAATGGGGCGAGACTTTGTGAGGGGCCTCGGGGTGCCAAAAATAAGCCGCGGACAAAGCCGCGCTGAAAGAAAAGTGCCCGAAGGTCGTGGTGCCAAAACCCCCCAGCGAAAAAATGGCCAAAAAACGGGTGGGCTATAGCCTTGGTGGGGGGCGAGGGCGAAGTTCGTCTGCCGGACTCGGAATGGGACGAGACGTTGCGAGGGGCCTCGGGGTGCCAAAAATAAGCTGCGGGTAAAGCCGCGTCCAAAAATAAGCGCCCGAAGATCGTGGTACCAAAACCCCCCAGCGGAAAAATGGCCAAAAAACGGGTGGGCTATAGCCTTGGTGGGGGGCACGGGCGAAGTTCGTCCGCCGGACTCGGAATGGGGCGAGACTTTGTGAGGGGTCTCGGGGTACCAAAAATAAGACGCGGACAAAGCCACGGCCAAAAATAAGCAACCGAAGATCGTGGTACCAAAACCCCCCAGCGGAAAAATTGCCAACAAACTGGTGGGCTATAGCCTTGGTGGGGGGCGCGGGCGAAGTTCGTCCGCCGGACTCGGAATGGGGCGAGACTTTGCGAGGGGCCTCGGGGTACCAAAAATAAGCCGCGGGCAAAGCCGCACCAAAAATAAGCCGCGGACAAAGCCGCGCTGAAAGAAAAGTGCCCGAAGGTCGTGGTACCAAAACCCCCCAGCGAAAAAATGGACAAAAAACGGGTGGGCTATAGCCTTGGTAGGGGGCGAGGGAGAAGTTCGTCTACCGGACTCGGAATGGGGCGAGACTTTGCGAGGGGACTCGGGGTGCCAAAAATAAGCCGCGGTCAAAGCCGCGTCCAAAAATATACGCCCGAAGGTCGTGGTGCCAACACCCCGCAGCGGAAAAATGGCCAAAAAACGGGTGGGCTATAGCCTTGAGGGGGGGCGCGCGAAGTTCGTCCGCCGGACTTGAAATGGGGCGAGACTTTGCGAGGGGCCTCGGGGTGCCAAAAATAAGCCGCGGGCAAAGCCGCGCCCAAAAATCAGTGCCCGAAGATCGTGGTGCCAAAACCCCCCAGCGGAAAAATGGCCAAAAAACGGGTGGGCCATAGCCTTGGTGGGGCGAGTGGGCGAAGTTCGTCCGCCGGACTCGGAATGGGGCGAGACTTTGCGAAGGGCCTCGGGGTGCCAAAAATAAGCCGCGAGCAAAGCCGCACCAAAAAATAAGTGCCCGAAGGTCGTGGTGCCAAAACCCCCCAGCGAAAAAATGGCCAAAAAACGGGTGGGCTATAGCCTTGGTGGGGGGCGAGGGCGAAGTTCCTCTGCCGGACTCGGAATGGGACGAGACGTTGCGAGGGGCCTCGGGGTGCCAAAAATAAGCCGCGGGTAAAGCCACGCCCAAAAATAAGCGCCTGACGATCGTGGTGCCAAAACCGCCCAGTGGAAAAATGGCCAAAAAACGGGTGGGCTATAGCCTTGGTGGGGGGCGGGGGCGAAGTTCGTACGCCGGACTCGGAATTGGGCGAGACTTTGCGAGGGGCCTCGGGGTGCCAAAAATAAGCCGCGGACAAAGCCGCGGCCAAAAATAAGCACCCGAAGATCGTGGTGCCAAAACCCCCCAGCGGAAAAATTGCCAACAAACAGGTGGGCTATAGCCTTGGTGGGGGGCGCGGGCGAAGTTCGTCCGCCGGACTCGGAATTGGGCGAGACTTTGCGAGGGGCCTCGGGGTGCCAAAAATAAGCCGCGGGCAAAGCCGCACCAAAAAATAAGTGCCCGATGGTCGTGGTACCAAAACCCCCCTGCGAAAAAATGGACAAAAAACGGCTGGGCCATAGCCTTGGTGGGGCGAGTGGGCGAAGTTCGTCCGCCGGACTTGGAATGGGGCGAGACTTTGCGAGGGGCCTCGGGGTGCCAAAAATAAACCGCGGGCACAGCCGCGCCCAAAAATAACCGCCCGAAGGCCGGGGCGCCAAGTTCGTCCAGCGGAAAATGGCCAAAAACCGGGTGGGCTATAGCCTTGGGGGGAGGGGCTGGCCAACTTCGTCCGCCGGACTCGGAATGGCACGAGACTTTACAAGGCGCCTACGTGTGCCAAAAATAAACCTCGGTCACAGCCGCGTCCAAAAATACCCACCCGAAGGCCGGGGCGCCAAGTTCGTCCAGCGGAAAAAGGCCACAACTTCGTCCGCCGGACTCGGAATGGCACGAGACTTTACGAGGTGCCTCCGTGTGCCAAAAATAGGCTGCGGCCACAGCCGTGCCCAAAAATAAACGCCCGAAGGCCAGGGCGCCAAGTTCGTCCAGCGGAAAAAGGCCACAAAAACGGGTGGGCTATAGTCTTGGGTGGTGGGGCTGGCCGACTTCGTCCACCGGACTCGGAATGGCGCGAGACTTTGCGAAGGGCCTCCATGTGCCAAAAATAGGCCGCGGCCACAGCCGCGCCCAAAAATAAACGCCCGAAGGCCAGGGCGCCAAGTTCGTCCAGCGGAAAAAGGCACAAAAACGGGTGGGCTATAGCCTTGGGGGGTGGGGCTGGCCAACTTCGTCCGCCGGACTCGGAAGGGCGCGAGAGTTTGCGAGGGGCCTCCGTGTGCCATAAATAGGCCGCGGGTACAGCCGCGTCGAAAAATAACCGCCCGAAGGCCGGGGCGCCTAGTTCGTCCAGCGGAAAAAAGCCACAAAAACGGGTGGGCTATAGCCTTGGGGGGTGGGGCTGGCCAACTTCGTCCGCCGGACTCGGAATGGCGCGAGACTTTACGAGGCGCCTCCGTGTGCCAAAAATAGGCCGCGGGCACAGCCACGCCCAAAAATACCCGCCCAAAGGCCGGGGCGCCAAGTTCGTCCAGCGGAAAAAGGCCACAAAAACGGGTGGGCTATAGCCTTGGGGGGTGGGGCTGGCCAACTTCGTCCGCCGGACTCGGAATGGCACGAGACTTTACGAGGCGCCTACGTGTGCCAAAAATAAACCTCGGGCACAGCCGCGTCCAAAAATACCCGCCCGAAGGCCGGGGCGCCAAGTTCGTCCAGCGGAAAAAGGCCACAAAAACGGGTGGGCTATAGCCTTGGGGGGTGGGGCTGGCCAACTTCGTCCGCCGGACTCGGAATGGCGCGAGACTTTGCGAAGGGCCTCCATGTGCCAAAAATAGGCCGTGGCCACAGCCGCGCCCAAAAATAAACGCCCGAAGGCCAGGGCGCCAAGTTCGTCCAGCGGAAAAAGGCACAAAAACGGGTGGGCTATAGCCTTGGGGGGTGGGGCTGGCCAACTTCGTCCGCCGGACTCGGAATGGCGCGAGACTTTGCGCGGGGTCTCCGTGTGCCAAAAATAGGCCGCGACCACAGGCGCGCCCAAAAATAACCGCACGAAGGCTGGGGCGCCAAGTTCGTCCAGAGGAAAAAGGCCACAAAAACGGGTGGGCTATAGCCTAGGGGGGTGGGGCTGGCCAACTTCGTCCACCGGACTCGGAATGGCGCGAGACTTTGCGAGGCATCTCCGTGTGCCGAAAATAGGCCGCGGGCACAGCCGCGCCCAAAAATACCCGCCCAAAGGCCGGGGCGCCAAGTTCGTCCAGTGGAAAAAGGCCACAAAAACGGGTGGGCTATAGCCTTGGGGGGAGGGGCTGGCCAACTTCGTCCACCGGACTCGGAATGGCGCGAGACTTTGCGAGGCATCTCCGTGTGCCGAAAATAGGCCGCGGGCACAGCCGAGCCCAAAAATACCCGCCCAAAGGCCGGGGCGCCAAGTTCGTCCAGTGGAAAAAGGCCACAAAAACGGGTGGGCTATAGCCTTGGGGGGAGGGGCTGGCCAACTTCGTCCACCGGACTCGGAATGGCGCGAGACTTTGCGAGGCATCTCCGTGTGCCGAAAATAGACCGCGGGCACAGCCGCGCCCAAAAATAACCGCACGAAGGCCGGGGCGCCAAGTTCGTCCAGTGGAAAATGGCCACAAAAACGGGTGGGCTATAGCATTGGGGGGTGGGGCCGGCCAACTTCGTCCGCCGGACTCGGAATGGCGCGAGACTTTACGAGGCGCCTCCGTGTGCCAAAAATAGGCCGCGGGCACAGCCGCGCCCAAAAATACCCGCCCAAAGGCTGGGGCGCCAAGTTCGTCCAGCGGAAAAAGGCCACAAAAACGGGTGGGCTATAGCCTTGGGGGGAGGGGCTGGCCAACTTCGTCCACCGGACTCGGAATGGCGCGAGACTTTGCGAGGCATCTCCGTGTACCGAAAATAGGCCGCGGGCACAGCCGCCCCCAAAAATACCCGCCCAAAGGCCGGGGCGCCAAGTTCGTCCAGTGGAAAAAGGCCACAAAAACGGGTGGGCTATAGCCTTGGGGGGAGGGGCTGGCCAACTTCGTCCACCGGACTCGGAATGGCGCGAGACTTTGCGAGGCATCTCCGTGTGCCGAAAATAGGCCGCGGGCACAGCCGCGCCCAAAAATACCCGCCCAAAGGCCGGGGCGCCAAGTTCGTCCAGTGGAAAAAGGCCACAAAAACGGGTGGGCTATAGCCTTGGGGGGAGGGGCTGGCCAACTTCGTCCACCGGACTCGGAATGGCGCGAGACTTTGCGAGGCATCTCCGTGTGCCGAAAATAGGCCGCGGGCACAGCCGCGCCCAAAAATACCCGCCCAAAGGCCGGGGCGCCAAGTTCGTCCAGTGGAAAAAGGCCACAAAAACGGGTGGGCTATAGCCTTGGGGGGAGGGGCTGGCCAACTTCGTCCACCGGACTCGGAATGGCGCGAGACTTTGCGAGGCATCTCTGTGTGCCGAAAATAGGCCGCGGGCACAGCCGCGCCCAAAAATATCCGCCCAAAGGCCGGGGCGCCAAGTTCGTCCAGTGGAAAAAGGCCACAAAAACGGATGGGCTATAGCCTTGGGGGGAGGGGCTGGCCAACTTCGTCCACCGGACTCGGATTGGCGCGAGACTTTGCGAGGCATCTCCGTGTGCCAAAAATAGGCCGCGGGCACAGCCGCGCCAAAAAATAACCGCCCGAAGGCTGGGGCGCCAAGTTCGTCCAGCGGAAAAAAGCCACAAAAACGGGTGGGCTATAGCCTTGGGGGGTGGGGCTGGCCAACTTCGTCCGCCGGACTCGGAATGGCGCGAGACTTTGCGCGGGGTCTCCGTGTGCCAAAAATAGGCCGCGGCCACAGCCGCGCCCAAAAATAACCACACGAAGGCTGGGGCGCCAAGTTCGTCCAGCGGAAAAAGGCCACAAAAACGGGTGGGCTATAGCCTTGGGGGGTGGAGCTGGCCAACTTCGTCCGCCGAACTCGGAATGGCGTGCGAGTTTGCGAGGTTCCTCCGTTTGCCGCAAATAGACCGCGGGCACAGCCGCGCCCAAAAATAACCGCCCGAAGGCCGGGGCGCCAAGTTCGTCCAGTGGAAAAAGGCCACAAAAACGGGTGGGCTATAGCATTGGGGAGTGGGGCCGGCCAACTTCGTCCGCCGGACTCGGAATGGCGCGAGACTTTACGAGGCGCCTCCGTGTGCCAAAAATAGGCCGCGGGCACAGCCGCGCCCAAAAATACCTGCCCAAAGGCCAGGGCGCCAAGTTCGTCCAGCGGAAAAAGGCCACAAAAACGGGTGGGCTATAGCCTTGGGGGGAGGGGCTGGCCAACTTCGTCCACCGGACTCGGAATGGCGCGAGACTTTGCGAGGCATCTCCGTGTGCCAAAAATAGGCCGCGGGCACAGCCGCGCCCAAAAATACCCGCCCAAAGGCCGGGGCGCCAAGTTCGTCCAGTGGAAAAAGGCCACAAAAACGGGTGGGCTATAGCCTTGGGGGGAGGGGCTGGCCAACTTCGTCCACCGGACTCGGATTGGCGCGAGACTTTGCGAGGCATCTCCGTGTGCCAAAAATAGGCCGCGGGCACAGCCGCGCCGAAAAATAACCGCCCGAAGGCTGGGGCGCCTAGTTCGTCCAGCGGAAAAAAGCCAGAAAAACGGGTGGGCTATAGCCTTGGGGGGTGGGGCTGGCCAACTTCGTCCGCCGGACTCGGAATGGCGTGCGAGTTTGCGAGGTTCCTCCGTTTGCCGCAAATAGACCGCGGGCACAGCCGCGCCCAAAAATAACCGCCCGAAGGCCGGGGCGCCAAGTTCGTCCAGTGGAAAAAGGCCACAAAAACGGGTGGGCTATAGCCTTGGGGGGTAGGGCTGGCCAACTTTGTCTGCCGGACTCGGAATGGCGCGAGACTTTGCGAAGGGCCTCCATGTGCCGAAAATAGGCCGCGGGCACAGCCGCGCCCAAAAATACCCGCCCAAAGGCCGGGGCGCCAAGTTCGTCCAGTGGAAAAAGGCCACAAAAACGGGTGGGCTATAGCCTTGGGGGGAGGGGCTGGCCAACTTCGTCCACCGGACTCGGAATGGCGCGAGACTTTGCGAGGCATCTCCGAGTGCCAAAAATAGGCCGCGGGCACAGCCGCGCCCAAAAATACCCGCCCAAAGGCCGGGGGCGCCAAGTTCGTCCAGCGGAAAAAGGCCACAAAAACGGGTGGGCTATAGCCTTGGGGGGTGGGGCTGGCCAACTTCGTCCGCTGGACTCGGAATGGTGCGAGACTTTACGAGGGGCCTCTGTGTGCCAAAAATAGGCCGCGGGCACAGCCGCTCCCAAAAATAACCGCCCGAAGGCCGGGACGCCAAGTTCGTCCAGTGGAAAAAGGCCACAAAAACGGGTGGGCTATAGCATTGGGGGGTGGGGCCGGCCTACTTCGTCCGCCAGACTCGGAATGGCGCGAGACTTTGCGAAGGGCCTCCATGTGCCAAAAATAGGCCGTGGGCACAGCCGCGCCCAAAAATAAACGCCCGAAGGCCGGGGCGCCAAGTTCGTCCAGCGGAAAAAGGCACAAAAACGGGTGGGCTATAGCCTTGGGGGGTGGGGCTGGCCAACTTCGTCTGCCGGACTCGGAATGGTGCGAGACTTTTCGAGGGGCCTCCGTGTGCCAAAAATAGGCCGCGGGCACAGCCGCACCCAAAAATAACCGCTCGAAGGCCGGGGCTTCCAAGTTCGTCCAGCGGAAAAAGGCCACAAAAATGGGTGGGCTATAGCCTTGGGGGGTGGGGCTGGCCAATTTCGTCCGCCGGACTCGGAATGGCGCGAGACTTTGCGAGGGGCCTCCGTGAGCCAAAAATAGGCCGTGGCCACAGCCGCGCCGAATAATAACCGCCCGAAGGCCGGGGCGCCAAGTTCGTCCAGCGGAAAAAGGCCACAAAAATGGGTGGGCTATAGCCTTGGGGGGTGGGGCTGGCCAACTTCGTCCGCCGGACTCGGAATGGCGCGAGACTTTGCGAGGGGACTCAGTGTGCCAAAAATAGGCGGTGGCCACAGCCAAGCCCAAAAATAACCGCCCGAAGGCCGGGGCACCAAGTTCGTCCAGCGGAAAAGGTCACAAAAACGGGTGGGCTATGGCCTTGGGTGGTGGGGCTGGCCGACTTCGTCCGCCGGACTCGGAATGGTGCGAGAATTTACGAGGGGCCTCCGTGTGTTAAAAATAGGCCTCGGGCACAGCCGCACCAAAAAATAACCGCCCGAAGGCCGGGGCGCCAAGTTCGTCCAGCGGAAAAAGGCCACAAAAACGGGTGGGCTATAGCCTTGGGGGATGGGGCTGGCCCACTTCGTCCACCGGACTCGGAATGGCGTGAGACTTTGCGAGGGGCCTCCGTGTTCCAAAAATAGCCCACGGCCACAGCCGCGCCCAAAAATAACCACCCGAAGGCCGGGGCGCCAAGTTCGTCCAGCGGAAAAAGGTTACAAAAACGGGTGGGCTATAGTCTTGGGGGGTGGGGCTGGCCCACTTCGTCCCCCGGACTCGGAATGGCGCGAGACTTTGTGAGCGGCCTCCATGTTCCAAAAATAGGCCTGGGCACAGCCGTGCCCAAAAATAACCGCCCGAAGGCCGGGCGCCCAAGGTCGTCCAGCGGACAAATGGCGAATAAACGGGTGGGCTAGGGCCTTGGGGGGGGGGGCTGGCCCACTTCGTCCACCGGACTCGGAATGGCGTGAGACTTCGTGAGCGGTCTCCGTGTTCCAAAAATAGGCCCGGGCACAGCCGCGCCCAAAAATAACCACCCGAAGGCCGGGGCGCCAAGTTCGTCCAGCGGAAAAAGGTTACAAAAACGGGTGGGCTATAGTCTTGGGGGGTGGGGCTGGCCCACTTCGTCCCCCGGACTCGGAATGGCGCGAGACTTTGCGAGCCACCTCCGTGTGCCAAAAATAGGCCGTGGGCACAGCCGTGCCCAAAAATACCCTCCCGAAGGCCGCGGCGCCAAGTTCGTCCAGCGGAAAAAGGCCACAAAAACGGGTGGGCTATAGGCTTGGGGGGTGGGGCTGGCCAACTTCGTCCGCCAGACTCGGAATGGCGCGAGAGTTCGTGAGCGGTCTCCGTGTGCCAAAAATAGGCCCCGGGCACAACCGCGCCCTAAAATAACCGCCCGAAGGCCGGGGCGCCAAGGTCGTCCAGCGGAAAAAGGCACAAAAACGGGTGGGCTATAGCCTTGGGGGGTGGGACTGGCCAACTTCGTCCGCCGGACTCGGAATGGTGCGAGACTTTACGAGGGGCCTCCGTGTGCCATAAATAGGTCGCGGACGCAGCCGCGCCGTAAAATAACCGCCCGAAGGCCGGGGCGCCAAGGTCGTCCAGCGGAAAAAGGCACAAAAACGGGTGGGCTATAGCATTGGGGGGTGGGGCCGGCCTACTTCGTCCACCGGACTCGGAATGGCGCGAGACTTTGCGAAGGGCCTCCATGTGCCAAAAATAGGCCGTGGGCACAGCCGCGCCCAAAAATAAACGCCCGAAGGCCGGGGCGCCAAGTTCGTCCAGCGGACAAAGGTACAAAAACGGGTGGGCTATAGCCTTGGGGGGTGGGGCTGGCCAACTTCGTCCGCCGGACTCGGAATGGCGCGAGACTTTACGAGGGGCCTCCGTGTGCCATAAATAGGTCGCGGACGCAGCCGCGCCGAAAAATAACCGCACGAAGGCTGGGGCGCCTAGTTCGTCCAGCAGAAAAAGGCCACAAAAACGGGTGGGCTATAGCCTTGGGGGGTGGGGCTGGCCAATTTCGTCCGCCGGACTCGGAATGGCGCGAGACTTTGCGAGGGGCCTCCGTGAGCCAAAAATAGGCCGTCGCCACAGCCGCGCCGAATAATAACCGCCCGAAGGCCGGGGCGCCAAGTTCGTCCAGCGGAAAAAGGCCACAAAAATGGGTGGGCTATAGCCTTGGGGGGTGGGGCTGGCCGACTTCGTCTGCCCGACTCGGAATGGCGCGAGACTTTGCGAGGGGCCTCCGTGTGCCAAAAATAGGTCGCGGACACAGCCGCGCCGAAAAATAACCGCCCGAAGGCCGGGGCGCCTAGTTCGTCCAGCGGAAAAAAGCCACAAATACGGGTGGGCTATAGCCTTGGGGGGTGGGGCTGGCCAATTTCGTCCGCCGGACTCGGAGTGGTGCGAGACTTTGCGAGGGGTCTCCGTGTGCCAAAAATAGGCCGTGGGTACAGCCACGCCCAAAAATAACCGCACGAAGGCTGGGGCGCCAAGTTCATCCAGCGGAAAAAGGCCACAAAAACGGGTGGGCTATAGCCTTGGGGGGTGGGGCTGGCCAACTTCGTCCGCCGGACTCGGAATGGCGCGAGAATTTGCGAGGGGCCTCCATGTGCCGAAAATAGGCCGCGGGCCCAGCTGCGCCCAAAAATAACCGCCCGAAGGCCGGGCCGCCAAGTTCGTCCGGCGGAAAAAGTCCTCAAAAACGGGTGGGCTATAGCCTTGGGGGGTGGGGCTGGCCAACTTCGTCCGCCGGACTCGGAATGGCGCGAGACTTTGCGAGGGGACTTAGTGTGCCAAAAATAGGCGGTGGCCACAGCCAAGCCCAAAAATAACCGCCCGAAGGCCGGGGCACCAAGTTCGTCCAGCGGAAAAGGCCACAAAAACGGGTGGGCTATGGCCTTGGGTGGTGGGGCTGGCCAACTTCGTCCGCCGGACTCGGAATGGTGCGAGAATTTACGAGGGGCCTCCGTGTGCTAAAAATAGGCCTCGGGCACAGCCGCACCCAAAAATAACCGCCCGAAGGCCGGGGCGCCAAGTTCGTCCAGCGGAAAAAGGCCACAAAAACGGGTTGGCTATAGCCTTGGGGGATGGGGCTGGCCCACTTCGTCCACCGGACTCGGAATGGCGTGAGACTTTGCGAGGGGCCTCCGTGTTCCAAAAATAGCCCATGGGCACAGCCGCGCCCAAAAATAACCACCCGAAGGCCGGGGCGCCAAGTTCGTCCAGCGGAAAAAGGTTACAAAAACGGGTGGGCTATAGTCTTGGGGGGTGGGGCTGGCCCACTTCGTCCCCCGAACTCGGAATGGCGCGAGACTTTGCGAGGCACCTCCGTGTGCCAAAAATAGGCCGTGGGCACAGCCGTGCCCAAAAATACCCTCCCGAAGGCCGCGGCGCCAAGTTCGTCCAGCGGAAAAAGGCCACAAAAACGGGTGGGCTATAGGCTTGGGGGGTGGGGCTGGCCCACTTCGTCCGCCAGACTCGGAATGGCGCGAGACTTTGCGAGCGGCCTCCGTGTGCCAAAAATAGGCGCCGGGCACAGCCGTACCCAAAAATAACCACCCGAAGGCCGGGGCGCCAAGTTCGTCCAGCGGAAAAAGGCCACAAAAACGGGTGGGCTTTAGCCTTGGGGGGTGGGGCTGGCCAACTTCGTCCGCCGGACTCGGAGTGGCGCGAGACTTTGCGAGGGGTCTCCGTGTGCCAAAAATAGGCCGTGGGTACAGCCGCGCCCAAAAATAACCGCCCGAAGGCCGTGGCGCCAAGTTCGTCCAGCGGAAAAAGGCCACAAAAACGGGTGGGCTATGGCTTTGGGGGGTGGGGCGCGCCAACTTCGTCCGCCGGACTAGGAATGGCGCGAGACTTTGCGAGGGGCCTCCGTGTGCCAAAAATAGGCCGCGGGAACAGCCGTACCCAAAAATAAACGCCCGAAGGCCGGGGCGCCAAGTTCGTCCAGCGCAAAAGGCACAAAAACGGGTGGGCTATAGCCTTGGGGGTTGGGGCTGGCCGACTTCGTCCGCCGGACTCGGAATGGCGTGAGACTTTGCGAGGGGCCTCCGTGTGCCAAAAATAGGCCGTGGGCACAGCCGCACCAAAAAATAACCGGCCGAAGGTCGGGGCGCCTAGTTCGTCCAGCGGAAAAAAGCCCCAAAAACGGGTGGGCTATAGCCTTGGGGGGTGGGGCTGGTCCACTTCGTCCGCTGGACTCGGAATGGCGCGAGACTTTACGAGGGGCCTCCGCATGCCAAAAATAGGCCTCGGGAACAGCCGTACCCAAAAATAACCGCCCGAAGGCCGGGGCGCCAAGTTCGTCCAGTGGAAAAAGGCCACAAAAACGGGTGGGCTATAGCCTTGGTGGGTTGGCCTGGCCAACTTCGTCCGCCGGACTCGGAATGGCGCGAGAATTTGCGAGGGGCCTCCATGTGCCGAAAATAGGCCGCGGGCACAGCCGCGCCCAAAAATAACCGCCCGAAGGCCGGGCCGCCAAGTTCGTCCGGCGGAAAAAGGCCTAAAACACGGGTGGGCTATAGCCTTGGGGGGTGGGGCTGGCCAACTTCGTCCGCCGGACTCGGAATGGCGCGAGACTTTGCGAGGGGACTCAGTGTGCCAAAAATAGGCGGTGGCCACAGCCAAGCCCAAAAATAACCGCCCGAAGGCCGGGGCACCAAGTTCGTCTAGCGGAAAAGGTCACAAAAACGGGTGGGCTATGGCCTTGGGTGGTGGGGCTGGCCGACTTCGTCCGCCGGACTCGGAATGGTGCGAGAATTTACGAGGGGCCTCCGTGTGCTAAAAATAGGCCTCGGGCACAGCCGCACCCAAAAATAACCGCCCGAAGGCCGGGGCGCCAAGTTCGTCCAGCGGAAAAAGGCCACAAAAACGGGTGGGCTATAGCCTTGGGGGATGGGGCTGGCCCACTTCGTCCACCGGACTCGGGATGGCGTGAGACTTTGCGAGGGGCCTCCGTGTTCCAAAAATAGCCCACGGGCACAGCCGCGCCCAAAAATAACCACCCGAAGGCCGGGGCGCCAAGTTCGTCCAGCGGAAAAAGGTTACAAAAACGGGTGGGCTATAGTCTTGGGGGGTGGGGCTGGCCCACTTCGTCCCCCGGACTCGGAATGGCGCGAGACTTTGCGAGCCACCTCCGTGTGCCAAAAATAGGCCGTGGGCACAGCCGTGCCCAAAAATACCCTCCCGAAGGCCGCGGCGCCAAGTTCGTCCAGCGGAAAAAGGCCACAAAAACGGGTGGGCTATAGGCTTGGGGGGTGGGGCTGGCCAACTTCGTCCGCCGGACTCGGAATGGCGCGAGAGTTCGCGAGCGGTCTCTGTGTGCCAAAAATAGGCCCCGGGCACAACCGCACCCTAAAATAACCACCCGAAGGCCGGGGCGCCAAGGTCGTCCAGCGGAAAAAGGCCTAAAAAATGGGTGGGCTATAGCCTTGGGGGGTGGGGCTGGCCAACTTCGTCCGCCGGACTCGGAATGGCGCGAGACTTTGCGAGGCACCTCCGTGTGCCAAAAATAGGCCGCGGACACATCCGAGCCCATAAATACCCGCACGAAGGCCGGGGCGCCAAGTTCGTCCAGCGGTAATGGCCACAAAAACGGGTGGGCTATAGCCTTGGGGGGTGGGGCTGGCCAACTTCGTCCGCCGGACTCGGAATGGCGCGAGACTTTGCGAGCGGTCTCCGTGTGCCAAAAATAGGCCCCGGGCACAGCCGCGCCCAAAAATAACTGCCCGAAGGCCGGGGCGCCCAGTTCGTCCGGCGGAAAAAGGCCACAAAAACGGGTGGGCTATAGCCTTGGGGGGTGGGGCTGGCCCACTTCGTCCGCCGGACTCGGAATGGCGCGAGACTTCGCGAGCGGTCTCCGTGTGCCAAAAATAGGCCCCGGGCACAGCCGCGCCCAAAAATAACTGCCCGATGGCCGGAGCGCCAAGTTCGTCCAGCGGAAAAAGGCCACAAAAACGGGTGGGCTATAGCCTTGGCGGGTGGGGCAGGCCAACTTCGTCCGCCGAACTCGGAATGGCGCGAGACTTTGCGAGCGGCCTCCATGTGCCAAAAATAGGCACCGGACACAGCCGCGCCCAAAAATAACTGCCCGAAGGTCGGGGCGCCAAGTTCGTCCAGCGGAAAAAGGCCACAAAAACGGGTGGGCTATAGCCTTTGGGGTGGGCTGGCGAACTTCTTCCGCCGGACTCGGAATGGCGCGAGACTTTTCGAGCGGCCTCCGGGTGCCAAAAATAGTCCCCTGGCACAGCCGAGCCCAAAAATAACCACCCGAATGCCGGGGCGCCAAGTTCGTCCAGCGGAAAAAGGCCAGAAAAACGGGTGGGCTATTGCCTTGGGGGGTGGGGCTGGCCAACTTCGTCCGCCGGACTCGGAATGGCGCAAGACTTTGCGAGCAGCCTCCGTGTGCTAAAAATACGCCCCGGGCACAGCCGCGCCCAAAAATAACTGCCCGAAGGTCGGGGCGCCAAGTTCGTCCAGCGGAAAAAGGCCACAAAAACGGGTGGGCTATAGCCTTTGGGGTGGGGCTGGCCAACTTCTTCCGCCGGACTAGGAATGGCGCTAGACTTTGCGAGCGGCCTCCGGGTGCCAAAAATAGGCCCCGGGCACAGCCGCGCCCAAAAATAACCGCCCGAACGCCGGGGCGCCAAGTTCGTCCAGCGGAAAAAGGCCAGAAAAACGGGTGGGCTATTGCCTTGGGGGGTGGGGCTGGCCAACTTCGTCCGCCGGACTCGGAATGGCGCGAGACTTTGCGAGCAGCCTCCGTGTGCCAAAAATACGCCCCGGGCACAGCCGCGTGAAAAATAACTGCCCGAATGCCGGGGCGCCCAGTTCGTCCGGCGGAAAAAGGCCACAAAAACGGGTGGGCTATAGCCTTGGGGGGTGGGGCTGGCCCACTTCGTCCGCCGGACTCGGAATGGCGCGAGACTTCGCGAGCGGTCTCCGTGTGCCAAAAATAGGCCCCGGGCACAGCCGCGCCAAAAAATAACCGCCCGAAGGTCGGGGCGCCAAGTTCGTCCAGCGGAAAAAGGCCACAAAAACGGGTGGGCTATAGCCTTTGGGGTGGGGCTGGCCAACTTCTTCCGCCGGACTCGGAATGGCGCGAGACTTTGCGAGCGGCCTCCGTGTGCCAAAAATAGGCACCGGACACAGCCGTGCCCAAAAACAACTGCCCGAAGGTCGGGGCGCCAAGTTCGTCCAGCGGAAAAAGGCCACAAAAACGGGTGGGCTATAGCCTTTGGGGTGGGGCTGGCCAACTTCTTCCGCCGGACTCGGAATGGCGCGAGACTTTGCGAGCGGCCTCCGGGTGCCAAAAATAGGCCCCGGGCACAGCCGCGCCCAAAAATAACCGCCCGAACGCCGGGGCGCCAAGTTCGTCCAGCGGAAAAAGGCCACAAAAACGGGTGGGCTATTGCCTTGGGGGGTGGGGCTGGCCAACTTCGTCCGCCGGACTCGGAATGGCGCGAAACTTTACGAGCGGGCTCCGTGTTCCAAAAATAGGCCGTGGGCACAGCCGCGCCCAAAAATAACTGCCCGAAGGCCGGGGCGCCAAGTTCGTCCAGCGGAAAAAGGCCACAAAAACGGGTGGGCTATTGCCATGGGGGGTGGGGCTGGCCAACTTCGTACGCCGGACTCGGAATGGCGCTAGACTTTGCCAGCAGTCTCCGTTTGCCAAAAATAGGCCTCGGGCACAGCTGCGCCCAAAAATAACTGCCCGAATGCCGGGACGCCCAGTTCGTCCGGCGGAAAAAGGCCACAAAAACGGGTGGGCTATAGCCTTGGGGGGTGGGGCTGGCCCACTTTGTCCGCCGGACTCGGAATGGCGTGAGAGTTCGCGAGCAGTCTCCGTGTGCCAAAAATGGGCCCCGGGCACAACCGCGCCAAAAAATAACCGCCCGAAGGCCGGGGCGCCAAGTTCGTCCAGCGGAAAAAGGCCACAAAAACGGGTGGGCTATAGCCTTTGGGGTGGGGCTGGCCAACTTCTTCCGCCGGACTCGGAATGGCGCGAGACTTTACGAGCGGCCTCCGTGTGCCAAAAATAGGCCCCGGGCATAGCCGCGTCCAAAAATGACCGCCCGAAGACCGGGGCGCCAAGTTCGTCCAGCGGAAAAAGGCCACAAAAACGGGTTGGCTATAGCCTTGGGGGGTGCGGCTGGCCCACTTCGTCCGCCGGACTCGAATGGCGCGAGACTTTGCGAGCGGCCTCCGTGTGCCAAAAATACGCCCCGGGCACAGCCGCGCCCAAAAATAACCGCCCGAAGGCCGGGGCGCCATGTTCGTCCAGCGGAAAAAGGCCACAAAAACGGGTGGGCCATAGCCTTGGGGGGTGGGGCTGGCGAACTTCGTCCGCCGGACTCGGAATGGCACGAGACGTTGCGAGCGGCCTCCGTGTTCCAAAAATAGGCACCGGGCACAGCCGCGCCCAAAAATAACTGCCCGAATTGCTGAAATTCAAGAGTATTGAAAAGGATTAAAAGTTTTTATTTACTTCCCTTCTTAAGGAACAAGATCGGGTATTTATACACGAGTAGAGGAACTATATATGGAAGAAACATTTTACAGAAATTATGGGATTAATTCTAAACTTAGTCGTTGACTAGCCGTTGGCTAAGATATGAAGAGAATATGGACTTGAATAATGGCTGGCCATCTTTCTTTGGTGAGTGTGCATGTCACGGGATTGTGTGAGATGATTGTTGCAAGCCTTTGGCAAGAGCAATACAGATTGCCATATTTGTTTCCAACGGTTTGCAACTTGCCTTGTGAATGTGGGATTGAGTTGGTGTGCTGATTTTTTCCATGTTGGTGCGTGACTCATGTGGCTGCATGTGGTTCATGTGTTGTGACTGTTCGAATACCACATTTGGTGGGCAATGTATCTTAACAGCCCCCCTCAAGGTCGGCCGGGTCATAGAGTGAACGCCGAGCTTGTGTCGAAAGAGAAAGAAAAGATCTTTGCCCAATGGTTTGGTAAGGATATCTGCAGCTTGCTGCAAGGAGGGAACATGCGTGGCTTTAAGGAGGCCTTGAGATACTTTTTCACGAACAAAATGGACGTCAATTTCGATATGCTTGCTGCGCGCATGAAACACGGGGTTGCGAGTCATGTAGATGGCGCTCGTGTTATCGCAAAGAAGGTGAGGAATGTGTGATGGTGAGACTCCAATGTCCTGCAATAAAGAAAGAATCCAAGTTAGTTCAGCGGTGGTGGAAGATAAAGCCCGATATTCTGCTTCAGCAGTGGATCGTGCAACGGTGCTTTGTTTCTTGCTACACCATGAGATTAAGTTTGCCCCAAGGTAAACACAAAAGCCAGTCGTGCTACGTCTTGTTTCAAGGCAACCAGCCCAATCGGAGTCCGAAAAGGCATACAGTTGATTGGAGCTTTGTTCAAGGAATCGAAGTCCAAAGTCGAGAGTGCCTTTAAGATAACGCAAGATTCTTGTAACTGCCTTGAGGTCTTGTTTCGTAGGGCTCTGAAAGTGTTGACAAACTTTATTGACAGCATGAGTGATGTCTGGTCTGGTGAATGTGAGATATTGTAGACTGCCGACAAGGGAACGATAGTGAGTGGCGTGTATGGGTTCTTGATCGTCATCATATGGTTGGGTTTTGACAGCCATTGGGGTCCGATTAGGGGTGCAATCTAGTAAAGCAGCCTTGGTTAATAAGTCACGAGTGTATTTGGCTTGTGACAAAAAAATGCCTCCTGGAAAGCGCCGAATCTCGATCCCTAAAAAATAGCTCAATAAGCCTAAGTCTTTTAATGCAAACCGAGTGCTGAGATGACTGATGATGGATTGAATTCTATCGGGATTATTTCCTGTAATAATTACATCATCTACATACACCAACAACAAAATAAGAATATCGTTAGCATGAAAAATAAAGAGGGAAGGATCGGCTTTGCAGCTTGTAAAACCAAGCTCTAGAAGTGCTAATGATAAACATTCAAACCAGGCACGTGGTGCTTGTTTGAGTCCATATAAGGACTTGTGGAGTAAGCAAACATGGTCAGGAAGATTTTGATCCGTAAAGCCAGGTGGTTGCTCCATGTAGGCAATTTCTTTTAGTTGACCATGAAGGAAGGCATTTCGGACATCCAGCTGTTTGATAAGCCATTTAGAACTAGTTGCAAGTGCTAAGACAAGCCTTATGGTAGTTGGCTTAATGACGGGGCTGAAAGTCTCGTCGAAGTCAATGCCAGGAACTTGTGTGTACCCCTTCGCAACTAAACGGGCTTTTAACCGATCTATTGTACCATCTTCTCTATACTTGGTTTTATAAACCCACTTCGAACCAATAACATTGGCATCATGAGGTCGAGGAACTAAGGTCCATGTCTTATTTTGATGGAGGGCAGCAAGTTCTTCGGCCATTGCTTGTAGCCATAGAGGATGCTTAAGAGCAGATTTTAATGTTTTTGGTTCGGTCACTGTGGCATGATCGGTTTGAAGAGCTAAGGTAGGATTTTGTTTGAGCTTGTTGCGTGTTAGCATAGGATGCGTATTTAGAGATTCTGTTGTTTTGACAGGAGAGATATGTAGTTCAACGAACAACTTTCCTGAGAGATCGTTTAAGGCAGATGGAGCACGTTTGTCACTATCTAAGGTTTGTTCGGGGGTCGTGTGGATATGTGGATTATCGGCGAAAGCAGAGCACTCTTGTTATTGGATGAGGGGCTCTTTTGAGGTGAATTTGTAGAGGGACTTTCGGGTAAAGACGTGGGTGGTTCATGAAGGTCTTCAATTATCACAACTTTGTTTGGAGTGGGAGACAATGGTTCATTCGTATTTGGAGATGTGGCAATGTAGTTTGGATTAGCAACTTTAGTGTGCCCAAGAGAAGTGTTGTTGAAGGACTCTGTCCAAGTTGTTGGGAGCCATTGTGACACATTTGGAGTAGTGGGAACGCTACAAGCATCCTGCACAGGAGAATAATCTTTTAGATTTTGATAAGGAAAACATAATTCATCAAATGTTACATGACGAGAAATATAAATTCGATTGTTTTGTGGAAAAAGACAGCGGTATCCCTTGTGAGTGGGGCTGTAACCAACAAAAATGCAAGGGAGAGTTTTTTTGTCAAACTTCGTTTTATTGTAATCCCTCAGAGAGGGAAAACAACGGCAACCAAAAACTTTAATTTCATTGTAACTGGGAGTTTCCTTAAAAAGTAACTTATATGAGGTGTGTGCATCTTAATAATTGTTTGTGGCAATTTATTAATGAGATATACAATTGTTAAAACAAATTTCCACCCAATATTTTAATGGTAACGAAGATTCAAATAACATAGTAAGGGCAGTCTCCATTATATGTCTATGTTTCCTTTCGGCAACTCCATTTTGTTGAGGAGTATAAGGGCATGAAGTTTGTTTGATGATTCCAGACTGTTGAAGATGTTGTTGAAAAATGATGGAGCTAAATTCTCCTCCGCCATCACTTTGAAAAATTTTGATCTTTCGTTCCACCTGATTTTCCACCTGTTTTTGGAATTTAAGAAAACACTCAAAAAAATCAGATTTGGATTTTAAGGGAAATAACCAACAATAACGTGTACAATCATCCACAAACAATACATAGTAACGAAAACCTTGATTAGAAGCAATTGGAGCAGGACCCCATAAATCACAGTGAATTTTATCAAGAGGAAAATCAGAAATTTTATTTGATAAACTGAATGGGAGTTTACAGTTTTTGCCTAATTGGCATGAAACACAAATGCTAGTGTTCTTAGTCCAATCAGTTATACTGATAGACCCATTAGCGCGCAAGACTTGTAATATTTTAGGACTTGGATGGCCAAGTCTCTTATGCCACAAGTCTTGGTTTTCTGAGTTTCTTCTTATTGTTTGAAAAGCTAAGTTTCCTCCTTCATTGAGCACGTACAAGTCCCCCTGCCTAGTTCCCTGAGCCAGTACCTGATTCTCCTTGCTCTTTACAACAAAACCAAGAGAGTTAAATTCCACAGAACAATTTATATCATCCACAAGTTTGCTTACTGACAGGAGGTTCTTTTTAAGTTTGGGAACAACCAAAATATCTTTCAAGTTTAATTTCCCATGTGTGGTATCACCGATATGAGAAATATGTAAGCTTTGGCCATTCCCTACAAAAATCTTATCAGAACCTCCATAGGGTATAAATTTCTTTAACTTACCAGTGCTATTTACCATGTGGGCGTGCTTTGAATCAAAGATAAAGTTGTGGGTCATTCTCGTCTTGCAGATTCATGGCTGCGAGGGCTTGCGGTGCTTCCTCTTCAGGGGTAAAGTAGTCATACCTGTGCCTACAAACTGCAGCACTGTGGTTAGTTTTACCACAAATTTGACAGATTATACCTGATTTGGAATTGTGTTTTCGCTGATCAACATGTTCTCTTGTCAGAGTGTTTTAAAGGTGGCGGATTTGGGCCATTATTGTTGAACCTTGGTTGCGGCAGAGAGTTGTTAGAGGGTGATTGATTCATATTGAAAGATTGATTCATATTGTTGTGCCCATTGTTAGAGGGATAATTTCCTCTTCCACGAAAGTTGTTGTTAAAGCCGCGTCCTTGTCCTGGGAAAAGTGGAAGATTGTTGTTGAAGCCGCGTCCTTGTCATTGTCCTTGTCCTTGAAAACTTTTCCCACGTCCACGTTGCCCAAAGAAGGCTTGCTGTGGATCCGCTTCTTTGCCATCATTCTTCTGAGCGATCACAGTCTGCTCATGATTCTGCAAGGCTGACAGGAATAGTTTCAAACTTGGATAAGGTGGCTTGGTTAGCATAGCCGTTTTGAAGTCGACATACTTGGGTCCTAGTGCCCGTGACAATTGAAAGACTTTGTCATCGTCCGTCAAGGGCTTTCCAATGGCAGCTAGACTGTCACACAGTCCTCTAAATTTGTTCAAGAAGTCATCAAGCTTCAGGGAGCCTTTCTTTAAGGAGAAGAGATTGTCTTTAAGCCAAGACTCTCGCTCCTTGGTGGCTGGAAGCATATTTTCCTCAATGGAGAGCCAAACTTCTTTCACTGTTTGTCCTCCAACTACCAGTGTAAGGACGTCTTCCATCATCATTCCACGTAACTGTGTAAAGAAGCAACCCATCATTGTGTGCCCAAACTGAAAAGTCAGGGTTGGCAATAGACTTTCCATTACTGGAAATTGTTTGGGGTGGTGAGTCATCAGAGATGTGGTTGTTGAGTCCTAGGTTACTGATCGGGGGAAGGACTTGGGACCTCCATAAGAGATAGTTGTTGCTAGAGAGTTTAATAGATATTAGATTGGCACATTGGTGGATAGTTTGCAGGGAGAGTTTGGCCTCGGTTTGGATATTGGATGAAGAAGCCATAAGCTCTGATACCATGCTGAAATTCAAGAGTATTGAAAAGGATTAAAAGTTTTTATTTACTTCCCTTCTTAAGGAACAAGATCGGGTATTTATACACGAGTAGAGGAACTATATATGGAAGAAACATTTTACAGAAATTATGGGATTAATTCTAAACTTAGTCGTTGACTAGCCGTTGGCTAAGATATGAAGAGAATATGGACTTGAATAATGGCTGGCCATCTTTCTTTGGTGAGTGTGCATGTCACGGGATTGTGTGAGATGATTGTTGCAAGCCTTTGGCAAGAGCAATACAGATTGCCATATTTGTTTCCAACGGTTTGCAACTTGCCTTGTGAATGTGGGATTGAGTTGGTGTGCTGATTTTTTCAATGTTGGTGCGTGACTCATGTGGCTGCATGTGGTTCATGTGTTGTGACTGTTCGAATACCACATTTGGTGGGCAATGTATCTTAACACGAATGCCGGGGCGCCCAGTTCGTCCGGCGGAAAAAGGACACAAAAACGGGTGGGCTATAGCCTTGGGGGGTGGGGCTGGCCCACTTCGTCCGCCGGACTCGGAATGGCGCGAGACTTCGCGAGCGGTCTCCGTGTGCCAAAAATAGGCCCCGGGCACAGCCGCGCCCAAAAATAACAGCCCGAAGGCCGGGGCGCCAAGTTCGTCCAGCGGAAAAAGGCCACAAAAACGGGTGGGCTATTGCCATGGGGGGTGGGGCTGGCCAACTTCGTACGCCGGACTCGGAATGGCGCTAGACTTTGCCAGCAGCCTCCGTGTGCCAAAAATAGGCCTCGGGCACAGCTGCGCCCAAAAATAACTGCCCGAATGCCGGGGCCCTGGTCGTCCGGCGTAAAAAGGCCACAAAAACGGGTGGGCTATTGCCTTGGGGGGTGGGGCTGGCCCACTTTGTCCGCCGGACTCGGAATGGCGTGAGAGTTCGCGAGCGGTCTCCGTGTGCCAAAAATGGGCCCCGGGCACAACCGCGCCCAAAAATAACCGCCCGATGGCCGGGGCGCCAAGTTCGTCCAGCGGAAAAAGGCCACAAAACGGGTGGGCTATTGCCATGGGGGTGGGGCTGGCCAACTTCGTCGCGCGGACTCGGAATGGCGCTAGACTTTGCCAAAGAGCCTCCGTGTGCCAAAAATAGGCCTCGGCACACAAGCGCGGCCAAAAATAACTGCCCGAATGCCGGGCGCCTGATTCTGTCCGGCGGAAAAAGGCCACAAAAACGGGTGGGCTATAGCCTTGGGGGGTGGGGCTGGCCCACTTTGTCCGCCGGACTCGGAATGGCGTGAGAGTTCGCGAGCGGTCTCCGTGTGCCAAAAATGGGCCCCGGGCACAACCGCGCCCAAAAATAACCGCCCGATGGCCGGGGCGCCAAGTTCGTCCAGCGGAAAAAGGCCACAAAAACGGGTGGGCTATTGCCATGGGGGGTGGGGCTGGCCAACTTCGTACGCCGGACTCGGAATGGCGCTAGACTTTGCCAGCAGCCTCCGTGTGCCAAAAATAGGCCTCGGACACAGCTGCGGCCAAAAATAACTGCCCGAATGCCGGGGCGCCCAGTTCGTCCGGCGGAAAAAGGCCACAAAAACGGGTGGGCTATAGCCTTGGGGGGTGGGGCTGGCCCACTTTGTCCGCCGGACTCGGAATGGCGTGAGAGTTCGCGAGCGGTCTCCGTGTGCCAAAAATGGGCCCCGGGCACAACCGCGCCCAAAAATAACCGCCCGATGGCCGGGGCGCCAAGTTCGTCCAGCGGAAAAAGGCCACAAAAACGGGTGGGCTATAGCCTTTGGGGTGGGGCTGGCCAACTTCTTCCGCCGGACTCGGAATGGCGCAAGACTTTGCGAGCGGCCTCCGTGTGCCAAAAATAGGCCCCGGGCACAGCCGCGTCCAAAAATGACCGCCCGAAGACCGGGGCGCCAAGTTCGTCCAGCGGAAAAAGGCCACAAAAACGGGTGGGCTATTGCCATGGGGGCTGGGGCTGGCCAACTTCGTACGCCGGACTCGGAATGGCGCTAGACTTTGCCAGCAGCCTCCGTGTGCCAAAAATAGGCCTCGGGCACAGCTGCGCCCAAAAATAACTGCCCGAATGCCGGGGCGCCCAGTTCGTCCGGCGGAAAAAGGCCACAAAAACGGGTGGGCTATAGCCTTGGGGGGTGGGGCTGGCCCACTTTGTCCGCCGGACTCGGAATGGCGTGAGAGTTCGCGAGCGGTCTCCGTGTGCCAAAAATGGGCCCCGGGCCCAACCGCGCCCAAAAATAACCGCCCGATGGCCGGGGCGCCAAGTTCGTCCAGCGGAAAAAGGCCACAAAAACGGGTGGGCTATAGCCTTTGGGGTGGGGCTGGCCAACTTCTTCCGCCGGACTCGGAATGGCGCAAGACTTTGCGAGCGGCCTCCGTGTGCCAAAAATAGGCCCCGGGCACAGCCGCGTCCAAAAATGACCGCCCGAAGACCGGGGCGCCAAGTTCGTCCAGCGGAAAAAGGCCACAAAAACGGGTGGGCTATAGCCTTGGGGGGTGGGGCTGGCCCACTTCGTCCGCCGGACTCGGAATGGCGCGAGACTTTGCGAGCGGCCTCCGTGTGCCAAAAATACGCCCCGGGCACAGCCGCGCCCAAAAATAACCGCCCGAAGGCCGGGGCGCCATGTTCGTCCAGCGGAAAAAGGCCACAAAAACGGGTGGGCCATAGCCTTGGGGGGTGGGGCTGGCCAACTTTGTCCGCCGGACTCGGAATGGCGCAAGACTTTGCGAGCGGCCTCCGTGTGCCAAAAATAGGCCCCGGGCACAGCCGCGTCCAAAAATGACCGCCCGAAGACCGGGGCGCCAAGTTCGTCCAGCGGAAAAAGGCCACAAAAACGGGTGGGCTATTGCCATGGGGGGTGGGGCTGGCCAACTTCGTACGCCGGACTCGGAATGGCGCTAGACTTTCCCAGCAGCCTCCGTGTGCCAAAAATAGGCCTCGGGCACAGCTGCGCCCAAAAATAACTGCCCGAATGCCGGGGCGCCCAGTTCGTCCGGCGGAAAAAGGCCACAAAAACGGGTGGGCTATAG
The DNA here is from genome assembly GCA_030444885.1 of Citrus sp. QX-2021. NCBI lineage: Eukaryota > Viridiplantae > Streptophyta > Magnoliopsida > Sapindales > Rutaceae > Citrus > Citrus sp. QX-2021. The sequence goes on along the minus strand of JAUJEF010000014.1, from coordinate 271,335 downwards.
CCTTGGGGGGTGGGGCTGGCCCACTTTGTCCGCCGGACTCGGAATGGCGTGAGAGTTCGCGAGCGGTCTCCGTGTGCCAAAAATGGGCCCCGGGCCCAACCGCGCCCAAAAATAACCGCCCGATGGCCGGGGCGCCAAGTTCGTCCAGCGGAAAAAGGCCACAAAAACGGGTGGGCTATAGCCTTGGGGGGTGGGGCTGGCCCACTTCGTCCGCCGGACACGGAATGGCGCGAGACTTTGCGAGCGGCCTCCGTGTGCCAAAAATACGCCCCGGGCACAGCCGCGCCCAAAAATAACCGCCCGAAGGCCGGGGCGCCATGTTCGTCCAGCGGAAAAAGGCCACAAAAACGGGTGGGCCATAGCCTTGGGGGGTGGGGCTGGCCAACTTTGTCCGCCGGACTCGGAATGGCGCAAGACTTTGCGAGCGGCCTCCGTGTGCCAAAAATAGGCCCCGGGAACAGCCGCGTCCAAAAATGACCGCCCGAAGACCGGGGCGCCAAGTTCGTCCAGCGGAAAAAGGCCACAAAAACGGGTGGGCTATTGCCATGGGGGGTGGGGCTGGCCAACTTCGTACGCCGGACTCGGAATGGCGCTAGACTTTGCCAGCAGCCTCCGTGTGCCAAAAATAGGCCTCGGGCACAGCTGCGCCCAAAAATAACTGCCCGAATGCCGGGGCGCCCAGTTCGTCCGGCGGAAAAAGGCCACAAAAACGGGTGGGCTATAGCCTTGGGGGGTGGGGCTGGCCCACTTTGTCCGCCGGACTCGGAATGGCGTGAGAGTTCGCGAGCGGTCTCCGTGTGCCAAAAATGGGCCCCGGGCCCAACCGCGCCCAAAAATAACTGCCCGATGGCCGGGGCGCCAAGTTCGTCCAGCGGAAAAAGGCCACAAAAACGGGTGGTCTATAGCCTTTGGGGTGGGGCTGGCCAACTTCTTCCGCCGGACTCGGAATGGCGCAAGACTTTGCGAGCGGCCTCCGTGTGCCAAAAATAGGCCCCGGGCACAGCCGCGTCCAAAAATGACCGCCCGAAGACCGGGGCGCCAAGTTCGTCCAGCGGAAAAAGGCCACAAAAACGGGTGGGCTATAGCCTTGGGGGGTGGGGCTGGCCCACTTCGTCCGCCGGACTCGGAATGGCGCGAGACTTTGCGAGCGGCCTCCGTGTGCCAAAAATACGCCCCGGGCACAGCCGCGCCCAAAAATAACCGCCCGAAGGCCGGGGCGCCATGTTCGTCCAGCGGAAAAAGGCCACAAAAACGGGTGGGCCATAGCCTTGGGGGGTGGGGCTGGCCAACTTTGTCCGCCGGACTCGGAATGGCACGAGACGTTGCGAGCGGCCTCCGTGTTCCAAAAATAGGCACCGGGCACAACCGCGCCCAAAAATAACTGCCCGAATGCCGGGGCACCCAGTTAGTCCGGCGGAAAAAGGCCACAAAAACGGGTGGGCTATAGCCTTGGGGGGTGGGGCTGGCCCACTTCGTCCGCCGGACTCGGAATGGCGCGAGACTTTGCGAGCGGAATCCGTGTGCCAAAAATAGGCCCCGGGCACAGCCTCGCCGAAAAATAATCACCCGAAGACCGGGGCGCCAATTTCGTCCAGCGGAAAAAGGCCACAAAAACGGGTGGGCTATAGCCTTGGGGGGTGGGGCTGGCCAACTTCGTCCGCCGGACTCGGAATGGCGCGAGACTTTGCGAGCGGACTCTGTGTGCCAAAAATAGGCCCCGGGCACAGCCGCGCCCAAAAATAACCGCCCGAAGGACGGGGCGCCAAATTCGTCCAGCGGAAAAAGGCCACAAAAACGGGTGGGCTATAGCCTTGGGGGGTGGGGCTGGCCAACTTCGTCCGCCGGACTCGGAATGGCGCGAGAGTTTGCGAGCGGCCTCCGTGTGCCAAAAATAGGCCCCGGGCACATCCGCGCTAAAAAATAACCGCCCGAAGGCCGGGGCGCCTAATTCGTCCAGCGGAAAAAGGCCATAAAAACGGGTGGGCTATAGCCTAGGGGGGTGGGGCTAGCCCACTTCGTCCGCCGGAATCGGAATGGCGTGAGACTTTGCGAGCGGCCTCCGTGTGCCAAAAATAGGCCCCGGACACAGCCGCGCACAAAAATCACCGCCCGAAGGCCGGGGCGCCAAGTTCGTCCAGCGGAAAAAGGCCACAAAAACGGGTGGGCTATAGCCTTGCGGGGTGGGGCTGGCCACCTTCGTCCGCCAGACTCGGAATGGCGCGAGACTTTGCGAGCGGCCTCCGTGTGCCAAAAATAGGCCGCGGGCACAACCGCTTCCAAAAATACCCGCCCGAAATCCGGGGAGCCATGTTCGTCCAGCGGAAAAAAGCCACAAAAGCGGGTGGGCTATAGCCTTGGGGGTGGGGCTGGCCAACTTCGTCCGCCGGACTCCGAATGCCGCGAGACTTTGCGAGCGGCCTCCGTGTGCTAAAAATAGGCCCCGGGCACAGCCGCACTCAAAAATAACCGCACGAAGGCCGGGGCGCCAAGTTCGTCCAGCGGAAAAAGGACACAAAAACGGGTGGGCCATAGCCTTGGGGGGTGGGGCTGGCCAACTTCGTCCGCCGGACTCGGAATGGCGCGAGACTTTGCGAGGCACCTCCGTGTGCAAAAAATAGACCGCGTGCAGAGCCGCGCCCAAAAATACCCGCCCGAAGGCCGGGGCGCCAAGTTCGTCCAGCGGAAAAAGGGCACAAAAACGGGTGGGCTATAGCCTTGGGGGGTGGGGCTGGCCAACTTCGTCCGCCGGACTCGGAATGGCGCGAGACTTTGCGAGGTGCCTCCGTGTGCAAAAAATAGGCCGCGGGCACAGCCGCGCCCAAAAATACCCGCCCGAAGGCCGGGGCGCCAAGTTCGCCCAGCGGAAAAAGGCCACAAAAACGGGTGGGCTATAGCCTTGGGGGGTGTGGCTGGCCAACTTCGTCCGCCGGACTCGGAATGGCGCGAGATTTGTCGAGGCGCCTCCGTGTGCCAAAAATAAGCCGCGGACACAGCCGCGCCCAAAAATACCCGCCCGAAGGCCGGGGCGCCAGGTTCGTCCAGCGGAAAAAGGGCACAAAAACGGGTGGGCTATAGCCTTGGGGGGTGGGGCTGGCCAACTTCGTCCGCCGGACTCGGAATGGCGCGAGAGTTTGCGAGCGGCCTCCGTGTGCCAAAAATAGGCCCCGGGCACATCCGCGCTAAAAAATAACCGCCCGAAGGCCGGGGCGCCTAATTCGTCCAGCGGAAAAAGGCCATAAAAACGGGTGGGCTATAGCCTAGGGGGGTGGGGCTAGCCCACTTCGTCCGCCGGAATCGGAATGGCGTGAGACTTTGCGAGCGGCCTCCGTGTGCCAAAAATAGGCCCCGGACACAGCCGCGCACAAAAATCACCGCCCGAAGGCCGGGGCGCCAAGTTCGTCCAGCGGAAAAAGGCCACAAAAACGGGTGGGCTATAGCCTTGCGGGGTGGGGCTGGCCACCTTCGTCCGCCAGACTCGGAATGGCGCGAGACTTTGCGAGCGGCCTCCGTGTGCCAAAAATAGGCCGCGGGCACAGCCGCTTCCAAAAATACCCGCCCGAAATCCGGGGCGCCATGTTCGTCCAGCGGAAAAAAGCCACAAAAGCGGGTGGGCTATAGCCTTGGGGGTGGGGCTGGCCAACTTCGTCCGCCGGACTCCGAATGCCGCGAGACTTTGCGAGCGGCCTCCGTGTGCTAAAAATAGGCCCCGGGCACAGCCACACTCAAAAATAACCGCACGAAGGCCGGGGCGCCAAGTTCGTCCAGCGGAAAAAGGACACAAAAACGGGTGGGCCATAGCCTTGGGGGGTGGGGCTGGCCAACTTCGTCCGCCGGACTCGGAATGGCGCGAGACTTTGCGAGGCACCTCCGTGTGCAAAAAATAGACCGCGTGCAGAGCCGCGCCCAAAAATACCCGCCCGAAGGCCGGGGCGCCAAGTTCGTCCAGCGGAAAAAGGGCACAAAAACGGGTGGGCTATAGCCTTGGGGGGTGGGGCTGGCCAACTTCGTCCGCCGGACTCGGAATGGCGCGAGACTTTGCGAGGTGCCTCCGTGTGCAAAAAATAGGCCGCGGGCACAGCCGCGCCCAAAAATACCCGCCCGAAGGCCGGGGCGCCAAGTTCGCCCAGCGGAAAAAGTCCACAAAAACGGGTGGGCTATAGCCTTGGGGGGTGTGGCTGGCCAACTTCGTCCGCCGGACTCGGAATGGCGCGAGATTTGTCGAGGCGCCTCCGTGTGCCAAAAATAAGCCGCGGACACAGCCGCGCCCAAAAATACCCGCCCGAAGGCCGGGGCGCCAAGTTCGTCCAGCGGAAAAAGGGCACAAAAACGGGTGGGCTATAGCCTTGGGGGGTGGGGCTGGCCAACTTCGTCCGCTGGAGTCAGAATGGCGCGAGACTTTGCGAGGCGCCTCCGTGTGCCAAAAATAGGCCGCTGACACAGCCGCGCCCAAAAATACCCGCCCGAAGGCCGGGGCGCCAAGTTCGCCCAGCGGAAAAAGGCCACAAAAACGGGTGGTCTATAGCCTTGGGGGGTGGGGCTGGCCAACTTCGTCCGCCGGACTCGGAATGGCGCGAGACTTTGCGAGGCGCCTCCATGTGCCAGAAATAGGCCGCGGGCACATCCGAGCCCAAAAATACCCGCCCGAAGGCCGGGACGCCAAGTTCGTACAGCGGAAAATGGCGACAAAAACGGGTGGGCTATAGCCTTGGGGGTGGGGCTGGCCCACTTCGTCCGCCGGACTCGGAATCGTGCGAGACTTTGTGAGGCGCTTCCGTGTGCCAAAAATAGGCCGCGGGCACAGTCGCGCCCGAAAATACCCGCCCGAAGGCCGGGGCGCCAAGTTCGTCCAGCGGAAAAAGGCCACAAAAACGGGCGGGCTATGGCCTTGGGGGGTGGGGCTGTCACACTTCGTCCGCCGGACTCGGAATGGCGCGAGACTTTGCGAGGCGCCTCCGTTTACCAAAATAGGCCGCGGGCACAGCCGCGGCCAAAAATACCCGGCCGAAGGCCAGGGCGCCAAGTTCGTCCAGCGGAAAATGGCGAGAAAAATGGGTGGGCTATAGCCTTGGGGGGTGGGGCTGGCCAACTTCGTCCGCCGGACTCGGAATGGCGCGAGACTTTGTGAGGCACCTCCGTGTGCCAAAAATAGGCCACGGGCACAACCGCGCCCAAAAATACCCGCCCGAAGGCCGGGGCGCCAAGTTCCTCCAGCGGAAAAAGGCCACAAAAACGGGTGGTCTATAGCCTTGGGGGGTGTGGCTGGCCAACTTCGTCCGCCGGACTCGGAATGGCGCGAGACTTTGCGAGGCGCCTCCGTGTGCCAAAAATAGGCCGCGGATACAGCCGTGCCCAAAATTACCCGACCGAAAGCCGGGGCGCCAAGTTCGTCCAGCGGAAAAAGGCCACAAAAACGGGTGGGCTATAACCTTGGGGGATGGTGCTGGCCAACTTCGTCCGCCGGAATCGGAATGGCGCGAGACTTTGCGAGGCGCCTCCGTGTGCCAAAAATAGGCCGCGGGCACAGTCGCGCCCGAAAATACCCGCCCGAAGGCCGGGGCGCCAAGTTCGTCCAGCGGAAAAAGGCCACAAAAACGGGCGGGCTATGGCCTTGGGGGGTGGGGCTGTCACACTTCGTCCGCCGGACTCGGAATGGCGCGAGACTTTGCGAGGCGCCTCCGTTTACCAAAATAGGCCGCGGGCACAGCCGCGGCCAAAAATACCCGGCCGAAGGCCAGGGCGCCAAGTTCGTCCAGCGGAAAATGGCGAGAAAAATGGGTGGGCTATAGCCTTGGGGGGTGGGGCTGGCCAACTTCGTCCGCCGGACTCGGAATGGCGCGAGACTTTGTGAGGCACCTCCGTGTGCCAAAAATAGGCCACGGGCACAACCGCGCCCAAAAATACCCGCCCGAAGGCCGGGGCGACAAGTTCGTCCAGCGGAAAAAGGCCACAAAAACGGCTGGGCTATAGCCTTGGGTGGTGGGGCAGGCCAACTTTGTCCGCCGGACTCGGAATGGCGCGAGACTTTGCGAGGCGCCTCCGTGTGCAAAAAATAGGCCGCAGGCACAGCCGCGCCCAAAAATACCCGCCCGAAGGCCGGGGCGCCAAGTTCGTCCAGCAGAAAAAGGGCACAAAAACGGGTGGGCGATAGCCTTGGGGGGTGGAGCTGGCCAACTTCGTCCGCCGGACTCGGAATGGCACGAGACTTTGTGAGGCACCTCCGTGTGCCAAAAATAGGCCACGGGCACAACCGCGCCCAAAAATACCCGCCCGAAGGCCGGGGCGCCAAGTTCCTCCAGCGGAAAAAGGCCACAAAAACGGGTGGTCTATAGCCTTGGGGGGTGTGGCTGGCCAACTTCGTCCGCCGGACTCGGAATGGCGCGAGACTTTGCGAGGCGCCTCCGTGTGCCAAAAATAGGCCGCGGATACAGCCGCGCCCAAAAATACCCGCCCGAAGGCCGGGGCGCCAAGTTCGTCCAGCGGAAAAAGGGCACAAAAACGGGTGGGCTATAGCCTTGGGGGGTGGGGCTGGCCAACTTCGTCCGCCGGAGTCAGAATGGTGCGAGACTTTGCGAGGCGCCTCCGTGTGCAAAAAATAGGCCGCGTGCAGTGCCGCGCCCAAAAATACCCGCCCGAATGCCGGGGCGCCAAGTTCGTCCAGCGGAAAAAGGGCACAAAAACGGGTGGGCTATAGCCTTGGGGGGTGGGGCTGGCCAACTTCGTCCGCCGGACTCGGAATGGCGCGAGACGTTGCGAGGCGCCTCCGTGTGCAAAAAATAGGCCGCGGGCACAGCCGCGCCCAAAAATACCCGCCCGAAGGCCGGGGCGCCAAGTTCATCCAGCGGAAAAAGGGCACAAAAACGGGTGGGCTATAGTCTTGGGGGGTGGGGCTGGCCAACTTCGTCCGCCGGACTCGGAATGGCACGAGACTTTGTGAGGCACCTCCGTGTGCCAAAAATAGGCCACGGGCACAACCGCGCCCAAAAATACCCTCCCGAAGGCCGGGACGCCAAGTTCGTCCAGCGGAAAATGGCGACAAAAACGGGTGGGATATAGCCTTGGCGGGTGTGGCTGGCCAACTTCGTCCGCCGGACTCGGAATGGCGCGAGACTTTGCGAGGCGCCTCCGTGTGCGAAAAATAGGCCGCGGACACAGCCGCGCCCAAAAATACCCGCCCGAAGGCCGGGGCGCCAAGTTCGCCCAGCGGAAAAAGGCCACAAAAACGGGTGGTCTATAGCCTTGGGGGGTGTGGCTGGCCAACTTCGTCCGCCGGACTCAGAATGGCGCGAGATTTTGCGAGGCACCTCCGTGTGCCAAAAATAGGCCGCGGACACAGCCGCGCCCAAAAATACCCGCCCGAAGGCCGGGGCGCCAAGTTCGTCCAGCGTAAAAAGGGCACAAAAACGGGTGGGCTATAGCCTTGGGGGGTGGGGCTGGCCAACTTCGTCCGCTGGAGTCAGAATGGCGCGAGACTTTGCAAGGCACCTCCGTGTGCCAAAAATAGGCCGCGGACACAGCCGCGCCCAAAAATACCCGCCCGAAGGCCGGGGCGCCAAGTTCGCCCAGCGGAAAAAGGCCACAAAAACGGGTGGTCTATAGCCTTGGGGGGTGTGGCTGGCCAACTTCGTCCGCCGGACTCGGAATGGCGCGAGACTTTGCGAGGCCCCTCCGTGTGTCAAAAATAGGCCGCGGACACAGCCGCGCCCAAAAATACCCGCCCGAAGGCCGGGGCGCCAAGTTCGTCCAGCGGAAAAAGGGCACAAAAACGGGTGGGCTATAGCCTTGGGGGGTGGGGCTGGCCAACTTCGTCCGCCGGAGTCAGAATGGCGCGAGACTTTGCGAGGCGCCTCTGTGTACAAAAAATAGGCCGCGTGCAGAGCCGCGCCCAAAAATACCCGCCCGAAGGCCGGGGCGCCATGTTCGTCCAGCGGAAAAAGGGCACAAAATCGGGTGGGCTATAGCCTTGGGGGGTGGAGCTGGCCCACTTCGTCCGCCGGACTCGGAATGGCGCGAGACTTTGCGAGGGGCCTCCGTGTGTAAAAAATAGGCCGCGGGCACAGCCGCGCCCAAAAATACCCGCCCGAAGGCCAGGGCGCCAAGTTCGTCCAGCGGAAAAAGGCCACAAAAACGGGTGGGCTATAGCCTTGGGGGGTGGAGCTGGCCCAATTCGTCCGCCGGACTCGGAATGGCGCGAGACTTTGCGAGGCGCCTTCGTGTGTAAAAAATAGGCCGCGGGCACAGCCGCGCCCAAAAATACCCGCCCGAAGGCCGGGGCGCCAAGTTCGTCCAGCGGAAAAAGGCCACAAAAACGGGTGGGTTATAGCCTTGGGGGGTGGGGCTGGCCGACTTCGTCCGCCGGACTCGGAATGGCGCGAGACTTTGCGAGGCACCTCCGTGTGCAAAAAATAGGCCGCGGGCACAACCGCGCCCAAAAATACCCTCCCGAAGGCCGGGGCGCCAAGTTCGTCCAGCGGAAAAAGGCCACAAAAACGGGTGGGCTATAGCCTTGGGGGGTGGGGCTGGCCCACTTCGTCCGCCGGACTCGGAATGGCGCGAGACTTTGCGAGGCGTCTCCGTGTGCAAAACATATGCCGCGGGCACAGCCGCGCCCAAACATACCTGCCCGAAGGCCGGGGCGCCAAGTTCGTCCAGCGTAAAAAGGGCATAAAAACGGGTGGGCTATAGCCTTGGGGTGTGGGGCTGGCCAACTTCGTCCGTCGGACTCGGAATGGCACGAGACTTTGTGATGCACCTCCGTGTGCCAAAAATAGGCTACGGGCACAACCGCGCCCAAAAATACCCTCCCGAAGGCCGGGACGCCAAGTTCGTCCAGCGGAAAATGGCGACAAAAACGGGTGGGATATAGCCTTGGCGGGTGTGGCTGGCCAACTTCGTCCGCCGGACTCGGAATGGCGCGAGACTTTGCGAGGCGCCTCCGTGTGCCAAAAATAGGCCACGGACACAGCCGCGCCCAAAAATACCCACCCAAAGGCCGGGGCGCCAAGTTCGCCCAGCGGAAAAAGGCCACAAAAACGGGTGGTCTATAGCCTTGGGGGGTGTGGCTGGCCAACTTCGTCCGCCGGACTCGGAATGGCGCGAGATTTTGCGAGGCGCCTCCGTGTGCCAAAAATAGGCGGCGGACACAGCCGCACCCAAAAATACCCGCCCGAAGGCCGGGGTGCCAAGTTCGTCCAGCGGAAAAAGGGCACAAAAACGGGTGGGCTATAGCCTTGGGGGGTGGGGCTGGCCAACTTCGTCCGCTGGAGTCAGAATGGCGCGAGACTTTGCGAGGCGCCTCCGTGTGCCAAAAATAGGCCGCGGACACAGCCGTGCCCAAAAATACCCGCCCGAAGGCCGGGGCGCCAAGTTCGCCCAGCGGAAAAAGGCCACAAAAACGGGTGGTCTATAGCCTTGGGGGGTGTGGCTGGCCAACTTCGTCCGCCGGACTCGGAATGGCGCGAGACTTTGCGAGGCCCCTCCGTGTGCCAAAAATAGGCCGTGGACACAGCCGCGCCCAAAAATACCCGCCCGAAGGCCGGGGCGCCAAGTTCGTCCAGCGGAAAAAGGGCACAAAAACGGGTGGGCTATAGCCTTGGGGGGTGGGGCTGGCAAACTTAGTCCGCCAGAGACAGAATGGCGCGAGACTTTGCGAGGCGCCTCTGTGTACAAAAAATAGGCCGCGTGCAGAGCCGCGCCCAAAAATACCCGCCCGAAGGCCGGGGCGCCAAGTTCGTCCAGCGGAAAAAGGGCACAAAAACGGGTGGGCTATAGCCTTGGGGGGTGGGGCTGGCCAACTTCGTCCGCCGGACTCGGAATGGCGCGAGACTTTGCGAGGCGCCTCCGTGTGCAAAAAATAGGCCGCGGGCACAGCCGCGCCCAAAAATACCCGCCCGAAGGCCGGGGCGCCAAGTTCGTCCAGCGGAAAAAGGCCACAAAAACGGGTGGGCTATAGCCTTGGGGGGTGGGGCTGGCCAACTTCGTCCGCCGGACTCGGAATGGCGCGAGACATTGCGAGGCACCTCCGTGTGCAAAAAATAGGCCGCGGGCACAACCGCGCCCAAAAATACCCTCCCGAAGGCCGGGGCGCCAAGTTCGTCCAGCGGAAAAAGGCCACAAAAACGGGTGGGCTATAGCCTTGGGGGTTGGGGCTGGCCAACTTCGTCCGCCTGACTCGGAATGGCGCGAGACTTTGTGATGCGCCTCCGTGTGTCAAAAATAGGCCGCGGACACGGCCGCGCCCAAAAATACCCGCCCGAAGGCCGGGGCGCCAAGTTCGCCCAGCGGAAAAAGGCCACAAAAACGGGTGGGCTATAGCCTTGGGGGGTGGGGCTGGCCCACATCGTCCGCCGGACTCGGAATGGCGCGAGACTTTGCGTGGCGCCTCCGTGTGCCAAAAATAGGCCGCAGGCACAGCCGCGCCCAAAAATACCCGCCCGAAGGCCGAGGCGCCAAGTTCGTCCAGCGGAACAAGGCCACAAAAACGGGTGGGCTATAGCCTTGGGGGGTGGGGCTGGCTAACTTCGTCTGCCGGACTCGGAATGGCGTGAGACTTTGCGAGGCGCCTCCGTGTACCAAAAATTGGCCACCGGCACAGCCGCGCCCAAAAATACCCGCCCGAAGGCCGGGGCGCCAAGTTCGTCCAGCGGAAAAAGGGCACAAAAACGGGTGGGGTATAGCCTTGGCGGGTGGGGCTGGCCAACTTCGTCCGCCGGACTCGGAATGGCACGAGACTTTGCGAGGCGCCTCCATGTGCCAGAAATAGGCCGCGGGCACATCCGAGCCCAAAAATACCCGCCCGAAGGCCGGGACGCCAAGTTCGTCCAGCGGAAAATGGCGACAAAACGGGTGGGCTACAGCCTTGGGGGTTGGGGCTGGCCAACTTTGTCCGCCGGACTCGGAATGGTGCGAGACTTTTCGAGGCGCCTCCGTGTGCAAAAAATAGGCCGCAGGCACAGCCGCGCCCAAAAATACCCGCCCGAAGGCCGGGACGCCAAGTTCGTCCAGCGGAAAAAGGGAACAAAAACGGGTGGGCGATAGCCTTGGGGGGTGGGGCTGGCCAACTTCGTCCGCCGGACTCGGAATGGCACAAGACTTTGTGAGGCACCTCCGTGTGCCAAAAATAGGCCACGGACACAACCGCGCCCAAAAATACCCGCCCGAAGGCCAGGGCGCCAAGTTCGTCCAGCGGAAAAAGGGCACAAAAACGGGTGGGCTATAGCCTTGGGGGGTGGGGCTGGCCAACTTCGTCCGCCGGATTCGGAATGGAGCGAGACTTTGCGAGGCGCCTCCGTGCGCAAAAAATAGGCCGCGGGCACAGCCGCGCCCAAAAATACCCCCCCGAAGGCCGGGGCGCCAAGTTCGTCCAGCGGAAAAAGGGCACAAAAACGGGTGGGCGATAGGCTTGGGGGGTGGGGCTGGCCAACTTCCACCGCCGGACTCGGAATGGCACGAGACTTTGTGAGGCACCTCCGTGTGCCAAAAATAGGCCACGGGCACAACCGCGCCCAAAAATACCATCCCGAAGGCCGGGGCGCCAAGTTCGTCCAGCGGAAAAAGGCCACAAAAACGGGTGGGCTATAGCCTTGGGGGGTGTGGCTGGCCAACTTCGTCCGCCGGACTCGGAATGGCGCGAGACTTTGCGAGGCACCTCCGTGTGCCAAAAATAGGCCGCGGGCACAACCTTCCCAAAAATACCCTCCCGAAGGCCGGGGCGCCAAGTTCGTCCAGCGGAAAAAGGCCACAAAAACGGGTGGGCTATAGCCTTGGGGGGTGGGGCTGGCCAACTTCGTCCGCCGGACTCGGAATGGAGCGAGACTTTGCGAGGCATCTCCGTGTGACAAAAATAGGCCGCGGACACAGCCGCGCACAAAAATACCCGCCCGAAGGCCGGGGCGCCAAGTTCGCCCAGCGGAAAAAGGCCACAAAAACGGGTGGGCTATAGCCTTGGCGGGTGGGGCTGGCCATCTTCGTCCGCCGGACTCGGAATGGTGCGAGACATTGCGAGGCACCTCCGTGTGCCAAAAATAGGCCGCGGGCACAGCCGCGACCAAAAATACCCGCCCGAAGGCCGGGGCGCCAAGTTCGTCCAGCGGTAAAAGGCCACAAAAACGGGTGGGCTATAGCCTTGGGGGTGGGGCTGGCAAACCTCGTCCGCCAGACTCGGAATGGCGCGAGACTTTGCGATGCGCCTCCGTGTGCCAAAAATAGGCCGCGGGCACAGCCGCACCCAAAACTACCCGCCCGAAGGCCGGGGCGCCAAGTTCGTCCAGCGGAAAATGGCCACAAAAACGGGTGGGCTATAGCCTTGGATGGTGGGGCTGGCCAACTTCGTCCGCCGGACTCGGAATGGCGCGAGGCTTTGCGAGGCTTCTCCTTGTGCCAAAAATAGGCTGCGACCACAGCCGCGTCCAAAAATAACAGCCCGAAGGCCGGGGCAACAAGTTCGTCCAGCGGAAAATGGCCACAAAAACGGGTGGGCTATAGCCTTGGGGGGTGGGGCTGGCCAACTTCGTCCGCCGGACTCGGAATGGCGCGAGACTTTGCGAGGCGCCTCCGTGTGCTAAAAATAGGCGGCGGACACAGCCGCGCCCAAAAATACCCGCCCGAAGCCCGGGGCGCCAAGTTCGTCCAGCGGAAAATGGCCACAAAAACGGGTGGGCTATAGCCTTGGAAGGTGGGGCCGGCCGACTTCGTCCGCCGGACTTGGAATGGCGCGAGACTATGCGAGGCCCTTCCTTGTGCCAAAAATAGGCCGCGGGTACAGCCGCGCCCAAAAATAACAGCCCGATGGCCGGGGCGCCAAGTTCGTCCAGCGGAAAATGGCCACAAAAATGGGTGGGCTATAGCGTTGGGGGGTGGGGCTGGCCAACTTCGTCCGCCGGACTCGGAATGGCGCGAGACTTTGCGAGGCGCCTCCGTGTGCAGAAAATAGGCTGCGGGCACAGCCGCGCCCAAAAATACCCGCCCGAAGGCCGGGGCGCCAAGTTCGTGCAGCTGAAAAAGGCCACAAAAACGGGTGGGCTATAGCCTTGGGGGGTGGGGCTGGCCAACTTCGTCCGCCGGACTCGGAATGGCGCGAGACTTTACGAGGCGCCTCCGTGTGCCAAAAATAGGCTTCGGGCACAGCCGCGCCCAAAAATACCCGCCCAAAGGCCGAGGCGCCAAGTTCGTCCTGCGGAAAATGGCCACAAAAACGGGTGGGCTATAGCCTTGGGGGGTGGGGCTTGCCAACTTCGTCCGCCGGACTCGGAATGGCGCGAGACTTTGCGAGGCGCCTCCGTGTGCCAAAAATAGGCGGCGGGCACAGCCACGCCCAAAAATACCCGCCCGAAGGCCGGGGCGCCAAGTTCGTCCAGCGGAAAAAGGCCACAAAAACGGGTGGGCTATAGCCTTGGGGGGTGGGGCTGGCCAACTTCGTCCGCCGGACTCGGAATGGCACGAGACTTTGCGAGGCGCCTCCGTGTGCATAAAATAGGCCGTGGGCACAGCCGCGCCCAAAAATACCCGCCCGAAGGCCGGGGCGCCAAGTTCGTGCAGCTGAAAAAGGCCACAAAAACGGGTGGGCTATAGCCTTGGGGGGTGGGGCTGGCCGACTTCGTCCGCCAGACTCGGAATGGCGCGAGACTTTACGAGGCGCCTCCGTGTGCCAAACATAGGCCGCGGGCACAGCCGTGCCCAAAAATACCTGCCCGAAGGCCGGGGCGCCAAGTTCGTCCGGCGGAAAATGGCCACAAAAACGGGTGGGCTATAGCCTTGTGGGGTGGGGCTGGCCAACTTCGTCTGCCGGACTCGGAATGGCGCGAGACTATGCGAGGCCCTTCCTTGTGCCAAAAATAGGCCGCGGGTACAGCCGCGCCTAAAAATAACAGCCCGATGGCCGGGGCGCCAAGTTCGTCCAGCGGAAAATGGCCACAAAAACGGGTGGGCTATAGCCTTGGGGGGTGGGGCTGGCCAACTTCGTCCGCCGGACTCGGAATGGCGCGAGACTTTGCGAGGCGCCTCCGTGTGACAAAAATAGGCCGCGGGAACAGCCGCGCCCAAAAATACCCGCCCGAAGGCCGGGGCGCCAAGTTCGTCCAGCGGAAAAAGGCCACAAAAATGGGTGGGCTATAGCCTTGGAAGGTGGGGCCGGCCGACTTCGTCCGCCGGACTGGGAATGGTGCGAGACTATGCGAGGCCCTTCCTTGTGCCAAAAATAGGCCGCGGGTACAGCCGCGCCCAAAAATAACAGCCCGATGGCCGGGGCGCCAAGTTCGTCCAGCGGAAAATGGCCACAAAAACGGGTGGGCTATAGCCTTGGGGGGTGGGGCCGGCCGACTTCGTCCGCCGGACTGGGAATGGCGCGAGACTTTGCGAGGCGTCTCCGTGTGACAAAAATAGGCCGCGGGAACAGCCGCGGCCAAAAATACCCGCCCGAAGGCCGGGGCCCCAAGTTCGTCCAGCGGAAAAAGGCCACAAAAACGGGTGGGCTATAGCCTTGGGGGGTGGGGCTGGCCAACTTCGTCCGCCGGACTCGGAATGGCGCGAGACTTTGCGAGGCGCCTCCGTGTGCTAAAAATAGGCCGCGGGCGCAGCCGCGCCCAAAAATACCCGCCTGAAGGCCAGGGCGCCAAGTTCATCCAGCGGAAAATGGCCACAAAAACGGGTGGGCTATAGCCTTGGGGGGTGGGGCTGGCCAAATTCGTCCGCCGGACTCCTAATGGCGCGAGACTTTGCGAGGCGTCTCCTTGTGTCAAAAATAGGCTGCGACCACAGCCGCGCCCAAATATACCAGCCCGAAGGCCGGGGCAACAAGTTCGTCCAGCGGAAAATGGCCACAAAAACGGGTGGGCTATAGCCTTGGGGGGTGGGGCTGGCCCACTTCGTCCGCCGGACTCGGAATGGCGCGAGACTTTGCGAGGCGCCTCCGTGTGCCAAAAAAAGGCGGCGGGCACAGCCGCGCCCAAAAATACCCGCCCGAAGGCCGGGGCGCCAAGTTCGTCCAGCGGAAAAAGGCCACAAAAACGGGTGGGCTATAGCCTTGGGGGGTGGGGCTTGCCAACTTCGTCCGCCGGACTCGGAATGGCGCGAGACTTTGCGAGGCGTCTCCGTGTGCCAAAAATAGGCGGCGGGCACAGCCGCGCCCAAAAATACCCGCCCGAAGGCCGGGGCGCCAAGTTCGTCCAGCGGAAAAAGGCCACAAAAACGGGTGGGCTATAGCCTTGGGGGGTGGGGCTGGCCAACTTCGTCTGCCGGACTCGGAATGGCGCGAGACTATGCGAGGCCCTTCCTTGTGCCAAAAATAGGCCGCGGGTACAGCCGCGCCTAAAAATAACAGCCCGATGGCCGGGGCGCCAAGTTCGTCCAGCGGAAAATGGCCACAAAAACGGGTGGGCTATAGCCTTGGGGGGTGGGGCTGGCCCACTTCATCCGCCGGACTCGGAATGGCGCGAGACTTTGCGAGGTGCCTCCGTGTGCCAAAAATAGGCGGCGGGCACAGCCGCGCCCAAAAATACCCGCCCGAAGGCCGGGGCGTCAAGTTCGTCCAGCGGAAAAAGGCCACAAAAACGGGTGGGCTATAGCCTTGGGGGGTGGGGCTTGCCAACTTCGTCCGCCGGACTCGGAATGGCGCGAGACTTTACGAGGTGCCTCCGTGTGCCAAAAATAGGCGGCGGGCACAGCCGCGCCCAAAAATACCCGCCCGAAGGCCGGGGCGCCAAGTTCGTCCAGCGGAAAAAGGCCACAAAAACGGGTGGGCTATAGCCTTGGGGGGTGGGGCTGGCCAACTTCGTCTGCCGGACTCGGAATGGCGCGAGACTATGCGAGGCCCTTCCTTGTGCCAAAAATAGGCCGCGGGTACAGCCGCGCCTAAAAAT
Organism: Citrus sp. QX-2021; assembly: GCA_030444885.1. Taxonomy (NCBI): domain Eukaryota; kingdom Viridiplantae; phylum Streptophyta; class Magnoliopsida; order Sapindales; family Rutaceae; genus Citrus; species Citrus sp. QX-2021. The sequence continues at coordinate 255,484 of JAUJEF010000014.1, read as the reverse complement.
AACAGCCCGATGGCCGGGGCGCCAAGTTCGTCCAGCGGAAAATGGCCACAAAAACGGGTGGGCTATAGCCTTGGGGGGTGGTGCTGGCCAACTTCGTCCGCCGGACTCGGAATGGCGCGAATCTTTGCGAGGCGCCTCCGTGTGACAAAAATAGGCCGCAGGAACAGCCGCGCCCAAAAATACCCGCCCGAAGGCCGGGGCGCCAAGTTCGTCCAGCGGAAAAAGGCCACAAAAACGGGTGGGCTATAGCCTTGGAAGGTGGGGCCGGCCGACTTCGTCCGCCGGACTTGGAATGGCGCGAGACTATGCGAGGCCCTTCCTTGTGCCAAAAATAGGCCGCGGGTACAGCCGCGCCCAAAAATAACAGCCCGATGGCCGGGGCGCCAAGTTCGTCCAGCGGAAAATGGCCACAAAAACGGGTGGGCTATAGCCTTGGGGGGTGGGGCTGGCCAACTTCGTCCGCCGGACTCGGAATGGCGCGAGACTTTGCGAGGCGCCTCCGTGTGAAAAAAATAGGCCGCGGGAACAGCCGCGCCAAAAAATACCCGCCCGAAGGCCGGGGCGCCAAGTTCGTCCAGCGGAAAAAGGCCACAAAAACGGGTGGGCTATAGACTTGGGGGGTGGGGCTGGCCAACTTCGTCCGCCGGACTCGGAATGGCGCGAGACTTTGCGAGGCGCCTCCGTGTGCCAAAAATAGGCCGCGGGCACAGCCGCGCCCAAAAATACCGGCCTGAAGGCCAGGGCGCCAAGTTCGTCCAGCGGAAAATGGCCACAAAAACGGGTGGGCTATAGCCTTGGGGGTTGGGGCTGGCCAACTTCGTCCGCCGGACTCGGAATGGCGAGAGACATTGCGAGGCGTCTCCTTGTGCCAAAAATAGGCTGCGACCACAGCCGCGCCCAAAAATACCAGCCCGAAGGCCGGGGCAACAAGTTCGTCCAGCGGAAAATGGCCACAAAAACGGGTGGGCTATAGCCTTGGGGGGTGGGGCTGGCCAACATCGTCCGCCGGACTCGGAATGGCGCCAGCCTTTGCGAGGCGCCTCCGTGTGCCAAAAATAGACCGTGGGCACAGCCGCGCCCAAAAATACCCGCCCGAAGGCTTGGGCGCCAAGTTCTTCCGGCGGAAAAAGGCTACAAAAACGGGTGGGCTATAGCCTTGAGGGGTGGGGCTGGCCAACTTCGTCCGCCGGACTTGGAATGGCGCGAGACTTTGTGTGGCACCTCCGTGTGCCAAAAATAGGCCGCGGGTACAGCCGCGCCCAAAAATACCTGCCCGAAGGCCGGGGCGCCAAGTTCGTCCAGCGGAAAATGGCCACAAAAACGGGTGGGCTATAGCCTTGGGGGGTGGGGCTGGCCAACTTCGTCCGCCGGACTCGGAATGGCGCGAGACTTTGCGAGGCGCCTCTGTGTGACAAAAATAGGCCGCGGGAACAGCCGCGCCCAAAAATACCCGCCCGAAGGCCGGGTCGCCAAGTTCGTCCAGCGGAAAAAGGCCACAAAAACGGGTGGGCTATAGCCTTGTGGGGTGGGGCTGGCCGACTTCGTCCGCCGGACTCGGAATGGCGCGAGACTATGCGAGGCCCTTCCTTGTGCCAAAAATAGGCCGCGGGTACAGCCGTGCCCAAAAATAACAGCCCGATGGCCCGGGCACCAAGTTCGTCCAGCGGAAAATGGCCACAAAAACGGGTGGGCTATAGCCTTGGGGGGTGGGGCTGGCCAACTTCGTCCGCCGGACTCGTAATGGCGCGAGACTTTGCGAGGCGTCTCCTTGTGTCAAAAATAGGCTGCGACCACAGCCGCGCCCAAATATACCAGCCCGAAGGCCGGGGCAACAAGTTCGTCCAGCTGAAAATGGCCACAAAAACGGGTGGGCTATAGCCTTGGGGGGCGGGGCTGGCCAACATCGTCCGCAGGACTCGGAATGGCGTGAGACTTTGCGAGGCGCCTCCGTGTGCTAAAAATAGACGGCGGGCACAGCCGCGCCCAAAAATACCCGCCCGAAGGCCGGGGCGCCAAGTTCGTCCAGCGGAAAATGGCCACAAAAACGGGTGGGCTATAGCCTTGGGGGGTGGGGCTGGCCAACTTCGTCCGCCGGACTCGGAATGGCGCGAGACTTTGCGAGGCGCCTCCGTGTGACAAAAATAGGCCGCGGGAACAGCCGCGCCCAAAAATACCCGCCCGAAGGCCGGGGCGCCAAGTTCGTCCAGCGGAAAAAGGCCACAAAAACGGGTGGGCTATAGCCTTGGGGGGTGGGGCTGGCCGACTTCGTCCACCGGACTCGGAATGGCGCGAGACTATGCGAGGCCCTTCCTTGTGCCAAAAATAGGCCGCGGGTACAGCCGCGCCCAAAAATAACAGCCCGATGGCCGGGGCGCCAAGTTCGTCCAGCGGAAAATGGCCACAAAAACGGGTGGGCTATAGCCTTGGGGGGTGGGGCTGGCCAACTTCGTCCGCCGGACTGGGAATGGCGCGAGACTTTGCGAGGCTCCTCCGTGTGACAAAAATAGGCCGCGGGAACAGCCGCGCCCAAAAATACCCGCCCGAAGGCCGGGGCGACAAGTTCGTCCAGCAGAAAAAGGCCACAAAAACGGGTGGGCTATAGCCTTGGGGGGTGGGGCCGGCCAAATTCGTCCGCCGGACTCGTAATGGTGCGAGACTTTGCGAGGCGTCTCCTTGTGTCAAAAATATGCTGCGACCACAGCCGCGCCCAAATATACCAGCCCGAAGGCCGGGGCAACAAGTTCGTCCAGCGGAAAATGGCCACAAAAACGGGTGGGCGATAGCCTTGGGGGGTGGGGCTGGCCAAGTTCGTCCGCCGGACTCGGAATGGCGCGAGACATTGCGAGGCACCTCCGTGTGCCAAAAATAGGCCGCGGGAACAGCCGCGCCCAAAAATACCCGCCCGAAGGCCGGGGCGCCAAGTTCGTCCAGCGGAAAATGGCCACAAAAACGGGTGGGCTATAGCCTTGGGGGGTGGGGCTGGCCGACTTCGTCCGCCGGACTCGGAATGGCGCGAGACTATACGAGGCCCTTCCTTGTGCCAAAAATAGGCCGCGGGTACAGCCGCGCCCAAAAATAACAGCCCGATGGCCGGGGCGCCAAGTTCGTCCAGCGGAAAATGGCCACAAAAACGGGTGGGCTATAGCCTTGGGGGGTGGGGCTGGCCAACTTCGTCCGCCGGACTGGGAATGGCGCGAGACTTTGCGAGGCGTCTCCGTGTGACAAAAATAGGCCGCGGGAACAGCCGCGCCCAAAAATACCCGCCCGAAGGCCGGGGCTCCAAGTTCGTCCAGCGGAAAAAGGCCACAAAAACGGGTGGGCTATAGCCTTGGGAGGTGGGGCTGGCCAACTTCGTCCGCCGGACTCGGAATGGCGCGAGACTTTGCGAGGCGCCTCCGTGTGCTAAAAATAGGCCGCGGGCGCCGCCGCGCCCAAAAATACCCGCCTGAAGGCCAGGGCGCCAAGTTCATCCAGCGGAAAATGGCCACAAAAACGGGTGGGCTATAGCCTTGGGGGGTGGGGCTGGCCAAATTCGTCCGCCGGACTCGTAATGGTGCGAGACTTTGCGAGGCGTCTCCTTGTGTCAAAAATAGGCTGCGACCACAGCCGCGCCCAAATATACCAGCCCGAAGGCCGGGGCAACAAGTTCGTCCAGCGGAAAATGGCCACAAAAACGGGTGGGCTATAGCCTTGGGGGGTGCGGCTGGCCAACTTCGTCTGCCGGACTCGGAATGGCGCGAGACTATGCGAGGCCCTTCCTTGTGCCAAAAATAGGCCGCGGGTACAGCCGCGCCTAAAAAAAATAGCCCGATGGCCGGGGCGCCAAGTTCATCCAGCGGAAAATGGCCACAAAAACGGGTGGGCTATAGCCTTGGGGGGTGGGGCTGGCCAACTTCGTCCGCCGGACTCGGAATGGCGCGAGACTTTGCGAGGCGCCTCCGTGTGACAAAAATAGGCCGCGGGAACAGCCGCGCCCAAAAATACCCGCCCGAAGGCCGGGGCGCCAAGTTCGTCCAGCGGAAAATGGCCACAAAAACGGGTGGGCTATAGCCTTGTGGGGTGGGGCTGGCCAACTTCGTCCGCCGGACTCGGAATGGCGCGAGACTATGCGAGGCCCTTCCTTGTGCCAAAAATAGGCCGCGGGTACAGCCGCGCCCAAAAATAACAGCCCGATGGCCGGGGCGCCAAGTTCGTCCAGCGGAAAATGGCCACAAAAACGGGTGGGCTATAGCCTTGGGGGGTGGGGCCGGCCGACTTCGTCCGCCGGACTCGGAATGGCGCGAGACTTTGCGAGGCACCTCCGTGTACCAAACATAGGCCGCGGGCACAGCCGTGCCCAAAAATACCTGCCCGAAGGCCGGGGCGCCAAGTTCGTCCAGCGGAAAATGGCCACAAAAACGGGTGGGCTATAGCCTTGTGGGGTGGGGCTGGCCAACTTCGTCTGCCGGACTCGGAATGGCGCGAGACTATGCGAGGCCCTTCCTTGTGCCAAAAATAGGCCGCGGGTACAGGCGCGCCTAAAAATAATAGCCCGATGGCCGGGGCGCCAAGTTCGTCCAGCGGAAAATGGCCACAAAAACGGGTGGGCTATAGCCTTGGGGGGTGGGGCTGGCCAACTTCGTCCGCCGGACTCGGAATGGCGCGAGACTTTGCGAGGCGCCTCCGTGTGACAAAAATAGGCCGCGGGAACAGCCGCGCCCAAAAATACCCGCCCGAAGGCCGGGGCGCCAAGTTCGTCCAGCGGAAAAAGGCCACAAAAACGGGTGGGCTATAGCCTTGGAAGGTGGGGCCGGCCGACTTCGTCCGCCGGACTGGGAATGGCACGAGACTATGCGAGGCCCTTCCTTGTGCCAAAAATAGGCCGCGGGTACAGCCGCGCCCAAAAATAACAGCCCGATGGCCGGGGCGCCAAGTTCGTCCAGCGGAAAATGGCCACAAAAACGGGTGGGCTATAGCCTTGGGGGGTGGGGCCGGCCGACTTCGTCCGCCGGACTTAGAATGGCGCGAGACTTTGCGAGGCGCCTCCGTGTGACAAAAATAGGCCGCGGGAACAGCCGCGCCCAAAAATACCCGCCCGAAGGCCGGGGCGCCAACTTCATCCAACGGAAAATGGCCACAAAAACGGGTGGGCTATAACCTTGGGGGGTGGGGCTGGCCAACTTCGTCCGCCGGACTCGGAATGGCGCAAGACTTTGCGAGGCGCCTCCGTGTACCAAAAATAGGCCGCGGGCACAGCCGCACCCAAAAATACCCGCCCGAAGGCCGCGGCTCCAAGATCGTCCAACGGTAAAAGGCCACAAAAACGGGTGGGCTATAGCCTTGGGGGGTGGGGCTGGCCAACTTCGTCCGCCGGACTCGGAATGGCGCGAGACTTTGCGAGGCGCCTCCATGTGCCAAAAATAGGTCGTGGGCACAGCCGCGCCCAAAAATACCCGCCCGAAGGCCGGGGCGCCAAGTTCGTCCAGCGGAAAGAGGCCCCAAAAACGGGTGGGCTATAGCCTTGGGGGGTGGGGCTAGCCGACTTCGTCCGCCGGACTCGGAATGGGGCGAGACTTTGCGAGGCGCCTCCGTGTGCCAAAAATAGGCCGCGGGCACAGCCGCGCCCAAAAATAACCGCCCGAAGGCCGGGGCGCCATGTTAGTCCAGCGGAAAGAGGCCACAAAAACGGGTGGGCTATAGCCTAGGGGGGTGGGGCTGGCCAACTTCGTCCGCCGGACTCGGAATGGCGCGAGACTTTGCGAGGCGCCTCCGTGTGCCAAAAATAGGCCGCGGGCACAGCCGCGTCCAAAAATAACCGCCCGAAGGCCGGGGCGCCATGTTAGTCCAGCGGAAAGAGGCCACAAAAACGGGTGGGCTATAGCCTAGGGGGGTGGGGCTGGCCAACTTCGTCCGCCGGACTCGGAATGGCGCGAGACTTTGCGAGGCGCCTCCGTGTGCCAAAAATAGGTCGTGGGCGCAGCCGCGCCCAAAAATACCCGCCCGAAGGCCGGGGCGCCAAGTTCGTCCAGCGGAAAGAGGCCCCAAAAACGGGTGGGCTATAGCCTTGGGGGGTGGGGCTAGCCGACTTCGTCCGCCGGATTCGGAATGGCGCGAGACTTTGCGAGGCACCTCCGTGTGCCAAAAATAGGCCGCGGGCACAGCCGCGCCCAAAAATAACCGCCCGAAGGCCGGGGCGCCATGTTAGTCCAGCGGAAAGAGGCCACAAAAACGGGTGGGCTATAGCCTAGGTGGGTGGGGCTGGCCAACTTCGTCCGCCGGACTAGGAATGGCGTGAGACTTTGCGAGGCTCCTCCGTGTGCAAAAAATAGGCCGCGGGCACAGCCGCGCCCAAAAATACCCGCCCGAAGGCCTGGGCGCCAAGTTCGTCCAGCGGAAAAATGGCCAAAAAACGGGAGGGCTATAGCCTTGAGGGGAGGGGCTGGCCAACTTCGTCCCCCGGACTCGGAATTGGGTGACACTTTGCGAGCGGCCTCCGCGTACCAAAAATTGGCCGCGGACACACCCACGCCCAAAAATAAGCCCCCGAAGGTCGGCGCGTCCAAACACCCCAGCGGAAAAATGGCCAAAAAACGGGTGGGCTATAGCCTTGGGGGGAGGGGCTGGCCAACTTCGTCCGCCGGACTCGGAATGGGGCGAGACTTTGCGAGCGGCCTCCGCGTGCGAAAAATAGGCCGGACGTACAGCCGCGCCCAAAAATAACTGCCCGAAGGCCGGGGCGCCAAGTTCGTCCAGCGGAAAAATGGCCAAAAAACGGGAGGGCTATAGCCTTGGGGGGAGGGGCTGGCCAACTTCGTCCCCCGGACTCGGAATTGGGCGACACTTTTTGAGCGGCCTCCGCGTACCAAAAATTGGCCGCGGACACACCCACGCCCAAAAATAACCCCCCGAAGGTCGGCGCGTCCAAACACCCCAGCGGAAAAATGGCCAAAAAACGGGTGGGCTATAGCCTTGGGGGGAGGGGCTGGCCGACTTCGTCCGCCGACTCGGAATGGGGCGAGACTTTGCGAGCGGCCTCCGCGTGCCAAAAATAGGCCGGGGGTACAGCCGCGCCCAAAAATAACCGCCCGAAGGCCGGGGCGCCAAGTTCGTCCAGCGGAAAAATGGCCAAAAAACGGGAGGGCTATAGCCTTGGGGGGAGGGGCTGGCCAACTTCGTCCGCCGGACTCGGAATGGGGCGAGAATTTGCGAGCAGCCTCCGCGTGCCAAAAATAGGCCGGGGGTACAGCCGCGCCCAAAAATAACCGCCCGAAGGCCGGGGCGCCAAGTTCGTCCAGCGGAAAAATGGCCAAAAAACGGGAGGGCTATAGCCTTGGGGGGAGGGGCTGGCCAACTTCGTCCGCCGGACTCGGAATGGGGCGAGACTTTGCGAGCGGCCTCCGCGTGCCAAAAATAGGCCGCGGGCACAGCCGCGCCCAAAAATAACCCCCCGAAGGTCGTTGCGCCCAAACCCCCCAGCGGAAAAATGGCCAAAAAACGGGTGGGCTATAGCCTTGGGGGGAGCGGCTGGCCAACTTTGTCCGCCGGACTCGGAATGGATCGAGACTTTGCGAGCGGCCTCCGCGTGCCAAAAATAGGCCGCAGGCACAGCCGCGCCCAAAAATAACCGCCCGAAGGCCGGGGCGCCAAGTTCGTCCAGCGGAAAAATGGCCAAAAAACGGGTGGGCTATAGCCTTGGGGGGAGGGGCTGGCCAACTTCGTCCGCCGGACTCGGAATGGGGCGAGAATTTGCGAGCGGCATCCGCGTGCCAAAAATAGGCCGCGGGCACAGCCGCGCCCAAAAATAACCGCCCGAAGGTCGGCGCGCCCAAACCCCCCAGCGGAAAAATTGCCAAAAAACGGGTGGGCTATTGCCTTGGGGGAAGGGGCTGGCCAACATCGTCCGCCGGACTCGGAATGGGGCGAGACTTTGCGATCGGCTTCCACGTGCCAAAAATAGGCCGCGGGCACAGCCGCGCCCAAAAATAACAGCCCGAAGGCCGGGGCGCCAAGTTCGTCCAGCAGAAAAATGGCCAAAAAACGGGTGGGCTATAGCCTTGGGGGGAGGGGCTTGCCCACTTCGTCCGCCGGACTCGGAACGGAGCGAGACTTTGCGAACGGCCTCCGCGTGCCAAAAATAGGCCGCGGTCACAGCTGCGCCCAAAAATAAGCGCCCGATGCCCGGGGCGCCAAGTTCGTCCAGCGGAAAAATGGCCAAAAAACGGGTGGGCTATAGCCTTGGGGGGAGGGGCTGGCCAACATCGTCCGCCGGACTCGGAATACGGCGAGACTTTGCGAGCGGCCTCCGCGTGCCAAAAATAGGCCGCGGGCACAGCCGCGCCCAAAAATAACCCGCCGAAGGTCGTTGCGCCCAAACCCCCCAGCGGAAAAATGGCCAAAAAACGGGTGGGCTATAGCCTTGGGGGGAGGGGCTGGCCAACTTCGTCCGCCGGACTCGGAATGGGGCGAGACTTTGCGAGCTGTCTCCGCGTGCCAAAAATAGGCCCCGGGCACAGCCGCGCCCAAAAATAACTATCCCAAGGCCGGGGCGCCAAGTTCGTCCAGCGGAAAAATTGCCAAAAAATGGGTGGGCTATAGGCTTGGGGGGAGGGGCTGGCCCACTTCGTCCGCCGGACTCGGAATGGGATGAGACTATGTGAGCGGCCTCCGCGTGCCAAAAATAGGCCACCAGCACAGCCGCGCCCAAAAATAATTGCCCGAAGGTCGGCGCGCCCAAACCCCCCAGCGGAAAAATGGCCAAAAAACGGGTGGGCTATAGTCTTGGGGGGAGGGGCTGGCCAACTTCGTCCGCCGGACTCGGAATGGGGCGAGACTTTGCGAGCGGCCTCCGAGTCCCAAAAATATGCCACGGGCACAGCCGTATCCAAAAATAACCGCCCGTAAGCCTGGGCGCCAAGTTCGTCCAGCAGAAAAGTGGCCAAAAAACGGGTGGGCTATAGCCTTGGGGGGAGGGGCTGGCCCACTTCGTCCGCCGGACTCGGAATGGCGTGAGACTTTGCGAGCGGCCTCCGCGTGCCAAAAATAGGCCGGACGTACAGCCGCGCCCAAAAATAACTGCCCGAAGGCCGGGGCGCCAAGTTCGTCCAGCGGAAAAATGGCCAAAAAACGGGTGGGCTATAGTCTTGGGGGGAGGGGCTGGCCAACTTCGTCCGCCGGACTCGGAATGGGGCGAGCCTTTGCGAGCAGCCTCCGCGTAAAAAAAATAGGCCGTGGAAACAGCCGAGTCCAAAAATAACCGCCCGAAGGCCGGGGCACCAAGTTCGTCCAGCGGAAAAATAGCCAAAAAAGGGTGGGCTATACCCTTGGGGGGAGGGGCTGGCCAACTTCGTCCGCCGGACTCGGAATGGCGTGAGACTTTGCGAGCGGCCTACGCGTGCCAAAAATAGGCCGCGGGCACAGCCGCGCCCTAAAATAACCGCCCGAAGGCCGGGGCGCCAAGTTCGTCCAGCGGAAAAATAGCCAAAAACTGGGTGGGCTATAGCCTTGGGGGCAGGGGCTGGCCAACTTCGTCCGCCGGACTTAGAATGGGACGACTATTTGCGAGCGGCCTCCGCGTGCAAAAAATATGCCACGGCCACAGCCGCGCCCAAAAATAACCCCCCGAAGGTCGACGAGCCCAAACCCCCCAGCGGAAAAATTGCGAAAAAACGGGTGGGGTATAGCCTTGGGGGCAGGGGTTGGCCCACTTCGTCCGCCGGACTCGGAATGGGAAGAGACTTTGCAAGTGGGCTTCGCGTGCCAAAAATAAGCCGCGGGCACAGCCGCGCCCAAAAATAACCCCCCGAAGGCAGGGGCGCCATGTTCGTCCGGGGGAAAAATGGCCAAAAAACGGGTGGGCTATAGCCTTGGGGGGAGGGGCTGGCCGACTTCGTCCGCCGGACTCGGAATGGGGGGAGACTTTGCGAGCGGCGTCCGCGTGCCAAAAATAGGCCGCAGGCACAGCCGTACCCAAAAATAACCGCCCGACGGCCAGGGCGCCAAGTTCGTCCAGCGGAAAAATGGCCAAAAAACGGGTGGGCTATAGCCTTGGGGGGAGGGGCTGGCCAACTTCGTCCGCCGGACTCGGAATGGGGCGAGACTTTACGAGCGGACTCCACGTGCCAAAAATAGGCCGCGGACACAGCCGCGCCCAAAAATACCCGTCCGAAGGCCGGGGCGCCAAGTTCGTCCAGCGGAAAAAGGCCACAAAAACGGGTGGGCTATAGCCTTGGGGGGTGGGGCTGGCCCACTTCGTCCGCCGGACTCGGAATGGCGCGAGACTTTGCGTGGCGCCTCCGTGTGCCAAAAATAGGCCGCGGGCACAGCCGTACCCAAAAATACCCGCCCGAAGGCCGAGGCCCCAAGTTCGTCCAGCGGAAAATGGCCACAAAAACGGGTGCGCTATAGCCTTGGGGGGTGGGGGTGGCCAACTTCGTCCGCCGGACTCAGAATGGCGCGAGACTTTGCGAGGCACCTCCATGTGCCAAAAATAGGCCGCCGGCACAGCCGCGCCCAAAAATACCCGCCCGAAGGCTGGGGCGCCTAGTTCGTCCAGCGGAAAATGGCCACAAAAACGGGTGGGCTATAGCCTTGGGGGGTGGGGCTCGCCAACTTAGTCCGCCGGACTCGGAATGGCGCGAGACTTTGCGAGGTGCCTCCATGTGCCAAATATAGGCCGCGGGCACAGCCACGCCCAAAAATACCCGCCCGAAGGTCAGGGCGCCAAGTTCGTCAAGTGGAAAAATGGCCAAAAAACGGGTGGGCTATAGCCTTGGGGGGAGGGGCTGGCCAACTTCGTCCGCCGGACTCGGAATGGGGCGAGACTTTAGGAGCGGACTCCACGTGCCAAAAATAGGCCGTGGACACAGCCGCGCCCAAAAATACCCGTCCGAAGGCCGGGGCGCCAAGTTCGTCCAGCGGAAAAAGGCCACAAAAACGGGTGGGCTATAGCCTTGGGGGGTGGGGCTGGCCCACTTCGTCCGCCGGGCTCGGAATGGCGCGAGACTTTGCGTGGCGCCTCCGTGTGCCAAAAATAGGCCGCGGGCACAGCCGCGCCCAAAAATAACAGCCCGAAGGCCGAGGCCCCAAGTTCGTCCAGCGGAACAAGGCCACAAAAACGGGTGCGCTATAGCCTTGGGGGGTGGGGGTGGCCAACTTCGTCCGCCGGACTCGGAATGGCGCGAGACTTTGCGAGGCACCTCCGTGTGCCAAAAATAGGCTGCCGGCACAGCCGCGCCCAAAAATACCCGCCCGAAGGCCGGGGCGCCTAGTTCGTCCAGCGGAAAATGGCCACAAAAACGGGTGGGCTATAGCCATGGGGGGTGGGGCTGGCCAACTTCGTCCGCCGGAATCGGAATGGCGCGAGACTTTGCGAGGTGACTCCGTGTGCCAAAAATAGGCCGCGGACACAGTCGCGCCCAAAAATACCCGCCCGAAGGCCAGGGCGCCAAGTTCGTCCAGCGGAAAAACGGCACAAAAACGGGTGGGCGATAGCCTTGGGGGGTGGGGCTGGCCGACTTCGTCCGCCGGACTCGGAATGGCGTGAGACTTTGCGAGCGGCCTACGCGTGCCAAAAATAGGCCGCGGGCACAGCCGCGCCCTAAAATAACCGCCCGAAGGCCGGGGCGCCAAGTTCGTCCAGCGGAAAAAGGCCACAAAAACGGGTGGGCTATAGCCTTGGGGGGTGTGGCTGGCCAACTTCGTCCGCCGGACTCGGAATGGCACGAGACATTGCGAGGCGCCTCCGTGTGCCAAAAATAGGCCGCGAACACAGCCGCGCCCAAAAATACCCGCCCGAAGGCTGGGGCGCCAAGTTCGTCCAGCGGAAAAAGGGTACAAAAACGGGTGGGCTATAGCCTTGGGGGGTGGGGCTGGCCTACTTCGTCCGCCGGACTCAGAATGGCGCGAGACTTTGCGAGACGCCTCCGTGTGCAAAAAATAGGCCGCGCGCACAGCCGCGCCCAAATATACCCGCCCGAAGGCCGGGGCGCCAAGTTCGTCCAGCGGAAAGAGGCCCCAAAAACGGGTGGGCTATAGCCTTGGGGGGTGGGGCTGGCCAACTTCGTCCGCCGGACTCGGAATGGCGCGAGACTTTGCGAGGCGCCTCCATGCGCCAAAAAAATAGGCCGTTGCAAAAATAGGCTTTGGGCACAGCCGCGCCCAAAAATACCCGCCCGAAGGCCGGGGCGCCAAGTTCGTCCAGCGGAAAGAGGCCCCAAAAACGGGTGGGCTATAGCCTTGGGGGGTGGGGCTGGCCAACTTCGTCCGCCGGACTCGGAATGGCGCGAGACTTTGCGAGGCGCCTCCGTGTGCCAAAAATAGGTCGCGGACACAGCCGCGCCCAAAAATACCCTCCCGAAGGCCGGGGCGCCAAGTTCGTCCAGCGGAAAAAGGCCACAAAAACGGGTGGGCTATAGCCTTGGGGGGTGGGGCTGGCCGACTTCGTCCGCCGGACTCGGAATGGCGCGAGACTTTACGAGGCTCCTCCGTGTGCCAAAAATAGGCCGCGGGCACAGCCGCGCCCAAAAATACCCGCCCGAAGGCCGGGGCACCAAGTTCGTCCAGCGGAAAAAGGGCACAAAAACGGGTGGGCTATAGCCTTGGGGGGTGGGGCTGGCCAACTTCGTCCGCCGGACTCGGAATGGCGCGAGACTTTGCGAGGCGCCTCCGTGTGCAAAAAATAGGCCGCGGGCACTGCCACGCCCAACAATACCCGCCCGAAGGCCGGGGCGCCAAGTTCGTCCAGCGGAAAATGGCGACAAAAACGGGTGGGCTATAGCCTTGGGGGGTGGGGCTGGCCACCTTCGTCCGCCGGACTCGGAATGGCGCGAGACTTTGCGAGGCTCCTCCGTGTGCCAAAAATCGGCCGCGGGCACAGCCGCGCCCAAAAATACCCGCCCGAAGGCCGGGTCGCCAAGTTCGTCCAGCGGAAAATGGCGACAAAAACGGGTGGGCTATAGCCTTGGTGGGTGGGGCTGGCCCACTTCGTCCGCCGGACTCGGAATGGCGCGAGACTTTTCGAGGCGCCTCCGTGAGCCAAAAATAGGCCGCGGACACAGCCGCGTCCAAAAATACCCGCCCGAAGGCCGGGGTGCCAAGTTCGTCCAGCGGAAAAAGGCCACAAAAACGGGTGGGCTATAGCCTTGGGGGGTGTGGCTGGCCAACTTCGTCTGCCGGACTCGGAATGGCGCGAGACTTTGCGAGGGGCCTCCGTGTGCCAAAAATAGGCCGCGAACACAGCCGCGCCCAAAAATACCCGCCCGAAGGCCGGGGCGCCAAGTTCGTCCAGAGGAAAAAGGGCACAAAAACGGGTGGGCTATAGCCTTGGGGGGTGGGGCTAGCCAACTTCGTCCGCCGGACTCGGAATGGCGCGAGACTTTGCGAGGCGCCTCCGTGTACCAAAAATAGGCCGCGCGCACAGCCGCGCCCAAAAATACCCGCCCGAAGGCCGGGGCGCCAAGTTCGTCCAGCGGAAAGAGGCCCCAAAAACGGGTGGGCTATAGCTTTGGGGGGTGGGGCTGGCCAACTTCGTCCGCCGGACTCGGAATGGCGCGAGACTTTGCGAGGCGACTCCGTGTGCCAAAAATAGGCCACGGGCACAGCCGTGCCAAAAATAGGCTTTGGGCACAGCCGCGCCCAAAAATACCCGCCGGAAGGCCGGGGCGCCAAGTTCGTCCAGCGGAAAGAGGCCCCAAAAACGGGTGGGCTATAGCCTTGGGGGGTGGGGCTGGCCAACTTCGTCCGCCGGACTCGGAATGGCGCGAGACTTTGCGAGGCGCCTCCGTGTGCCAAAAATAGGCCACGGGCACAGCCGTGCCAAAAATAGGCTTTGGGCACAGCCGCGGCCAAAAATAGCCGCCCGAAGGCCGGGGCGCCAAGTTCGTCCAGCGGAAAGAGGCCACAAAAACGGGTGGGCTATAGCCTAGGGGGGTGGGGCTGGCCAACTTCGTCCGCCGGACTCGGAATGGCGCGAGACTTTGCGAAGCGCCTCCGTGTGCCAAAAATAGGCCGCGCGCACAGCCGCGCCCAAATAGACCCGCCCGAAGGCCGGGGCGCCAAGTTCGTGCAGCGGAAAGAGGCCCCAAAAACGGGTGGGCTATAGCCTTGGGGGGTGGGGCTGGCCAACTTCGTCCGCCGGACTCGGAATGGCGCGAGACTTTGCGAGGCGCCTCCGTGTGCCAAAAATAGGCCGCGGGCACAGCCGCGCCCAAAAATACCCGCCCGAAGGCCGGGGCGCCAAGTTCGTCCCGCGGAAAGGGGCCCCAAAAACGGGTGGGCTATAGCCTTGGGTGGTGGGGCTGGCCAACTTCGTCTGCCGGACTCGGAATGGCGCGAGACTTTGCGAGACGCCTCCGTGTGCCAAAAATAGGCCGCGGACACAGCCGCGCCCAAAAATACCCGCCCGAAGGCTGGGGCGCCAAGTTCGTCCAGCGGAAAAAGGGCACAAAAACGGGTGGGCTATAGCCTTGGGGGGTGGGGCTAGCCAACTTCGTCCGCCGGACTCGGAATGGCGCGAGACTTTGTAAGGCCCCTCCGTGTGCAAAAAATAGGCCGCGGGCACAGCCGAGCCCAAAAATACCCGCCCGAAGGCCGGGGCGACAAGTTCGTCCAGCGGAAAAAGGCCACAAAAACGGCTGCGCTATAGCCTTGGGGGGTGGGGCTACCCAACTTCGACCGCCGGACTCGGAATGGTGCGAGACTTTGCGAGGCACCTCCGTGTGCAAAAAATAGGCCGCGGGCACAGCCGCGTCCAAATATACCCGCCCGAAGGCCGGGGCGCCAAGTTCGTCCAGCGGAAAATGGCGACAAAAACGGGTGGGCTATAGCCTTGGTGGGTGGGGCTGGCCCACTTCGTCCGCCGGACTCGGAATGGCACGAGACTTTGCGAGGCGCCTCCGTGTGCCAAAAATAGGCCGCGGACACAGCCGCGCCCAAAAATACCCGCCCGAAGGCCGGGGCGCCAAGTTCGTCCAGCGGAAAAAGGGCACAAAAACGGGTGGGCAATAGCCTTGGGGGGTGGGGCTGGCCAACTTCGTCCGCCGGACTCGGAATGGCGCGAGACTTTGCGAGCGGTCTCCGTGTGCCAAAAATAGGCCCCAGGCACAGCTGCACCCAAATATAACCGCCCGAAGGCCGGGGCGCCAAGTTCGTCCAGCGGAAAAAGGCCACAAAAACGGGTGGTCTATAGCCTTGGCGTCCGCCGGACTCGAAATGGCGCGAGACTTTGCGAGCAGTCTCCGTGTGCCAAAAATAGGCCCCGGGCACAGCCGCGCCCAAATATATCCGCCCGAAGGCCGGGGCGCCAAGTTCGTCCAGCGGAAAGAGGCCACAAAAACGGGTGGGCTATAGCCTTGGGGGGTGGGGCTGGCCAACTTCGTCCGCCGGACTAGGAATGGCGTGAGACTTTACGAGGTGCCTCCGTGTGCCGAAAATAGGCCGCGGGCACAGCGCGCCCAAAAATACCCGCCCGAAGGCCGGGGCGCCAAGTTCGTCCAGCGGAAAAAGGCCAAAAAAACGGGTGGGCTATAGCCTTGGGGGTTGGGGCTGGCCAACTTCGTCCGCCGGACTCGGAATGGCGCGAGACTTTGCGAGCGGCCTCCATGTGCCAAAAATAGGCCCCGGGCACAGCCGCGCCCACAAATAACAGCCCGAAGGCCGGGGTGTCAAGTTCGTCCAGCGGAAAAAGGCCACAAAAACGGGTGGGCTATAGCCTTGGGGAGTGGGGCTGGCCGACCGCCCGGAATGGGCCGCTTTCACGTGAAGGCTCGGAATGGGGCGAAACTTTGCGAAGCGGCTCCACGTGCTAAAAATAGGCCGCGCGTGGACAGCGGTCTCCGCGTCCAAAATATAACCGCCCGAAGGCCGGGCGCCAACTTCGTCCAGCGGAAAAATGGCCAAAAACGGGTGGGCTATAGTCTTGGGGCCCGAGGGGCTGGGCAACTTGCGGAAAAAGGCCACCGGACGCGGAATGGCGCGAGACTTTGCGAGCGGTCTCCGTGTGCCAAAAATAGGCCCCAGGCACAGTTGCACCCAAATATAACCGCCCGAAGGCCGGGGCGCCAATTTCGTCCAGCGGAAAAAGGCCACAAAAACGGGTGGTCTATAGCCTTGGGGTCTGCCGGACTCGAAATGGCGCGAGACTTTGCGAACGGTCTCCGTGTGCCAAAAATAGGCCTCGGGCACAACCGCGCCCAAAAATAACCGCCCGAAGGCCGGGGCGCCATGTTCATCCAGCGGAAAAAGGCCACAAAAACGGGTGGGCTATAGGCATGGGGGGTGGGGCTGGCCACCTTCGTCCGCCGGACTCGGAATGGCGCGAGACTTTGCGAGCGGCCTCCGTGTACCAAAAATAGGCCACAGGCACAGCCGCGCCCAAAAATAACTGCCCGAAGGGCGGGGCGCCAAGTTCGTCCAGTGGAAAAAGGCCACAAAAACGGGTGGGCTATAGCCTTGGGGGGTGGGGCAGGCCAACTTCGTCCGCCGGATGCGGAATGGCGCGAGACTTTGCGAGCGGTCTCCGTGTGCCAAAAATAGGCCCCAGGCACAGCCGCACCCAAATATAACCGCCCGAAGGCCGGGGAGCCAAGTTCGTCCAGCGGAAAAAGGCCACAAAAACGGGTGGGCTATAGCCTTGGGGTCTGCCGGACTCGAAATGGCGCGAGACTTTGCGAACGGTCTCCGTGTGCCAAAAATAGGCCTCGGGCACAACCGCGCCCAAAAATAGCCTCCCGAAGGCCAGGGAGCCAAGTTCGTCCAGCGGAAAAAGGCCACAAAAACGGGTGGGCTATAGCCTTCGGGGGTGGGGCTGGCCACCTTCGTCCGCCGGACTCGGAATGGCGCGAGACTTTGCGTGCGGCCTGCGTGTACCAAAAATAAGCCCCGGGCAAAGCCGGGCCCAAAAATAACCGCCCGAAGGCCGGGGCGCCAAGTTCGTCCAGCGGAAAGAGGCCACAAAAACGGGTGGGCTATAGCCTTGGGGGGTGGGGCTTGCCAACTTCGTCCGCCGGACTCAGAATGGCGCGAGACTTTGCAAGGTGCCTCCATTTGCCAAAAATAGGCCGCAAGCACAGCCGCGCCAAAAAATACCCGCCCGAAGGCCGGGGCGCCAAGTTCGTCCAGCGGAAAAAGGCCACAAAAACGGGTGGGCTATAGCCTTGGGGGGTGGGGATGGCCAACGTCGTCCGCCGGACTCGGAATGGCGCGAGACTTTGCGAGGCACCTCTGTGCGCCAAAAATAGGCCGACGGGCACAGCCCTGCCCAAAAATACCGGCCCGAAGGCCGGGGCGCCAAGTTCGTCCAGCGGAAAAAGGCCACAAAAACGGGTGGGCTATAGCCTTGGGGAGTGGGGCTGGCCGACTTCGTCCGCCGCACTCGGAATGGGGCGAAACTTTGCGAGCGGCCTCCACGTGCTAAAAATAGGCCGCGTGGACAGCCGCGTCCAAAAATAACCGCCCGAAGGCCGGGGCGCCAACTTCGTCCAGCGGAAAAATGGCCAAAAAACGGGTGGGCTATAGTCTTGGGGGGAGGGGCTGGGCAACTTCGTCCGCCGGACGCGGAATGGCGCGAGACTTTGCGAGCGGTCTCCGTGTGCCAAAAATAGGCCCCAGGCACAGTTGCACCCAAATATAACCGCCCGAAGGCCGGGGCGCCAAGTTCGTCCAGCGGAAAAAGGCCACAAAAACGGGTGGTCTATAGCCTTGGCGTCCGCCGGACTCGAAATGGCGCGAGACTTTGCGAGCAGTCTCCGTGTGCCAAAAATAGGCCCCGGGCACAGCCGCGCCCAAATATATCCGCCCGAAGGCCGTGGCGCCAAGTTCGTCCAGCGGAAAATGGCCACAAAAACGGGTGGGCTATAGCCTTGGGGGGTGGGGCTGGCGAACTTCGTCCGCCGGACTCGGAATGGCGGGAGACTTTGCGAGCGGCCTCCGTGTGCCAAAAATAGGCCCCGGGCACAGCCGCGCCCAAAAATAACCGCCCGAAGGCCGGGGCGCCATGTTCATCCAGCGGAAAAAGGCCACAAAAACGGGTGGGCTATAGGCATGGGGGGTGGGGCTGGCCACCTTCGTCCGCCGGACTCGGAATGGCGCGAGACTTTGCGAGCGGCCTCCGTGTGCCAAAAATAGGCCACAGGCACAGCCGCGCCCAAAAATAACTGCCCGAAGGCCGGGGCGCCAAGTTCGTCCAGTGGAAAAAGGCCACAAAAACGGGTGGGCTATAGCCTTGGGGGTTGGGGCTGGCCAACTTCGTCCGCCGGACTCGGAATGGCGGGAGACTTTGCGAGCGGCCTCCGTGTGCCAAAAATAGGCCCCGGGCACAGCCGCGCCCAAAAATAACCGCCCGAAGGCCGGGGCGCCATGTTCATCCAGCGGAAAAAGGCCACAAAAACGGGTGGGCTATAGGCATGGGGGGTGGGGCTGGCCACCTTCGTCCGCCGGATGCGGAATGGCGCGAGACTTTGCGAGCGGTCTCCGTGTGCCAAAAATAGGCCCCAGGCACAGCCGCACCCAAATATAACCGCCCGAAGGCCGGGGAGCCAAGTTCGTCCAGCGGAAAAAGGCCACAAAAACGGGTGGTCTATAGCCTTGGGGTCTGCCGGACTCGAAATGGCGCGAGACTTTGCGAACGGTCTCCGTGTGCCAAAAATAGGCCTCGGGCACAACCGCGCCCAAAAATAGCCTCCCGAAGGCCAGGGAGCCAAGTTCGTCCAGCGGAAAAAGGCCACAAAAACGGGTGGGCTATAGCCTTCGGGGGTGGGGCTGGCCACCTTCGTCCGCCGGACTCGGAATGGCGCGAGACTTTACGTGCGGCCTGCGTGTACCAAAAATAAGCCCCGGGCAAAGCCGAGCCCAAAAATAACCGCCCGAAGGCCGGGGCGCCAAGTTCGTCCAGCGGAAAGAGGCCACAAAAACGGGTGGGCTATAGCCTTGGGGGGTGGGGCTTGCCAACTTCGTCCGCCGGACTCAGAATGGCGCGAGACTTTGCAAGGTGCCTCCATTTGCCAAAAATAGGCCGCAAGCACAGCCGCGCCAAAAAAATCCCGCCCGAAGGCCGGGGCGCCAAGTTCGTCCAGCGGAAAAAGGCCACAAAAACGGGTGGGCTATAGCCTTGGGGGGTGGGGATGGCCAACGTCGTCCGCCGGACTCGGAATGGCGCGAGACTTTGCGAGGCACCTCTGTGCGCCAAAAATAGGCCGACGGGCACAGCCCTGCCCAAAAATACCGGCCCGAAGGCCGGGGCGCCAAGTTCGTCCAGCGGAAAAAGGCCACAAAAACGGGTGGGCTATAGCCTTGGGGGGTGGGGCTGGCCAACTTCGTCCGCCGGACTCGGAATGGCGCTAGACTTTTCGAGGGGCCTCCGTGTGCCAAAAATAGGCCGCGGGCACAGCTGCCCCCAAAAACAACCGCCCGAAGGCCGGGGCGCCAAGTTCGTCCAGCGGAAAAAGGCCACAAAAACGGGTGGGCTATAGCCTTGGGGGGTGGGGCTGGCCCACTTCGTCCGCCGGACTCGGAATGACGCGAGACTTTGCGAGGGGCCTCCGTGTGTCAAAAATCGGCCGCGGACACAGCCGCTCCCATAAATAACCGCCCTAAGGCCGGGGCGCCAAGTTCGTCCAGCGGAAAAAGGCCACAAAAACGGGTGGGCTATAGCCTTTGGGGGTGGGGCTGGCCCACTTCGTCCGCCGGACTCGGAATGGCGCGAGACTTTGCGAGGGGCCTCCGTTTACCAAAACTAGGCCGTGGGGACAGCAGCGCCCAAAAATAACCGCCCGAAGGCCGGGGCGCCAAGTTCGTCGAGCCGAAAAAGGCCACAAAAACGGGTGGGCTATAGCCTTGGGGGGTGGGGCTGGCCAACTTCGTCCGCCGGACTCGGAATGGCGCTAGACTTTGCGAGGGGCCTCCGTGTGCCAAAAATAGGCCGCGGGCACAGCTGCCCCCAAAAACAACCGCCCGAAGGCCGGGGCGCCAAGTTCATCCAGCGGAAAAAGGGCACAAAAACGTGTGGGCTATAGCCTTGGATGGTGGGGCTGGGCAACTTCGTCCGCCGGACTCGGAATGGTGCGAGACTTTGCGAGGCACCTCTGTGTGCCAAAAATAGGCCGACGGGCACAGCCCTGCCCAAAAATACCGGCCCGAAGGCCGGGGCGCCAAGTTCGTCCAGCGGAAAAAGGCCACAAAAACGGGTGGGCTATAGCCTTGGGGGGTGGGGCTGGCCAACTTCGTCCGCCGGACTCGGAATGGCGCTAGACTTTTCGAGGGGCCTCCGTGTGCCAAAAATAGGCCGCGGGCACAGCTGCCCCCTAAAACAACCGCCCGAAGGCCGGGGCGCCAGGTTCGTCCAGCGGAAAAAGGCCACAAAAACGGGTGGGCTATAGCCTTGGGGGGTGGGGCTGGCCAACTTCGTCCGCCGGACTCGGAATGGCGCTAGACTTTGCGAGGGGCCTCCGTGTGCCAAAAATAGGCCGCGGGCACAGCTGCCCCCAAAAACAACCGCCCGAAGGCCGGGGCGCCAAGTTCGTCCAGCGGAAAAAGGCCATAAAAACGGGTGGGCTATAGCCTTGGGGGGTGGGGCTGGCCCATTCGTCCGCCGGACTCGGAATGGCGCGACACTTTGCGAGGGACCTCCGTGAGCCAAAAATAGGCCGAGGGCACAGCCGCAGCCAAAAATAACCGCCCGAAGGCCGGGGCGCCAAGTTCGTCCAGCGGAAAAAGGCCACAAAAACGGGTGGGCTATAGCCTTGGGGGGTGGGGCTAGCCCATTCGTCCGCCGGACTCGGAATGACGCGAGCCTTTCCGAGGGGCCTCCGTGTGCCAAAAATCGGCCGCGGACACCGCCGCCCCCAAAAATAACCGCCCGAAGGCCGGGGCGCCAAGTTCGTCCAGCGGAAAAAGGCCACAAAAACGGGTGGGCTATAGCCTTGGGGGGTGGGGCTGGCCCACTTCGTCCGCCGGGCTCGGAATGGCGTGAGACTTTGCGAGGCGCCTCCGTGTGCCAAAAATAGGCCGCGGGCACAGCCGCACCCAAAAATACCCGCCCAAAGGCCGGGGCGTCAAGTTCGTCCAGCGGAAAGAGGCCACAAAAACGGGTGGGCTATAGCCTTGGGGAGTGGGGCTGGCCAACTTCGTCCGCCGGACTCGGAATGGCGCGAGACGTTGCGAGGCACCTCCGTGTTCCAAAAATAGGCCGCGGGCACAGCCGCGCCCAAAAATACCCCCCCGAAGGCCAGGGCGCCAAGTTCGTCCAGCGGAAAGAGGCCCCAAAAACGGGTGGGCTATAGCCTTGGGGGGTTGGGCTGGCCAACTTCGTCCGCCGGACTCGGAATGGCGTGAGACTTTACGAGGCGCCTCTGTGTGCCAAAAATAGGCCGCGGGCACAGCCGCGCCCAAAAATACCCCCCCGAAGGCCGGGGCGCCAAGTTCGTCCAGCGGAAAGAGGCCCCAAAAACGGGTGGGCTATAGCCTTGGGGGGTTGGGCTGGCCAACTTCGTCCGCCGGACTCGGAATGGCGCGAGACTTTACGAGGCACCTCCGTGTGCCAAAAATAGGCCGCGGGCACAGCCGCGCCCAAAAATACCCGCCCGAAGGCCGGGGCGCAAAGTTCGTCCAGCGGAAAGAGGCCCCAAAAACGGGTGGGCTATAGCCTTGGGGGGTGGGGATGGCCAACTTCGTACGCCGGACTCGGAATGGCGCAAGACTTTACGAGGCTCCTCCGTGTGCCAAAAATAGGCTGCGGGAACAGCCGCGCCGAAAAATACCCGCTCGAAGGCCGGGGCGCCAAGTTCGTCCAGCGGAAAGAGGCCCCAAAAACGGGTGGGCTATAGCCTTGGGGGGTGGGGCTGGCCAACTTCGTCCGCTGGATTCGGAATGGCGCGACACTTTGCTAGGCACCTCCGTGTGCCAAAAATAGGCCGCGGGCACAGCCGCGCCCAAAAATACCCGCCCGAAGGCCGGGGCGCCAAGTTCGTCCAGCGGAAAGAGGCCCCAAAAACGGGTGGGCTATAGCCTTGGGGGGTGGGGCTGGCCAACTTCGTCCGCCGGACTCGGAATGGCGCGCGACTTTGCGAGGCGACTCCGTGTGCCAAAAATAGGCCGCGGGCACAGCCGCGCCCAAAAATACCCGACCGAAGGCCGGGGCGCTAAGTTCGTCCAGCGGAAAGAGGCCCCAAAAACGGGTGGGCTATAGCCTTGGGGGGTGGTGCTGGCCAACTTCGTCCGCCGGACTCGGAATGGCGCTAGACTTTGCGAGGCGCCTCCGTGTGCCAAAAATAGGCCGCGGGCACAGCCGCGCCCAAAAATACCCGCCCGAAGGCCGGGGAGCCAAGTTCGTCCAGCGGAAAGTGGCCACAAAAACGGGTGGGCTATAGCCTTGGGGGGTGGTGCTGGCCAACTTCGTCCGCCCGACTCGGAATGGTGCGAGACTTTGCGAGGCCCCTCCGTGTGCCAAAAATAGGCCGTGGGAACCGCCGCGCACAAAAATACCCGCCCGAAGGCCGGGGCGCCAAGTTCGTCCAGCGGAAAGAGGCCACAAAAACGGGTGGGCTATAGCCTTGGGGGGTGGGGCTGGCCAACTTCGTCCGCCGGACTAGGAATGGCGTGAGACTTTGCGAGGTGCCTCCGTGTGCCGAAAATAGGCCGCGGGCACAGCGCGCCCAAAAATACCCGCCCGAAGGCTGGGGCGCCAAGTTCGTCCAGCGGAAAAAGGCCAAAAAAACGGGTGGGCTATAGCCTTGGGGGTTGGGGCTGGCCAACTTCGTCCGCCGGACTCGGAATGGCGCGAGACTTAGCGAGCGGCCTCCACGTGCCAAAAATAGGCCCCGGGCACAGCCGCGCCCACAAATAACAGCCCGAAGGCCGGGGTGTCAAGTTCGTCCAGCGGAAAAAGGCCACAAAAACGGGTGGGCTATAGCCTTGGGGAGTGGGGCTGGCCGACTTCGTCCGCCGCACTCGGAATGGGGCGAAACTTTGCGAGCGGCCTCCACGTGCTAAAAATAGGCCGCGTGGACAGCCGCGTCCAAAAATAACCGCCCGAAGGCCGGGGCGCCAACTTCGTCCAGCGGAAAAATGGCCAAAAAACGGGTGGGCTATAGTCTTGGGGGGAGGGGCTGGGCAACTTCGTCCGCCGGACGCGGAATGGCGCGAGACTTTGCGAGCGGTCTCCGTATGCCAAAAATAGGCCCCAGGCACAGCCGCACCCAAATATAACCGCCCGAAGGCCGGGGAGCCAAGTTCGTCCAGCGGAAAAAGGCCACAAAAACGGGTGGTCTATAGCCTTGGCGTCCGCCGGACTCGAAATGGCGCGAGACTTTGCGAGCAGTCTCCGTGTGCCAAAAATAGGCCCCGGGCACAGCCGCGCCCAAATATATCCGCCCGAAGGCCGTGGCGCCAAGTTCGTCCAGCGGAAAATGGCCACAAAAACGGGTGGGCTATAGCCTTGGGGGGTTGGGCTGGCCAACTTCGTCCGCCGGACTCGGAATGGCGTGAGACTTTACGAGGCGCCTCCGTGTGCCAAAAATAGGCCGTGGGCACAGCGCGCCCAAAAATACCCGCCCGAAGGCCGGGGCGCCAAGTTCGTCCAGCGGAAAAAGGCCAAAAAAACGGGTGGGCTATAGCCTTGGGGGTTGGGGCTGGCCAACTTCGTCCGCCGGACTCGGAATGGCGGGAGACTTTGCGAGCGGCCTCCGTGTGCCAAAAATAGGCCCCGGGCACAGCCGCGCCCAAAAATAACCGCCCGAAGGCCGGGGCGCCATGTTCATCCAGCGGAAAAAGGCCACAAAAACGGGTGGGCTATAGGCATGGGGGGTGGGGCTGGCCACCTTCGTCCGCCGGACTCGGAATGGCGCGAGACTTTGCGAGCGGCCTCCGTGTGCCAAAAATAGGCCACAGGCACAGCCGCGCCCAAAAATAACTGCCCGAAGGGCGGGGCGCCAAGTTCGTCCAGTGGAAAAAGGCCACAAAAACGGGTGGGCTATAGCCTTGGGGGGTGGGGCAGGCCAACTTCGTCCGCCGGATGCGGAATGGCGCGAGACTTTGCGAGCGGTCTCCGTGTGCCAAAAATAGGCCCCAGGCACAGCCGCACCCAAATATAACCGCCCGAAGGCCGGGGAGCCAAGTTCGTCCAGCGGAAAAAGGCCACAAAAACGGGTGGTCTATAGCCTTGGGGTCTGCCGGACTCGAAATGGCGCGAGACTTTGCGAACGGTCTCCGTGTGCCAAAAATAGGCCTCGGGCACAACCGCGCCCAAAAATAGCCTCCCGAAGGCCAGGGAGCCAAGTTCGTCCAGCGGAAAAAGGCCACAAAAACGGGTGGGCTATAGCCTTCGGGGGTGGGGCTGGCCACCTTCGTCCGCCGGACTCGGAATGGCGCGAGACTTTGCGTGCGGCCTGCGTGTACCAAAAATAAGCCCCGGGCAAAGCCGGGCCCAAAAATAACCGCCCGAAGGCCGGGGCGCCAAGTTCGTCCAGCGGAAAGAGGCCACAAAAACGGGTGGGCTATAGCCTTGGGGGGTGGGGCTTGCCAACTTCGTCCGCCGGACTCAGAATGGCGCGAGACTTTGCAAGGTGCCTCCATTTGCCAAAAATAGGCCGCAAGCACAGCCGCGCCAAAAAATACCCGCCCGAAGGCCGGGGCGCCAAGTTCGTCCAGCGGAAAAAGGCCACAAAAACGGGTGGTCTATAGCCTTGGGGTCTGCCGGACTCGAAATGGCGCGAGACTTTGTGAACGGTCTCCGTGTGCCAAAAATAGGCCTCGGGCACAACCGCGCCCAAAAATAGCCTCCCGAAGGCCAGGGAGCCAAGTTCGTCCAGCGGAAAAAGGCCACAAAAACGGGTGGGCTATAGCCTTCGGGGGTGGGGCTGGCCACCTTCGTCCGCCGGACTCGGAATGGCGCGAGACTTTGCGTGCGGCCTGCGTGTACCAAAAATAAGCCCCGGGCAAAGCCGGGCCCAAAAATAACCGCCCGAAGGCCGGGGCGCCAAGTTCGTCCAGCGGAAAGAGGCCACAAAAACGGGTGGGCTATAGCCTTGGGGGGTGGGGCTTGCCAACTTCGTCCGCCGGACTCAGAATGGCGCGAGACTTTGCAAGGTGCCTCCATTTGCCAAAAATAGGCCGCAAGCACAGCCGCGCCAAAAAATACCCGCCCGAAGGCCGGGGCGCCAAGTTCGTCCAGCGGAAAAAGGCCACAAAAACGGGTGGGCTATAGCCTTGGGGGGTGGGGATGGCCAACGTCGTCCGCCGGACTCGGAATGGCGCGAGACTTTGCGAGGAACCTCTGTGTGCCAAAAATAGGCCGACGGGCACAGCCCTGCCCAAAAATACCGGCCCGAAGGCCGGGGCGCCAAGTTCGTCCAGCGGAAAAAGGCCACAAAAACGGGTGGGCTATAGCCTTGGGGGGTGGGGCTGGCCAACTTCGTCCGCCGGACTCGGAATGGCGCTAGACTTTTCGAGGGGCCTCCGTGTGCCAAAAATAGGCCGCGGGCACAGCTGCCCCCAAAAACAACCGCCCGAAGGCCGGGGCGCCAAGTTCGTCCAGCGGAAAAAGGCCACAAAAACAGGTGGGCTATAGCCTTGGGGGGTGGGGCTGGCCCACTTCGTCCGCCGGACTCGGAATGACGCGAGACTTTGCGAGGGGCCCCCGTGTGTCAAAAATCGGCCGCGGACACAGCCGCTCCCATAAATAACCGCCCTAAGGCCGGGGCGCCAAGTTCGTCCAGCGGAAAAAGGCCACAAAAACGGGTGGGCTATAGCCTTTGGGGGTGGGGCTGGCCCACTTCGTCCGCCGGACTCGGAATGGCGCGAGACTTTGCGAGGGGCCTCCGTTTACCAAAACTAGGCCGTGGGGACAGCAGCGCCCAAAAATAACCGCCCGAAGGCCGGGGCGCCAAGTTCGTCGAGCGGAAAAAGGCCACAAAAACGGGTGGGCTATAGCCTTGGGGGGTGGGGCTGGCCGACTTCGTCCGCCGGACTCGGAATTGCGGGAGACTTTACGAGGGGCCTACGTGTGCCAAAAATAGGCTGCGGGCTCAGCCGCGTCCAAAAATAACCGCCCGAAAGCCGGGGCGCCAAGTTCATCCAGCGGAAAAAGGGCACAAAAACGTGTGGGCTATAGCCTTGGATGGTGGGGCTGGGCAACTTCGTCCGCCGGACTCGGAATGGCGCGAGACTTTGCGAGGCACCTCTGTGTGCCAAAAATAGGCCGACGGGCACAGCCCTTCCCAAAAATACCGGCCCGAAGGCCGGGGCGCCAAGTTCGTCCAGCGGAAAAAGGCCACAAAAACGGGTGGGCTATAGCCTTGGGGGGTGGGGCTGGCCAACTTCGTCCGCCGGACTCGGAATGGCGCTAGACTTTGCGAGGGGCCTCCGTGTGCCAAAAATAGGCTGCGGGCACAGCTGCCCCCTAAAACAACCGCCCGAAGGCCGGGGCGCCAGGTTCGTCCAGCGGAAAAAGGCCACAAAAACGGGTGGGCTATAGCCTTGGGGGGTGGGGCTGGCCAACTTCGTCCGCCGGACTCGGAATGGCGCTAGACTTTGCGAGGGGCCTCCGTGTGCCAAAAATAGGCCGCGGGCACAGCCGCGCCCAAAAATACCCGCCCGAAGGCCGGGGCGCAAAGTTCGTCCAGTGGAAAGAGGCCCCAAAAACGGGTGGGCTATAGCCTTGGGGGGTGGGGATGGCCAACTTCGTACGCCGGACTCGGAATGGCGCAAGACTTTACGAGGCTCCTCCGTGTGCCAAAAATAGGCTGCGGGAACAGCCGCGCCAAAAAATACCCGCTCGAAGGCCGGGGCGCCAAGTTCGTCCAGCGGAAAGAGGCCCCAAAAACGGGTGGGCTATAGCCTTGGGGGGTGGGGCTGGCCAACTTCGTCCGCCGGATTCGGAATGGCGCGACACTTTGCTAGGCGCCTCCGTGTGCCAAAAATAGGCCGCGGGCACAGCCGCGCCCAAAAATACCCGCCCGAAGGCCGGGGCGCCAAGTTCGTCCAGCGGAAAGAGGCCCCAAAAACGGGTGGGCTATAGCCTTGGGGGGTGGTGCTGGCCAACTTCGTCCGCCGGACTCGGAATGGCGCTAGACTTTACGAGGCGCCTCCGTGTGCCAAAAATAGGCCACGGGCACAGCCGCGCCCAAAAATACCCGCCCGAAGGCCGGGGAGCCAAGTTCGTCCAGCGGAAAGAGGCCACAAAAACGGGTGGGCTATAGCCTTGGGGGGTGGTGCTGGCCAACTTCGTCCGCCCGACTCGGAATGGTGCGAGACTTTGCGAGGCTCCTCCGTGTGCCAAAAATAGGCCGTGGGAACAGCCGCGCACAAAAATACCCGCCCGAAGGCCGGGGCGCCAAGTTCGTCCAGCGGAAAGAGGCCACAAAAACGGGTGGGCTATAGCCTTGGGGGGTGGGGCTGGCCGACTTCGTCCGCCGGACTAGGAATGGCGTGAGACGTTGCGAGGTGCCTCCGTGTGCCGAAAATAGGCCGCGGGCACAGCGCGCCCAAAAATACCCGCCCGAAGGCCGGGGCGCCAAGTTCGTCCAGCGGAAAAAGGCCAAAAAAACGGGTGGGCTATAGCCTTGGGGGTTGGGGCTGGCCAACTTCGTCCGCCGGACTCGGAATGGCGCGAGACTTTGCGAGCGGCCTCCATGTGCCAAAAATAGGCCCCGGGCACAGCCGCGCCCACAAATAACAGCCCGAAGGCCGGGGTGTCAAGTTCGTCCAGCGGAAAAAGGCCACAAAAACGGGTGGGCTATAGCCTTGGGGGGTGGGGCTGGCCGACTTCGTCCGCCGCACTCGGAATGGCGGGAGACTTTGCGAGCGGCCTCCGTGTGCCAAAAATAGGCCCCGGGCACAGCGGCGCCCAAAAATAACCGCCCGAAGGCCGGGGCGCCCAGTTCATCCAGCGGAAAAAGGCCACAAAAACGGGTGGGCTATAGGCTTGGGGGGTGGGGCTGGCCACCTTCGTCCGCCGGACTGGGAATGGCGCGAGACTTTGCGAGCGGCCTCCGTGTGCCAAAAATAGGCCCCAGGCACAGCCGCGCCCAAAAATAACTGCCCGAAGGCCGGGGCGCCAAGTTCGTCCAGCGGAAAAAGGCCACAAAAACGGGTGGGCTATAGCCTTGGGGGGTGGGGCAGGCCAACTTCGTCCGCCGGACGCGGAATGGCGCGAGACTTTGCGAGCGGTCTCCGTGTGCCAAAAATAGGCCCCAGGCACAGCCGCACCCAAATATAACCGCCCGAAGGCCGGGGCGCCAACTTCGTCCAGCGGAAAAAGGCCACAAAAACGGGTGGTCTATAGCCTTGGCGTCCGCCGGACTCGAAATGGCGCGAGACTTTGCGAGCAGTCTCCGTGTGCCAAAAATAGGCCCCGGGCACAGCCGCGCCCAAATATATCCGCCCGAAGGCCGTGGCGCCAAGTTCGTCCAGCGGAAAATGGCCACAAAAACGGGTGGGCTATAGCCTTGGGGGGTGGGGCTGGCGAACTTCGTCCGCCGGACTCGGAATGGCGCGAGACTTTGCGAGGCACCTCTGTGTGCCAAAAATAGGCCGACGGGCACAGCCCCGCCCAAAAATACCGGCCCGAAGGCCGGGGCGCCAAGTTCGTCCAGCGGAAAAAGGCCACAAAAACGGGTGGGCTATAGCCTTGGGGGGTGGGGCTGGCCAACTTCGTCCGCCGGACTCGGAATGGCGTGAGACTTTGCGAGGCGCCTCCGTGTGCCAAAAATAGGCCGCGGGCACAGCCGCGCCCAAAAATACCCGCCCGAAGGCCGGGGCGTCAAGTTCGTCCAGCGGAAAGAGGCCACAAAAACGGGTGGGCTATAGCCTTGGGGAGTGGGGCTGGCCAACTTCGTCCGCCGGACTCGGAATGGCGCGAGACTTTGCGAGGCACCTCCGTGTTCCAAAAATAGGCCGCGGGCACAGCCGCGCCCAAAAATACCCCCCCGAAGGCCGGGGCACCAAGTTCGTCCAGCGGAAAGAGGCCCCAAAAACGGGTGGGCTATAGCCTTGGGGGGTGGGGCTGGCCAACTTCGTCCGCCGGACTCGGAATGGCGCGAGACTTTACGAGGCACCTCCGTGTGCCAAAAATAGGCCGCGGATACAGCCGCGCCCAAAAATACCCGCCCGAAGGCCGGGGCGCAAAGTTCGTCCAGCGGAAAGAGGCCCCAAAAACGGGTGGGCTATAGCCTTGGGGGGTGGGGCTGGCCAACTTCGTACGCCGGACTCGGAATGGCGCAAGACTTTACGAGGCTCCTCCGTGTGCCAAAAATAGGCTGCGGGAACAGCCGCGCCGAAAAATACCCGCTCGAAGGCCGGGGCGCCAAGTTCGTCCAGCGGAAAGAGGCCCCAAAAACAGGTGGGCTATAGCCTTGGGGGGTGGGGCTGGCCAACTTCGTCCGCCGGATTCGGAATGGCGCGACACTTTGCTAGGCGCCTCCGTGTGCCAAAAATAGGCCGCGGGCACAGCCGCGCCAAAAAAAACCCGCCCGAAGGCCGGGGCGCCAAGTTCGTACAGCGGAAAGAGGCCCCAAAAACGGGTGGGCTATAGCCTTGGGGGGTGGGGCTGACCAACTTCGTCCGCCGGACTCGGAATGGCGCGAGACTTTGCGAGGCACCTCCGTGTGCTAGAAATAGGCCGCGGGCACAGCCGCGCACAAAAATACCCGCCCGAAGGCCGGGGCGCTAAGTTCGTCCAGCGGAAAGAGGCCCCAAAAACGGGTGGGCTATAGCCTTAGGGGGTGGGGCTGGCCAACTTCGTCCGCCGGACTCGGAATGGCGCTAGACTTTGCGAGGCGCCTCCGTGTGCCAAAAATAGGCCGCGGGCACAGCCGCGCCCAAAAATACCCGCCCGAAGGCCGGGGAGCCAAGTTCGTCCAGCGGAAAGAGGCCACAAAAACGGGTGGGCTATAGCCTTGGGGGGTGGTGCTGGCCCACTTCGTCCGCCCGACTCGGAATGGTGAGAGACTTTGCGAGGCTCCTCCGTGTGCCAAAAATAGGCCGTGGGAACAGCCGCGCACAAAAATACCGGCCCGAAGGCCGGGGCGCCAAGTTCGTCCAGCGGAAAGAGGCCACAAAAACGGGTGGGCTATAGCCTTGGGGGGTGGGGCTGGCCAACTTCGTCCGCCGGACTCGGAATGGCGCGAGAGTTTGCGAGGCGCCTCCGTGTGCCAAAAATAGGCCGCGGACACAGCCGCGCCCAAAAATACCCGCCCGAAGGCCGGGGCGCCAAGTTCGTCCAGCGGAAAGAGGCCACAAACACGGGTGGGCTATAGCCTTGGGGGGTGGGGCTGGCCAACTTCATCCGCCAGACTGGGAATGGCGCGAGACATTGCGAGGCGCCTCCGTGTGCCAAAAATAGGCCGCGGGCACAGCCGCGCCCAAAAATAGCCGCCAGAAGGCCGGGGCGCCAAGTTCGTCCAGCGGAAAGAGGCCACAAAAACGAGTGGGCTATAGCCTTGGGGGGTGGGGCTGGCCAACTTCGTCCGCCGGGCTCGGAATGGCGTGAGACTTTGCGAGGCGCCTCCGTGTGCCAAAAATAGGCCGTGGGAACAGCCGCGCACAAAAATACCCGCCCGAAGGCCGGGGCGCCAAGTTCGTCCAGCGGAAAGAGGCCACAAATACGGGTGGGCTATAGCCTTGGGGGGTGGGGCTGGCCAACTTCGTCCGCCGGACTCGGAATGGCGCGAGAGTTTGCGAGGCGCCTCCATGTACCAAAAATAGGCCGCGGACACAGCCGCGCCCAAAAATACCCGCCCGAAGGCCGGGGCGCCAAGTTCGTCCAGCGGAAAGAGGCCACAAACACGGGTGGGCTATAGCCTTGGGGGGTGGGGCTGGCCAACTTCGTCCGCCGGACTGGGAATGGCGCGAGACATTGCGAGGTGCCTCCGTGTGCCAAAAATAGGCCGCGGGCACAGCCGCGCCCAAAAATAGCCACCAGAAGGCCGGGGCGCCAAGTTCGTCCAGCGGAAAGAGGCCACAAAAACGAGTGGGCTATAGCCTTGGGGAGTGGGGCTGGCCAACTTCGTCCGCCGGACTCGGAATGGCGCGAGGCTTT
The DNA here is from genome assembly GCA_030444885.1 of Citrus sp. QX-2021. Taxonomy (NCBI): domain Eukaryota; kingdom Viridiplantae; phylum Streptophyta; class Magnoliopsida; order Sapindales; family Rutaceae; genus Citrus; species Citrus sp. QX-2021. The sequence goes on along the minus strand of JAUJEF010000014.1, from coordinate 224,481 downwards.
GCGAGGCGCCTCCGTGTTCCAAAAATAGGCCGCGGGCACAGCCGCGTCCAAAAATACCCGCCCGAAGGCCGGGGCGCCAAGTTCGTCCAGCGGAAAGAGGCCCCAAAAACGGGTGGGCTATAGCCTTGGGGGGTGGGGCTGGCCCACTTCGTCCGCCGGACTCGGAATGGCGCGACACTTTGCTAGGCTCCTCCGTGTGCCTAAAATAGGCCGCGGGCACAGCCGTGCCAAAAACTACCCGCCCGAAGGCCGGGGCGCCAAGTTCGTCCAGCGGAAAGAGGCCCCAAAAACGGGTGGGCTATAGCCTTGGGGGGTGGGGCTGGCCAACTTCGTCTGCCGGACTCGGAATGGCGCGAGACGTTGCGAGGCGCCTCCGTGTGCCAAAAATAGGCCGCGGGCACAGCCGCGCCCAAAAATACCCGCCCGAAGGCCGGGGCGCAAAGTTCGTCCAGCGGAAAGAGGCCCCAAAAACGGGTGGGCTATAGCCTTGGGGGGTGGGGCTGGCCAACTTCGTACGCCGGACTCGGAATGGCGCGAGACTTTACGAGGCTCCTTCGTTTGCCAAAAATAGGCTACGGGCACAGCCTTGCCCAAAAATACCCGCCCGAAGGCCGGGGCGCCAAGTTCGTCCAGCGGAAAGAGGCCACAAAAACGGGTGGGCTATAGCCTTGGGGGGTGGGGCTGGCCAACTTCGTACGCCGGACTCGGAATGGCGCGAGACTTTACGAGGCTCCTTCGTGTGCCAAAAATAGGCTACGGGCACAGCCTTGCCCAAAAATACCCGCCCGAAGGCCGGGGCGCCAAGTTCGTCCAGCGGAAAGAGGCCACAAAAACGGGTGGGCTATAGCCTTGGGGGGTGGGGCTGGCCAACTTCGTCCGCCGGACTCGGAATGGCGCGAGACTTTGCGAGGCGCCTCCGTGTGCCAAAAATAGGTTGGGGGCACAGCAGCGCCCAAAAATACCCGCCCGAAGGCCGGGGCGCCAAGTTCGTCCAGCGGAAAATGGCCACAAAAACGGGTGGGCTATAGCCATGGGGGGTGGGGCTGGCCCACTTAGTCCGCCGGTCTCGGAATGGCGCGAGACTTTGCGAGGCGCCTGCGTGTGCCAAAAATAGGCCGCGGGCACAGCCGCGCCCAAAAATACCCGCCCGAAGGCCGGGGCGCCAAGTTCGTCCAGCGGAAAAAGGCCACAAAAACGGGTGGGCTAAAGCCTTGGGGGGTGGGGCTGGCCAACTTCGTCCGCCGGACTCGGAATGGTGCAAGACTTTCCGAGGCACCTCCGTGTACCAAAAATAGTCCGCGGGCACAGCCCCGCCCCAAAATACCCGCCCAAAGGCCAGGGCGCCAAGTTCGTCCAGCGGAAAAGGCCACAAAAACGGGTGGGCTATAGCCTTGGGGGGTGAGGCTGGCCGACTTCGTCCGCCGGACTCGGAATGGCGCGAGAGTTTGCGAGGAGCCTCCGTGTGAAAAAAATAGGCCGCGGGCACAGCCGTACCCTAAAAAAGCCACCCGAAGGCCGGGGCGCCAAGTTCGTCCAGCGGAAAAAGGCCACAAAAACGGGTGGGCTATAGCGTTGGGGGCTGGGGCTAGCCAACTTCGTCCGCCGGACTCGGAATGGCGCAAGACTTTGCGAGGTGCCTCCGTGTGACAAAAATAGGCCGTGGGCACAGCCGCGCCCAAAAATACCCACCCGAAGGCCGGGGCGCCAAGTTCGTCCATCGGAAAAATGGCCAAAAAATGGGTGGGCTATAGCGTTGGGGGGAGGGGCTGGCCAACTTCGTCCGCCGGACTCGGAATAGGGTGAGACTTTGCGAGTGGCCTCCGTATGCCAAAAATAGGCCGCGGGCACAGCCACGTCCAAAAATAACCGCCCGAAGTCCGGGGCGCCAAGTTACTTCTAGCGGAAAAATGGCCAAAAAACGGGTGGGCTATAGCCTTGGGGGGAGGGGCTGGCCAACTTCGTCCGCCGGACTCGGAATGGGGCGAGACTTTGCGAGCGGCCTCCACGTGCGAAAAATAGGCCACAGCACAGCCGCGCCCAAAAATAACCCCCCGAAGGTCGGCGCGCCCAAACCCCCCAGCGGAAAAATAGCCAAAAAACGGGTGGGCTATAGCCTTGGGGGGAGGGGCCGGCCGACTTCGTCCGCCGGACTCGGATAGGGGCGAGACATTGCGAGCAACCTCCGTGTGCCAAAAATACGCCGCGGGCACAGCCGCGCCCAAAAATAACTGCCCGAAGGCCGGGGCGCCAAGTTCGTCCAACGGAAAAATGGCCAAAAAACGGGTGGGCTATAGCCTTGGGGGGAGGGGTTGGCGAACTTCGTCCGCAGGACTCGGAATGGGGCGAGACTTTGCGAGCAACCTCCGTGTGCCAAAAATACACCGCGGGCACAGCCGCGCCCAAAAATAACCCCCCGAAAGCCGGGGCGCCAAGTTCGTCCAGCGGAAAAATGGCCAAAAAACGGGTGGGCTATAGCCTTGGGGGGAGGGGCTGGCCGACTTCGTCTGCCGGACTCGGAATGGGGCGAGACTTTGTGAGCGGTCTTCACGTGCCAAAAATAGGCCGCGGGCACAGCCGCGCCCAAAAATAACCCCCCGAAGGTCGGCGCGTCCAAACCCCCCAGCTGAAAAATTGCCAAAAAACGGGCAGGCTATAGCCTTGGGGGGAGGGGTTGGCCAACTTCGTCCGCCGCACTCGGAATGGGTCAAGACTTTGCGAACGGCCTCCGCGTGCCAAAAATAGGCCGCGGGCACAGCCGTGGCCAAAAATAACAACCCGAAGGCCGGGGCGCCAAGTTCATCCAGCGGAAAAATTGCCAAAAAACGGGCGGGCGATAGCCTTGGGGGGAGGGGCTGGCCCACTTCGTCCGCCAGACTCGGAATGGGGCGAGACTTTGCGAGCGCCGTCCGCATGCCAAAAATAGGCAGCGGGCACAGCCGCGCCCAAAAATAACCGCCCGAAGGTCAGTGCGCCCAAACCCCCCAGCAGAAAAATGGCCAACAAACGGGTGGGCTATAGCCTTGGGGGGAGGGGCTGGCCCACTTCGTCCGCCGGACTCGGAATGGGGCAAGACTTTGCGAGCGGCCTCCGCGTGCCAAAAATAGGCCGCGGGCACAGCCGCGCCTAAAAATAGCTGCCCGGAGGCGGGGGCGCCGAGTTCGTCCAGAGGAAATATGGCCAAAAAACGGGTGGGCTATAGCCTTGGGGGGAGGGGCTGGCCAACTTCGTCCGCCGGACTCGGAATAGCGCGAGACTATTACAAAAGCCTCCGCGAACCAAAAATAGGCCGAGGGCACAGCCGCGCCCAAAAATAACCACCCGAAGGCCGGGCGCCAAGACCCAAGCGGAAAAATCGCCCAAAAATAGGTGGGCTATAGCCTTGGGGGAAGGTGGGGCTGGCCAACTTCGTCCGCCGGACTCGGAAGGGCGCGACACTTTGCTAAGCGGCCTCCGCGTGCCTAAAACTAGGCCATGGGCACAGCCGTGCCAAAAATAACCGCCCAAGGCCGGGCGCCAAGTTCGTCCAGCGGAAAGAGGGCCAAAAACGGGTGGGCTATAGCCTTGGGGGTGGGGCTGGCCAACTTCGTCTGCGGACTCGGAATGGCGCGAGACTTTGCGAGCGCCTCCGTGTGCCAAAAATAGGCCGCGGGCACAGCCGCGCCCAAAATACTCCGCCCGAAGGTCGGGGCGCCCAAACCCCCAGCGGAAAAAAGGCCCCAAAAACGGGTGGGCTATAGCCTTGGGGGGAAGGGCTGGCCAACTTCGTCCGCCGGACTCGGAAGGGGTTGAGACTTTTTGAGCAGCCTCCGCATGCCAAAAATAGGCCGCGGGTACAGCCGCGCCCAAAAACAACCGCCCGAAGGCCAGGGCGACAAGTTCGTCCAGCGGAAAAAGGCCACAAAAACGGGTGGGCTATAGCCTTGGGGGGTGGGGCTGTCCAACTTCGTCCGCCGGACTCGGAATGGCGTGAGACTTTGCGAGCGGCATCCGTGTGCTAACAATAGGCCCCGGGCACAGCCGCGCCCAAAAATAACCGCCCGATGGCCGGGGCGCCAAGTTCGTCCAGAGGAAAAAGGACACAAAAACGGGTGGGCTATACCTTGGGGGGTGGGGTTGGCCAAGTTCGTCCGCCGGACTCGGAATGGGGCGAGACTTTGCGAACAGCCTCCGCGTGCCAAAAATAGGCCGCGGACACAGCCGCATCCAAAAATAATCGCCCGAAGGTCGGCGCGCCCAAACCCCCCAGGGGAAAAATGGCTAAAAAACGGGTGGGCTATAGCCTTGGGGGGAGGGGTTGGCCAACTTCGTCTGCAGGACTCGGAATGGGGCGAGACTTTGCGAGCGGCCTCCGCGTGCCAAAAATAGGCTGCGGGCACAGCCGCGCCCAAAAATAACTGCCCGAAGGGCCGGGGCGCCAAGTTCGTCCAGCGGAAAAATGGCCAAAAAACGGGTGGGCTATAGCCTTGGGGGGAGGGGCTGGCCGACTTCGTCCGCCGGACTCGGTATGGGGCGAGACTTTGCGAGCGGTCTCCGCGTGCCAAAAATAGGCCACGGGCACAGCCGCGCCCAAAAATAACCCCCCAAACCCCCCAGCGGAAAAATTTCCAAAAAACGGGCGGGCTATAGCCTTGGGGGGAGGGGCTGGCAAACTTCGTCCGCCGGACTCAGAATGGGGCGAGACTTTGCGAACGGCCTCCGCATGCCAAAAATAGGCCGCGGGCACAATCGTGGCCAAAAATTGCTGCCCGAAGGTCGGGGAGCCAAGTTCGTCCAGCGGAAAAATGGTCAAAAAACGGGTGGGCTATATAGCCTTGGGGGAAGGGGCTGGCCAACTTCGTCTGCCGGACTCGGAATGGGGCGAGACTTTGCGAGCACCCTCCGCGTGCCAAAAATAAGGTGCGGGCACAGCCGCGCCCAAAAATAACCGCCCGAAGGTCAGCGCGCCCAAACCCCCCAGCAGAAAAATGGACAAAAAACAGGTGGGCTGTAGCCTTGGGGGGAGGGGCTGGCCCACTTCGTCCACCGGTCTCGGAATGGGGTAAGACTTTGCGAGCGGCCTCCGCGTGCCAAAAATAGGCCGCGGGCACAGCCGCGCCCAAAAATAACAGCCCAAAGGACGGGGCGCCAAGTTCGTCCAGCGGAAAAATGGCCAAAAAACGGGCGGGCTATAGCCTTGGGGGGAGGGGCTGGCCAACTTCATCTGCCGGACTCGGAATGGGGCGAGACTTTGCGAGCACCCTCCGCGTGCCAAAAATAGGGTACGGGCACTGCCGCGCCCAAAAATAACCGCCCGAAGGCCGGGGCGCCAAGTTCGTCCAGCGGAAAAAGGCCACAAAAACGGGTGGGATATAGCCTTGGGGGGTGGGGCTGGCCAACTTCGTCCGCCGGACTCGGAATGGTGCCAGACTTTGCGAGCGGCCTTCGTGTACCAAAAATAGGCCCCGGGCACAGCCGCGCCCAAAAATAACCTCCCGAAGGCCGGGGCGCCAAGTTCGTCCAGCGGAAAAAGGACACAAAAACGGGCGGGCTATACCTTGGGGGGTGGGGTTGGCCAAGTTCGTCCGCCGTACTCGGAATGGCGCGAGACTTTGCGAACGGCATCCGTGTGCCAAAAATAGGCCCCGGGCACAGCCGCCCCCAAAAATAACCGCCCGAAGGCCGGGGCGCCAAGTTCGTCCAGCGGAAGAGGACCACAAAAACGGGTGGGCTATAGCCTTGGGGGGTGGGGCTGGCCAACTTCGTCCGCCGGACTCCGAATGGCGCGAGACTTTGCGAGCGGCCTCCGTGCGCCAAAAATAGGCCCTGGGCACAGCCGCCCCCAAAAATAACCGCCCGAAGGCCGGGGCGCCAAGTTCGTCCAGCGGAAAAAGGCTACAAAAACGGGTGGGCTATAGCCTTGGGGGGTGGGGCCGTCCGACTTCGTCCGCCGGACTCGGAATGGCGTGAGACTTCGCCAGTGGCCTTCGTGTGCCAAAAATAGGCCCCGGGCAGAGCCGCGTCCAAAAATAACCGCCCGAAGGCCGGGGCGCCAAGTTCGTCCAGTGGAAAAAGGCCACAAAAACGGGTGGGCTATAGCCTTGGGGGGTGGGGCTGGCCATCTTCGTCCGCCGGACTCGGAATGGCGCGAGACTTTGCAAGCGGCATCCGTGTGCTAACAATAGGCCCCGGGCACAGTCGCGCCAAAAAATAACCGCCCGATGGCCGGGGCGCCAAGTTCGTCCAGCGAAAAAAGGACACAAAAACGGGCGGGCTATACCTTGGGGGGTGGGGTTGGCCAAGTTCGTCAGCCGTACTCAGAATGGCGCGAGACTTTGCGAACGGCATCCGTGTGCCAAAAATAGGCCCCGGGCACAGCCGCGCCCAAAAATAACCGCCCGAAGGCCGGGGCGCCAAGTTCGTCCAGCGGAAGAGGACCACAAAAACGGGTGGGCTATAGCCTTGGGGGGTGGGGCTGGCCAACTTCGTCCGCCGGACTCCGAATGGCGCGAGACTTTGCGAGCGGCCTACGTTTGCCAAAAATAGGCCCCGGGCACAGCCGCGCCCAAAAATAACCTCCCGAAGGCCGGGGCGCCAAGTTCGTCCAGCGAAAAAAGGACACAAAAACGGGCGGGCTATACCTTGGGGGGTGGGGTTGGCCAAGTTCGTCCGCCGTACTCAGAATGGCACGAGACTTTGCGAACGGCATCCGTGTGCCAAAAATAGGCCCCGGGCACAGCCGCGCCCAAAAATAACCGCCCGAAGGCCGGGGCGCCAAGTTCGTCCAGCGGAAGAGGACCACAAAAACGGGTGGGCTATAGCCTTGGGGGGTGGGGCTGGCCAACTTCGTCCGCCGGACTCCGAATGGCGCGAGACTTTGCGAGCGGCCTCCGTTCGCCAAAAATAGGCCCCGGGCACAGCTGCGCCAAAAAATAACCGCCCGAAGGCCGGGGCGCCAAGTTCGTCCAACGGAAAAAGGCCACAAAAACGGGTGGGCTATAGCCTTGGGGGTGGGGCCGGCCGACTTCGTCCGCCGGACTTGGAATGGCGCGAGACTTTGCGAGCGGCCTACGTGTGCCAAAAATAGGCCCCGGGCACAGCCGCGCCCAAAAATAACCGCACGAAGGCCGGAGCGCCATGTTCGTCCAGCGGAAAAAGGCCACAAAAATGGGTGGGCTATAGCCTTGGGGGGTGGGGCTGGCCAACTTCGTCCGCCGGACTCGAAATGGGGCGAGACTTTGCGAGCGGCCTCCGTGTGCCACAAATAGGCCCCGGGCAGAGCATCGCCCAAAAATAACCGCCCGAAGGCCGGGGCGCCAAGTTTGTCCAACGGAAAAAGGCCACAAAAACGGGTGGGCTATAGCCTTGGGGGGTGGGGCTGGCCAACTTCGTCCGCCGGACTCGGAATGGCGCGAGACTTTGCGAGCGGCCTCCGTGTGCCAAAAATAGGCCCCGGACACAGCCGCGCCCAAAAATAACCGCCCGCAGGCCGGGGCGCCAAGTTCGTCCGACAGAAAAAGGCCACAAAAACGGGTGGGCTATAGCTTTGGGGGGTGGGGCCGGCCAGCTTCGTCCGCCGGACTCGGAATGGAGCGAGACTTTGCGAGCGGCCTCCGTGTGCAAAAAATATGCCCCGGGCACAACAGCGCCCAAAAATAACTGCCCGAAGGCCGTGGCGCCAAGTTCGTGCAGCGGAAAAAGGCCACAAAAACGGGTTGGCTATAGCCTTGGGGGGTGGGGCTGGCCAACTTCGTCCGCCGGACTCGGAATGGCGCGAGACTTTGCGAGCGGCCTCCGTGTGCCAAAAATAGGCCCCGGACACAGCCGCGCCCAAAAATAACCGCCCGCAGGCCGGGGCGCCAAGTTCGTCCGACAGAAAAAGGCCACAAAAACGGGTGGGCTATAGCTTTGGGGGGTGGGGCCGGCCAGCTTCGTCCGCCGGACTCGGAATGGAGCGAGACTTTGCGAGCGGCCTCCGTGTGCAAAAAATATGCCCCGGGCACAACAGCGCCCAAAAATAACTGCCCGAAGGCCGTGGCGCCAAGTTCGTGCAGCGGAAAAAGGCCACAAAAACGGGTTGGCTATAGCCTTGGGGGGTGGGGCTGGCCAACTTCGTCCGCCGGACTCGGAATGGCGCGAGACTTTGCGAGCGGCCTCCGTGTGCCAAAAATAGGCCCCGGACACAGCCGCGCCCAAAAATAACCGCCCGCAGGCCGGGGCGCCAAGTTCGTCCGACAGAAAAAGGCCACAAAAACGGGTGGGCTATAGCTTTGGGGGGTGGGGCCGGCCAGCTTCGTCCGCCGGACTCGGAATGGAGCGAGACTTTGCGAGCGGCCTCCGTGTGCAAAAAATATGCCCCGGGCACAACAGCGCCCAAAAATAACTGCCCGAAGGCCGTGGCGCCAAGTTCGTGCAGCGGAAAAAGGCCACAAAAACGGGTTGGCTATAGCCTTGGGGGGTGGGGCTGGCCAACTTCGTCCGCCGGACTCGGAATGGCGCGAGACTTTGCGAGCGGCCTCCGTGTGCCAAAAATAGGCCCCGGACACAGCCGCGCCCAAAAATAACCGGCCGCAGGCCGGGGCGCCAAGTTCGTCCGACAGAAAAAGGCCACAAAAACGGGTGGGCTATAGCTTTGGGGGGTGGGGCCGGCCAGCTTCGTCCGCCGGACTCGGAATGGAGCGAGACTTTGCGAGCGGCCTCCGTGTGCAAAAAATATGCCCCGGGCACAGCAGCGCCCAAAAATAACTGCCCGAAGGCCGTGGCGCCAAGTTCGTGCAGCGGAAAAAGGCCACAAAAACGGGTGGGCTATAGCCTTGGGGGGTGGGGCTGGCCAACTTCGTCCGCCGGACTCGGAATGGCGCGAGACTTTGCGAGCGGCCTCCGTGTGCCAAAAATAGGCCGCGGGCACAGCCGCGCCCAAAAATAACCCCCCGAAGGCCGGCGCGCCAAGTTCGTCCAGCAGAAAAATGGCCAAAAAACGGGTGGGCTATAGCCTTGGGGGGAGGGGCTGGCCAACTTCGTCCGCCGGACTCGGAATGGGGCGAGACTTTGCGAGCGGCCTCCGCGTGCCAAAAATAGGACTTGGGCAGAGCCGCGCCCAAAAATAACTGCCCGAAGGCCGGGGCGCCAAGTTCGTGCAGCGGAAAAAGGCCACAAAAACGGGTTGGCTATAGCCTTGGGGGGTGGGGCTGGCCAACTTCGTCCGCCGGACTCGGAATGGCGCGAGACTTTGCGAGCGGCCTCCGTGTGCCAAAAATAGGCCCCGGACACAGCCGCGCCCAAAAATAACCGGCCGCAGGCCGGGGCGCCAAGTTCGTCCGACAGAAAAAGGCCACAAAAACGGGTGGGCTATAGCTTTGGGGGGTGGGGCCGGCCAGCTTCGTCCGCCGGACTCGGAATGGAGCGAGACTTTGCGAGCGGCCTCCGTGTGCAAAAATATGCCCCGGGCACAGCAGCGCCCAAAAATAACTGCCCGAAGGCCGTGGCGCCAAGTTCGTGCAGCGGAAAAAGGCCACAAAAACGGGTGGGCTATAGCCTTTGGGGGTGGGGCTGGCCAACTTCGTCCGCCGGACTCGGAATGGGGCGAGACTTTGCGAGCGGCCTCCGTATGCCAAAAATAGGCTGCGGGCACAGCCGCACCCAAAAATAACCGCCCGAAGGTCGGCGCACCCAAACACCCCAGCGGAAAAATGGCCAAAAAATTGGTGGGCTATAGCCTTGGGGGGAGGGGCTGGCCCACTTCGTCCGCCGGACTCGGAATGGGGCGAGACTTTGCGAGCGGCCTCCGCGTGCCAGAAATAGGACTTGGCCACAGACGCGCCAAAAAATAACGCCCCGAAGGCCGGGGAGCCAAGTTCGTCCAGCGGAAAAATGGCCAAAAAACGGGTGGGCTATAGCCTTGGGGGGAGGGGCTGGACAACTTCGTCCGCCGGACTCGGAATGGGATGAGACTTTGCGAGCGGCCTCCGCGTGCCAAAAATAGGCCGCGGGCTCAGCCGCGCCCAAAAATAAACCCCAAAGGCTGGGGCGCCAAGTTCGTCCAGCGGAAAAATGGCCAAAAAACGGGTGGGCCATAGCCTTGGAGGGAGGGGCTGGCCAACTTCGTCCGCCGGACTCGGAATGGGGCGAGACTTTGCGAGCGGCCTCCCCGTGCAAAAAATAGGCCGGGGGCACAGCCGTGCCCAAAAATAACCGCCCGAAGGCCGGGGCGCCAAGTTCGTCCAGCGGAAAAATGGCCAAAAAACGGGTGGGCCATAGCTTTGGAGGGAGGGGCTGGCCAACTTCGTCCCCCGGACTCCGAATGGGGCGAGACTTTTCGAGCGGTATCCGCGTGCCAAAAATAGGCCGCGGGCACAGCCGCGCCCAAAAATAACCCCCCGAAGGTTGTCGCGCCCAAACCCCCCAGCGGAAAAATGGCCAAAAAACGAGTGGGCTATAGCCTTGGGGGGAGGGGCTGGCCAACTTCGTCCGCCGGACTCGGAATGGGGCGAGACTTTGCGAGTGGGCTCCGCGTGCCAAAAATAGGCCGCGGGCACAGCCGCGCCCAAAAATAACCCCCCAAAGGTCGGCGCGCCCAAACCCCCCAGCGGAAAAATGGCCAAAAAACGGGTGGGCTATAGCCTTGGGGGGAGGGGCTGGCCGACTTCGTCCGCCAGACTCGGAATGGGGCGAGACTTTACGAGCGGCCTTCTAGTGCCAAAAATAGGCCGCGGGCAAGGCCGCGCCGAAAAATAACCCCCCGAAGGTCGGCGAGCCCAAACCCCCCAGCGGAAAACTGGCCAAAAAACGGGTGGGCTATAGCCTTGGGGAGAGGGGCTGGCCTACTTCGTCCGCCGGACTCGGAATGGGGCGAGACTTTGCGAGCAGCCTCCGCGTGCCAAAAATAGGCTGCGGGCACAGCCGCACCCAAAAAAAACCCCCCGAAGGTCGGCGCGCCCAAACCCCCCAGCGGAATAATGGCCAAAGAACGGGTGGGCTATAGCCTTGGGGGGAGGGGCTGGCCAACTTCGTCCGCCGGACTCGGAATGGGGCGAGACTTTACGAGTGGCCTCCGCGTGCCAAAAATAGGCCACGGGCACAGCAGCGCCCAAAAATAACCACCCGAAGGCCGTAGCGCCAAGTTCGTCCAGCGGAAAAATGGCCAAAAAACGGGTGGGCTATAGCCTTGGGGGGAGGGGCTGGCCAACTTCGTCCGCCGGACTCGGAATGGGGAGAGACTTTGCGAGCAGCCTCCGCGTGCCAAAAATAGGCCGCGGGCACAGCCGCGCCCAAAAATAACCCCCCGAAGGTCGGCGCGCCCAAACCCCCCAGCGGAAAAATGGCCAAAAAACGGGTGGGCTATAGCCTTGGGGGGAGGGGCTGGCCTACTTCGTCCGCCGGACTCGGAATGGGGCGAGACTTTGCGAGCAGCCTCCGCGTGCCAAAAATAGGCCGCGGGCACAGCCGCGCCCAAAAATAACCCCCCGAAGGTCGGCGCGCCCAAATCCCCCAGCGGAAAAATGGCCAAAAAACGGGTGGGCTATAGCCTTGGGGGGAGGGGCTGGCCAACTTCGTCCGCCGGACTCGGTATGGGGCGAGACTTTACGAGTGGCCTCCGCGTGCCAAAAATAGGCCACGGGCACAGCAGCGCCCAAAAATAACCACCCGAAGGCCGTAGCGCCAAGTTCGTCCAGCGGAAAAATGTCCAAAAAACGGGTGGGCTATAGCCTTCGGGGGAGGGGCTGGCCAACTTCGTCCGCCGGACTCGGAATGGGGAGAGACTTTGCGAGCAGCCTCCGCATGCCAAAAATAGGCCGCGGGCACAGCCGCGCCCAAAAATAACCCCCCGAAGGTCGGCGCGCCCAAACCCCCCAGCGGAAAAATGGCCAAAAAACGGGTGGGCTATAGCCTTCGGGGGAAGGGCTGGCCAACTTCGTCCGAGGGACTCAGAATGGGGCGAGACTTTGCGAGCGCCTCCGCGTACTAAATATAGGCTGCGGGCACAGCCGCGCCCAAAAATAACCCCCCGAAGGTCGGCGCGCCCAAACCCCCCAGCGGAAAAATGGCCAAAATACGGGTGGGCTATAGCCTTGGGGGGAGGGGCTGGCCAACTTCGTCCGCCGGAGTCGGAAAGGGGCGAGCCTTTGCGAGCGGCCTCCGCGTGCCAAAAATAGGCCGCGGGTACAGCCGCGTCAGAAAATAACCCCCCGAAGGTCGGCGCGCCCAAACCCCCCAGCGGAAAAATGGCCAAAAAATGGGTGGGCTATAGACTTGGGGGGAGGGGCTGGCCAACTTCGTCCGCCGAACTCAGAATGGGGCGAGACTTTGTGAGCGGCCTCCGCGTTCCAAAAATAGGGCGCGGGTACAGCCCCGTCAGAAAATAACCCCCCGAAGGTCGGCGCGCCCAAACCCCCAAGCGGAAAAATGGCCAAAAAACGGGTGGGCTATAGCTTTGGGGGGAGGGGCTGGCCCACTTCGTCCGCCGCACTCGGAATGGGGCGAGACTTCACGAGCGGACTCCGCGTGCCAAAAATAGGCCGCGGGCACAGCCGTTCCCAAAAATAACCCCCCGAAGGTCGGCGCAGCCAAACCCCCCAGCGTAAAAATGGCCAAAAAACGGGTGGGCTATAGCCTTGGGTGGAGGGGCTGGCCAACTTCGTCCGCCGGACTCGGAATGGGGAGAGAATTTGCGAGCGGCCTCCGCGTGCCAAAAATAGGCCGCGGACACAGCCGAGCCCAAAAATAACCGCCCGAAGGCCGGGGCGCCAAGTTCGTCCAGCGGAAAAATGGCCAAAAAATGGGTGGGCTATAGCCTTGGGGGGAGGGGCTGGCCAACTTCGTCCGCCGGACTCGGAATGGGGCGAGACTTTGCGAGCGGCCTCCGCGTGCCAGAAATAGGACTTGGCCACAGCCGCGCTAAAAAATAACACCCCGAAGGCCGGGGCGCCAAGTTCGTCCAGCGGAAAAATGGCCAAAAAACGGGTGGGCTATAGCCTTGGGGGGTGGGGTTGGCCAACTTCGTCCGCCGGACTCGCAATGGCCCGAGAATTTGCGAGTGGCCTCCGTGTGCCAAAAATAGACCCCGGGCACAGCCGCGACCAAAAATAACCGCCCGAAGGCCGGGGCGCCAAATTCGTCCAGCGGAAAAAGGCCACAAAAACGGGTGGGCTGTAGCCTTGGGGGGTGGGGCTGGTCAACTTCGTCCGCCGGACTCGGAATGGCGCAAGACTTTGCGAGCGGCCTCCGTGTGCCCAAAAATAACCGCCCGAAGGCCGGGGCGCCAAGTTCGTCCAGCGGAAAAAGGCCACAAAAACGGGTGGGCTATAGCCTTGGGGGGTTGGGCAGGCCCACTTCGTCCGCCAGACTCGGAATGGCGCGAGACTTTGCGATCGGCCTCCGAGTGCCAAAAATAGTCCCTAGGCACAGCCGCGCACAAAACTAACCGCCCGAAGGCCGGGGCGCCAAGTTCGTCCTGCGGAAAAAGGCCACAAAAACGGGTGGCCTATAGCCTTGGCGGGGGGGGCTCGCCAACATCGTCCGCCGGACTCGGAATGGCGCGAGACTTTGCGAGCGGCCTCCGTGTGCCAAAAATAGGACCTGGGCACAACCGCCACCAAAAATAACCGCCCGAAGGCCGGGGCGCCAAGTTCGTCCAGCGGAAAAAGGCCACAAAAACGGGTGGGCTGTAGCCTTGGGGGGTGGGGCTGGCCAACTTCGTCCGCCGGAATCGGAATGGCGCGAGAATTTGTGAGCGGCCTCCGTGTGCAAAAAATAGGCCCCGGGCACAGACGCGCCCAAAAATAACCGCCCGAAGGCCGGGTCTCCAAGTTCGTCCAGCGGAAAAAGGCCACAAAAACGGGTTGGCTATAGCCTTGGGGGGTGGGGCTGGCCAACTTCATCCGCCGGACTTGGAATGGCGCGATACTTTGCGAGCGGCCTCCGTGTGCAAAAAATAGGCCCCGGGCACAGACGCGCCCAAAAATACCCGCCCGAAGGCCGCGGCGCCAAGTTCGTCCAGCGGAAAAAGGCCACAAAAACGGGTGGGCTATAGCCTTGGGGGGTGGGGCTGGCCAACTTCGTCCGCCGGACTTGGAATGGCGCGAGACTTTGCGAGGCGCCTCTGTGTGCCAAAAATAGGCCGCGGGCACAGCCGCGCCCAACAAATACCCGCCCGAAGGCCGCGGCGCCAAGTTCGACCAGCGGAAAAAGGCCACAAAAACGGGTGGGCTATAGCCTTGGGGGTGGGGCTGGCCAACTTCGTCCGCCGGACTCGGAATGGCGCGATACTTTGCGAGGCGGCTCCGTGTGCCAAAAATAGGCCGCGGGCACAGCCGCACCCAAAAATACCCGCCTGGCAGCGCGGCGCCAAGTTCGTCCAGCGGAAAAAGGCCACAAAAACGGGTGGGCTATAGCCTTGGGGGGTGGGGCTGGCAAACTTCGTCCGCCGGACTCGGAATGGCGCGAGACTTTGCGAGGCTCCTCCGTGTGCCAAAAATAGGCCGCGGACAGAACCGCGCCCAAAAATACCCGCCCGAAGACCGCGGCGCCAAGTTCGTCCAGCGGAAAAAGGCCACAAAAACGGGTGGGATATAGCCTTGGGGGGTGGGGCTGGCCAACTTTGTCCGCCGGACTCGGTATGGGGCGAGACATTGCGAGCGGCCTCCGCGTGCCAGAAAGAGGCTGTGGGCATAGCCGCGACCAAAAATAACCGCCCGAAGGCCGGGGCGCCAAGTTCGTCTAGCGGAAAAATAGCCAAAAAACGGGTGGGCTATAGCCTTGGGGGGAGGGGCTGGCCCACTTCGTCCGCCGGACTCGGAATTGGGCCAGACTTTGCGAGCGGCCTCCGCATGCCAAAAATAGGCCGCGGGCACAGCCGCGGCCAAAAATAACCCCCCGAAGGTCGTTACGCCCAAACCCGCCAACGGAAAATTGGCCAAAAAACGGGTGGGCTATAGCCTTGGGGGGAGGGGCTAGCGAACTTTGTCCGCCGGACTCGGTATGGGGCGAGACATTGCGAGCGGCCTCCGCGTGCTAGAAAGAGGCTGCGGGCATAGCCGCGACCAAAAATAACCGCCCGAAGGCCGGGGCGCCAAGTTCATCCAGCGGAAAAATAGCCAAAAAACGGGTGGGCTATAGGCTTGGGGGGAGGGGTTGGCCAACTTCGTCCGCCGGACTCAGAATGGGGCGAGACTTCGCGAGCGGCCTCCGCGTACCAAAAATAGGCCGCGGGCACAGCCGTACCCAAAAATAACCGCCCGAAGGTCGGCGCGCCCAAACCCCCCAGCGGAAAAATGGCCAAAAAACGGGTGGGGTATAGCCTTGGGGGGAGGGGCTGGCCCATTTCGTCGGCCGGACTCGGAATTGGGCCAGACTTTGCGAGCGGCCTCCGCGTGCCAAAAATAGGCTGCGGGCACAGCCGCGCCCAAAAATAACCACCCGAAGGTTGGTGCGCCCAAACCCCCCAGCGGAAAAATGACCAAAAAACGGGTGGGCTATAGCCTTGGGGGGAGGGGCTGGCCAATTTCGTCCGCCGGACTCAGAATGGGGCGAGACTTCGCGAGCGGCCTCCGCGTACCAAAAATAGGCCGATAAACACAGCCGCGCCCAAAAATAATCGCCCGAAGGTTGGCGTGCCCAAACCCCCCAGCGGAAAAATGGCCAAAAAACGGGTGGGCTATAGCCTTGGGGGGAGGGGCTGGCCAACTTCGTCCGCCGGACTCGGAATGGGGCGAGACTTTGCGAGCGGCTTCCACGTTCCAAAAATAGGCCGCGGGCACAGCCGCGCCCATAAATACACGCCCGAAGGCCGGGGCGCCATGTTCGTCCAGCGGAAAGAAGCCACAAAAACGGGTGGGCTATAGCCTTGGGGGGTGGGGCTGGCCGACTTCGTCCGCCGGACTTGGAATGGCGCGAGACTTTGCGAGGAGCCTCCGTGTGCAAAAAATTGGCCGCGGGCAGAGCCGCGCCCACAAATACCCGCCCGAAGGCCGGGGCGCCAAGTTCGTCCAGCGGAAAGAGGCCACAAAAACGGGTGGGCTATAGCCTTGGGGGGTGGGGCTGGCCAACTTCGTCCGCCGGACTAGGAATGGCGCGAGACTTTGCGAGGCTCATCCGTGTGCCAAAAATAGGCCACGGGAACAGCCGCGCCCAAAAATACCCGCCCGAAGGCCGGGGCGCCAAGTTCGTCCAGCGGAAAGAGGCCACAAAAACGGGTGGGCTATAGCCTTGGGGGGTGGGGCTGGCCAACTTCGTCCGCCGGACTAGGAATGGTGCGAGACTTTGCGAGGCTCCTCCGTGTGCCAAAAATAGGCCACGGGAACAGCCGCGCCCAAAAATACCCGCCCGAAGGCCGGGCCGCCATGTTCGTCCAGCGGAAAGAGGCTACAAAAACGGGTGGGCTATAGCCTTGGGGGGTGGGGCTGGCCAACTGCGTCCGCCGGACTTGGAATGGCGCGAGACTTTGTGAGGCGCCTCCGTGTGCCAAAAATAGGCCGCGGGCACAGCCGCGCCCAAAAATAGCCGCCCGAAGGCCGGGGCGCCAAGTTCGTCCAGCGGAAAGAGGCCACAAAAACGGGTGGGCTATAGCCTTGGGGGGTGGGGCTGGCCGACTTCGTCCGCCGGACTTGGAATGGCGCGAGACTTTGCGAGGAGCCTCCGTGTGCAAAAAATTGGCCGCGGGCAGAGCCGCGCCCACAAATACCCGCCCGAAGGCCGGGGCGCCAAGTTCGTCCAGCGGAAAGAGGCCACAAAAACGGGTGGGCTATAGCCTTGGGGGGTGGGGCTGGCCAACTTCGTCCGCCGGACTAGGAATGGCGCGAGACTTTGCGAGGCTCCTCCGTGTGCCAAAAATAGGCCACGGGAACAGCCGCGCCCAAAAATACCCGCCCGAAGGCCGGGCCGCCAAGTTCGTCCAGCGGAAAGAGGCCACAAAAACGGGTGGGCTATAGCCTTGGGGGGTGGGGCTGGCCGACTTCGTCCGCCGGACTCGGAATGGCCTGAGACTTTGCGACGCGCCTCCGTGTGCCAAAAATAGGCCGCGGGAACAGCCGCGCCCAAAAATACCCGCCCGAAGGCCGGGGCGCCAAGTTCGTCCAGCGGAAAGAGGCCACAAAAACGGGTGGGATATAGCCTTGGGGGGTGGGGCTGGCCGACTTCGTCCGCTGGACTCGGAATGGCGCGAGACTTTGCGAGGTGCCTCCATGTAAAAAAAATAGGCCGCGGGCACAGCCGCGCCCAAAAATACCCGTCCGAAGGCCGGGCCGCCAAGTTCGTCCGGCGGAAAGAGGCCACAAAAACGGGTGGGCTATAGCCTTGGGGGGTGGGGCTGGCCGACTTCGTCCGCCGGACTCGGAATGGCGCGAGACTTTGCGAGGAGCCTCTGTGTGCCAAAAATAGGCCGCGGGCACAGCCGCACCCAAAAATACCCGCCCGAAGGCCGGGTCGCCAATTTCGTCCAGCGGAAAGAGGCCACAAAAACGGGTGGGCTATAGCCTTGGGGGGTGGGGCTGGCCGACTACGTCCGCCGGACTCGGAATGGCGCAAGACTTTGCGAGGCGCCTCCGTGTGCCAAAAATAGTCCGCGGGCACAGCAGCGCCCACAAATACCCGCCCGAAGGCTGGGGCGCCAAGTTCGTCCAGCGGAAAGAGGCCACAATAACGGGTGGGCTATAGCCTTGGGGGGTGGGGCTGGCCGACTTCGTCCGCCGGACTCGGAATGGCCTGAGACTTTGCGACGCGCCTCCGTGTGCCAAAAATAGGCCGCGGGAACAGCCGCGCCCAAAAATACCCGCCCGAAGGCCGGGGCGCCAAGTTCGTCCAGCGGAAAGAGGCCACAAAAACGGGTGGGCTATAGCCTTGGGGGGTGGGGCTGGCCAACTTCGTCCGCCGGACTAGGAATGGCGCGAGACTTTGCGAGGTGCCTCCGTGTAAAAAAAATAGGCCGCGGGCACAGCCGCGCCCAAAAATACCCGTCCGAAGGCCGGGCCGCCAAGTTCGTCCGGCGGAAAGAGGCCACAAAAACGGGTGGGCTATAGCCTTGGGGGTTGGGACTGGCCGACTTCGTCCGCCGGACTCGGAATGGCGCGAGACTTTGCGAGGAGCCTCTGTGTGCCAAAAATAGGCCGCGGGCACAGCCGCACCCAAAAATACCCGCCCGAAGGCCGGGGCGCCAATTTCGTCCAGCGGAAAGAGGCCACAAAAACGGGTGGGCTATAGCCTTGGGGGGTGAGGCTGGCCGACTACGTCCGCCGGACTCGGAATGGCGCGAGACTTTGCGAGGCGCCTCCGTGTGCCAAAAATAGGCCGCGGGAACAGCCGCGCCCAAAAATACCCGCGCGAAGGCCGGGGCGCCAAGTTCGTCCAGCGGAAAGAGGCCACAAAAACGGGTGGGCTATAGCCTTGGGGGGTGGGGCTGGCCAACTTCGTCCGCCGGACTCGGAATGGCGCGAGACTTTGTGAGGCGCCTCCGTGTGCCAAAAATAGGCCGCGGGCACAGCCGCGCCCAAAAATACCCGCCCGAAGGCCGGGGCGCCAAGTTCGTCCAGCGGAAAGAGGCCACAAAAACGGGTGGGCTATAGCCTTGGGGGGTGGGGCTGGCCCACTTCGTCCGCCGGACTTGGAATGGCGCGAGACTTTGCGAGGAGCCTCCATGTGCCAAAAATTGGCCGAGGGCAGAGCCGCGCCCACAAATACCCGCCCGAAGGCCGGGGCGCCAAGTTCGTCCAGCGGAAAGAGGCCACAATAACGGGTGGGCTATAGCCTTGGGTGGGCTACTAGCCTTTGTGAGGCGCCTCCGTGTGCCAAAAAAATAGGCCGCGGGCACAGCTGGCCAAATACCCACCCGAAGGCCGGGCGCCAAGTTCGTCCAGCGGAAAGAGGCCACAAAAACGGGTGGGATATAGCATTGGGGGTGGGAATGGCCGACTTCGAGACTTTGTGAGGCGCCTCCGTGTGCCAAAATAGGCCAAAAACGGGCACAGCCGCGCCTGGCAAAAATCCCCCCCCGAAGGCCGGGGCGCCAAGTTCGTCCAGCGGAAAGAGGCCACAAAAACGGGTGGGATATAGCCTTGGGGGGTGGGGCTGGCCGACTTCGTCCGCTGGACTCGGAATGGCGCGAGACTTTGCGAGGCGCCTCCGTGTGCCAAAAATAGGCCGCGGGAACAGCCGCGCCCAAAAATACCCGCCCGAAGGCCGGGGCGCCAATTTCGTCCAGCGGAAAGAGGCCACAAAAACGGGTGGGCTATAGCCTTGGGGGGTGAGGCTGGCCGACTACGTCCGCCGGACTCGGAATGGCGCGAGACTTTGCGAGGCGCCTCCGTGTGCCAAAAAGAGGCCCCGAGCACAGCCGCGCCCAAAAATAACCACTCGAAGGCCGGGGCGCCAAGTTCGTCCGGCGGAAAGAGGCCACAAAAACGGGTGGGCTATAGCCTTGGGGGGTGGGGCTGGCCGACTTCGTCCGCCGGACACGGAATGGTGCGAGACTTTGTGAGGAGCCTCCGTGTGCCAAAAAAAGGCTGCGGGCACAGCCGCGCCCAAAAATACCCGCCCAAAGGCCGGGGCGCCAAGTTCTTCCAGCGGAAAGAGGCCACAAAAACGGGTGGGCTATAGCCTTGGGGGGTGGGGCTGGCCGACTTCGTCCGCTGGACTCGGAATGGCGCGAGACTTTGCGAGGTGCCTCCGTGTGCCAAAAATAGGCCGCGGGCACAGCCATGCCCTAAAATACCCGCCCGTAGGCCGGGGCGCCAAGTTCGTCCAGCGGAAAGAGGCCACAAAAACGGGTGGGCTATAGCCTTGGGGGGTGGGGCTGGCCGACTTCGTCCGCCGGACTCGGAATGGCGCGAGACTTTGCGAGGCTCCTCCGTGTGCCAAAAATAGGCCACGGGTACAGCCGCGCCCAAAAATACCCGCCCGAAGGCCGGGGCGCCAAGTTCGTCCAGCGGAAAGAGGCCACAAAAACGGGTGGGCTATAGCCTTGGGGGGTGGGGCTGGCCGACTTCGTCCGCCGGACTCGGAATGGCGTGAGACTTTGCGAGGCGCCTCCGTGTGCCAAAAAGAGGCCCCGGGCACAGCCGCGCCCAAAAATAACCACCCGAAGGCCGGGGCGCCAAGTTCGTCCTGCGGAAAAAGGCCACAAAAACGGGTGGGGTATAGCCTTGGGGGGTGGGGCTGGCCCACTTCGTCCGCCGGACTCGGAATGGCGCGAGACTGTGCGAGCGGCCTCCGTGTGCCAAAAATAGGCCCCGGGAACAGCCGCGCCCAAAAATAACCGCCCGAAGGCTGGGGCGCCAAGTTCGTCCAGCGGAAAAAGGCCACAAAAACGGGTGGGCTATAGCCTTGGGGGGTGGGGCTGGCCAACTTCGTCCGCCGGACTCGGAATGGCGCGAGACTTTGTGAGCGGCCTCCGTGTGCCAAAAAGAGGCCCCGGGCACAGCCGCGCCCAAAAATAACCACCCGAAGGCCGGGGCGCCAAGTTCGTCCGGCGGAAAAAGGCCACAAAAACGGGTGGGGTATAGCCTTGGGGGGTGGGGCTGGCCCACTTCGTCCGCCGGACTCGGATTGGCGCTAGACTGTGCGAGCGGCCTCCGTGTGCCAAAAATAGGCCCCGGGAACAGCCGCGCCCAAAAATAACCGCCCGAAGGCCGGGGCGCCAAGTTCGTCCAGCGGAAAAAGGTCACAAAAACGGGTGGGCTATAGCCTTGGTGGGTGGGGCTGGCCCACTTCCTCAGCCGGACTCCGAATGGCGCGAAACTTTGCGAGCGGCCTCCGTGTGCCAAAAATAGGACCTGGGCACAGCCGCGCCCAAAAATAACAGCCAGAAGGCCGGGGCCCCAAGTTCGTCCAGCGGAAAAAGGCCACAAAAACGGGTGGGCTATAGCCTTGGGGGGTGGGGCTGGCCAACTTCGTTCGCCGGACTCGGAATGGCGCGAGGCTTTGCGAGCGGCCTCCGTGCGCCAAAAATTGGCCCCGGGCACAGCCGCACAAAAAAATAACCGCCCGAAGGCCGGGGCGCCAAGTTCGTCCAGCGGAAAAATGGCCAAAAAATGGGTGGGCTAGAGCCTTGGGGGGAGGGGCTGGCCAACTTCGTCCGCCGGACTCGGAATGGGGCGAGACTTTGCGAGCGGCCTCCGCGTGCCAAAAATAGGCCGCGGGTACAGCCGTGCCCAAAAATAACCCCCCGAAGGTCGGCGCGCCCCAACCCCCCAGCGGAAGAATGGCCAAAAAACGGGTGGGCTATAGCCTTGGGGGGAGGGGCTGGTCAACTTCGTCCGCCGGACTAGGAATGGGGCAAGACTTTGCGAGCGGCCCCCGCGTGCCAAAAATAGGCTGCGGGCACAGCCGCGCCAAAAAATAACCTCCCGAAGGCCGGGGCGCCAAGTTCGTCCAGCGGAAAAATGGCCAAAAAATGGGTGGGCTAGAGCCTTGGGGGGAGGGGCTGGCCAACTTCGTCCGCCGGACTCGGAATGGGGCGAGACTTTGCGAGCGGCCTCCGCGTGCCAAAAATAGGCCGCGGGTACAGCCGTGCCCAAAAATAACCCCCCGAAGGCCGGGCGCCAAGTTTGTCCAGCGGAAAAATGGCCAAAAAATGGGTGGGCTATAGCCTTGGGGGGAGGGGCTGGCCAACTTCGTCCGCCGGACTCGGAATGGGCCGAGACTTTGCAAGACACCTCCGCGTGCCAAAAATAGGCCGCGGGTACAGCCGTGCCCAAAAATAACCCCCCGAAGGCCGGGCGCCAAGTTTGTCCACCGGAAAAATGGCCAAAAAACGGGTGGGCTATTGCCTTGGGGGGAGGGGCTGGCCAACTTCGTCCGCGGGACTCGGAATGGGGTGAGACTTTGCTAACGGCCTCCGCGTGCCAAAAATAGGCCGCGGTCACAGCCGCGCCCAAAAATAACCACCTGAAGGCCGGAGCGCCAAGTTCGTCGAGCGGAAAAATGGCCAAAAAACGGGTGGGCTATAGCCTCGGGCGGAGGGGCAGGCCAACTTCGTCCGCCAGACTCGGAATGTGGCGATACTTTGCGAGCGGCCTCCGCTGGCACAGCCGCGCCCAAAAATAACCCCCCGAAGGTCGGCGCGCCCAAACCCCCCAGCGTAAAAATGGCCAAAAAACGGGGGGGCTATAGCCTTGGGGGGAGGGGCTGGCCCACTTCGTCCGCCGGACTCGGAATGGGGCAAGACTTTGCGAGCGGCCTCCGCATCCCAAAAATAGGCCGCGACCACAGCCGCGACCAAAAATAACCGCCCGAAGTCCGGGGCGCCAAGTTCGTCCAGCGGAAAAATGGCCAAAAAACGGGTGGGCTATAGCCTTGGGGGGAGGGGCTGGACAACTTCGTCCGCCGGACTCGGAATGGGGCGAGACTTTGCGAGCGGCCTCCGCGTGCCAAAAATAGGCCGCGGGTACAGCCGTGCCCAAAAATAACCCCCCGAAGGTCGGCGCGCCCCAACCCCCCAGCGGAAGAATGGCCAAAAAACGGGGGGGCTATAGCCTTGGGGGGAGGGGCTGGCCCACTTCGTCCGCCGGACTCGGAATGGGGCAAGACTTTGCGAGCGGCCTCCGCATCCCAAAAATAGGCCGCGACCACAACCGCGACCAAAAATAACTGCCCGAAGTCCGGGGCGCCAAGTTCGTCCAGCGGAAAAATGGCCAAAAAACGGGTGGGCTATAGCCTTGGGGGGAGGGGCTGGCCAACTTCGTCCGCCGGACTCGGAATGGGGCGAGACTTTGTGAGCGGCCTCCGTAAGCCAGAAATAGGCCGCGGGCACAGCCGCTCCCAAAAATAATCCCCCGAAGGCCGGCGCGCCCAAACCCCTAGCGGAAAAATTGCCACAAAACGGGTGGGCTATAGACTTGGGGGGAGGGGCTGGCCGACTTCGTCCGCCGTACTCGAAATGGGGCGAGACTTTGGGAGTGCCCTCCACGTGCCAAAAAATAGGCCGCGGGCACAGCCGCGCCCAAAAATAACTGCCCGAAGGCCGGGGCACTAAGTTCGTCCACCGGAAAAATGGCCAAAAACCGGGTGGGCTATAGCTTTGGGGGGAGGGGCTGGCCCACTTCGTCCGCCGGACTCGGAATGGGGAGAGACTTTGCGAACGGCCTCCGCGTGCCAAAAATAGGCCGCGGGCACAGCCGCGCCCAAAAATAACCCCCAGAAGGTTGGCGCGCCCAAACCCCCGAGCGGAAAAATGGCTAAAAAACGAGTGGGCTATAGCCTTGGGGGGAGGGACCGGCCGACTTAGTCCGCCGGACTCGGAATGGGGCGAGACTTTGCGAGCGGCCTCCGCGGGCCAAAAATAGGCCGTGAGCAAAGCCGCGCCCAAAAATAATCCCCCGAAGGTTGGCGCGCCCAAACCCCCCAGCGGAAAAATGGCCAAAAAACGAGTTGGCTATAGCCTTGGGGGGAGGGGCTGGTCAACTTCGTCCGCCGGACTCGGAATGGGGCGAGACTTTGCGAGCGACCTCCGCAAGCCAAAAATAGTCTGCGGGCACAGCCGCCCCCAAAAATAAGCCCCAAAGGCCGGGACGCCAAGTTCGTCCAGCGGAAAAATGGCCAAAAAACGGGTGGGCTATAGCCTTGGGGGGAGGGGCTGGCAAACTTCGTCCGCTGGACTCGGCATGGGGCGAGACTTTGCGAGCGGCCTCCGCGTGCCAAAAATAGGCCGCCGGCACAGGCGCGTCCAAAAATAACTGCCCGAAGGCTGGGGCGCCAAGTTCGTCCAGCGGAAAAATGGCCAAAAACCGGGTGGGCTATAGCTTTGGGGGGAGGGGTTGGCCAAATTAGTCCGCCGGACTCGGAATGGGGCGAGACTTTGCGTGTGGCCTCCGCGGGCTCAGCCGCCCCCAAAAATAAGCCCCGAAGGCCGGGGCGCAAAGTTCGTCCAGCGGAAAAATGGCCAAAAAACGGGTGGGCTATAGCCTTGGGGGGAGGGGCTGGCCAACTTCGTCTGCCGGACTCGGAATGGGGCGAGACTTTGCGAGTGGCCTCCGCGTGCCAAAAATAGGCCGCCGTCACGGCCGCGCCTAAAAATAACTGCCCGAAGGCCGGGGCGCCAAGTTCGTCCAGCGGAATAATGGCCAAAAAACAGGTGGGCTATAGCCTTGGGGGGAGGGGCTGGCCAACTTAGTCCGCCGAACTCGGAATGAGGCGAGACTTTGCGAGCGTCCTCCGCATGCCAAAAATAGGCCGTGGGCACAGCCGTCCACAAAAATAACCCCCCGAAGGTCGGCGCGCCCAAACCCCCCAGGGGAAAAATGGCCAAAAGACGGGTGGGCTATAGCCTTGGGGGGAGGGGATGGCCAACTTCGTCCGCCGGACTCGGAATGGGACGAGACTTTGCGAGCGGCCTCCGCGTGCCAAAAACAGGCCGCGGGCACAGCCGCGCCCAAAAATAACCCCCCAAAAGCCGTGGCGTAAGTTCGTCCAGCGGAAAAATGGCCAAAAAACGGGTGGGCTATAGCCTTGGGGGGAGGGGCTGGCCAACTTCGTCCGCCGGACTCGGAATGGGGCGAGACTTTGCGAGCGGCCTCCGCGTGCCAAAAATAGGCCGCGGGCACAGCCATGCCCAAAAATAACCCGCCGAAGGCCGTGGCGCAAGTTCGTCCAGCGGAAAAATGGCCAAAAAACGGGTGGGCTATAGCCTTGGGGGGAGGGGCTGGCCAACTTCGTCCGCCGGACTCGGAATGGGGCGAGACTTTGCGAGCGGCCTCCGCGTGCCAAAAATAGGATGTTGGCACAGCCGCGCCCAAAAATAACTGCCCGACGGCCGGCGCGTCCAAACCCCCCGTGGAAAAATGGCCAAAAAACGGGTGGGCTATAGCTTTGGGTGGAGGGGCTGGCCAACTTCGTCCGCCGGACTCGGAATAGGGCGAGACTTTGCGAGCGGCCTCTGCGTGCCAAAAATAGGCCGCGGGCACATCCGCGCCCAAAAATAACCCCCCGAAGGTCGGTGCACCCAAACCCCCCAGCGGAAAAATGGCCAAAAAACGGGTGGGCTATAGCCTTGGGGGGAGGGGCTGGCCAACTTCGTCCGCCGGACTCGGAATGGGGCGAGACTTTGCGAGCGGTCTCCGCGTGCCAAAAATAGGCTGAGGGAACAGCCACGCCCAAAAATAACCCCTCGAAGGTCAGCGCGTCCAAACCCCCCAGCGGAAAAATTTCCAAAAAACGGGTGGGCTATAGCCTTGGGGGGAGGGGCTGGCCAACTTCGTCTGCCGGACTCGGAATGGGGCGAGACTTTGTGAGCGGCATCCGCGTGCCAAAAATAGGCCGCCGGCACAGCCGCGCCCAAAAATAACTGCCCGAAGGCCGGGGCGCCAAGTTCGTCCAGCAGAAAAATGGCCAAAAACCGGGTGGGCTATAGCTTTGGGGGGAGGGGCTGGCCCACTTCGTCCGCCGGACAGGGAATGTGGCGAGACTTTGCGAGCGGCCTCCGCGTGCCAAAAATATGCCGTGGGCATAGCCGCGCCCAAAAATAACCGCCCGAAGGTCGGAGCGCCCAAACCCACCAGCGGAAAATGGCCAAAAAACGGGGGGGCTATAGCCTTGGGGGGAGGGGCTGGCCAACTTCGTCCGCCGGACTCGGAATGGGGCGAGACTTTGCGAGCGGCCTCCGCGGGCCAAAAATAGCCCGCGGGTACAGCCGCCCCCAAAAATAAGCCCCGAAGGCCGGGGCGCCAAGTTCGTCCAGCGGAAAAATGGCCAAAAAACGGGTGGGCTATAGCCTTGGGGGGAGGGGCTGGCCAACTTCGTCCGCCGGACTCGGAATGGGACGAGACTTTGCGAGCATCCTCCGCGTGCCAAAAATAGGCCGCAGGAACAGCCGCGCCCAAAAATAACCCCCCGAAGGCCGTGGCGCAAGTTCGTCCAGCGGAAAAATGGCAAAAAAACGGGTGGGCTATAGCCTTGGGGGGAGGGGCTGGCCAACTTCGTCCGCCGGACTCGGAATGGGGCGAGACTTTGCGAGCGGCCTCCGCGTGCCAAAAATAGGCCGCCGGCACAACCGCGCCCAAAAATAACTGCCCGACGGCCGGCGCGTCCAAACCCCCCAGCGGAAAAATGGCCAAAAAACGGGTGGGCTATAGCTTTGGGGGGAGGGGCTGGCCAACTTCGTCCGCCGGACTCGGAATAGGACGAGACTTTGCGAGCGGCCTCCGCGTGCCAAAAATAGGCCGCGGGCACAGCCGTGCCCAAAAATAACCCCCCGAAGGTCGGCGCGGCCAAACCCCCCAGCGGAAAAATGGCCAAAAAACGGGTGGGCTATAGCCTTGGGGGGAGGGGCTGGCCAACTTCGTCCGCCGGACTCGGAATGGGGCGAGACTTTGCGAGCGGCCTCCGCGTGCCAAAAATAGGCTGAGGGAACAGCCACGCCCAAAAATAACCCCTCGAAGGTCAGCGCGCCCAAACCCCCAAGCGGAAAAATTTCCAAAAAACGGGTGGGCTATAGCCTTGGGGGGAGGGGCTGGCCAACTTCGTTTGCCGGACTCGGAATGGGGCAAGACTTTGTGAGCGGCATCCGCGTGCCAAAAATAGGCCGCCGGCACAGCCGCGCCCAAAAATAACTGCCCGAAGGCCGGGGCGCCAAGTTCGTCCAGCAGAAAAATGGCCAAAAACCGGGTGGGCTATAGCTTTGGGGGGAGGGGCTGGCCCACTTCGTCCGCCGGACAGGGAATGTGGCGAGACTTTGCGAGCGGCCTCCGCGTGCCAAAAATATTCCGTGGGCATAGCCGCGCCCAAAAATAACCGCCCGAAGGTCGGAGCGCCCAAACCCCCCAGCGGAAAATGGCCAAAAAACGGGGGGGCTATAGCCTTGGGGGGAGGGGCTGGCCAACTTCGTCCGCCGGACTCGGAATGGCGCGAGACTTTGCGAGGCGCCTCCGTGTGCCAAAAATAGGCCGCGGGCACCGCCGTGCCCAAAAATACCCGCCCGAAGGCCGGGGCGCCAAGTTCGTCCAGCGGAAAGAGGCCACAAAAACGGGTGGGCTATAGCCTTGGGGGGTGGGGCTGGCCAACTTCGTCCGCCGGACTCGGAATGGCGCGAGGCTTTGCGAGGCGCCTCCGTGTTCCAAAAATAGGCCACGGGCACTGCCGCGCCCAAAAATACCCGCCCGAAGGCCGGGGCGCCAATTTCGTCCAGCGGAAAGAGGCCACAAAAACGGGTGGGCTATAGCCTTGGGGGGTGGGGCTGGCCAACTTCGTCCGCCGGACTCGGAATGGCGCGAGACTTTGCGAGGCGCCTCCGTGTTCCAAAAATAGGCCGCGGGCACAGCCGCGCCCAAAAATACCCGCCCGAAGGCCGGGGCGCCAAGTTCGTCCAGCGGAAAGAGGCCACAAACACGGGTGGGCTATAGTCTTGGGGAGTGGGGCTGGCCAACTTCGTCCGCCGGACTCGGAATGGCGCGAGACTTTGCGAGGCGCCTCCGTGTGCCAAAAATAGGCCGCGGGCACAGCCGCGCCCAAAAACACCCGCCCGAAGGCCGGGGCGCCAAGTTCGTCCAGCGGAAAGAGGCCACAAAAACGGGTGGGCTATAGCCTTGGGGGGTGGGGCTGGCCAACTTCGTCCGCCGGACTCGGAATGGGGCGAGACGTTGTGAGGGGCCTCAGGGTCCCAAAAATAAGCCTCGGTCACAACCGCGGCAAAAAATAAGCGGCCGAAGATCGTGGTACCTAATCCCACCAGCGGAAAAATGGCCAAAAAACGGATGGGCTATAGCCTTGGTGGGGGGGGCGGGCGAAGTTCGTCCGCCGGACTTGCAATGGGGCGAGACTTTGCGAGGGGCCTCAGGTTGCCAAAAATAAGCCGCGGGCAAAGCCGCGCCCAAAAATAAGCGCCCGAAGGTCGTGGTGCCAAAACCCCCCAGCGGAAAAATGGGCAAAAAACGGGTGGGCTATAGCGTTGGGGGGAGGGGCAGGCCGAATTCGTCCGCCGGACTCAGAATGGGGCGAGACTTTGCGAATGGCCTCCGCGTGCCAAAAATAGGCTGCGGGCACAGCCGCGCCCAAAAATAACCCCCCAAAGGTCGGCGCGCCCAAACCCCCCAGCGAAAAAATGGCCAAAAAATGGGTGGGCTATAGCCTTGCGGGGAGGGGCTGCCCAACTTCGTCCGTCGGGCTCGGAAATGGGGCGAGACTTTGCGAGCGGCCTCCGCGTGCCAAAAATAGGCCGCGGGCACAGCCGCGCCCAAAAATACCCGCCCGAAGGCCGGGGCGCCAAGTTCGTCCAGCGGAAAAAGGCCACAAAAACGGGTGGGCTATAGCCTTGGGTGGTGGGGCTGGCCAAGTTCGTCCGCCGGACTCGGAATGGCACGAGACTTTGCGAGGTGCCTCCGTGTGCCAAAATAGGCCGCGGGCACAGCCGCGCCCAAAAATACCCGCCCGAAGGCCGGCGCGCCAAGTTCGTCCAGCGGAAAAAGGCCACAAAAACGGGTGGGCTAGAGCCTTGGGGGGTGGCGCTGGCCAACTTCGTCCTCCGGATTCGGAATGGCGCGAGACTTTACGAGGCACCTCCGTGTGCCAAAAATAGGCCGGGGGCACAGCCGCGCCCAAAAATACCCGCCCGAAGGCCGAGGTGCCAAGTTCGTCCAGCGGTAAAAGGCCACAAAAACGAGTGGGCTATAGCCTTGGGGGGTGGGGCAGGACAACTTCGTCCGCCGGACTCGGAATGGGGCGAGACTTTGCGAGCTGCCTCCGCGTGCCAAAAATAGGCTGCGGGCACAGCCGCACCCAAAAATAACCCCCCAAAGGTCGGCGCGCCCAAACCCCCCAGCGGAAAAATGGGCAAAAAATGGGTGGGCTATAGCCTTGGGGGGAGGGGCTGGCCCACTTCGTCCGCCAAACTTGGAATGGGGCGAGGCTTTACGAGCGGCCTCCGCGTGCCAAAAATAGGCTGCGGGCACAGCCGCGCCCAAAAATAACCCCCCGAAGGTCGGCGCGCCCAAACCCCCCAGCGGAAAAATGGCCAAAAAACGGGTGGGCTATAGCCTTGGTGGGGGGCGCGGGCGAAGTTCGTCCGCCGGACTCGGAATGGGGCGAGACTTTGCGAGGGTCCTTGGGTTCCCAAAAATAAGCCGCGGGCACAACCGCGCCGAAAAATAAGCGCCCGAAGATCGTGGTACCTAATCCCACCAGCGTAAAAATGGCCAAAAAACGGGTGGGCTATAGCCTTGGTGGGAGGGGGGGCGGTCGAAGTTCGTCCGCCGGACTCGGAATGGGGCGAGACTTTGCGAGGGGCCTCGGGTTGCCAAAAATAAGCCGCGGGCAAGGCCGCGCCCAAAAATAAGCGCCCGAAGGTCGTGGTGCCAAAACCCCCCAGCGGAAAAATGGGCAAAAAACGGGTGGGCTATAGCGTTGGGGGGAGGGGCAGGCCGAATTCGTCCGCCGGACTCGGAATGGGGCGAGACTTTGCGAACGGCCTCCGCGTGCCAAAAATAGGCTGCGGGCACAGCCGCGCCCAAAAATAACCCCCCAAAGGTCGGCGCGCCCAAACCCCCCAGCGAAAAAATGGCCAAAAAATGGGTGGGCTATAGCCTTGCGGGGAGGGGCTGCCCAACTTCGTCCGTCGGGCTCGGAAATGGGGCGAGACTTTGCGAGTGGCCTCCGCGTGCCAAAAATAGGCCGCGGGCACAGCCGCGCCCACAAATACCCGCCCGAAGGCCGGGGCGCCAAGTTCGTCCAGCGGAAAAAGGCCACAAAAACGGGTGGGCTATAGCCTTGGGTGGTGGGGCTGGCCAAGTTCGTCCGCCGGACTCGGAATGGCACGAGACTTTGCGAGGTGCCTCCGTGTGCCAAAATAGGCCGCGGGCACAGCCGCGCCCAAAAATACCCGCCCGAAGGCCGGCGCGCCAAGTTCGTCCAGCGGAAAAAGGCCACAAAAACGGGTGGGCTAGAGCCTTGGGGGGTGGGGCTGGCCAACTTCGTCCTCCGGATTCGGAATGGCGCGAGACTTTACGAGGCACCTCCATGTGCCAAAAATAGGCCGGGGGCACAGCCGCGCCCAAAAATACCCGCCCGAAGGCCGGGGTGCCAAGTTCGTCCAGCGGTAAAAGGCCACAAAAACGGGTGGGCTATAGCCTTGGGGGGTGGGGCTGGACAACTTCGTCCGCCGGACTCGGAATGGGGCGAGACTTTGCGAGGGGCCTCGGGGTCCCAAAAATAAGCCGCGGGCACAACCGCGCCGAAAAATAAGCGCCCGAAGATCGTGGTACCTAATCCCACCAGCGGAAAAATGGCCAAAAAACGGGTGGGCTATAGCCTTGGTGGGAGGGGGGGCGGTCGAAGTTCGTCCGCCGGACTCGGAATGGGGCGAGACTTTGCGAGGGGCCTCGGGTTGCCAAAAATAAGCCGCGGGCAAAGCCGCGCCCAAAAATAAGCGCCCGAAGGTCGTGGTGCCAAAACCCCCCAGCGGAAAAATGGGCAAAAAACGGGTGGGCTATAGCGTTGGGGGGAGGGGCAGGCCAACTTCGTCCGCCGGACTCGGAATGGGGCGAGACTTTGCGAGCGGCCTCCGCGTTCCAAAAATAGGCCGCGGGCACAGCCGCCCCCAAAAATAACCCCCCGATGGTCGGCGCGCCCAAACCCCCCAGCGGAAAAATGGCCAAAAAACGGTTGGGCTATAGCCTTGGGGGGAGGGGCCGGCGCACTCCGTCCGCCGGACTCAGAATGGGGCAAGACTTTGCGAGCGGCATCCGCGTGCTAAAAATACGCCACGGGCACTGCCGCGCCCAAAAATAACCCCCCGAAGGTCGGCGCGCCCAAACCCCCCAGCGGAAAAATGGCCAAAAAACGGGTGGGCTATAGCCTTGGGGGGAGGGGCAGGCCCACTTCGTCCGCCGGACTCGGAATGGGACGAGACTTTGCGAGGGGCCTCGGGGTCCCAAAAATAGGCCACGGGCACAACCGCGCCCAAAAATAACCCCCCGAAGGTCGGCGTGCCAAAACCCCCAGCGGAACAATGGCCAAAAAACGGGTGGGCTATAGCCTTGGTGGGGGGCGCGGCCGAATTTCGTCCGCCGGACTCGGAATGGGGCGAGACTTAGCGAGGGGCCTCGGGGTGCCAAAAATAAGCCGCGGGCAAAGCCGTGACCAAAAATAAGCGCCCGAAGATCGTGGTGCCAAAACCCCCCAGCGGAAAAATGGCCAAAAAACGGGTGGGCTATAGCCTTGGTGGGGGGCGCGGGCGAAGTTCGTCTGCCGGACTCGGAATGGGGCAAGGCTTTGCGTGGGGCCTCGGGGTACCAAAAATAAGCCACGTGCAAAACCGCGCCCAACGGTCGTGGTGCCAAAACCCCCCAGCGGAAAAATGGCCAAAAAACGGGTGGGCTATAGCCTTGGTGGGGGGCGCGGGCGAAGTTCGTCTGCCGGACTCGGAATGGGGCGAGACTTTGCGAGGGGCCTCGGGGTGCCAAAAATAAGCGCGGGAAAAGCCGCGCCTAAAAATAAGCCCCCGAAGATCGTGGTACCAAAACCCCCAGCAGAAAAATGGCCAAAAAACGGGTGGGCTATAGCCTTGGTGGGGGGTGCGGGAGAAGTTCGTCCAGCGGACTCAGAATGGGGCGAGACTTTTTGAGGGGCCTCGGGGTGCCAAAAATAAGCGCCCGAAGGTCGTGGTGCCAAAACCCCCGAGCGGAAAAATGGCCAAAAAACGGGTGGGCGATAGCCTTGGTGGGGGGCGCGGGCGAAGTTCGTCCGCCAGACTCGAAATGGGGTGAGACTTTGCGAGGGGCCTTGGGGTGCCAAAAAATAAGCCGTGGGCAAAGCCGACCCCAAAAATAAGCGCCCAAAGATCGTGGTGCCAAAACTCCCCAGCGGAAAAATGGCCAAAAAACGGGTGGGCTATAGCCTTGGTGGGGGGGGCGGGAGAAGTTCATCCGGCGGACTCGGAATGGGGCGAGAATTTACGAGGGGCCTCGGGGTGTAAAAAATAAGCCGCGGGCAAAGCCGCGCCCAAAAATAAGCGCCCGAAGATCGTGGTGCCAAAACCCCACAGCGGAAAAATGGCTAAAAAACGGTTGGGCTATAGCCTTGGTGGGGGGCGCGGGCGAAGTTCGTCCGCCGGACCCGGAATGGGGCGAGACTTTGCGAGGGGCCTCGGGGTGCCAATAAAAAAGCCGCGGGCAAAGCCGCGCCCAAAAATAAGCGACCGAAGGTCGTGGTACCAAAACCCCCCAGCTGAAAAATGGCCAAAAAACTGGTGGGCTATAGCCTTGGTGGGGGGCGCGGGAGAAGTTCGTCCGGCGGACTCGGAATGGGACGAGACTTTGCGAGGGGCCTCGGGGTGGCAACAAAAAAGCCACGGGCAAAGCCGCGCCCAAAAATAAGCGCCCGAAGATCGTGGTGCCAAAACCCCCCAGCGGAAAAATGGCCAAAAAACGGGTGGGTTATAGCCTTGGTGGGGGGCGCGGGAGAAGTTCATCCGGCGGACTCGGAATGGGGCGAAACATTGCGAGGGGCCTCGGGGTGCCAAAAATAAGCAGCGGGCAAAGCCGCGCCCAAAAATTAGTGCCCGAAGGTCGTGGTACCAAAACCCCCCAGCGGAAAAATGGCCAAAAAATGGTTGGGCTATAGCCTTGGTGGGGGGCGCGGGCGAAGATCGTCCGCCGGACTCGGAATGGGGCGAGACTTTGCGAGGGGCCTCGGGGTGCAAAAAAATAAGCCGCGGGCAAAGCCGCGCCCAAAAATAAGCGCCCGAAGATCGTGGTGCCAAAACCCCCCAGCGGAAAAATGGCCAAAAAACTGGTGGGCTATAGCCTTGGTGGGGGGCGCGGGAGAAGTTCCTCCGGCGGACTCGGAATGGGGCGAGACTTTGCGAGGGGCCTCGGGGTGTAAAAAATAAGCCACGGCCAAAGCCGTGCCCAAAAATAAGTTCCCGAAGATCGTGGTGCCAAAACCCCCCAGCGGAAAAATGGCCAAAAAACGGGTGCGCTATAGCCTTGGTGGGAGGTGCGGGCGAAGTTCGTCCGCCGGACTCGGAATGGGGCGAGACTTTACGAGGGGCCTCGGGGTGCAAAAAATAAGCCGCGGGCAAAGCCGCGCCCAAAAATAAGCGCCCGAAGATCATGGTGCCAAATCCTCGAAGCGGAAAAATGGCCAAAAAACGGGTGGGCTATAGCGTTGGTGGGGGGCGCGGGCGAAGTTCCTCCGCCGGACTCGGAATGGGGCGAGACTTTGCGAGGGGCCTCGGGGTGCCAAAAAATAAGCCGCGGGCAAAGCCGACCAAATAAAATAAGTGCCCGAAGATCGTGGTGCCAAAACTTCCCAGCGGAAAAATGGCCAAAAAACGGGTGGGCTATAGCCTTGGTGGGGGGCGCGGGAGAGGTTCATCCGGCGGACTCGGAATGGGGCGAGAATTTATGAGGGGCTTCGGGGTGCAAAAAATAAGCCGCGGGCAAAGCCACGCCCAAAAATAAGCTCCCGAAGATCGTGGTGCCAAAACCCCCCAGCGGAAAAATGGCCAAAAAACGGTTGGGCTATAGCCTTGGTGGAGGGCGCGGGCGAAGTTCATCCGCCGGACTCGGAATGGGGCGAGACTTTGCGAGGGGCCTTGGGGTGCCAAATAATAAGCCGCGGGCAAAGCCGCGCCCAAAAATAAGCGCCCGAAGATCGTGGTGCCAAAACCCCACAGCGGAAAAATGGACAAAAAACGGTTGGGCTATAGCCTTGGTGGGGGGCGCGGGCGAAGTTCGTCCGCCGGACTCGGAATGGGGCGAGACTTTGTGAGGGGCCTCGAGGTGCCAACAAAAAAGCCACGGGCAAAGCCGCGCCCAAAAATAAGCGCCCGAGGATCGTGGTGCCAAAACCCCCCAGCGGAAAAATGGCCAAAAAACGGGTGGGTTATAGCCTTGGTGGGGGGCGCGGGAGAAGTTCGTCCGGCGGACTCGGAATGGGGCGAAACATTGCGAGGGGCCTCGGGGTGCCAAAAATAAGCAGCGGGCAAAGCTGCGCCCAAAAATTAGTGCCCGAAGGTCGTGGTACCAAAACCCCCCAGCGGAAAAATGGCCAAAAAATGGTTGGGCTATAGCCTTGGTGGGGGGCGCGGGCGAAGATTGTCCGCCGGACTCGGAATGGGGCGAGACTTTGCGAGGGGCCTCGGGGTGCCAAAAATAAGCAGCGGGCAAAGCCGCGCCCAAAAATTAGTGCCCGAAGATCGTGGTGCCAAAACCCCCCAGCGGAAAAATGGCCAAAAAACTGGTGGGCTATAGCCTTGGTGGGGGGCGCGGGAGAAGTTCCTCCGGCGGACTCGGAATGGGGCGAGACTTTGCGAGGGGCCTCGGGGTGCAAAAAATAAGCCGCGGCCAAAGCCGCGCCCAAAAATAAGTTCCCGAAGATCGTGGTGCCAAAACCCCCCAGCGGAAAAATGGCCAAAAAACGGGTGCGCTATAGCCTTGGTGGGAGGTGCGGGCGAAGTTCGTCCGCCGGACTCGGAATGGGGCGAGACTTTACGAGGGGCCTCGGGGTGCAAAAAATAAGCCGCGGGCAAAGCCGCGCCCAAAAATAAGCGCCCGAAGATCATGGTGCCAAATCCTCGCAGCGGAAAAATGGCCAAAAAACGGGTGGGCTATAGCGTTGGTGGGGGGCGCGGGCGAAGTTCCTCCGCCGGACTCGGAATGGGGCGAGACTTTGCGAGGGGCCTCGGGGTGCCAAAAAATAAGCCGCGGGCAAAGCCGACCAAATAAAATAAGTGCCCGAAGATCGTGGTGCCAAAACTTCCCAGCGGAAAAATGGCCAAAAAACGGGTGGGCTATAGCCTTGGTGGGGGGCGCGGGAGAGGTTCATCCGGCGGACTCGGAATGGGGCGAGAATTTACGAGGGGCTTCGGGGTGCAAAAAATAAGCCGCGGGCAAAGCCACGCCCAAAAATAAGCTCCCGAAGATCGTGGTGCCAAAACCCCCCAGCGGAAAAATGGCCAAAAAACGGTTGGGCTATAGCCTTGGTGGAGGGCGCGGGCTTAGTTCCTCCGGCGGACTCGGAATGGGGCGAGACTTTGCGAGGGGCCTTGGGGTGCCAAATAATAAGCCGCGGGCAAAGCCGCGCCCAAAAATAAGCGCCCGAAGATCGTGGTGCCAAAACCCCACAGCGGAAAAATGGACAAAAAACGGTTGGGCTATAGCCTTGGTGGGGGGCGCGGGCGAAGTTCGTCCGCCGGACTCGGAATGGGGCGAGACTTTGTGAGGGGCCTCGGGGTGCCAACAAAAAAGCCACGGGCAAAGCCGCGCCCAAAAATAAGCGCCCGAGGATCGTGGTGCCAAAACCCCCCAGCGGAAAAATGGCCAAAAAACGGGTGGGTTATAGCCTTGGTGGGGGGCGCGGGAGAAGTTCGTCCGGCGGACTCGGAATGGGGCGAAACATTGCGAGGGGCCTCGGGGTGCCAAAAATAAGCAGCGGGCAAAGCTGCGCCCGAAAATTAGTGCCCGAAGGTCGTGGTACCAAAACCCCCCAGCGGAAAAATGGCCAAAAAATGGTTGGGCTATAGCCTTGGTGGGGGGCGCGGGCGAAGATCGTCCGCCGAACTCGGAATGGGGCGAGACTTTGCGAGGGGCCTCGGGGTACAAAAAAATAAGCCGCGGGCAAAGCCGCGCCCAAAAATAAGCACCCCAAGATCGTGGTGCCAAAACCCCCCAGCGGAAAAATGGCCAAAAAACGTGTGCGCTATAGCCTTGGTGGGGGGTGCGGGCGAAGTTCGTCCGCCGGACTCGGAATGGGGCGAGACTTTGCGAGGGGCCTCGGGGTACAAAAAAATAAGCCGCGGGCAAAGCCGCGCCCAAAAATAAGCACCCCAAGATCGTGGTGCCAAAACCCCCCAGCGGAAAAATGGCCAAAAAACGTGTGCGCTATAGCCTTGGTGGGGGGTGCGGGCGAAGTTCGTCCGCCGGACTCGGAATGGGGCGAGACTTTACGAGGGGCCTCGGGGTGCAAAAAATAAGCCGCGGGCAAAGCCGCGCCCAAAAATAAGCGCCCGAAGATCGTGGTGCCAAATCCTCGCAGCGGAAAAATGGCCAAAAAACGGGTGGGCTATAGCGTTGGTGGGGGGCGCGGGCGAAGTTCCTCCGCCGGACTCGGAATGGGGCGAGACTTTGCGAGGGGCCTCGGGGTGCAAAATATAAGCCGCGGCCAAAGCCGCGCCCAAAAATAAGTTCCCGAAGATCGTGGTGCCAAAACCCCCCAGCGGAAAAATGGCCAAAAAACGGGTGCGCTATAGCCTTGGTGGGGGGTGCGGGCGAAGTTTGTCCGCCGGACTCGGAATGGGGCGAGACTTTACGAGGGGCCTCGGGGTGCAAAAAATAAGCCACGGGCAAAGCCACGCCCAAAAATAAGCGCCCGAAGATCGTGGTGCCAAATCCTCGCAGCGGAAAAATGGCCAAAAAACGGGTGGGCTATAGCGTTGGTGGGGGGCGCGGGCGAAGTTCCTCCGCCGGACTCGGAATGGGGCGAGACTTTGCGAGGCGCCTCGGGGTGCCATAAATAAGCCACGGACAAAGTCACGCTAAAAAATAAGCGCCCGAAGGTCGTGGTACCAAAACCCCCCAGCGGAAAAATGGCCAAAAAACGGGTGGGCTATAGCCTTGGTGGGGGGCGCGGGCGAAGTTCGTCCACCGGACTCGGAATGGCGCGAGACTTTGCGAGGGGCCTTCGTGTGCCAAAAATAGGCTTCGGGCACAGCAGCGCCCCAAAATAACCGCCGGAAGGCCGGGGCGCCAAGTTCGTCCAGCGGAAAAAGGCCACAAA
This sequence comes from Citrus sp. QX-2021, assembly GCA_030444885.1. NCBI lineage: Eukaryota > Viridiplantae > Streptophyta > Magnoliopsida > Sapindales > Rutaceae > Citrus > Citrus sp. QX-2021. Next base: position 187,815 of record JAUJEF010000014.1, on the reverse strand, counting down.
AATGGGTGGGCTATAGCCTTGGGGGATGGGGCTGGCCCACTTCGTCCGCCGGAATCAGAACGGCGCGAGACTTTGTGAGCGGCCTCCGTGTGCCAAAAATAGGTCCCGGTCACAGCTGCGCCCAAAAATAACAGCCCGAAGGCCGGGGCGCCAAGTTCGTCCAGCGGAAAAAGGCCACAAAAACGGGTGGGCTATAGGCTTGGGGGGTGGGGCTTGCCAACTTCGTCCGCCGGACTCGGAATGGCGCGAGACTTTGCGAGCGGCGTCCGTGTGCCAAAATTAGGCCCCGGGCACAGCCGCGGCCAAAAAAAACCGCCAGAAGGCCGGGGCGCCAAGTTCGCCCAGCGGAAAAAGGCCACAAAAACGGGTGGGCTATAGCCTTGGGGGGTGGGGCTGGCCAACTTCATCCGCCGGACTCGGAAAGGCGCGAGACTTTGCGAGCGGCCTCCGTGTGCCAAAAAAAGTCCCCGGGCACAGCCGCGCCCAAAAATAACTGCCCGAAGGCCGGGGCGACAAGTTCGTCCAGCGGAAAAAGGCCACAAAAACGGGTGGGCTATAGCCTTGGGGGGTGGGGCTGGCCAACTTCGTCCGCCGGACTCGGAATGGCGCGAGACTTTGCGAGCGGCCTCCGTGTGCCAAAAATAGGCCGCGGGCACAGCCGTGCCCAAAAATAACCGACCGAAGGCCGGGGCACCAACTTCGTCCAGCGGAAAAACACCACGAAAACGGGTGGGCTATAGCCTTGGGGGGTGGGGCTGGCCAACTTCGTCCGCCGGACTCGGAATGGCGCGAGACTTTGCGACCAGACTCCGTGTGCCAAAAATAGGCCCCGGGCAAAGCCGCGCCCAAAAATGACCTCCCGAAGGCCGGGGCGCCAAGTTCGTCCAGCGGAAAAAGGCCACAAAAACGGCTGGGCTATAGCCTTGGGGGGTGGGGCTGGCCACCTTCGTCCGCCGGACTCGGAATGGCGCGAGACTTTGAGAGCGGTCTCCGTGTGCCAAAAATAGGCCCCGGGCACAGCCGCGCCCAAAAATAACCGCCCGAAGGCCGGAGCGCCAAGTTCGACAAGCGGAAAAAGGCCACAAAAACGGTGGGCTATAGCCTTGGGGGGTGGGGTTGGCCAACTTCGTCCGCCGGACTCAGAATGGCGCGAGACATTTCGAGCGGCCTTCGTGTGCCAAAAATAGGCTCCGGGCACAGCAGCGCCCCAAAATAACCGCCGGAAGGCCGGGGCGCCAAGTTCGTCCAGCGGAAAAAGGCCACAAAAATGGGTGGGCTATAGCCTTGGGGGATGGGGCTGGCCCACTTCGTCCGCCGGACTCGGAATGGCGCGAGGCTTTGCGAGGCGCCTCCGTGTGCCAAAAATAGGCCGAGGGCACAGCCGCGCCCAAAAATACCCGCCCGAAGGCCGGGGCGCCAAGTTCGTCCAGCGGAAAGAGGCCACAAAAACGGGTGGGCTGTAGCCTTGGGGGGTGGGGCTGCCCAACTTCGTCCGCCGGACTCGGAATGGCGCGAGACTTTGCGAGCGGCCTCCGTGTGCCAAAAATAGTCCCCGGGCACAGCCGCGCCCAAAAAAAACCGCCCGAAGGCCAGGGCGACAAGTTCTTCCAGCGGAAAAAGGCCACAAAAACGGGTGGGCTATAGCCTTGGGGGGTGGGGTTGGCCAACTTCGTCCGCCGGACTCGGAATGGCGCGAGACATTTCGAGCGGCCTCCGTGTGCCAAAAATAGGCTCCGGGCACAGCAGCGCCCCAAAATAACCGCCGCAAGGCCGGGGCGCCAAGTTCGTCCAGCGGAAAAAGGCCACAAAAATGGGTGGGCTATAGCCTTGGGGGATGGGGCTGGCCCACTTCGTCCGCCGGAATCAGAACGGCTCGAGACTTTGTGAGCGGCCTCCGTGTGCCAAAAATAGGCCCCGGGCAAAGCCGCGCCCAAAAATGACCTCCCGAAGGCCGGGGCGCCAAGTTCGTCCAGCGGAAAAAGGCCACAAAAACGGGTGGGCTATAGCCTTGGGGGGTGGGGCTGGCCAACTTCGTCCGCCGGACTCGGAATGGCGCGAGACTTTGAGAGCGGTCTCCGTGTGCCAAAAATAGGCCCCGGGCACAGCCGCGCCCAAAAATAACCGCCCGAAGGCCGGAGCGCCAAGTTCGACAAGCGGAAAAAGGCCAGTAAAACGGTGGGCTATAGCCTTGGGGGGTGGGGTTGGCCAACTTCGTCCGCCGGACTCGGAATGGCGCGAGACATTTCGAGCGGCCTTCGTGTGCCAAAAATAGGCTCCGGGCACAGCAGCGCCCCAAAATAACCGCCGCAAGGCCGGGGCGCCAAGTTCGTCCAGCGGAAAAAGGCCACAAAAATGGGTGGGCTATAGCCTTGGGGGATGGGGCTGGCCCACTTCGTCCGCCGGACTCGGAATGGCGCGAGGCTTTGCGAGGCGCCTCCGTGTGCCAAAAATAGGCCGAGGGCACAGCCGCGCCCAAAAATACCCGCCCGAAGGCCGGGGCGCCAAGTTCGTCCAGCGGAAAGAGGCCACAAAAACGGGTGGGCTGTAGCCTTGGGGGGTGGGGCTGCCCAACTCGTCCGCCCGGATTCGGTATGGCGCTAGACTTTGCTAGCGGCCTCCTTGTGCAAAAATTAGTCCCCGGCACCAGCCGCCCCCAAAATAAACCGCCCGAAGGCCAGGGCGAAAAGTTCTTCCAGCGGAAAAAGGCCACAAAAACGGGTGGGCTCAGCGCCTGGGGTGGGGTTGGCCAACCTCAGTCCGCCCGGACTCGGAATGGCGCGAGACATTTGAGCGGCCTCCGTGTGCCAAAATAGGCTCCGGCACCGCAGCGCCCCAAAATAACCGCCGGAAGGCCGGGGCGCCAAGTTCGTCCAGCGGAAAAAGGCCACAAAATGGGTGGGCTATAGCCTTGGGGATGGGGCTGGCCGCCCGTCCGCCGGAATCAGAACGGCTCGAGACTTTGTGAGCGGCCTCCGTGTGCCAAAAATAGGCCCCGGGCAAAGCCGCGCCCAAAAATGACCTCCCGAAGGCCGGGGCGCCAAGTTCGTCCAGCGGAAAAAGGCCACAAAAACGGGTGGGCTATAGCCTTGGGGGGGGGGGCTGGCTGCCAACCGTCCGCCGGACTCGGAATGGCGCGAGACTTTGAGAGCGGTCTCCGTGTGCCAAAAATAGGCCCCGGACACAGCCGCGCCCAAAAATAACCGCCCGAAGGCCGGAGCGCCAAGTTCGACAAGCGGAAAAAGGCCAGTAAAACGGTGGGCTATAGCCTTGGGGGGTGGGGTTGGCCAACTTCGTCCGCCGGACTCGGAATGGCGCGAGACATTTCGAGCGGCCTCCGTGTGCCAAAAATAGGCTCCGGGCACAGCAGCGCCCCAAAATAACCGCCGGAAGGCCGGGGCGCCAAGTTCGTCCAGCGGAAAAAGGCCACAAAAATGGGTGAACTATAGCCTTTGGGGATGGGGCTGGCCCACTTCGTCCGCCGGAATCAGAACGGCGCGAGACTTTGTGAGCGGCCTCCGTGTGCCAAAAATAGGTCCCGGTCACAGCTGCGCCCAAAAATAACCGCCCGAAGGCCGGGGCGCCAAGTTCGTCCAGCGGAAAAAGGCCACAAAACGGGTGGGCTATAGGCTTGGGGTGGGGCTGGCCAACTTCGTCCCGCCGGACTCGGAATGGCGCGAGACTTTGCGAGCGGCCTCCGTGTGCCAAAATTAGGCCCCGGACACAGCCGCGGCCAAAAAAACCGCCAAGGCCGGGCGCCAAGTTCGCCCAGCGGAAAAAGGCCACAAAAACGGGTGGGCTATAGCCTTGGGGGTGGGGCTGGCCAACTTCATCCGCCGGACTCGGAATGGCGCGAGACTTTGCGAGCGGCCTCCGTGTGCCAAAAATAGGCCGCGGGCACAGCCGCGCCCAAAAATAACCGCCCGAAGGCCGGGGCGCCAAGTTCTTCCAGCGGAAAAAGGGCACAAAAACGGGTGGGCTATAGCCTTGGGGGGTGGGGCTGGTCAATTTCGTCCGCCGGACTCGGAATGGCGCGAGACTTTGCGAGGCGTCTCCGTGAGCCAAAAATAGGCCGCGGGCACAGCCGCGCCCAAAAATACCCGCCTGAAGGCCGGGGCGCCAAGTTCGTCCAGCGGAAAAAGGGCACAAAAACGGGTGGGCTATAGCCTTGGGGGGTGGGGCTGGCCAATTTCGTCCGCCGGACTCGGAATGGCGCGAGACTTTGCGAGGCGTCTCCGTGAGCCAAAAATAGGCCGCGGGCACAGCCGCGCCCAAAAATACCCGCTTGAAGGCCGGGGCGCCAAGTTCGTCCAGCGGAAAAAGGGCACAAAAATGGGTGGGCTATAGCCTTGGGGGGTGGGGCTGGCCAATTTCGTCCGCCGGACTCGGAATGGCGCGAGACTTTGCGAGGCGTCTCCGTGAGCCAAAAATAGGCCGCGGGCACAGCCGCGCCCAAAAATACCCGCCCGAAGGCCGGGGCGCCAAGTTCGTCCAGCGGAAAGAGGCCACAAAAACGGGTGGGCGGTAGCCTTGGGGGGTGGGGCTGCCCAACTTCGTCCGCCGGACTCGGAATGGCGCGAGACTTTGCGAGCGGCCTCCGTGTGCCAAAAATAGTCCCCGGGCACAGCCGCGCCCAAAAAAAACCGCCCGAAGGCCAGGGCGACAAGTTCTTCCAGCGGAAAAAGGCCACAAAAACGGGTGGGCTATAGCCTTGGGGGGTGGGGTTGGCCAACTTCGTCCGCCGGACTCGGAATGGCGCGAGACATTTCGAGCGGCCTCCGTGTGCCAAAAATAGGCTCCGGGCACAGCAGCGCCCCAAAATAACCGCCGGAAGGCCGGGGCGCCAAGTTCGTCCAGCGGAAAAAGGCCACAAAAATGGGTGAACTATAGCCTTGGGGGATGGGGCTGGCCCACTTCGTCCGCCGGAATCAGAACGGCGCGAGACTTTGTGAGCGGCCTCCGTGTGCCAAAAATAGGTCCCGGTCACAGCTGCGCCCAAAAATAACCGCCCGAAGGCCGGGGCGCCAAGTTCGTCCAGCGGAAAAAGGCCACAAAAACGGGTGGGCTATAGGCTTGGGGGGTGGGGCTGGCCAACTTCGTCCGCCGGACTCGGAATGGCGCGAGACTTTGCGAGCGGCCTCCGTGTGCCAAAATTAGGCCCCGGACACAGCCGCGGCCAAAAAAAACCGCCCGAAGGCCGGGGCGCCAAGTTCGCCCAGCGGAAAAAGGCCACAAAAACGGGTGGGCTATAGCCTTGGGGGTGGGGCTGGCCAACTTCATCCGCCGGACTCGGAATGGCGCGAGACTTTGCGAGCGGCCTCCGTGTGCCAAAAATAGGCCGCGGGCACAGCCGCGCCCAAAAATAACCGCCCGAAGGCCGGGGCGCCAAGTTCTTCCAGCGGAAAAAGGGCACAAAAACGGGTGGGCTATAGCCTTGGGGGGTGGGGCTGGTCAATTTCGTCCGCCGGACTCGGAATGGCGCGAGACTTTGCGAGGCGTCTCCGTGAGCCAAAAATAGGCCGCGGGCACAGCCGCGCCCAAAATACCCCGCCTGAAGGCCGGGCGCCAAGTTCGTCCAGCGGAAAAAGGGCACAAAACGGGTGGGCTATCGCCTGGGGGGTGGGGCTGGCCAATTTCGTCCGCCGGACTCGGAATGGCGCGAGACTTTGCGAGGCGTCTCCGTGAGCCAAAAATAGGCCGCGGGCACAGCCGCGCCCAAAAATACCCGCTTGAAGGCCGGGGCGCCAAGTTCGTCCAGCGGAAAAAGGGCACAAAAACGGGTGGGCTATAGCCTTGGGGGGTGGGGCTGGCCAATTTCGTCCGCCGGACTCGGAATGGCGCGAGACTTTGCGAGGCGTCTCCGTGAGCCAAAAATAGGCCGCGGGCACAGCCGCGCCCAAAAATACCCGCCCGAAGGCCGGGGCGCCAAGTTCGTCCAGCGGAAAAAGGGCACAAAAACGGGTGGGCTATAGCCTTGGGGGGTGGGGCTGGCCAATTTCGTCCGCCGGACTCGGAATGGCGCGAGACTTTGCGAGGCACCTCCGTGAGCCAAAAATAGGCCGCGGGCACAGCCGCGCCAAAAATACCCACCCGAAGGACGGGGCGCCATGTTCGTCCAGCGGAAAAAGGGCACAAAAACGGGTGGGATATAGCCTTGGGGGGTGGGGCTGGCCAACTTCGTCCGCGGGACTCGGAATGGCGCGAGACTTTGCGAGGCGCCTCCGTGCACCAGAAATAGGCCGCGGGCACAGCCTCGCCCAAAATTACCCGCCCGAAGGCCGGGGTGCCAAGTTCGTCCAGCGGAAAATGGCCACAAAAACGGGTGGGGTATAGCCTTGGGGGGTGGGGCTGGCCAACTTCGTCCGCCGGACTCGGAATGGCGCGAGACCTTGCGAGGCGCCTCCGTGTGCCAAAAATAGGTCATGGGCACAGCCGCGCCCAAAAATACTCGCCGAAGGCCGGGGCGCCAAGTTCGTCCAGCGGAAAATGGCCACAAAAACGGGTGCGCTATAGCCTTGGGGGGTGGGGCTGGCCAACTTCGTCCGTCGGACTTGGAATGGCGCGAGGCTTTGCGAGGCGCCTCCGTGTGCCAAAAATAGGCCGCGGGCGTAGCCGCGTCCAAAAATACCCCCCCGAAGGCCAGGGCGCCAAGTTCGTCCAACGGAAAAAGGCCACAAAAACGGGTGGGCTATAGCCTTGCGGGGTGGGGCTGGCCAACTTCGTCCGCCGGAATCGGAATGGCGCGAAACTTTGCGAGGCACCTCCGTGTGCCAAAAATAGGCCGCGGGCAGTGCCGTGCCAGAAAATACCCGCCCGAAGGCCGGCGCGCCAAGTTCGTCCAGCGGAAAAAGGCCACAAAAACCTGTGGGCTATAGCCTTGGGGGGTGGGGCTCGCCAACTCCGTCCGCCGGACTCGGAATGGCGCGAGACTTTGCGAGGCGCCTCCGTGCGTCAAAAATAGGCCGCGGGCACAGCCGTACCCAAAAATACCTGCCCGAAGGCCGGGGCGCCAAGTTCGTCCAGCGGAAAAAGGCCACAAAAACGGTTGGGCTATAGCCTTGGGGGGTGGGGCTGGCCAACTTCGTCCGCCGGACTCGGAATGGCGCGAGACTTTTCGAGGCACCTCTGTGTGCCAAAACTAGGCCGTGGTCACAGCCGCGACCAAAAATACCCGCCCGAAGTCCGGGGCGCCAAGTTCGTCCAGCGGAAAAAGGCCACAAAAACGGGTGGGCTATAGCCTTGGGGGGTGGGGCTGGCCAACTTCGTCCGCCGGATTCGGAATGGCGCGAGACTTTGCGAGGCGCCTCCGTGTGCCAAAAATAGGCCGCGGGCACAGCCGCGCCCAAAAATACCCGCCCGAAGGCCGGGGCGCCAAGTTCGTCCAGCGGAAAAAGGCCACAAAAACCTGTGGGCAATAGCCTTGGGGGGTGGGGCTCGCCAACTCCGTCCGCCGGACTCGGAATGGCGCGAGACTTTGCGAGGCGCCTCCGTGCGCCAAAAATAGGCCGCGGACTCAGACGCGCCCAAAAATACCGGCCCGAAGGCCGGGGCGCCAAGTTCGTCCAGCGGAAAATGGCCACAAAAACGGGTGGGCTATAGCCTTGGGGGGTGGGGCTCGCCAACTCCGTCCGTCGGACTCGGAATGGCGCGAGACTTTGCGAGGCGCCTCCGTGCGTCAAAAATAGGCCGCGGGCACAGCCGTACCCAAAAATACCTGCCCGAAGGCCGGGGCGCCAAGTTCGTCCAGCGGAAAAAGGCCACAAAAACGGTTGGGCTATAGCCTTGGGGGGTGGGGCTGGCCAACTTCGTCCGCCGGACTCGGAATGGCGCGAGACTTTTCGAGGCACCTCTGTGTGCCAAAACTAGGCCGCGGTCACAGCCGCGACCAAAAATACCCGCCCGAAGTCCGGGGCGCCAAGTTCGTCCAGCGGAAAAAGGCCACAAAAACGGGTGGGCTATAGCCTTGGGGGGTGGGGCTGGCCAACTTCGTCCGCCGGATTCGGAATGGCGCGAAACTTTGCGAGGCACCTCCGTGTGCCAAAAATAGGCCGCGGGCAGTGCCGCGCCAGAAAATACCCGCCCGAAGGCCGGCGCGCCAAGTTCGTCCAGCGGAAAAAGGCCACAAAAACCTGTGGGCTATAGCCTTGGGGGGTGGGGCTCGCCAACTCCGTCCGCCGGACTCGGAATGGCGCGAGACTTTGCGAGGCACCTCCGTGCGTCAAAAATAGGCCGCGGGCACAGCCGTACCCAAAAATACCTGCCCGAAGGCCGGGGCGCCAAGTTCGTCCAGCGGAAAAAGGCCACAAAAACGGGTGGGCTATAGCCTTGGGGGGTGGGGCTGGCCAACTTCGTCCGCCGGACTCGGAATGGCGTGAGACATTGCGAGGCGCCCCCATGTGCCAAAAATAGGCCGCGGGCACAGCCGCGCCCAAAAATACCCGCCCGAAGGCCGGGGCGCCAAGTTCGTCCAGCGGAAAAAGGCCACAAAAACCTGTGGGCAATAGCCTTGGGGGGTGGGGCTCGCCAACTCCGTCCGCCGGACTCGGAATGGCGCGAGACTTTGCGAGGCGCCTCCGTGCGCCAAAAATAGGCTGCGGGCTCAGACGCGCCCAAAAATACCCGCCCGAAGGCCGGGGCGCCAAGTTCGTCCAGCGGAAAATGGCCACAAAAACGGGTGGGCTATAGCCTTGGGGGGTGGGGCTGGCCCACTTCGTCCGCCGGACTCGGAATGGCGCGAGACATTGCGAGGTGCCTCCGTGTGCCAAAACTAGGCCGCTGGCACAGCCGCTCCCAAAAATACCCGCCCGAAGGCCGGGGCGCCAAGTTCGTCCAGCGGAAAAAGGGCACAAAAACGGGTGGGCTATAGCCTTGGGGGGGCGGGCTAGCCAACTTCGTCCGCCGGACTTGGAATGGCGCGAGACTTTGTGAGGCGCCTCCGTGCACCAAAAATAGGCCGCGGGTACAGCCGCGCCAAAAAATACCCACCCGAAGGCCGGGGTGCCAAGTTCGTCCAGCTGAAAATGGCAACAAAAACGGTTGGGCTATAGCCTTGGTGGGTGGGGCTGGCCAACTTCGTCCGCCGGACTCGTAATGGCACGAGACTTTGCGAGGCGCCTCCGTGTGCCAAAAATAAGCTGCGGGCACAGCCGCGCCCAAAAATACCCACCCGAAGGCCGGGGCGCCATGTTCGTCCAGCGGAAAAAGGGCACAAAAACGGGTGGGCTATAGCCTTGGGGGGTGGGGCGGGCCAATTTCGTCCGCCGGACTCGGAATGGAGTGAGACTTTGCGAGGCACCTCCGTGTGCCAAAAATAGGCCACGGGCACAGCCACGCCCAAAAATACCCGCCCGAAGGCCGGGGCGCCAAGGTCGTCCAGCGGAAAAAGGGCACAAAAACGGGTGGGCTATAGCATTTGGGGGTGGGGCTGGCCAACTTCGTCCGCCGGACTCGGGATGGCGCGAGACTTTGCGAGGTGCCTCCGTGTGCCAAAACTAGGCCGCGGGCACAGCCGCTCCCAAAAATACCCGCCCGAAGGCCGGGGCACCAAGTTCGTCCAGCGGAAAAAGGGCACAAAAACCGGTGGGCTATAGCCTTGGGGGGTGGGGCTAGCCAACTTCGTCCGCTGGACTCGGAATGGCGCGAGACTTTGCGAGGTGCCTCCGTGTGCCAAAACTAGGCCGCGGGCACAGCCGCTCCCAAAAATACCCGCCCGAAGGCCGGGGCACCAAGTTCGTCCAGCGGAAAAAGGGCACAAAAACGGGTGGGCTATAGCCTTGGGGGGTGGGGCTAGCCAACTTCGTCCGCCGGACTCGGAATTGCGCGAGCCTTTGCGAGGTGCCTCCGTTCGCCAAAAATAGGCCGCGGGCACAGCCGCGCCCAAAAATATCCGCCCGAAGGCCGGGGCGCCAAGTTCGTCCAGCTGAAAATGGCCACAAAAACGGGTGGGCTATAGCCTTGGTGGGTGGGGCTGGCCAACTTCGTCCGCCGGACTCGGAATGGCACGAGACTTTTCGAGGCACCTCCGTGTGCCAAAAATAGGCCGCGGCCACAGCCGCGCCCAAAAATAACCACCCGAAGGCCTGGGCGCCAAGTTCGTCCAGCGGAAAAATGGCCAAAAAACGGGTGGGCTATAGCCTTGGGGGGAGGGGCTGGCCAACTTCGTCCGCCGGACTCAGAATGGGGCGAGACTTTACGAGCGGCCTCCACGTGATAAAATTAGGCCGCGGGCACAGCCGCGCCCAAAAATAACCCCCCGAAGGTCGGCGCGCCCAAACCCCCCAGCAGAAAAATTGCGAAAAAACGGGTGGGCTATAGCCTTGGGGGGAGGGGTTGGCCAACTTCGTCCGCCGGACTCGGAATGGGACGAGACTTTGCGAGCAGCCTTCGCGTGCCAAAAATAATCTGTGGGCACAGCCGCGCCCAAAAATAACCGCCCGAAGGCCGGGGCGCCAAGTTCGTCCAGCGGAAAAATGGCCAAAAAACGGGTGGGCTATAGCCTTTGGGGGAGGGGCTGGCCGACTTCGTCCGCCGGACTCGGAATGGGGCGAGACTTTGCGAGCGGCCTCTGCGTGCCCAAAATAGTCTGGGGGCACAGCCGTGCCCAAACATAACCCCCCGAAGGTCGGCGCGCCCAAACCCCCCAGCGGAAAAATGGCCAAAAAACGGGTGGGCTATAGCCTTGGGGGGAGGGGCTGGCCGACTTCGTCCGCCGAACTCGGAATGGGGCGAGACTTTGCGAGCGGTGTCCGAGTGCCAAAAATAGGCCGCGGGCACAGCCGACCCCAAAAATAACCGCCCGAAGGCCGGGGCGCCAAGTTCGTCCAGCGGAAAAATATCCAAAAAACGGGTGGCCTATAGCCTTGGGGGGAGGGGCTGGCCAACTTCGTCCGCCGGACTAGGAATGGGGCGAGACTTTGCGAGCGGCCTCTGCGTGCCCAAAATAGTCTGGTGGCACAGCCGTGCCCAAACATAACCCCCCGAAGGTCGGCGCGCCCAAACCCCCCAGCGGAAAAATGGCCAAAAAACGGGTGGGCTATAGCCTTGGGGGGAGGGGCTGGCCGACTTCGTCCGCCGGACTCGGAATGGGGCGAGACTTTGCGAACGGCGTCCACGTGCCAAAAATAAGCCGCGGGCACATCTGCACCCAAAAATAACTGCCCGAAGGCCGGGGCGCCAAGTTCCTCCATCGGAAAAATTGCCAAAAAATGGGTGGGCTATAGCCTTGGGGGGAGGGGCTGGCCAACTTCGTCCGCCGGACTCGGAATGGGGCGAGACTTTGCGAGCGGACTCCGCGTGCCAAAAATAGGCCATGGGCACAGCCGCACCCAAAAATAACCGCCCGAAGGTCGGTGCGCCCAAACCCCCCAGCGGAAAAATGGCCAAAAAACGGGTGCGCTATAGCCTTGGGGGGAGGGGCTGGCCGACTTCGTCCGCCGGACTCGGAATGGGGCGGACTTTGCGAGCAGCCTCCGCGTGCCAAAAATAGGCCGCGGGCACAGCCTCGCCCAAAAATAACCGCCCGAAGGCCGGGGCGCCAAGTTCGTCCAGCGGAAAAATGGCCAAAAAACGTGTGGGCTATAGCCTTGGGGGGAGGGGCTGGCCAACTTCGTCCGCCGGACTTGGAATAGGGTGAGACTTTGCGAGCGGCCTCCGCATGCCAAAAATAGGCCATGGGCACAGCCGTACCCAAAAATAACCACCCGAAGGCCGGGGCGCCAAGTTCGTCCAGCTAAAAATTGCCAAAAAACGGGTGGGCTATAGCCTTGGGGGGAGGGGCTGGCCACCTTCGTCCGCCGGACTCGGAATGGGGCGAGACTTTGAGAGTGGCCTCTGCGTTCCAAAAATAGGCCGCGGCCACAGCCGCGCCCAAAAATAACCGCCCGAAGGCCGAGGCGCCAAGTTCGTCCAGCGGAAAAATGGCCAAAAAACGGGTGGGCTATAGCCTTTGGGGGAGGGGCTGGCCGACTTCGTCCGCCGGACTCGGAATGGGGCGAGACTTTGCGAGCGGCCTCTGCGTGCCCAAAATAGTCTGGGGGCACAGCTGTGCCCAAACATAACCCCCCGAAGGTCGGCGCGCCCAAACCCCCCAGCGGAAAAATGGCCAAAAAACGGGTGGGCTATAGCCTTGGGGGGAGGGGCTGGCCGACTTCGTCCGCCGGACTCGGAATGGGGCGAGACTTTGCGAGCGGTGTCCGAGTGCCAAAAATAGGCCGCGGGCACAGCCGAACCCAAAAATAACCGCCCGAAGGCCGGGGCGCCAAGTTCGTCCAGCGGAAAAATATCCAAAAAACGGGTGGCCTATAGCCTTGGGGGGAGGGGCTGGCCAACTTCGTCCGCCGGACTCGGAATGGGGCGAGACTTTGAGAGTGGCCTCTGCGTTCCAAAAATAGGCCGCGGCCACAGCCGCGCCCAAAAATAACCGCCCGAAGGCCGGGGCGCCAAGTTCGTCCAGCGGAAAAATGGCCAAAAAACGGGTGGGCTATCGCCTTGGGGGGAAGGGCTGGCCCACTTCGTCCGCCAGACTCGGAATGGGGCGAGACTCTGTAAACGGCCTCCGCGTGCCAAAAATAGGCCGCGGGCACAGCCGCGCCCAAAAATAACTGCCCGAAGGCCGGGGTGCCAAGTTTGTCCAGCGGAAAAATAACCAAAAAACGGGTGGGCTATAGCCTTGGGGGGAGAGGCTGGCCAACTTCGTCCGCCGGACTCGGAATGGGGCGAGACTTTGCGAGCGGCCTATACGTGCCAAAAATAGGCCGCGCTCACAGCCGTGCCAAAAATAACTGCCCGAAGTTCGTCCAGCGGAAATATGGCCAAAAAACGGGTGGGCTATAGCCTTGGGGGGAGGGGCTGGCCCACTTCGTCCGCCGTACTCGGAATGGGGCGAGACTTTGCGAGCGGCCTCCACATGCCAAAAATAGGCCACGGGCACAGCCACGCCCAAAAATAACTGCCCGAAGGCCGGGGTGCCAAGTTTGTCCAGCGGAAAAATAACCAAAAAACGGGTGGGCTATAGCCTTGGGGGGAGGGGCTGGCCAACTTCGTCTGCCGGACTTGGAATAGGGTGAGACTTTGCGAGCGGCCTCCGCGTGCCAAAAATAGGCCATGGGCACAGCCGTACCCAAAAATAACCACCCGAAGGCCGGGGCGCCAAGTTCGTCCAGCTAAAAATTGCCAAAAAACGGGTGGGCTATAGCCTTGGGGGGAGGGGCTGGCCACCTTCGTCCGCCGGACTCGGAATGGGGCGAGACTTTGAGAGTGGCCTCTGCGTTCCAAAAATAGGCCGCGGCCACATCCGCGCCCAAAAATAACCGCCCGAAGGCCGGGGCGCCAAGTTCGTCCAGCGGAAAAATGGCCAAAAAACGGGTGGCCTATAGCCTTGGGGGGAAGGGCTGGCCCACTTCGTCCGCCAGACTCGGAATGGGGCGAGACTCTGTAAACGGCCTCCGCGTGCCAAAAATAGGCCGTGGGCACAGCCGCGCCCAAAAATAACCGCCCGAAGGCCGGGGTGCCAAGTTTGTCCAGCGGAAAAATAACCAAAAAACGGGTGGGCTATAGCCTTGGGGGGAGGGGCTGGCCAACTTCGTCCGCCGGACTCGGAATGGGGCGAGACTTTGCGAGCGGCCTATACGTGCCAAAAATAGGCCGCGCTCACAGCCGTGCCAAAAATAACTGCCCAAAGTTCGTCCAGCGGAAATATGGCCAAGAAACGGGTGGGCTATAGCCTTGGGGGGAGGGGCTGGCCAACTTCGTCCGCCGGACTTGGAATGGGGTGAGACTTTGCGAGTGGCCTCCGCGTGCCAAAAATAGGCCACGGACACGGCCGCGTCCAAAAATAACACCCCAAAGGTCGGCGCGCCCAAATCCCCCAGCGGAAAAATGGCCAAAAAACGGGTGGGCTATAGCCTTGGGGGGAGGGGCTGGCCGACTTCGTCCGCCGGAGTCGGAATGGGGCGAGACTTTGCGAGCGGCCTCTGCGCTCCAAAAATTGGCCGTGGGCACAGCGGCGTCCAAAAATAACCGCCCGAAGGCCGGGGCGCCAAGTTCGTCCAGCGGAAAAATGGCCAAAAAACGGGTGGGCTATAGCCTTGGGGGGAGGGGCTGGCCGACTTCGTCCGCCGGACTCGGAATGGGGCGAGACTTTGCGAGCGGCCTCCGCGTACCAAAAATAGGCCATGGGCACAGCCACACCCAAAAATAACCACCCGAAGGTCGGTGCACCCAAACCCCCCAGCGGAAAAATGGCCAAAAAACGGGTGGGCTATAGCCTTGGGGGGAGGGGCTTGCCAACTTCGTCTGCCGGACTCGGAATGGGGCCGACTTTGCGAGCAGCCTCCGTGTGCCAAAAATAGGCCGCCGGCATAGCCGTGCCCAAAAATAACTGCCCGAAGGCCGGGGCGCCAAGTTTGTCCAGCGGAAAAATGGCCAAAAAAGGGTGGGCTATAGCCTTGGGGGGAGGGGCTGGCCAATGTCGTCCGCCGGACTCGGAATGGGGCGAGACTTTGCGAGCGGCCTCCGCGTGCCAAAAATAGGCCACGGGCACAGCCACGCCCAAAAATAACTGCCCGAAGGCCGGGACGCCAAGTTCGTCCAGCGGAAAAATGGCCAAAAAACGGGTGGGCTATAGCCTTGGGAGGAGGGGCTGGCCAACTTCGTCCGCCGGACTCGGAATGGGGCGAGACTTTGCGAGCGGCCTCCTCATAACAAAAATAGGCCGTGGGCACAGCTGCGCCAACAAATAACCGCCCGAAGGCCGGGGCGCCAAATTCGTCCAGCGGAAAAATGGCCAAAAAACGGGTGGGCTATAGCCATGGGGGGAGGGGCTGGGCAACGTCGTCCGCCGGACTCGGAATGGGGCGAGACTTTGCGAGCGGCCTCCGCGTGCCAAAAATAGGTTTCGGGCACAGCCGCACCCAAAATAACCGCCCGAAGCCCGGGGCGCCAAGTTCGTCCAGCGGAAAAATGGCCAAAAAACGGGTGGGCTATAGCCTTGGGAGGAGGGGCTGGCCAACTTCGTCCGCCGGACTCGGAATGGGGCGAGACTTTGCGAGCGGCCTCCTCGTAACAAAAATAGGCCGCGGGCACAGCTGCGCCAACAAATAACCGCCCGAAGGCCGGGGCGCCAAATTCGTCCAGCGGAAAAATGGCCAAAAAACGGGTGGGCTATAGCCATGGGGGGAGGGGCTGGGCAACGTCGTCCGCCGGACTCGGAATGGGACGAGACTTTGCGAGCGGCCTCCGCGTGCCAAAAATAGGCTGTGGGCACAGCCGCGCCCAAAAATAACCGCCCGAAGGCTGGGGCGCCAAGTTCGTCCAGCGGAAAAATGGCCAAAAAACGGGTGCGCTATAGCCTTGGGGGGAGGGGCTGGCCCACTTCGTCCGCCGGACTCGGAATGGGATGAGTCTTTGTGAGCAGCCTCCGCGTGCTAAAAATAGGCCGCGGGCACAGCCGCGCCCAAAAATAACCGCTCGAAGGCCGGGACGCCAAGTTCGTCCAGCGGAAAGATGGCCAAAAAATGGGTGGGCTGTAGCCTTGGGGGGAGGGGCTGGCCAACTTCGTCCGCCGGACTCGGAATGGGGCGAGACTTTGTGAGCGGCCTCCATGTACCCAAAATAGGCCGCGCACACGGCCGCGTCCAAAAATAACTCCCCGAAGTTCGTCAAGCGGAAATATGGCCAAAAAACGGGTGGGCTATATCCTTGGGGGGAGGGGCTGGCCAACTTCGTCCGCCGGACTCGGAATAGGCTGAGACTTTGCGAGCGGACTCCGCGTGCCAAAAATAGGCTACGGACAAAGCCGCGCCCAAAAATAACCACCCGAAGGCCGGGGCACCAAGTTCGTCCAGCTAAAAATTGCAAAAAAACGGGTGGGCTATAGCCTTGGGGGGAGGGGCTGGCCAACTTCGTCCGCCGGACTCGGAATAGGGTGAGACTTTGCGAGCGGCCTCCGCGTACCAAAACTAGGCTGCGGGCACAGCCGTACCCAAGAATAACCGCCCGAAGGCCGGGGCGCCAATTTCGTCCAGCTGAAAAATGGCCAAAAAACGGGTGGGCTATAGCCATGGGGGGAGGGGCTGGGCAACGTCGTCCGCCGGACTCGGAATGGGGCGAGACTTTGCGAGCGACCTCCGCGTGCCAAAAATAGGCTGTGGGCACAGCCGCGCCCAAAAATAACTGCCCGAAGGCCGGGACGCCAAGTTCGTCCAGCGGAAAAATGGCCAAAAAACGGGTGGGCTGTAGCCTTGGGGGGAGGGGCTGGCCAACTTCGTCCGCCGGACTCGGAATGGGGCGAGACTTTGTGAACGGCCTCCATGTACCCAAAATAGGCCGCCCACACAGCCGCGTCCAAAACTAACTCCCCGAAGTTCGTCAAGCGGAAATATGGCCAAAAAACGGGTGGGCTATATCCTTGGGGGGAGGGGCTGGCCAACTTCGTCCGCCGGACTCGGAATAGCGTGAGACTATGCGAGCGGACTCCGCGTGCCAAAAATAGGCTACGGACAAAGCCGCGCCCAAAAATAACCACCCGAAGGCCGGGGCGCAAAGTTCGTCCAGCTAAAAATTGCCAAAAAACGGGTGGGCTATAGCCTTGGGGGGAGGGGCTGGACAACTTCGTCCGCCGGACCCGGAATGGGGTGAGACTTTGCGAGCGGCCTCCGCGTACCAAAACTAGGCTGCGGCCACAGCCGCGCCCAAGAATAACCGCCCGAAGGCCGGGGCGCCAATTTCGTCCAGCTGAAAAATGGCCAAAAAACGGGTGGGCTATAGCCTTGGGGGGAGGGGCTGGCCAACTTCGTCCGCCGGACTCGGAATGGGGCGAGACTTTGCGAGCGGCTTCCGCATGCCAAAAATAGGCTGAGGGCACAGCCGCGCCCAAAAATAACCGCCCGAAGGCCGGGGCGCCAAGTTCGTCCAGCGGAAAAATGGCCAAAAAACGGGTGGGCTATAGCCTTGGGGGGATGGGCGGGCCAACTTCGTCCGCCGGACTCGGAATGGGTCGAGACTTTACGAGCGGCCTCCGCGTGCCAAAAATAGGCCGCGGGCACAGCCGCACCCAAAAACAACCGCCCGAAGGCCGGGGCAACAAGTTCGTCCAGCGGAAAAATGGCCAAAAAACGGGTGGGCTATAGCCTTGGGGGGAGGGGCTGGCCAACATTGTCCGCCGGACTCGGAATGGGTCGAGACTTTGCGAGTGGCCTCCGCGTGCCAAAAATAGGCCGTGGGCACAGCCGCGCCCAAAAATAACCTCCCGAAGGCCAGGGCGCCAAGTTCGTCCAGCGTAAAAATGGCCAAAAAACGGGTGGGCTATAGCCTGGGGGAAAGGGGCTGTCCAACTTCGTCCGCCGGACTCAGAATGGGGTGAGACTTTTCGAGCGGCCTCCACGTACCAAAAATAGGACACGGGCACAGCCGCGCCCAAAAATAACTGCCCGAAGGCCGGGGGGCCAAGTTCGTCCAGCGGAAAACTGGCCAAAAAACGGGTGGGCTATAGCCTTGGGGGGAGGGGCTGGCCAATGTCGTCCTCGTGGTACCTAATCCCACCAGCGTAAAAATGGCCAAAAGCGGGTGGGCTATAGCCTTAGTGGGAGGGGCGGTCGAGTTAAGTCCGCCGGACTCGGAATGGCACGAGACTTTGCGAGGTGCCTCCGTGTGCCAAAATAGGGCGCGGGCACAGCCGCGCCCAAAAATACCCGCCCGAAGGCCGGCGCGCCAAAACCCCCTAGCGGAAAAATGGGCAAAAAACGGGTGGTCTATAGCGTTGGGGGGAGGGGCAGGCCGAATTCATCCGCCGGACTCGGAATGGGGCGAGACTTTGCGAACGGCCTCCGCGTGCCAAAAATAGGCTGCGGGCACAGCCGCGCCCAAAAATAACCCCCCAAAGGTGGCGGCGCCCAAACCCCCAAGCGAAAAAATGGCCAAAAATGGGTGGTCTATAGCCTTGAGGGGAGGGGCTGCCAAACTTCGTCCGTCGGGCTCGGAAATGGGGCGAGACTTTGCGAGTGGCCTCCGGGTGCCAAAAATAGGCATGAGCACAGCCGCGCCCACAAATACTCGCCGAAGGCCGGGCGCCAAGTTCGTCCCAGCGGAAAAAGGCCACAAAACGGGTGGGCTATAGCCTTGGGTGGTGGGGCTGGCCAAGTTAAATCCCGCCGGACTCGGAATGGCACGAGACTTTGCGAGGTGCCTCCGTGTGCCAAAATAGGCCGCGCGGGCACAGCCGCGCCAAAAATACCCGCCCGAAGGCCGGGCGCGCCAAGTTCGTCCCAGCGGAAAAAGGCCACAAAACGGGTGGGCTAGAGCCTTGGGGGTGGGGCTGGCCAACCGTCCTCCGGATTCGGAATGGCGCGAGACTTTACGAGGCACCTCCATGTGCCAAAAATAGGCCGGGGGCACAGCCGCGCCCAAAAATACCCGCCCGAAGGCCGGGGTGCCAAGTTCGTCCAGCGGTAAAAGGCCACAAAAACGGGTGGGCTATAGCCTTGGGGGGTGGGGCTGGGCAACTTCGTCCGCCGCACTCGGAGTGGGGCGAGACTGTGCTAGGGGCCTCGGTGTCCCGACGATTAGCCGCGGGCACAACCGCGCCGAAAAATAAGCGCCCGAAGATCGTGGTACCTAATCCCACCAGCGGAAAAATGGCCAAAAAACGGGTGGGCTATAGCCTTGGTGGGAGGGGGGGCGGTCGAAGTTCGTCCGCCGGACTCGGAATGGGGCGAGACTTTGCGAGGGGCCTCGGGTTGCCAAAAATAAGCCGCGGGCAAAGCCGCGCCCAAAAATAAGCGCCCGAAGGTCGTGGTGCCAAAACCCCCCAGCGGAAAAATGGGCAAAAAACGGGTGGGCTATAGCGTTGGGGGGAGGGGCAGGCCAACTTCGTCCGCCGGACTCGGAATGGGGCGAGACTTTGCGAGCGGCCTCCGCGTTCAAAAATAGGCCGCGGGCACAGCCGCCCCAAAATAACCCCGATGGTCGGCGCGCCCAAACCCCCAGCGGAAAAATGGCCAAAAACGGTTGGGCTATAGCCTTGGGAGAGGGCAGGCGCACTCCGTCCGCGGACTCAGAATGGGGGCAAGACTTTGCGAGCGGCATCCGCGTGCTAAAAATACGCCACGGGCACTGCCGCGCCCAAAAATAACCCCCGAAGGTCGGAGCGACCAAACCCCCCAGCGGAAAAATGGCCAAAAAACGGGTGGGCTATAGCCTTGGGGGGAGGGGCAGGCCCACTTCGTCCGCCGGACTCGGAATGGGACGAGACTTTGCGAGGGGCCTCGGGGTCCCAAAAATAGGCCACGGGCACAACCGCGCCCAAAAATAACCCCCCGAAGGTCGGGCGTACAAAACCCCCAGCGGAACAATGGCCAAAAGCGGGTGGGCTATAGCCTTGGTGGGGCGCGGCCGAATTTAAATCCGCCCGGACTCGGAATGGGGCGAGACTTAGCGAGGGGCCTCGGGTGCCAAAATAAGCCCTTGGGCAAAGCCGTGACCAAAAATAAGCGCCCGAAGATCGTGGTGCCAAAACCCCAGCGGGAAAAATGGCCAAAAACGGGTGGGCTATAGCCTTGGTGGGGGGCGCGGGCGAAGTTCGTCTGCCGGACTCGGAATGGGGCAAGGCTTTGCGTGGGGCCTCGGGGTACCAAAAATAAGCCACGTGCAAAACCGCGCCAACGGTCGTGGTGCCAAAACCCCAGCGGAAAAATGGCCAAAACGGGTGGGCTATAGCCTTGGTGGGGGCGCGGGCGGTTCGTCTCCGGACTCGGAATGGGGCGAGACTTTGCGAGGGCCTCGGGGTGCCAAAATAAAGCGCAGAAAAGCCGCGCCTAAAAATAAGCCCCGAAGATCGTGGTACCAAAACCCCAGCAGAAAAATGGCCAAAAGCGGGTGGGCTATAGCCTTGGTGGGGTGCGGGAGAAGTTCGTCCAGCGGACTCAGAATGGGGCGAGACTTTTGAGGGGCCTCGGGGTGCCAAAATAAGCGCCCAAAGGTCGTGGTGCCAAAACCCCGAGCGGAAAAATGGCCAAAAGCGGGTGGGCGATAGCCTTGGTGGGGGCGCGCGGCGAAGTTCGTCCAACGGACTTCAAAATGGGGTGAGACTGCGAGGGGCCTTGGGGTGCCAAAAATAAGCCGTGGGCAAAGCCGACCCCAAAAATAAGCGCCCAAAGATCGTGGTGCCAAAACTCCCAGCGGAAAAATGGCCAAAAACGGGTGGGCTATAGCCTTGAGTGGGGCGGGAGAAGTTCATCCGGCGGACTCGGAATGGGGCGAGAATTTACGAGGGGCCTCGGGGTGTAAAAAATAAGCCGCGGGCAAAGCCGCGCCCCAAAATAAGCGCCCGAAGATCGTGGTGCCAAAACCCCACAGCGGAAAAATGGCTAAAAGCGGTTGGGCTATAGCCTTGGTGGGGGGCGCGGGCGAAGTTCGTCCGCCGGACCCGGAATGGGGCGAGACTTTGCGAGGGGCCTCGGGGTGCCAATAAAAAAGCCGCGGGCAAAGCCGCGCCCAAAAATAAGCGACCGAAGGTCGTGGTACCAAAACCCCCCAGCTGAAAAATGGCCAAAAAACTGGTGGGCTATAGCCTTGGTGGGGGGCGCGGGAGAAGTTCATCCGGCGGACTCGGAATGGGGCGAGACTTTTTGCGAGGGCCTCGGGTGGCAACAAAAAAGCCTCGGTCAAAGCCGCGCCCAAAAATAAGCGACCGAAGTTCGTGGTTCCAAAACCCCCCAGCGGAAAAATGGCCAAAAAACGGGTGGGTTATAGCCTTGGTGGGGGGCGCGGGAGAAGTTCATCCGGCGGACTCGGAATGGGGCGAAACATTGCGAGGGGCCTCGGGGTGCCAAAAATAAGCAGCCCAGGCAAGCCGCGCCCAAAAATTAGTGCCCGAAGGTCGTGGTACCAAAACCCCAGCGGAAAAAATGGCCAAAAATGGTTGGGCTATAGCCTTGGTGGGGCGCAGGCGAAGATCGTCCGCCGGACTCGGAATGGGGCGAGACTTTGCGAGGGGCCTCGGGGTGCAAAAAAATAAGCCGCGGGCAAAGCCGCGCCCAAAAATAAGATCCCGAAGATCGTGGTGCCAAAACCCCCCAGCGGAAAAATGGCCAAAAACTGGGTGGCCTATGGCGTTGGTGTGGGGCGCGGCCGACGTACGTCCGACGGACTCGGAATGGGGCGAGACTTTGCGAGGCCTCGGGGTGTAAAAAATAAGCCTCGGGCAAAGCCGTGCCCAAAAATAAGTTCCCGAAGATCGTGGTGCCAAAACCCCCCAGCGGAAAAATGGCCAAAAAACGGGTGCGCTATAGCCTTGGGGGGAGGTGCGGGGCGGATTCGTCCGCCGGACTCGGAATGGGGCGAGACTTTACTGAGGGCCTCGGGTGCAAAAAAATAAGCCGCATGGGCAAAGCCACGCCCAAAAAATAAGCGCCAGAAGATCATGGTGCCAAATCCTCGAAGCGGAAAAATGGCCAAAAACGGGTGGGCTATAGCGTTGGTGGGGCGCGGGCGAGTTCCTCCGCGGACTCGGAATGGGGCGAGACTTTGCGAGGGCCTCGGGGTGCCAAAAAAATAAGCCGCGAGCAAAAGCCGACCAAATAAAATAAGTGCCCAAGATCGTGGTGCCAAAACTTCCAGCGGAAAAATGGCCAAAAACGGGTGGGCTATAGCCTTGGTGGGGCGCGGGGAGAGGTTCATCCAGCGGACTCGGAATGGGGCGGAATTTATGAGGGGCTTCGGGGTGCAAAAATATAAGCCGCGGGCAAAGCCACGCCCAAAAATAAGCTCGAAGATCGTGGTGCCAAAACTTCCCAGCGGAAAAATGGCCAAAAAACGGTTGGGCTATAGCCTTGGTGGAGGGCGCGGGCGAAGTTCATCCGCCGGACTCGGAATGGGGCGAGACTTTGCGAGGGGCCTTGGGGTGCCAAATAATAAGCCGCGGGCAAAGCCGCGCCCAAAAATAAGCGCCCGAAGATCGTGGTGCCAAAACCCCACAGCGGAAAAATGGACAAAAAACGGTTGGGCTATAGCCTTGGTGGGGGGCGCGGGCGAAGTTCGTCCGCCGGACTCGGAATGGGGCGAGACTTTGTGAGGGGCCTCGAGGTGCCAACAAAAAAGCCACGGGCAAAGCCGCGCCCAAAAATAAGCGCCCGAGGATCGTGGTGCCAAAACCCCCCAGCGGAAAAATGGCCAAAAAACGGGTGGGTTATAGCCTTGGTGGGGGGCGCGGGAGAAGTTCGTCCGGCGGACTCGGAATGGGGCGAAACATTGCGAGGGGCCTCGGGGTGCCAAAAATAAGCAGCGGGCAAAGCTGCGCCCAAAAATTAGTGCCCGAAGGTCGTGGTACCAAAACCCCCCAGCGGAAAAATGGCCAAAAAATGGTTGGGCTATAGCCTTGGTGGGGGGCGCGGGCGAAGATTGTCCGCCGGACTCGGAATGGGGCGAGACTTTGCGAGGGGCCTCGGGGTGCAAAAAAATAAGCCGCGGGCAAAGCCGCGCCCAAAAATAAGCGCCCGAAGATCGTGGTGCCAAAACCCCCCAGCGGAAAAATGGCCAAAAAACTGGTGGGCTATAGCCTTGGTGGGGGGCGCGGGAGAAGTTCCTCCGGCGGACTCGGAATGGGGCGAGACTTTGCGAGGGGCCTCGGGGTGCAAAAAATAAGCCGCGGCCAAAGCCGCGCCCAAAAATAAGTTCCCGAAGATCGTGGTGCCAAAACCCCCCAGCGGAAAAATGGCCAAAAAACGGGTGCGCTATAGCCTTGGTGGGAGGTGCGGGCGAAGTTCGTCCGCCGGACTCGGAATGGGGCGAGACTTTACGAGGGGCCTCGGGGTGCAAAAAATAAGCCGCGGGCAAAGCCGCGCCCAAAAATAAGCGCCCGAAGATCATGGTGCCAAATCCTCGCAGCGGAAAAATGGCCAAAAAACGGGTGGGCTATAGCGTTGGTGGGGGGCGCGGGCGAAGTTCCTCCGCCGGACTCGGAATGGGGCGAGACTTTGCGAGGGGCCTCGGGGTGCCAAAAAATAAGCCGCGGGCAAAGCCGACCAAATAAAATAAGTGCCCGAAGATCGTGGTGCCAAAACTTCCCAGCGGAAAAATGGCCAAAAAACGGGTGGGCTATAGCCTTGGGGGGAGGGGCTGGCCAACTTCGTCCGCCGGACTCGGAATGGGGCGAGACATTGCGAGCGGCCTCCGCGTGCCCAAAATAGGCCGCGGGCACAGTCGCACCCAAAAATAACAGCCCGAAGACTGGGGCCCCAAGTTCGTCCATCGGAAAAGTGGCCAAAAAACGGGTGGGCTATAGCCTTGGGGGGAGGGGCTGGCCAACTTCGTCCGCCGGACTCAGAATGGGGCGAGACTTTTTGAGCGGCCTCCGCATGCCAAAAATAGGGCGCGGGCGCAGCCGCGCCCAAAAATAACCCCTCAAAGGTCGGCGCGCCCAAACCCCCCATCGGAAAAATGGCCAAGAAACGGGTGGGCTATAGCCTTGGGGGGAGGGGCTGGCCAACTTTGTCCGCCGGACCCGGAATGGGGCGAGACTTTGCGAGCGGCCTCCGCATGCCAAAAATAGGCCGCGGGCACAGCCGCGCCCAAAAATAACCGCCCGAAGACTGGGGCCCCAAGTTCGTCCATCGGAAAAATGGCCAAAAAACGGGTGGGCTATAGCCTTGCGGGGAGTGGCTCGCCAACTTCGTCCGCCGGACTCGGAATGGGGCGAGACTTTGCGAGTGGCCTCCGCGGGCACAGCCGCAACCAAAAATAACCACCCAAAGGCCGGGGCGCCAAGTTCGTCCAGCGGAAAAATGGCCAAAAAACGGGTGGGCTATAGCCTTGGGGGGAGGGGCTGGCCAACTTCGTCCGCCGGACTCGGAATGGGGCGAGACTTTGCGAGCGGCCTCCGCATGCCAACAATAGGGCGTGGGCACAGCCGTACCCAAAAATAACCACCCGAAGGCCGGGGCGCCAAGTTCGTCCAGCGGAAAAATGGCCAAAAAACGGGTGGCCTATAGCCTTGGGGGAAGGGGCTGGCCAACTTCGTCCGCCGGACTCGGAATGGGGCGAGACTTTGCGAGCGGCCTCCGTGTGCCAGAAATAGGCCGGGGGCACAGCCACGCCCAAAAATAACCCCCCAAAGGACGGCACGCCCAAACCCCCCAGGGGAAAAATGGCCAAAAAACGGGTGGGCTATAGCCTTGGGGGGAGTGGCTGGCCGACTTCGTCCGCCGGACTCGGAATGGGACGAGACTATGCGAGTGGCCTCCGCGTGCCAAAAAGGCCACCACGGGCACAGCGCCCAAAAATAACCGCCCGAAGGCCGGGACGCCAAGTTCGTCCAGCGGAAAAATGACCAAAAAACGGGTGGGCTATAGCCTTGGGGGGAGGGGCTGGCCAACTTCGTCCGCAGGAGTCGGAATGGGACGAGACTTTGCGAGCGGCATCTGCGTGCCAGAAATAGGCCACAGGCACAGCGGCGCCCAAAAATAACTGCCCGAAGGCCGGGGCGACAAGTTCGTCCAGCGGAAAAATGGCCAAAAAACGGGTGGGCTATAGCCTTGGGGGGAGGGGCTGGCCAACTTCGTCCGCCCGACTCGGAATGGGGCGAGACTTTGTGAGTGGCCTCTGCGTGCAAAAAATAGGCTGCGGTCCCAGCCGCGCCCAAAAATAACCCCCCGATGGTCGGCGCGCCCAAACCCCCCAGCGGAAAAATGGCCAAAAATAGGGTGGGCTATAGCCTTGGGGGGAGGGGCTGGCCTACTTCGTCCGCCGGACTCGGAATGGGGCGAGACTTTGCAAGCGGCCTCCGCGTGCAAAAAATAGGCTGCGGTCACAGCCGCGCCCAAAAATAACCCCCCGAAGGTCGGCGCGCCCAAACCCCCCATCGGAAAAATGGCCAAAAAAAGGGTGGGCTATAGCCTTGGGGGGAGGGGCTGGTCTACTTCGTCCGCCGGACTCGGAATGGGGCGAGACTTTGCGAGCAGCCTCCGCGTGCCAAAAATAGGCTGCGGTCACAGCCGCGCCCAAAAAGAACCGCCCGAAGGCCGGGGCGCCAAGTTCGTCCAGCGGAAAAATGGCCAAAAAACGGGTGGGCTATAGCCTTGGGGGGAGGGGCTGGCCAACTTCGTCCGCCGGACTCGGAATGAGGCGAGAATTTGCGAGCGGCCTCCGCGTACCAAAAATGGGCTGCATGCACAGCCACGCCCAAAAATAAGCCCCCGAAGTTCGGCGGGCCAAGTTCGTCCAGCGGAAAGAGGCCACAAAAACGGGTGGGCTATAGCCTTGGGGGGTGGGGCTTGCCGACTTCGTCCGCCGGACTCGGAATCGCGGGAGACTTTGCGAGGCGCCTCCGTGTGCCAAAAATAGGCCGCGGGCACAGCCGCGCCCAAAAATACCCACCCGAAGGCCGGGGCGCCAAGTTCGTCCAGCGGAAAGAGGCCACAAAAACGGGTGGGCTATAGCCTTGGGGGGTGGGGCTTGCCGACTTCGTCCGCCGGACTCGGAATGGCGCGAGACTTTGCGAGGCGCCTCCGTGTGCCAAAAATAGGCCGCGGGCACAGCCGCGCCCAAAAATACCCGCCCGAAGGCCGGGGCGCCATGTTCGTCCAGCGGAAAGAGGCCACAAAAACGGGTGGGCTATAGCCTTGGGGGGTGGGGCTTGCCGACTTCGTCCGCCGGACTCGGAATGGCGCGAGACTTTGCGAGGCGCCTCCGTGTGCAAAAAATAGGCTGCGGGCACAGCCGCGCCCAAATATACCCGCCCGAAGGCCGGGGCGCCAAGTTCGTCCAGCGGAAAGAGGGCACAAAAACAGGTGGGCTATAGCCTTGGGGGATGGGGCTGGCCAACTTCGTCCGCCGGACTCGGAATGGCGCGAGACTTTGCGAGGCGCCTCCGTGTGCCAAAAATAGGCCGCGGGCACAGCCGCACCCAAAAATACCCGCCCGAAGGCCGGGACGCCAAGTTCGTCCAGCGGAAAGAGGCCACAAAAACGGGTGGGCTATAGCCTTGGGGGGTGGGGCTGGCCAACTTCGTCCGCCGGACTCGGAATGGCGCGAGACTTTGAGAGGCGCCTCCGTGTGCCAAAAATAGGCCGCGGGCACAGCCGCGCCCAAAAATACCCGCCCGAAGGCCGGGGCGCCAAGTTCGTCCAGCGGAAAGAGGCCACAAACACGGGTGGGCTATAGCCTTGGGGGGTGGGGCTGGCCAACTTCGTCCGCCAGACTCGGAATGGCGCGAGACTTTGCGAGGCGCCTCCGTATGCCAAAAATAGGCCGCGGACACAGCCACGCCCAAAAATACCCGCCCGAAGGCCGGGGCGCCAAGTTCGTCCAGCGGAAAGAGGCCACAAAAACGGGTGGGCTATAGCCTTGGGGGGTGGGGCTGGTCAACTTCGTCCGCCGGACTGGGAATGGCGCGAGACTTTGCGAGGCGCCTCCGTGTGCCAAAAATAGGCCGCGGGCACAGCCGCACCCAAAAATACCCGCCCGAAGGCCGGGACGCCAAGTTCGTCCAGCGGTAAAAGGCCACAAAGTCGGGTGGGCTATAGCCTTGGGGGTGGGGCTGGCCAACTTCGTCCGCGGACTCGGAATGGCGGGAGACTTTGAGAGGCGCCTCCGTGTGCCAAAAATAGGCCGCGGGCACAGCCGCACCCAAAACCCCGCGCACGACGGCCGGGGCGCCAAGTTCGTCCAGCGGAAAGAGGCCACAAACACGGGTGGGCTATAGCCTTGGGGGGTGGGGCTGGCCAACTTCGTCCGCCAGACTCGGAATGGCGCGAGACTTTGCGAGGCGCCTCCGTATGCCAAAAATAGGCCGCGGACACAGCCACGCCCAAAAATACCCGCCCGAAGGCCGGGGCGCCAAGTTCGTCCAGCGGAAAGAGGCCACAAAAACGGGTGGGCTATAGCCTTGGGGGGTGGGGCTGGTCAACTTCGTCCGCCGGACTGGGAATGGCGCGAGACTTTGCGAGGCACCTCCGTGTGCCAAAAATAGGCCGCGGGCACAGCCGTGCCCAAAAATACCCGCCCGAAGGCCGGGGCTCCAAGTTCGTCCCGCGGAAAGAGGCCACAAACGCGGGTGGGCTATAGCCTTGGGGGGTGGGGCTGGCCGACTTCGTCCGCCGGACTCGCAATGGCGCGAGACTTTGCGAGGCGCCTCCGTGTGCCAAAAATAGGCCGCGGGCACAGCCGTGCCCAAAAATACCCGCCCGAAGGCCGGGGCTCCAAGTTCGTCCCGCGGAAAGAGGCCACAAACGCGGGTGGGCTATAGCCTTGGGGGGTGGGGCTGGCCAACTTCGTCCGCCGGACTCGGAATGGCGCGAGACATTCCGAGGCGCCTCCGTGTGCCAAAAATAGGCCGTGGGCACAGCCACGCCCAAAAATACCCGCCCGAAGGCCGGGGCGCCATGTTCGTCCAGCGGAAAGAGGCCACAAACACGGGTGGGCTATAGCCTTGGGGGGTGGGGCTGGCCAACTTCGTCCGCCGGACTCGGAATGGCGCGAGACATTCCGAGGCGCCTCCGTGTGCCAAAAATAGGCCGCGGGCACAGCCACGCCCAAAAATACCCGCCCGAAGGCCGGGGCGCCATGTTCGTCCAGCGGAAAGAGGCCACAAACACGGGTGGGCTATAGCCTTGGGGGGTGGGGCTGGCCGACTTCGTCCGCCGGACTCGGAATGGCGCGAGACTTTGCGAGGCGCCTCCGTGTGCCAAAAATAGGCCGCGGGCACAGCCGCGCCCAAAAATACCCGCCCGAAGGCCGGGGCGCCAAGTTAGTCCACTGGAAAGAGGCCACAAAAACGGGTGGGCTATAGCCTTGGGGGGTGGGGCAGGCCAACTTCGTCCGCCGGACTCGGAATGGCGCGAGACTTTACGAGGCGCCTCCGTGTGCCAAAAATAGACCGCGGGCACAGCCGCACCCAAAAATACCCGCCCGAAGGCGGGGCGCCAAGTTCGTCCAGCTAGGGATGGCAATGGATTGGATCTGATCCAAGATCCACGTGATCCAAATCCAATCGGATCGGATTTGGATCGGTTTAAAATGGATTTGGATCGGATTTGGATATTGATGTGCGGATCTAAGACGGATCTGGAGCAGATCTGGATCTATCTTAATATCTAAATCCATATCCATATCCACTCATCTTTTAATTTTATTTTATTTTAAAAGTTTCTTAACAATTGTGGAATTATAATGATAATAAATTTTATTCATAGCATATTAGTAGTATTTACCATGCAATTAAACTCTTAAAACTTAAAGGTTAGTTTTGTAAATTTAAAGGTCATCCAGCCCCAAAGCATGTACATGCAATATTCAAATTGCAAGCCAAGTAATATAACCTGACAATTTATTTTATTATATTAGCCAAATAATTTTTAAGGAATATAGTTATTCATATATTTAGTCAAATATGGTCATAATAAAAATAATAAAGGACTGAATATAAATCATATTTAATTTATATGTCATTATCTAATGTTGTAGGGATAATGGTAGGTGTATCGTGGATATTAGAATGATGAAGGAGACAATAGAATATTAGATTGATCTTACTCCTGCAATTACTTCTGAATGATATTTTATTATCTTTCTTATTTGTTGTTTTGGAGCTACAATATTTATTATATTTTTGAGAAAAATTATATAATTTATTTGTTATCAATACATTTTAGCCTTCGATTTTCAATCTAAAAAATTATTACTTTTTTATTACTGAATTTTAGAATTCATGACGGATTTAGAGCAGATATGGATTTTAATTTTTTTTCGGATTTGGAGCAGATATAGATATTTATTTCTTTTTTGGATCTGGATATGGAGCAAAAAATATGGATTCATGACGGATCTGGAGCAGATACGGATTTTGATTTTTATTATGGATTTGGATATGGAGCAGAGTAGATCCAACCCATATCTGCCCCATTGCCATCCCTACGTCCAGCGGAAAGAGGCCACAAAAACGGGTGGGCTATAGCCTTGGGGGGTGGGGCTTGCCGACTTCGTCCGCCGGACTCGGAATCGCGCGAGACTTTGCGAGGCGCCTCCGTGTGCCAAAAATAGGCCGCGGGCACAGCCGCGCCCAAAAATACCCACCCGAAGGCCGGGGCGCCAAGTTCGTCCAGCGGAAAGAGGCCACAAAAACGGGTGGGCTATAGCCTTGGGGGGTGGGGCTTGCCGACTTCGTCCGCCGGACTCGGAATGGCGCGAGACTTTGCGAGGCGCCTCCGTGTGCCAAAAATAGGCCGTGGGCACAGCCGCGCCCAAAAATACCCGCCCAAAGGCCGGGGCGCCATGTTCGTCCAGCGGAAAGAGGCCACAAAAACGGGTGGGCTATAGCCTTGGGGGGTGGGGCTGGCCAACTTCGTCCGCCGGACTCGGAATGGCGCGAGACTTTGCGAGGCGCCTCCGTGTGCAAAAAATAGGCTGCGGGCACAGCCGCGCCCAAATATACCCGCCCGAAGGCCGGGGCGCCAAGTTCGTCCAGCGGAAAGAGGGCACAAAAACAGGTGGGCTATAGCCTTGGGGGATGGGGCTGGCCAACTTCGTCCGCCGGACTCGGAATGGCGCGAGACTTTGCGAGGCGCCTCCGTGTGCCAAAAATAGACCGCGGGCACAGCCGCACCCAAAAATACCCGCCCGAAGGCGGGGCGCCAAGTTCGTCCAGCGGAAAGAGGCCACAAACACGGGTGGGCTATAGCCTTGGGGGGTGGGGCTGGCCGACTTCGTCCGCCAGACTCGGAATGGCGCGAGACTTTGCGAGGCGCCTCCGTATGCCAAAAATAGGCCGTGGGCACAGCCACGCCCAAAAATACCCGCCCGAAGGCCGGGGCGCCAAGTTCGTCCAGCGGAAAGAGGCCACAAAAACGGGTGGGCTATAGCCTTGGGGGGTGGGGCTGGTCAACTTCGTCCGCCGGACTGGGAATGGCGCGAGACTTTGCGAGGCACCTCCGTGTGCCAGAAATAGGCCGCGGGCACAGCCGCTCCCAAAAATACCCGCCCGAAGGCCGGGGCGCCAAGTTCGTCCAGCGGAAAGAGGCCACAAACACGGGTGGGCTATAGCCTTGGGGGGTGGGGCTGGCCGACTTCGTCCGCCGGACTCGGAATGGCGCGAGACTTTGCGAGGCGCCTCCGTGTGTCAAAAATAGGCCGCGGGCACAGCCGCGCCCAAAAATATCCGCCCGAAGGCTGGGGCGCCAAGTTCGTCCAGCGGAAAGAGGCCACAAACACGGGTGGGCTATAGCCTTGGGGGGTGGGGCTGGCCAACTTCGTCCGCCGGACTCGGAATGGCGCGAGACTTTGCGAGGCGCCGCCTTGTGCCAAAAATAGGCCGCGGGCACAGCCGCGCCCAAAAATACCCGCCCGAAGGCCGGGGCGCCAAGTTCGTCCAGCGGAAAGAGGCCACAAAAACGGGTGGCCTATAGCCTTGGGGGGTGGGGCTGGCCGACTTCGTCCGCCGGACTCACAATGGCGCGAGACTTTGCGAGGTGCCTCCGTGTGCTAAAAATAGGCCGCGGACACAGCCGTGCCCAAAAATACCCGCCTGAAGGCCGGGGCTCCAAGTTCGTCCAGCGGAAAGAGGCCACAAACGCGGGTGGGCTATAGCCTTGGGGGGTGGGGCTGGCCAACTTCGTCCGCCGGACTCGGAATGGCGCGAGACTTTCCGAGGCGCCTCCGTGTGCCAAAAATAGGCCGCGGGCACAGCCGCGCCCAAAAATACCCGCCCGAAGGCCGGGGCGCCATGTTCGTCCAGCGGAAAGAGGCCACAAACACGGGTGGGCTATAGCCTTGGGGGGTGGGGCTGGCCAACTTCGTCCGCCGGACTCGGAATGGCGCGAGACTTTGCGAGGCACCTCCGTGTGAAAAAAATAGGCCGCGGGCACAGCCGCGCCCAAAAATACCCGCCCGAAGGCCGGGGCGCCAAGTTAGTCCAGTGGAAAGAGGCCACAAAAACGGGTGGGCTATAGCCTTGGGGCGTGGGGCAGGCCAACTTCGTCCGCCGGACTCGGAATGGCGCGAGACTTTACGAGGCGCCTCCGTGTGCCAAAAATAGGCCGCGGGCACAGCCGCGCCCAAAAATACCCGCCCGAAGGCGGGGCGCCAAGTTCGTCCAGCGGAAAGAGGCCACAAAAACGGGTGGGCTATAGCCTTGGGGGGTGGGGCTTGCCGACTTCGTCCGCCGGACTTGGAATGGCGCGAGACTTTGCGAGGCGCCTCCGTGTGCCAAAAATAGGCCGCGGGCACAGCCGCGCCCAAAAATACCTGCCCGAAGGCCGGGGCGCCAAGTTAGTCCAGCGGAAAGAGGCCACAAAAACGGGTGGGCTATAGCCTTGGGGGGTGGGGCAGGCCAACTTCGTCCGCCGGACTCGGAATGGCGCGAGACTTTGCGAGGCGCCTCCGTGTGCCAAAAATAGGCCGCGGGCACAGCCGCGTCCAAAAATACCCGCCCGAAGGCCGGGGCGCCAAGTTCGTCCAGCGGAAAGAGGCCACAAAAACGGGTGGGCTATAGCCTTGGGGGGTGGGGCTGGCCAACTTCGTCCGCCGGACTCGGAATGGCGCGAGACTTTGCGAGGCGCCTCCGTGTGCCAAAAATAGGCCGCGGGCACAGCCGCGTCCAAAAATACCCGCCCGAAGGCCGGGGCGCCAAGTTCGTCCAGCAGAAAGAGGCCACAAAAACGGGTGGGCTATAGCCTTGGGGGGTG
Source organism: Citrus sp. QX-2021 (assembly GCA_030444885.1). Classification (NCBI taxonomy): domain Eukaryota; kingdom Viridiplantae; phylum Streptophyta; class Magnoliopsida; order Sapindales; family Rutaceae; genus Citrus; species Citrus sp. QX-2021. The sequence continues at coordinate 156,151 of JAUJEF010000014.1, read as the reverse complement.
GGGCTGGTCAACTTCGTCCGCCGGACTCGGAATGGCGCGAGACTTTGCGAGGCGCCTCCGTGTGCTAAAAATAGGCCACGGGCAAAGCCGCATCCAAAAATACACACCCGAAGGCCGGGGCGCCAAGTTCGTCCAGCGGAAAGAGGCCACAAAAACGGGTAGGCTATAGCCTTGGGGGGTGGGGCTGGCCGACTTCGTCCGCCGGACTCGGAATGGCGCGAGACTTTGCGAGGCGCCTGCGTGTGCCAGAAATAGGCCGCGGGCACAACCGCGCCCAAAAATACCCGACCGAAGGCCGGGGCGCCAAGTTCGTCCAGCGGAAAGAGGCCACAAAAACGAGTCGGCTATAGCCTTGGGGGGTGGGGCTGGCCAATTTCGTCCGCCAGACTCGGAATGGCGCGAGACTTTGCAAGGCAACTCCGTGTGCCAAAAATAGGCCGTAGGCACAGCCGCGCCCAAAAATACCCGCCCGAAGGCCGGGGCGCCAAGTTCGTCCAGCGGAAAGAGTCCACAAAAACGGGTGGGCTATAGCCTTGGGGGGTGGGGCTGGCCAACTTCGTCCGCCGGACTCGGAATGGCGCTAGACTTTACGAGGCGCCTGCGTTTGCTAAAAATAGGCCACGGGCACAGCCGCGCCCAAAAATACCCGCCCGAAGGCCGGGGCGCCAAGTTCGTCCAGCGGAAAGAGGCCACAAACACGGGTGGGCTATAGCCTTGGGGGGTGGGGCTGGCCAACTTCGTCCGCCGGACTCGGAATGGCGCGAGACTTTGCGAGGCGCCTCCGTGTGCCAAAAATAGGCCGCGGACACAGCCGCCCCCAAAAATACCCGCCCGAAGGCCGGGGCGTCAAGTTCGTCCAGCGGAAAGAGGCCACAAAAACGGGTGGGCTAGAGCCTTGGGGAGTGGGGCTGGCCAACTTCGTCCGCCGGACTCGGAATGGCGCGAGACTTTGCGAGGCACCTCCGTGTGCCAAAAATAGGCCGCGGGCTCAGCCGCGCCCAAAAATACCCGCCCGAAGGCCGGGGCGCCAAGTTCGTCCAGCGGAAAGAGGCCACAACACGGGTGGGCTATAGCCTTGGGGGGTGGGGCTGGCCAACTTCGTCCGCCGGACTCGGAATGGCGCGAGACTTTGCGAGGTGCCTCCGTTTGCCAAAAATAGGCCGCGGGCACAGCCGCGCCCAAAAATACCCGCCCGAAGGCCGGGGCGCCAAGTTCGTCCAGCGGAAAGAGTCCACAAAAACGGGTGGGCTATAGCCTTGGGGGGTGGGGCTGGCCAACTTCGTCCGCCGGACTCGGAATGGTTCGAGACTTTGCGAGGCGCCTCCGTTTGCCAAAAATAGGCCGCGGGCACAGCCGCGCCCAAAAATACCCGCCCGAAGGCCGGGGCGCCAAGTTCGTCCAGCGGAAAGAGTCCACAAAAACGGGTGGACTATAGCCTTGGGGGGTGGCGCTGGCCCACTTCGTCCGCCGGACTCGGAATGGCGCGAGACTTTGCGAGGCGCCTCCGTGTGCCAAAAATAGGCCGCGGACACAGCCGTGCCGGAAAATACCCGCCCGAAGGCCGGGGCGCCAAGTTCGTCCCGCGGAAAGAGGCCACAAACACGGGTGGGCTATAGCCTTGGGGGGTGGGGCTGGCCAAGTTCGTCCGCCGGACTCGGAATGACGGGAGACTTTGCGAGGCGGCTCCATGTGACAAAAATAGGCCGCGGGCATAGCCGCGCCCAAAAATACCCACCCGAAGGCCGGGGCGCCAATTTCTTCCAGCGGAAAGAGGCCACAAAAACGGGTGGGCTATAGCCTTGGGGGGTGGGCCTGGCCAACTTCGTCCGCCGGACTAGGAATGGCGCGAGACTTTGCGAGGCGCCTACTTGTGCCAAAAATAGGCCGCGGGCACAGCCGCGCCCAAAAATACCCGCCCGAAGGCCGGGGCGCCAAGTTCGTCCAGCGGAAAGAGGCCACAAAAACGGGTGGGCTATAGCCTTGGGGGGTGGGGCTGGCCAACTTCGTCCGCCGGACTCGGAATGGCGCGAGACTTTGCGAGGCACCTCCGTGTTCAAAAAATAGGCCGCGGGCACAGCCGCGCCCAAAAATACCCGCCCGAAGGCCGGGGCGCCAATTTCCTCCAGCGGAAAGAGGCCACAAAAACGGGTGGGCTATAGCCTTGGGGGGTGGGGCTGGCCGACTTCGTCCGCCGGACTCGGAATGGCGCGAGACTTTGCGAGGCGCCTCCGTGTGCCAAAAATAGGCCGCGGGCACAGCAGCGCCCAAAAATACCCGCCCGAAGGCCGGGGCGCCAAGTTCCTCCAGCGGAAAGAGGCCACAAAAACGGGTGGGCTATAGCCTTGGGGGGTGGGGCTGGCCAACTTCGTCCGCCGAACTCGGAATGGCACGAGACTTTGCGAGGCACCTCCGTGTGCCAAAAATAGGCCGCGGGCACAGCCGCGCCGAAAAATACCCGCCCGAAGGCCGGGGCGCCAAGTTCCTCCAGCGGAAAGAGGCCACCAAAACGGGTGGGCTATAGCCTTGGGGGGTGGGGCTGGCCAACTTCGTCCGCCGGACTCGGAAAGGGGCGAGACTTTGCGAGCGGCCTCCGCGAGGAAAAAATAGGCCGCGGGCGCAGCCGTACCCAAAAATAACTGCCCGAAGGCCGGGGCGCCAAGTTCGTCCAGGGGAAAAATGGCCAAAAAACGGGTGGGCTATAGCCTTGGGGGGAGGGGCTGGCCAACTTCGTCCGCCGGACTCGGAATGGGGCGAGACTTTGCGAGCGGCCTCCGCATGCCAAAAATAGGCCGCGGCCTCTGCCGCGCCCAAAAATAACCGCCCGAAGGTCGGCGCGCCCAAACCCCCCAGCGGAAAAATGGCCAAAAAACGGGTGGGCTATAGCCTTGGGGGGAGGGGCTGGCCAACTTCGTCCGCCGGACTCGGAATGGGGCGAGACTTTGCGAGCGGTCTCCGCGTGCAATAAATAGGCCACGGGCATAGCCACGCCAAAAAATAACCACCCGAAGGCCGGGGTGCCAAGTTCGTCCAGCGGAAAAATTGCCAAAAAACGGGTGGGCTATAGCCTTGGGGGGAGGGACTGGCCAACTTCGTCCGCCGGACTCGGAATGGGGTGAGACTTTACGAGCGGCCTCCGTGTGCCAAAAATAGGCCGCGGGCACAGCCGCGCCCAAAAATAACCCCCCGAAGGTGGTTACGCCCAAACTCCCAAGCGGAAAAATGGCCAAAAAACGGGTGGGCTATAGCCTTGGGGGGATGGGCTGTCCAACTTCTTCCGCCGGACTCGGAATGGGGCGAGACTTTACGAGCGGCCTCTGCATGCCAAAAATAGGCCGCGGGCACAGCCGAGCCCAAAAATTACCGCCCGAAGGCCGGGGCGCCAAGTTCGTCCAGCGGAAAAATGGCCAAAAAACGTGTGGGCTATAGCCTTTGGGGGAGGAGTTGGCCAACTTCGTCCGCCGGACTCGGAATGGGGCGAGACGTTACGAGCGGCCTCCACGTGCCAAAAATAGGCCGCGTGCACAGCCGAGCCCAAAAATAACCCCCCGAAGGTCGGCGCGCCCAAACCCCCCAGCGGAAAAATGGCCAAAAAACGGGTGGGCTATAGCTTTGGGGGGAGGGGCTGGCCAACTTCGCCCGCCGGACTCGGAATGGGGCGAGACTTTGCGAGTGGCCTCCGCGTGGCAAAAATAGGCCGCGGGCGCAGCCGTACCCAAAAATAACTGCCCGAAGGCCGGGGCGCCAAGTTCGTCCAGGGGAAAAATGGCCAAAAAACGGGTGGGCTATAGCCTTGGGGGGAGGGGCTGGCCAACTTCGTCCGCCGGACTCGGAATGGGGCGAGACTTTGCGAGCGGCCTCCGCATGCCAAAAATAGGCCGCGGCCTCTGCCGCGCCCAAAAATAACCGCCCGAAGGTCGGCGCGCCCAAACCCCCAGGGGAAAAATGGTCAAAAAACGGGTGGGCTATAGCCTTGGGGGGAGGGGCTGGCCCACTTCGTCCGCCGGACTCGGAATGGGGCGAGACTTTGCGAACGGCCTCCGCGTGCCAAAAATAGGCCGCGGGTATAGCCGCACCCAAAAATAACCGCCCGAAGGCTGGGACACCAAGTTCGTCCAGCGGAAAAATGGCCAAAAAACGGGTGGGCTATAGCCTTGGGGGGAGGGGCTGGCCAACTTCGTCCGCCGGACTCGGAATGGGGCGAGACTTTGCGAGCGGCCTCTGCGCTCCAAAAATAGGCCACGGGCACAGCCGCGCCCAAAAATAACCTCCCGAACGTCGGCGCGCCCAAACCACCCAGCGGAAAAATGGCCAAAAAGCGGGTGGGCTATAGCCATGGGGTGAGCGGTTGGCCAACTTCGTCCGCCGGACTCGGAATGGGGCGAGACTTTGCGAGCGGCCTCCGCGTCCCAAAAATAGGTCACGGGCACAGCCGTACCCAAAAATAACCACCCGAAGGCCGGGGCGCCAAGTTCGTCCAGCGGAAAAATGGCCAAAAAACGGGTGGGCTATAGCCTTGGGGGGAGGGGCTGGCCAACTTCGTCCGCCGGACTCGGAATGGGGCGAGACTTTGCGAGCGGTCTCCGCGTGCAAAAAATAGGCCGCGGGCATAGCCACGCCAAAAAATAACCACCCGAAGGCCGGGGTGCCAAGTTCGTCCAGCGGAAAAATTGCCAAAAAACGGGTGGGCTATAGCCTTGGGGGGAGGGACTGGCCAACTTCGTCCGCCGGACTCGGAATGGGGTGAGACTTTGCGAGCGGCCTCCGTGTGCCAAAAATAGGCCGCGGGCACAGCCGCGCCCAAAAATAACCCCCCGAAGGTGGTTACGCCCAAACCCCCCAGCGGAAAAATGGCCAAAAAACGGGTGGGCTATAGCCTTGGGGGGATGGGCTGTCCAACTTCTTCCGCCGGACTCGGAATGGGGCGAGACTTTACGAGCGGCCTCCGCATGCCAAAAATAGGCCGCAGGCACAGCCGAGCCCAAAAATTACCGCCCGAAGGCCGGGGCGCCAAGTTCGTCCAGCGGAAAAATGGCCAAAAAACGTGTGGGCTATAGCCTTTGGGGGAGGAGCTGGCCAACTTCGTCCGCCGGACTCGGAATGGGGTGAGACGTTACGAGTGGCCTCCACGTGCCAAAAATAGGCCGCGTGCACAGCCGAGCCCAAAAATAACCCCGCGAAGGTCGGCGCGCCCAAACCCCCCAGCGGAAAAATGGCCAAAAAACGGGTGGGCTATAGCCTTGGGGGGAGGGGCTGGCCCACTTCGTCCGCCAGACTCGGAATGGGGCAAGACTTTGCGAGCGACCTCCGCGTGTCAAAAATACGCGGCGGCCACAGCCGCGCCCAAAAATAACCCCCCGAAGGTCGGCGCGCCCAAACCCCCCAGCGGAAAAATGGCCAAAAAACGGGTGGGCTATAGCTTTGGGGGGAGGGGCTGGCCAACTTCGCCCGCCGGACTCGGAATGGGGCGAGACTTTGCGAGCGGCCTCCGCGTGGCAAAAATAGGCCGCGGGCGCAGCCGTACCCAAAAATAACTGCCCGAAGGCCGGGGCGCCGAGTTCGTCCAGGGGAAAAATGGCCAAAAAACGGGTGGGCTATAGCCTTGGGGGGAGGGACTGGCCAACTTCGTCCGCCGGACTCGGAATGGGGTGAGACTTTGCGAGCGGCCTCCGTGTGCCAAAAATAGGCCGCGGGCACAGCCGCGCCCAAAAATAAACCCCCGAAGGTGGTTACGCCCAAACCCCCCAGCGGAAAAATGGCCAAAAAACGGGTGGGCTATAGCCTTGGGGGGATGGGCTGTCCAACTTCTTCCGCCGGACTCGGAATGGGGCGAGACTTCTGGCGAGCGGCTCCGCATGCCAAAAATAGGCGCGGGGCACAGCCGAGCCCAAAAATTACCGCCCGAAGGCCGGGGCGCCAAGTTCGTCCAGCGGAAAAATGGCCAAAAAACGTGTGGGCTATAGCCTTTGGGGGAGGAGCTGGCCAACTTCGTCCGCCGGACTCGGAATGGGGTGAGACGTTACGAGTGGCCTCCACGTGCCAAAAATAGGCCGCGTGCACAGCCGAGCCCAAAAATAACCCCGCGAAGGTCGGCGCGCCCAAACCCCCCAGCGGAAAAATGGCCAAAAAACGGGTGGGCTATAGCCTTGGGGGGAGGGGCTGGCCCACTTCGTCCGCCAGACTCGGAATGGGGCAAGACTTTGCGAGCGACCTCCGCGTGTCAAAAATACGCGGCGGCCACAGCCGCGCCCAAAAATAACCCCCCGAAGGTCGGCGCGCCCAAACCCCCCAGCGGAAAAATGGCCAAAAAACGGGTGGGCTATAGCTTTGGGGGGAGGGGCTGGCCAACTTCGCCCGCCGGACTCGGAATAGGGCGAGACTTTGCGAGCGGCCTCCGCGTGGCAAAAATAGGCCGCGGGCGCAGCCGTACCCAAAAATAACTGCCCGAAGGCCGGGGCGCCGAGTTCGTCCAGGGGAAAAATGGCCAAAAAACGGGTGGGCTATAGCCTTGGGGGGAGGGACTGGCCAACTTCGTCCGCCGGACTCGGAATGGGGTGAGACTTTGCGAGCGGCCTCCGTGTGCCAAAAATAGGCCGCGGGCACAGCCGCGCCCAAAAATAACCCCCCGAAGGTGGTTGCGCCCAAACCCCCCAGCGGAAAAATGGCCAAAAAACGGGTGGGCTATAGCCTTGGGGGGAGGGGCTGGCCAACTTCGTCCGCCGGACTCGGAATGGGGCGAGACTTTGCGAGCGGTCTCCGCGTGCAAAAAATAGGCCGCGGGCATAGCCACACCAAAAAATAACCACCCGAAGGCCGGGGCGCCAAGTTCGTCCAGCGGAAAAATGGCCAAAAAACGGGTGGGCTATAGGCTTGGGGGGAGGGGCTGGCCCACTTCGTCCGCCGGACTCGGAAAGGGGCGAGACTTTGCGAGCGGCCTCCGCATGCCAAAAATAGGCCACGGCACAGCCGCGCCCAAAAATAACCGCCCGAACGTCGGCACGCCCAAACCCCCCTGCTGAAAAATGGCCAAAAAACGGGTGGGCTATAGCCTTGGGGGGAGGGGCTGGCCAACTTCGTCCGCCGGACTCGGAATGGGGCGAGACTTTGCGAGCGGCCTCCGCGTGCCAAAAATAGTACGCAGGCACAGCCGCCCCCAAAAATAACTGCCCGAAGGCCGGGGTGCCAAGTTCGTCCAGCGGAAAAATTGCCAAAAAACGGGTGGGCTATAGCCTTGGGGGGAGGGACTGGCCAACTTCGTCCGCCGGACTCGGAATGGGGTGAGACTTTGCGAGCGGCCTCCGTGTGCCAAAAATAGGCCGCGGACACAGCCGCGCCCAAAAATAACCCCCCGAAGGTGGTTGCGCCCAAACCCCCCAGCGGAAAAATGGCCAAAAAACGGGTGGGCTATAGCCTTGGGGGGATGGGCTGTCCAACTTCTTCCGCCGGACTCGGAATGGGGCGAGACTTTACGAGCGGCCTCCGCATGCCAAAAATAGGCCGCGGGCACAGCCGAGCCCAAAAATTACCGCCCGAAGGCCGGGGCGCCAAGTTCGTCCAGCGGAAAAATGGCCAAAAAACGGGTGGGCTATAGCCTTTGGGGGAGGAGCTGGCCAACTTCGTCCGCCGGACTCGGAATGGGGTGAGACGTTACGAGTGGCCTCCACGTGCCAAAAATAGGCCGCGTGCACAGCCGAGCCCAAAAATAACCCCGCGAAGGTCGGCGCGCCCAAACCCCCCAGCGGAAAAATGGCCAAAAAACGGGTGGGCTATAGCCTTGGGGGGAGGGGCTGGCCCACTTCGTCCGCCAGACTCGGAATGGGGCAAGACTTTGCGAGCGGCCTCCGCGTGCCAAAAATACGCGGCGGGCACAGCCGCGCCCAAAAATAACCCCCCGAAGGTCGGCGCGCCCAAACCCCCCAGCGGAAAAATGGCCAAAAAACGGGTGGGCTATAGCTTTGGGGGGAGGGGCTGGCCAACTTCGCCCTCCGGACTCGGAATGGGGCGAGACTTTGCGAGCGGCCTCCGCGTGGCAAAAATAGGCCGCGGGCGCAGCCGTACCCAAAAATAACTGCCCGAAGGCCGGGGCGCCAAGTTCGTCCAGGGGAAAAATGGCCAAAAAACGGGTGGGCTATAGCCTTGGGGGGAGGGGCTGGCCAACTTCGTCCGCCGGACTCGGAATGCGGCGAGACTTTACGAGCGGTCTCCGCGTGCCAAAAATAGGCCGCGGTTACAGCCGCGCCCAAAAATAACCGCCCGAAGGCCGGGGCGCCAAGTTCGTCCCACGGAAAAATGGCTAAAAAACGAGTGGGCTATAGCCTTGGGGGGAGGGGCTGGCCAACTTCGTCCGCCGGACTCGGAATGGGGTGAGACTTTGCGAGCGGACTCCGCGTGCAAAAAATAGGCCGTAGGCACAGCCGCGCCCAAAAATAACCACCCGAAGGTCGGCGCGCCCAAACCCCCCAGCGGAAAAATGGCCAAAAAACGGGTGGGCTATAGCCTTGGGGGGAGGGGCTGGACCACCTTGTCCGCCGGACTCGGAATGGGACGAGACTTTGCGAGCGACCTCCGCGTGCCAAAAATAGGCCACGGGCACAGCCGCGCCCAAAAATAACCCCCCGAAGGTCGGCGCTCCCAAACCCCCAGCGGAAAAATGGCCAAAAAATGGGTGGGCTATAGCCTTGGGGGGAGGGGCTGGCAAACTTCGTCCGCCGGACTCGGAATGGGTCGAGACTTTGCGAGCGGCCTCCGCGTGCCAAAAATACGCGGCGGACACAGCCGCGCCCAAAAATAACACCCCGAAGGTCGGCGCGCCCAAAATCCCCAGTGGAAAAATGGCCAAAAAACGGGTGGGCTATAGCCTTGGGGGGAGGGGCTGGCCCACCTTGTCCGCCGGACTCGGAATGGGACGAGACTTTGCGAGCGACCTCCGCGTGCCAAAAATAGGCCACGGGCACAGCCGCGCCCAAAAAAAACAACCCGAAGGTCGGCGCGCCCAAACCCCTCAGCGGAAAAATTGCCAAAAAACGGGTGGGCTATAGCCTTGGGGGGAGGGGCTGGCCAACTTCGTCCGCTGGACTCGGAATGGCGCGAGACTTTGCGAGCGGCCTCCGTGTGCCATAAATAGGACCCAGGCACAGCCGCGAACAAAAATAACAGCCCGAAGGCCGGGGCGCAAAGTTCGACCAGCGGAAAAAGGCCACAAAAACGGGTGGGCTATAGACTAGGGGGGTGGGGCTGGCCCACTTCGTCCGCCGGACTCGGAATGGCGCGAGAGTTTGCGAGCGGCCTCCGTGTACCAAAAATAGGGCCTGGGCACAGCCGCGCTCAAAAATAACCACCCGAAGGCCGGGGCGCCAAGTTCGTCCAGCGGAAAAAGGCCACAAAAACGGGTGGGCTATAGCCTTGGGGGGTGGGGCTGGCCAACTTCGTCCGCCGGAGTCGGAATGGCGCGAGAGTTTGCGAGCGGCCTACGTGCACCAAAAATAGGCCCTGGGCACAGCCGCGCTCAAAAATAACCGCCCGAAGGCCGGGGCGCCAAGTTCGTCCAGCGGAAAAAGGCCACAAAAACGGGTGGGCTATAGCCTTGGGGGGTGGGGCTGGCCAACTTCGTCCGCCGGAGTCGGAATGGTGCGAGAGTTTGCGAGCGGCCTCCGTGTACCAAAAATAGGCCCTGGGCACAGCCGCGCTAAAAAATAACCGCCCGAAGGCCGGGGCACCATGTTCGTCCAGCGGAAAAAGGCCACAAAAACGGGTGGGCTATAGCCTTGTGGGGTGGGGCTGGCCAACTTCGTCCGCCGGACTCGGAATGGCGCGAGACTTTGCGAGCGGCCTCCGAGTGCCAAAAATAGTCCCCGGGCACAGCCGCGCCCAAAAATAACCGCCCGAAGGCCGGGGCGCCAAGTTCGTCCAGCGGAAAAAGGCCACAAAAACGGTTGGGCTATAGCCTTGGGGGGTGGGGCTGGCCAACTTCGTCCGTTGGACTCGGAATGGCGCGAGACTTTGCGAGCGGCCTCCGTGTGCCAAAAATAGGCCCCAGGCACAGCCGCGAACAAAAATAACCGCCCAAAGGCCGGGGCGCAAAGTTCGACCAGCGGAAAAAGGCCACAAAAACGGGTGGGCTACAGCCTTGGGGGGTGGGGCTGGCCCACTTCGTCCGCCAGACTCGGAATGGCGCGAGAGTTTACGAGCGGCCTCCGTGTACCAAAAATAGGCCCTGGGCACAGCCGCGCTAAAAAATAACCGCCCGAAGGCCGGGGCGCCAAGTTCGTCCAGCGGAAAAAGGCCACAAAAACGGGTGGGCTATAGCCTTGGGGGGTGGGGCTGGCCAACTTCGTCCGCCGGAGTCGGAATGGCGCGAGAGTTTGCGAGCGGCCTCCGTGTACCAAAAATAGGGCCTGGGCACAGCCGCGCTCAAAAATAACCGCCCGAAGGCCGGGGCGCCAAGTTCGTCCAGCGGAAAAAGGCCACAAAAACGGGTGGGCTATAGCCTTGGGGGGTGGGGCTGGCCAACTTCGTCCGCCGGAGTCGGAATGGCGCGAGAGTTTGCGAGCGGCATCCGTGTACCAAAAATAGGCCCTGGGCACAGCCGCGCTCAAAAATAACCACCCGAAGGCCGGGGCGCCAAGTTCGTCCAGGGGAAAAATGGCCAAAAAACGGGTGGGCTATAGCCTTGGGGGGAGGGACTGGCCAACTTCGTCCGCCGGACTCGGAATGGGGTGAGACTTTGCGAGCGGCCTCCGTGTGCCAAAAATAGGCCGCGGGCACAGCCGCGCCCAAAAATAAACCCCCGAAGGTGGTTACGCCCAAACCCCCCAGCGGAAAAATGGCCAAAAAACGAGTGGGCTATAGCCTTGGGGGGAGGGGTGGCCAACTTCGTCCGCCGGACTCGGAATGGCGCGAGACATTGTGAGGGGCCTCCGTGTGCCAATAATACGCCGCTGGCACAGCCGCGTCCAAAAATAACCCCCCGAAGGTCGGCGCGCCCAAACCCCCCAGCAGAAAAATGGCCAAAAATACGGTGGGCTATAGCCTTGGGGGGAGGGGCTGGCCTACTTCGTCCGCCGGACTCGGAATGGGGCGAGACTTTGCGATCGGCCTCCGCGTACAAAAAATAGGCAGCGGGCACAGCCGCACGCAAAAATAACCCCCCGAAAGTTGGCGCGCCTAAACCCCCTAGCGGAAAAATGGCCAAAAAACGAGTGGGCTATAGCCTTGGGGGGAGGGGTGGCCAACTTCGTCCGCCGGACTCGGAATGGCGCGAGACATTGCGAGGGGCCTCCGTGTGCCAATAATACGCCGCGGGCACAGCCGCGTCCAAAAATAACCCCCCGAAGGTCGGCGCGCCTAAACCCCCCAGCGGAAAAATGGCCAAAAAACGGGTGGGCTATAGCCTTGGGGGGAGGGGCTGCCATCTTCGTCTGCCGGACTCGGAATGGAACGAGAATATGCGAGCAGCCTCCGGGTGGAAAAAATAGGCTGCGGTCACAGCCGCGCCCAAAAATACCCCCCCGAAGTTCGGCGCGCCCAAACCCCCATCGGAAAAATGGACAAAAAAAGGGTGGGCTATAGCCTTGGGGGGAGGGGCTGGTCTACTTCGTCCGCCGGACTCGGAATGGGGCGAGACTTTGCGAGCAGCCTCCGCGTGCCAAAAATAGGCTGCGGTCACAGCCGCGCCCAAAAAGAACCACCCGAAGGCCGGGGCACCAAGTTCGTCCAGCGGAAAAATGGCCAAAAAACGGGTGGGCTATAGCCTTGCGGGGAGGGGCTGGCCAAGTTCGTCCGCCGGACTCGGAATGGGGCGAGACTTTGTGAACGGCCTCCGCGTGCCAAAAATAGGCCGTGGGCAAAGCCGCACCCAAAAATTACCCCCCGAAGGTCGGCGCGCCTAAATCCCCCAGCGGAAAAATGGCCAAAAAACGGGTGGGCTGGAGGGGCTGGCCAACTTCGTCCGCCGGACTCGGAATGGGGCGAGACTTTGCGAGTGGCCTCCGCGTGCCAAAAATAGGAGGCGGGCACAGCCGTACACAAAAATAACCGCCCGAAGGCCGGGGCGTCAAGTTCGTCCAGCGGAAAAATGGCCAAAAAACGGGTGGGCTATAGCTTTGGGGGGAGGGGCTGGCCATCTTCGTACGCCGGACTCGGAATGGGGCGAGACTTTAAGAGCGGTCTCCGCGTGCCAAAAATAGACCGCGGGCACAGCCGCGCCCAAAAATAAACCCCTGAAGGTCGGCGCGCCCAAACCCCCCAGCGGAAAAATGGCCAAAAAACGGGTGGGCAATAGCCTTGGGGGGAGGGGCTGTCCAACTTCGTCCGCCGGACTCGGAATGGGGCGAGACTTTGCGAGCGGCCTCCGCATGCCAAAAATAGGCCGTGGGCACAGCTGCACCCAAAAATAACCGCCGGAAGGCCGGGACAGCAAGTTAGTCCAGCAGAAAAATGGCCAAAAAACGGGTGGGCTATACCCTGGGGGGTGGGGTTGGCCAACTTCGTCCGCCGGACTCGGAATGGGGCGAGACTTTATGAGTGGCCTCCGCGTTCCAAAAATAGGCCGCGGGGACAGCCGCGACCAAAAATAACCGCCCGAAGGCCGGGGCGCCAAGTTCGTCCAGCGGAAAAATGACCAAAAAACGGGTGGGCTATAGCCTTGGGGGGAGGGGCTGACCAACTTCGTCCGCCGGTCTCAGAATGGGGCGAGAATTTGCGATCGGCCTCCATGTGCCAAAAATACGCCGCGGGCACAGCCGCGCCCAAAAATAACTGCCCGAAGGCCGGGGCGCCAAGTTCGTCCAGCGGAAAAATGGCCACAAAAACGGGTGGGCTATAGCCTAGGGGGGTGGGGCTGGCCAACTTCGTCCGCCGGACTCGGAATGGCATGAGACTTTGCGAGCGGCCTCCGTGTGCCAAAAATAGGCCGCGGGCACGTCCGCGGCCAAAAATAACCCCCCGAAGGTCGGCGCGCACAAGTTCGTCCAGCGGAAAAATGGCCAAAAAATGGGTGGGCTATAGCCTTGGGGGGAGGGGCTGGCCAACTTCGTCCGCCGGATTTGGAATGGGGCCTCGGGCACAGCCGCGCCCAAAAATAACCCCCCGAAGGTCGGTGCGCCCTAACCCCCCAGCGGAAAAATGGCCAAAAAACGGGTGGGCTATAGCCTTGGGGGGAGGGGCTGGCTAACTTCGTCTGTCGGACTCGGAATGGGGCGAGACTTTGCGAACGGCCTCCGCTTGCCAAAAATAGGCCGCGGGCACAGCCGCGGCCAAAAATTACCGCCCGAAGGCCGGGGCGCCAAGTTCGTCCAGCGGAAAAAGGCCACAAAAACGGGTGGGCTATAGCCTTGGGGGGTGGGGCTGGCCAACTTCGTCCGCCGGACTCGGAACGGTGCGAGACTTTGCGAGCGGCCTCCGTGTGCTAAAAATAGGACCCGGGCACAGCCGAGCCCAAAAATAACCGCCCGAAGGCCGGGGCGCCAAGTTCGTCCAGCCGAAAAAGGCCATAAAAACGGGTGGGCTACAGCCTTGGGGGGTGGGGCTGGTCAACTTCGTCCGCCGGACTCGGAATGGTGCGAGACTTTGCGAGCGGCCATCGTTTGTCAAAAATAGACCCCGGGCACAGCCGTACCCAAAAATAACCGTCCCAAGGCCGGGGCGCCCAGTTCGTCCAGCCGAAAGAGGCCAAAAAAACGGGTGGGCTATAGTCTTGGGGGGTTGGGCTGGCCAGCTTCGTCCGCCGGAGTCGGAATGGCGCAAGACTTTACGAGCGGCCTCCGTGTGCCAAAAATAGGCCCCGGGTACAGCCGCGCCCAAAAATAACCGCCCGAAGGCCGGGTCGCCAAGTTCGTCCAGCGGAAAAAGGCCACAAAAACGGGTGGGCTAGAGCCTTGGGGGGTGGGGCTGGCCAACTTCGTCCGCCGGACTCGGAACGGCGCGAGACTTTGCGAGCGGCCTCCGTGTTCTAAAAATAGGACCCGGGCACAGCCGCACGCAAAAATAACCACCCGAAGGCCGGGGCGCCAAGTTCGTCCTGCGGAAAAAGGCCACAAAAACGGGTGGGCTATAGCCTTGGGGGGTGGCGCTGGTCAACTTCGTCCGCCGGACTCGGAATGGCGCGAGACATTGCGAGCGGCCTCCATGTACCAAAAATAGGCCCCAGGCACAGCCGCACCCAAAAATAACCGCCCGAAGTCCGGGGCGCCAAGTTCGTCCAGCGGAAAAAGGCCACAAAAACGGGTGGGCTATAGCCTTGGGGGGTGGGGCTGGCCAACTTCGTCCGCCGGACTCGGAACGGTGCGAGACTTTGCGAGCGGCCTCCGTGTGCTAAAAATAGGACCCGGGCACAGCCGAGCCCAAAAATAACCGCCCGAAGGCCGGGGCGCCAAGTTCGTCCAGCCGAAAAAGGCCATAAAAACGGGTGGGCTACAGCCTTGGGGGGTGGGGCTGGTCAACTTCGTCCGCCGGACTCGGAATGGCGTGAGACTTTGCGAGCGGCCATCGTTTGTCAAAAATAGACCCCGGGCACAGCCGTACCCAAAAATAACCGTCCCAAGGCCGGGGCGCCCAGTTCGTCCAGCCGAAAGAGGCCAAAAAAACGGGTGGGCTATAGCCTTGGGGGGTGGGGCTGGCCAACTTCGTCCGCCGGACTCGGAATGGCGCGAGACTTTGCGAGGCGCCTCCGTGTGCGAAAAATAGGCCGCGGGCACAGCCGCGCCCAAAAATACCCGCCCGAAGGCCGGGGCGCCAAGTTCGTCCAGCGGAAAGAGGCCACAAAAACGGGTGGGCTATAGCCTTGGGGGGTGGGGCTGGCCGACTTCGTCCGCCGGACTCGGAATAGCGCGAGACTTTGCGAGGCGCCTCCGTGTGCCAAAAAAAGGCCACGGGCACAGCCGCGCCGAAAAATAGCAGCCCGAAGGCCGGGGCGCCAAGTTCGTCCAGCGGAAAGAGGCCACAAAAACGGGTGGGCTACAGCCTTGGGGGGTGGGGCTGGCCAACTTCGTCCGCCGGACTCGGAATGGCGCGAGACTTTGCGAGGCGCCTCCGTGTGCCAAAAATAGGCCGCGGGCACAGCCGCGCCCAAAAATAGCCGCCCGATGGCCGGGGCGCCAAGTTCGTCCAGCGGAAAGAGGCCACCAAAACGGGTGGGCTATAGCCTTGGGGGGTAGGGCTGGCCAACTTCGTCCCCGGACTCGGAATGGCGCGAGACTTTGCGAGGCGCCTCCGTGTGCCAAAAATAGGCCGCGGGCACAGCCGTACCCAAAAATACCCGCCCGAAGGCCGGGGCGCCAAGTTCGTCCAGCGGAAAGAGGCCACAAAAACGGGTGGGCTATAGCCTTGGGGGGTGGGGCTGGCCAACTTCGTCCGCCGGATTCGGAATGGCGCGAAACTTTACGAGGCGCCTCCGTGTGCCAAAAATAGGCCGCGGGCACAGCCGCGCCCAAAAATAGCCGCCCGAAGGCCGGGGCGCCAAGTTCGTCCAGCGGAAAGAGGCCACAAAAACGGGTGGGCTATAGCCTTGGGGGGTGGGGCTGGCGAACTTCGTCCGCCGGACTCGGAATGGCGCGAGATTTGCGAGGCGCCTCCGTGTGCCAAAAATAGGCCGCGGGCACAGCCGCGCCCAAAAATACCCCCCCGAAGGCCGGGGCGCCAAGTTCGTCCAGCGGAAAGAGGCCACAAAAACGGGTGGGCTACAGCCTTAGGGGGTGGGGCTGGCCAACTTCGTCCGCCGGACACGGAATGGCGCGAGACTTTGCGAGGCGCCTCCGTGTGCCAAAAATAGGCCGCGGGCACAGCCGCACCCAAAAATACCCGCCCGATGGCCGGGGCGCCAAGTTCGTCCAGCGGAAAGAGGCCCCAAAAACGGGTGGGCTATAGCCTTGGGGGGTGGGGCTGGCCAACTTCGTCCGCCGGACACGGAATGGCGCGAGACTTTGCGAGGCGCCTCCGTGTGCCAAAAATAGGCAGCGGGCACAGCCGCGCCCAAAAATAGCCGCCCGATGGCCGGGGCGCCAAGTTCGTCCAGCGAAAAGAGGCCCCAAAAACGGGTGGGCTATAGCCTTGGGGGGTGGGGCTGGCCAACTTCGTCCGCCGGACTCGGAATGGCGCGAGACTTTGCGAGGCGCCTCCGTGTGCCAAAAATAGGCCGCGGGCACAGCCGTACCCAAAAATACCCGCCCGAAGGCCGGGGCGCCAAGTTCGTCCAGCGGAAAGAGGCCCCAAAAACGGGTGGGCTATAGCCTTGGGGGGTGGGGCTGGCCAACTTCGTCCGCCGGACTCGGAATGGCGCGAGACTTTACGAGGCGCCTCCATGTGCCAAAAATAGGCCGCGGTCAAAGCCACGCCCAAAAATACCCGCCCGAAGGCCGGGGCGCCAAGTTTGTCCAGCGGAAAGAGGCCCCAAAAACGGGTGGGCTATAGCCTTCCGGGTGGGGCTGGCCAACTTCGTCCGCCGGACTCGGAATGGTGCGAGACTTTGCGAGGTGCCTCCGTGTGCCAAAAATAGGCCGCGGGCACAGCCGCGCCCAAAAATACCCGCCCGAAGGCCGGGGCGCCAAGTTCGTCCAGCGGAAAGAGGCCACAAAAACGGGTGGGCTATAGCCTTGGGGGGTGGGGCTTGCCAACTTCGTCCGCCGGATTCGAATGGCGCGAGACTTTACCAGGCGCCTCCGTGTGCCAAAAATAGGCCGCGGGCACAGCCGCGGCCCAAAATACCCGCCCGAAGGCCGGGCGCCAACTTCGTCCAGCGGAAAGAGGCCCCAAAAACGGGTGGGCTATAGCCTTGGGGGTGGGGCTGGCCAACCGTCCGCCGGACTCGGAATGGCGCGAGACTTTGCGAGGCGCCTCCGTGTGCCAAAAAAATAGGCCGCGGGCACAGCGGCGTCCAAAAAATAGCAGCCCGAAGGCCGGGGCGCCAAGTTCGTCCAGCGGAAAGAGGCCACAAAAAGGTCTGGGGTGGGTCGTGGGGGGGTGGGGGTGGGCGACTTCGTGAGCGGGAGTCGGAATGGCGCGAGACTTTGCGAGGCGCCTCCGTGTGCCAAAAATAGGCCGCGGGCACAGCCGCGCCCAAAAATACCCGCCCGAAGGCCGGGGCGCCAAGTTCGTCCAGCGGAAAGATCCCACGATCGGGGGTGGGCTAAAGCCTGGGGGGGTGGGGCTGGCCAACTTCGTCCGCCGGACTCGGAATGGCGCGAGACTTTGCGAGGCGCCTCCGTGTGCCAAAAATAGGCCGCGGGCATAGCCGCGTCCAAAAATACCCGCCCGAAGGCTGGGGCGCCAAGTTCGTCCAGCGGAAAGAGGCTACAAACACGGGTGGGCTACAGCCTTGGGGGGTGGGGCTGGCCAACTTCGTCCGCCGGACTCAGAATGGCGCGAGACTTTGCGACGCGCCCCCGTGTGCCAAAAATAGGCCGCGGGCACAGCCGCGCCCAAAAATACCCGCCCGAAGGCCGGGGCGAAAACTTCGTCCAGCGGAAAGAGGCCCCAAAAACGGGTGGGCTATAGCCTTGGGGGGTGGGGCTGGCCAACTTCGTACGCCGGACTCGGAATGGCGCGAGACTTTACGAGGCTCCTCCGTGTGCCAAAAATAGGCTGCGGGAACAGCCGCGCCCAAAAATACCCGCTCGAAGGCCGGGGCGCCAAGTTCGTCCAGCGGAAAGAGGCCCCAAAAACGGGTGGGCCATAGCCTTGGGGGGTGGGGCTGGCCAACTTCGTCCGCCGGACTCGGAATGGCGCGACACTTTGCTAGGCGCCTCCGTGTGCCAAAAATAGGCCGCGGGCACAGCCGCGCCAAAAAATACCCGCCCGAAGGCCGGGGCGCCAAGTTCGTCCAGCGGAAAGAGGCCCCAAAAACGGGTGGGCTATAGCCTTGGGGGGTGGGGCTGGCCAACTTCATCCGCCGGACTCGGAATGGCGCGAGACTTTGCGAGGCGCCTCCGTTTGCCAAAAATAGGCCGCGGGCACAGCCGCGCCCAAAAATACCCGCCCGAAGGCCGGGGTGCTAAGTTCGTCCAGCGGAAAGAGGCCCCAAAAACGGGTGGGCTATAGCCTTGGGGGGTGGGGCTGGCCAACTTCGTCCGCCGGACTCGGAATGACGCTAGACTTTGCGAGGCGCCTCCGTGTGCCAAAAATAGGCCGCGGGCACAGCCGCGCCCAAAAATACCCGCCCGAAGGCCGGGGAGCCAAGTTCGTCCAGCGGAAAGAGGACACAAAAACGGGTGGGCTATAGCCTTGGGGGGTGGGGCTGGCCCACTTCGTCCGCCCGACTCAGAATGGTACGAGACTTTGCGAGGCTCCTCCGTGTGCCAAAAATAGGCCGTGGGAACAGCCGCGCACAAAAATACCCGCCCGAAGGCCGGGGCGCCAAGTTCGTCCAGCGGAAAGAGGCCACAAAAACGGGTGGGCTATAGCCTTGGGGGGTGGGGCTGGCCAACTTCGTCCGCCGGACTCGGAATGGCGCGAGACTTTGCGAGGCGCCTCCGTGTGCCAAAAATAGGCCGCGGTCACAGCCGCGCCCAAAAATACCCGCCCGAAGGCCGGGGCGCCAAGTTCGTCCAGCGGAAAATGGCCACAAAAACCGGTGGGCTATAGCCATGGGGGGTGGGGCTGGCCCACTTCGTCCGCCGGTCTCGGAATGGCGCGAGACTTTGCGAGGCACCTGCGTGTGCCAAAAATAGGCCGCGGGCACAGCCGCGCCCAAAAATACCCGCCCGAAGGCCGGGACGCCAAGTTCGTCCAGCGGAAAAAGGCCACAAAAACGGGTGGGCTATAGCCTTGGGGGGTGGGGCTGGCCAACTTCGTCCGCCGGACTCGGAATGGTGCAAGACTTTGCGAGGCGCCTCCGTGTGCCAAAAATAGTCCGCGGGCACAACCGCGCCCCAAAATACCCGCCCAAAGGCCGGGGAGCCAAGTTCGTCCAGCGGAAAGAGGCCACAAAAACGGGTGGGCTATAGCCTTGGGGGGTGGGGCTGGCCAACTTCGTCCGCCCGACTCAGAATGGTGCGAGACTTTGCGAGGCTCCTCCGTGTGCCAAAAATAGGCCGTGGGAACAGCCGCGCACAAAAATACCCGCCCGAAGGCCGGGGCGCCAAGTTCGTCCAGCGGAAAGAGGCCACAAAAACGGGTGGGCTATAGCCTTGGGGGTGGGGCTGGCCAACTTCGTCCGCCGGACTCGGAATGGCGCGAGACTTTGCGAGGCGCCTCCGTGTGCCAAAAATAGGCCGCGGTCACAGCCGCGCCCAAAAATACCCGCCCGAAGGCCGGGGCGCCAAGTTCGTCCAGCGGAAAATGGCCACAAAAACCGGTGGGCTATAGCCATGGGGGGTGGGGCTGGCCCACTTCGTCCGCCGGTCTCGGAATGGCGCGAGACTTTGCGAGGCGCCTGCGTGTTCCAAAAATAGGCCGCGGGCACAGCCGCACCCAAAAATACTCGCCCGAAGGCCGGGGCGCCAAGTTCGTCCCGCGGAAAAAGGCCACAAAAACGGGTGGGCTATAGCCTTGGGGGGTGGGGTTGGCCAACTTCGTCCGCCGGACTCGGAATGGCGCTAGACTTTGCGAGGCGCCTCCGTGTGCCAAAAATAGGCCGCGGTCACAGCCGCGCCCAAAAATACCCGCCCGAAGGCCGGGGAGCCAAGTTCGTCCAGCGGAAAGAGGCCACAAAAACGGGTGGGCTATAGCCTTGGGGGGTGGGGCTGGCCAACTTCATCCGCCGGACACGGAATGGCGCGACACTTTGCTAGGCGCCTCCGTGTGCCAAAAATAGGCCGCGGGCACAGCCGCGCCAAAAAATACCCGCCCGAAGGCCGGGTCGCCAAGTTCGTCCAGCGGAAAGAGGCCCCAAAAACGGGTGGGCTATAGCCTTGGGGGGTGGGGCTGGCCCACTTCGTCCGCCCGACTCAGAATGGTGCGAGACTTTGCGAGGCTCCTCCGTGTGCCAAAAATAGGCCGTGGGAACAGCCGCGCACAAAAATACCCGCCCGAAGGCCGGGGCGCCAAGTTCGTCCAGCGGAAAGAGGCCACAAAAACGGGTGGGCTATAGCCTTGGGGGTGGGGCTGGCCAACTTCATCCGCCGGACTCGGAATGGCGCGAGACTTTGCGAGGCGCCTCCGTGTGCCAAAAATAGGCCGCGGTCACAGCCGCGCCCAAAAATACCCGCCCGAAGGCCGGGGCGCCAAGTTCGTCCAGCGGAAAATGGCCACAAAAACCGGTGGGCTATAGCCATGGGGGGTGGGGCTGGCCCACTTCGTCCGCCGGTCTCGGAATGGCGCGAGACTTTGCGAGGCGCCTGCGTGTGCCAAAAATAGGCCGCGGGCACAGCCGCACCCAAAAATACTCGCCCGAAGGCCGGGGCGCCAAGTTCGTCCCGCGGAAAAAGGCCACAAAAACGGGTGGGCTATAGCCTTGGGGGGTGGGGCTGGCCAACTTCGTCCGCCGGACTCGGAATGGTGCTAGACTTTGCGAGGCGCCTCCGTGTGCCAAAAATAGGCCGCGGGCACAGCCGCGCCCAAAAATACCCGCCCGAAGGCCGGGGAGCCAAGTTCGTCCAGCGGAAAGAGGCCACAAAAACGGGTGGGCTATAGCCTTGGGGGGTGGGGCTGGCCAACTTCATCCGCCGGACTCGGAATGGCACGACACTTTGCTAGGCGCCTCCGTGTGCCAAAAATAGGCCGCGGGCACAGCCGCGCCAAAAAATACCCGCCCGAAGGCCGGGGCGCCAAGTTCGTCCAGCGGAAAGAGGCCCCAAAAACGGGTGGGCTATAGCCTTGGGGGGTGGGGCTGGCCCACTTCGTCCGCCCGACTCAGAATGGTGCGAGACTTTGCGAGGCTCCTCCGTGTGCCAAAAATAGGCCGTGGGAACAGCCGCGCACAAAAATACCCGCCCGAAGGCCGGGGCGCCAAGTTCGTCCAGCGGAAAGAGGCCACAAAAACGGGTGGGCTATAGCCTTGGGGGGTGGGGCTGGCCAACTTCGTCCGCTGGACTCGGAATGGCGCGAGACTTTGCGAGGCGCCTCAGTGCGCCAAAAATAGGCCGCGGGCACAGCCGCGCCCAAAAATACCCGCCCGAAGGCCGGGGCGCCAAGTTCGTCCAGCGGAAAATGGCCACAAAAACCGGTGGGCTATAGCCATGGGGGGTGGGGCTGGCCCACTTCGTCCGCCGGTCTCGGAATGGCGCGAGACTTTGCGAGGCGCCTGCGTGTGCCAAAAATAGGCCGCGGGCACAGCCGCACCCAAAAATACTCGCCCGAAGGCCGGGGCGCCAAGTTCGTCCCGCGGAAAAAGGCCACAAAAACGGGTGGGCTATAGCCTTGGGGGGTGGGGCTGGCCAACTTCGTCCGCCGGACTCGGAATGGTGCTAGACTTTCCGAGGCGCCTCCGTGTGCCAAAAATAGGCCGCGGGCACAGCCGCGCCCAAAAATACCCGCCCGAAGGCCGGGGAGCCAAGTTCGTCCAGCGGAAAGAGGCCACAAAAACGGGTGGGCTATAGCCTTGGGGGGTGGGGCTGGCCAACTTCATCCGCCGGACTCGGAATGGCACGACACTTTGCTAGGCGCCTCCGTGTGCCAAAAATAGGCCGCGGGCACAGCTGCGCCAAAAAATACCCGCCCGAAGGCCGGGGCGCCAAGTTCGTCCAGCGGAAAGAGGCCACAAAAACGGGTGGGCTATAGCCTTGGGGGGTGGGGCTGGCCAACTTCGTCCGCCGGACTCGGAATGGCGCGAGACTTTGCGAGGCGCCTCCGTGTGCCAAAAATAGGCCGCGGTCACAGCCGCGCCCAAAAATACCCGCCCGAAGGCCGGGGCGCCAAGTTCGTCCAGCGGAAAATGGCCACAAAAACCGGTGGGCTATAGCCTTGGGGGGAGGGGATGGCCGACTTCGTCCGCCGGACTCGGAATGGGGTGAGCCATTGCGAGCGGCCTCGACATGCCAAAAATAGGCCGCGTGCACAGCCGCACCCAAAAATAACCGCCCGAAGGTCGGCGCGCCCAAACTCCCCAGCGGAAAAATGGCCAAAAAACAGGTGGGCGATAGGCTTGGGGGGAGGGGCTGGCCAACTTCGTCCGCCGGACTCGGAATGGGGCGAGGCTTTGCGAGCGGCCTCCGCGTGCCAAAAATAGGCCGCGGTCACAGCCGCGCCCAAAAATAACCCCCCGAAGGCCGGGGCGCCAAGTTCGTCCAGCGGAAAAATGGCCAAAAAACGGGTGGGCTATAGCCTTGGGGGGAGGGGCTGGCCCACTTCGTCCGCCGAACTCGGAATGGGGCGATACTTTACGAGCGGCCTCCGCGTGTCAATAATAGGCTGTGGGCACAGCCACGCCCAAAAATAACCGCCCGAAGGCCGGGGCGCCAAGTTCGTCCAGCGGAAAAATGGCCAAAAAACGGGTGGGCCATATCTTTGGGGGGAGGGGCTGGCCAACTTCGTCTGCCGGACTCGGAATGGGGCGAGACTTTGCGAGTGGCCTCCGCGTGCCAAAAATAGGCCGTGGACGTAGCCGCACCTAAAAATAACCGCCCGAAGGCCGGGGCGCCAAGTTCGTCCAGCGGAAAAATGGCCAAAAAACAGGTGGGCTATAGCCTTGGGGGGAGGGGCTGGCCAACTTCGTCTGCCGGACTTGGAATGCGGTGAGACTTTGCGAGCAGCCTCCGCATGCCAAAAATAGGACACGTGCACAGCTGCACCCAAAAATAACCGCCCGAAGGTCGTCGCGCCCAAACCGCCCAGAGGAAAAATGGCCAAAAAACGGGTGGGAGCCTTGGGGGGTGGGGCTGGCCAACTTCGTCCGCCGGACTCGGAATGGCACGAGACTTTGCGAGCGGCCACCGTGTGCCAAAAATAGGCCCCGGGCACAGCCACTCCCAAAAATAACCGCCCGAAGGCCGAGCCGCCAAGTTCGTCCAGCGGAAAAAGGCCAAAAAACGGGTGGGCTATAGCCTTGTGGGGTGGGACTGGCCAACTTCGTCCGCCGGGCTCGGAATGGCGCGAGACTTTGCGAGCAGCCTCCGTGTGCAAAAATAGGCCCCGGGCACACCCGCGCCCAAAAATAACTGCCCGAAGGCCGGGGCGCCAAGTTCGTCAAGCGGAAAAAGGCCACAAAAACGTGTGGGCTATAGCCTTGGGGGCTGGGGCTGGCCAAGTTCGTCGAGCGGAAAAAGGACACAAAAACTGGTGGGCTATAGCCTTGGGGGGTGGGGCTGGCCAAGTTCGTCTGCCGGACTCGGAATTGGACGAGACTTTGCGAGCGGCCTCCGTGTGCCAAAAATAAGCCACGGGCACAGCCGTACCCAAAAATAACCGCCCGAAAGCCGGGGCGCCGCGCTCATCCAGCGGAAGAAGGCCACAAAAACGGGTGGGCTATAGCCTTGGGGGGTGGGGCCGGCGAAGTTCGTCCGTCGGACTCGGAATGGGGCGAGACTTTGCGAGCGTCTCCGTGGGCCAAAAATAGTCCGCGGGCACAGCCGCGTCAAAAAATAACAGCCCGAAGGCCGGGGCGCCAAGTTCGTCCAGCGGAAAAAGGCCACAAAAACGGGTGGGCTATAGCCTTTGGGGGTGGGGCTGGCCAACTTCGTCCGCCGGACCCGGAATGGGGCCAGACTTTGGGAGCGGCCTCCGTGTGCCAAAACTAGGCTGCGGACACAGCTGCACCCAAAACTAACCGCCCGAAGGCCGGGGCGCCAAGTTCAACCAGCGGAAAAAGGCCATAAAAACGGGTGGGCTATAGTTGGGGGTTGGGGCTGGCCAAGTTCTTCTGCCGGACTCAGAATTCGACGAGACTTTGCGAGCGGCCTCCTTGTGCCAAAAATAGGCCACGGGCACAGCCGCACCCAAAAATAACCGCCCGAAAGCCGGGGCGCCACGCTCATCCAGCGGAAGAAGGCCACAAAAACGGGTGGGCTATAGCCATGGGGGTTGGGGCTGGCCAAGTTCGTCCGCCGGACTCGGAATGGGACCAGACTTTGCGAGCGGCCTCCGTGTTCCAAAAATAGGCCGCGAGCACAGCCGCACCCGAAAAAAACCGCCCGAAGGCCGGGGCGCCAAGTTCGTCCAGCGGAAAAAGGCCACAAAAACAGGTGGGCTATAGCCTTGGGGGGTTGGGCTGGCCTAGTTCGTCCGCCCGACTAAGAATGGGGCAAGACTTTGTGAGCGGCCTCTGTGTGCCAAAAATAGGCCACGGGAACAGCTATGCCCAAAGAGAACCGCCGAAGGCCGGGGCCTCAAGTTCGT
Source organism: Citrus sp. QX-2021 (assembly GCA_030444885.1). Classification (NCBI taxonomy): domain Eukaryota; kingdom Viridiplantae; phylum Streptophyta; class Magnoliopsida; order Sapindales; family Rutaceae; genus Citrus; species Citrus sp. QX-2021. The sequence goes on along the minus strand of JAUJEF010000014.1, from coordinate 131,953 downwards.
CCAGCGGAAAAAGGCCACAAAAACGGGTGGGCTATAGTCTTGGGGGGTGGGGCTGGCCAAGTTCGTCCGCCGGACTCGGAATTGGACGAGACTTTGCGAGCGGCCTCCATGTGCCAAAAATAGGCAGCGGGCACAGCCGCGCCAAAAAATAACCGACCGAAGGCCGGGGCGCCAAGTTCATCCAGCGGAAAACGGCCACAAAAACTCGTGGGCTATAGCCTTGGGGGGTGGGGCTGGCCAAGTTCGTCCGCCGGACTCGGAATTGGACGAGACTTTGCGAGCGGCCTCCATGTGCCAAAAATAGGCCACGGGCACAGCCGCGCCAAAAAGAACCGCCCGAAGGCCGGGGCGCCACGCTCATCCAGCGGAAGAAGGCCACAAAAACGGGTGGGCTATAGCCTTGGGGGGTGAGGCCGGCGAAGTTCGTCCGTCGGACTCGGAATGGGCCGAGACTTTGCGAGCGTCTCCGTGTGCCAAAAATAGGCCGTGGACACAGCTGAGCCCAAAAATAACCGCCCGAAGGCCGGGGCGCCAAGTTTGTCCAGCGGAAAAAGGCCATAAAAACGGGTGGGCTATAGCTTTGGGGTTGGGGCTGGCTTAGTTCTTCCGCCGGACTCGGAATCGGACGAGACTTTGCGAGCGGCCTCCGTTTGTCAAAAATAGGCCGCGGGCACAGCCGTACCCGAAAATAACCGCCCGAAGGCCGGGGCGCCAAGTTCGTCCAGCCGAAAAAGGCCACAAAAACAGGTGGGCTATAGCCTTGGGGGGTGGGGCTGGCCTAGTTCGTCCGCCGGACTCGGAATGGCGCGAGACTTTAAGAACGGCCTCCGTGTGCCAAAAATAGGCCGCGGGCACAGCCGCGCCCAAAAATACCCGAACGAAGGCCGGGGCGCCAAGTTCGTCCAGCGGAAAAAGGCCACAAAAACGGGAGGGCTATAGCCTTGGGGGGTGGGGCTGGCCAAGTTCGTCCGCCGGACTCGGAATTGGACGAGACTTTGCGAGCAGCCTCCATGTGCCAAAAATAGGTCGCGGGTACAGCTGCGCCCAAAAATAACCGCCCGAAGGCCGGGGCGCCAAGTTCGTCCAGCGGAAAAAGGCAACAAAAACGGGTGGGCTATAGTCTTGGGGGGTGGGGATGGCCAAGTACGTCCGCCGGACTCGGAATTGGACGAGACTTTGTGAGCGGCCTCCATGTGCCAAAAATAGGCCGCGGGTACAGCTGCGCCCAAAAATAACTGCCCGAAGGCCGGGGCGCCAAGTTCGTCCAGCGGAAAAAAGCCACAAAAATAGGTGGGCTATAGCCTTGGGGGGTTGGGCTGGCCTAGTTCGTCCGCCGGACTAAGAATGGGGCGAGAGTTTGGGTGCGGCCTCCGTGTGCCAAAAATAGGCCGTGGGAACAGCTACGCCAAAAATAACCGCCCAAAGGCCGGGACGCCAAGTTCGTCCTGCGGAAAATGGCCACAAAAATGGGTGGGCTATAGCCTTGGGGGGTGGGGCTGGCCTAGTTCGTCCGCCGGACTAAGAATGGGGCGAGACTTTGGGAATGGCCTCCGAGTCCCAAAAATAGGCCGCGGACACAGCCACGCCCAAAAATAACCGCCCGAAGGCCGGGGCGCCAATTTCGACCAGCGGAAAAAGGCCACAAAAACGGGTGGGCTATAGCCTTGGGTGGTGGGGCTGGCCAAGTTCGTCCGCCGGACTAGGAATGGGGCGAGACTTTGCGAGCGGACTCCGTGTGCCAAAAATAGGCCGCGGGAACAGGTACACCAAAAATAACCGCCCAAAGGCCGGGACGCCAAGTTCGTCCAGCGGAAAAAGGCCACAAAAACGGGTGGGCTATAGCCTTGGGGGGTGGGGCTGGCCTAGTTCGTCCGCCGGACTAAGAATGGGGTGAGACTTTGTGAACGGCCTCTGTGTGCAAAAAATAGGCTGTGGGCACAGCCGCGCCCAAAAATAACAGCCTGAAGGCCGGGACGTCAAGTTCGTCCTGCGGAAAAAAGCCACAAAAACGGGCGGGCTATAGCCTTGGGGGGTGCGGCTGGCCTAGTTCGTCCGCCGGACTAAGAATGGGGCGAACCTTTGCGAGCGGCCTCTGTGTGCCAAAAATAGGCCGTGAGCACAACCACACCCAAAAATAACGGCCCGAAGGCCGGGATGTCAAGTTCGTCCTGCGGAAAAAAGCCACAAAAACGGGTGGGCTATAGCCTTGGGGGGGGGGGGGCTGGCCAAGTTTGTCCGACGGACTAGGAATGGGACGAGACATTGCGAGCAGTCTCCATGTGCCAAACATAGGCCGCGGGCACAGCCACGCCCAAAAATAACCGCCCAAACGCAGGGTCGCCAAGTTCGTCCAGCGCAAAAAGGCCACAAAAACGGGTGGGCTATATCCTTGGGGGGTGGGGCTGGCCAAGTTCGTCTGTCGGACTCGGAATGGGATGAGACTTTGTGAGCGGCGTCCGTGTGCCAAAAATAGGCCGCGGACACAGCCGCGCAAAAAATAACCGCCCGAAGGCCGGGGCGCAAAGTTCGTCCAGCGGAAAAAGGCCACAAAAACGGGTGGGCTATAGCCTTGGGCAGTGGGGCTGGCCAAGTTCGTCCGTCGGACTCGGAATGGGACGAGAAATTACGAGCGGCCTCCGTGCGCCAAAAATAGGCTGCGGGTACAGCCGCGCCCAAAATTAACCGCCCGAAGGCCGGGGCGCCAAGTTTGTCCAGCGGAAAAAGGCCACAAAAACGGGTGGGTTATAGCCTTGGGGAGTGGGGCTGGCCAAGTTCTTCCGCCGGACTCGGAATGGGACGAGACTTTGCGAGCGGCCTCCGTGTGCCAAAAATAGGCCGCGGGCACAGCCGCGACCAAAATTAACCGCCTGATGGCCGGGGCGCCAAGTTCGTCCAGCGGAAAGAGGCCACAAAAACGGGTGGGCTATAGCCTTGGGGGGTGGGGCTGGCCGACTTTGTCCGCCTGACTCGGAATGGCGCGAGACTTTGCGAGGCGCCTCCGTGAACCAAAAATAGGCCGCGGGCACAGCCGCACCCAAAAATACCCGCCCGAAGGCCGGGGCGCCAAGTTCGTCCAGCGGAAAGAGGCCACAAAAACGGGTGGGCGATAGCCTTGGGGGGTGGGGCTGGCCGACTTCGTCCGCTGGACTCGGAATGGCGCGAGACTTTGCGAGGTGCCTCCGTGTGATAAAAATAGGCCGCGGGCACAGCCGCACCCAAAAATACCCGCCCGAAGGCCGGGGCGCCAAGTTCGTCCAGCGGAAAGAGGCCACAAAAACGGGTGGGCTATAGCCTTGGGGGGTGGGGCTGGCCGACTACGTCCGCCGGACTCAGAATGGCGCGAGACTTTGCGAGGCGCCTCCGTGTGCCAAAAATAGGCCGCGGGCACAGCCGCGCCCAAAAATACCCGCCCGAAGGCCGGGGCGCCAAGTTCGTCCAGCGGAAAGAGGCCACAAAAACGGGTGGGCTATAGCCTTGGGGGGTGGGGCTGGCCGACTTCGTCCGCTGGACTCGGAATGGCGCGAGACTTTGCGAGGTGCCTCCGTGTGATAAAAATAGGCCGCGGGCACAGCCGCACCCAAAAATAACCGCCCGAAGGCCGGGGCGCCAAGTTCGTCCAGCGGAAAGAGGCCACAAAAACGGGTGGGCTACAGCCTTGGGGGGTGGGGCTGGCCGACTACGTCCGCCGGACTCGGAATGGCGCGAGACTTTGCGAGGTGCCTCCGTGTGCCAAAAATAGGCCGCGGGCACAGCCGCGCCCAAAAATACCCGCCCGAAGGCCGGGGCGCCAATTTCGTCCAGCGGAAAGAGGCCACCAAAACGGGTGGGCTATAGCCTTGGGTGGTGGGGCTGGCCGACTACGTCCGCCGGACTCGGAATGGCGCGAGACTTTGCGAGGCGCCTCCGTGTGCCAAAAATAGGCCGCGGGCACAGCCGCGCCCAAAAATACCGCCCGAATGCCGGGGCGCCAAGTTCGTCCAGCGGAAAAAGGCCGCAAAAACGGGTGGGCTATAGCCTTGGGGGGTGGGGCTGGCCAACTTCGTCCGCCGGACTCGGAATGACGCGAGACTTTGTGAGAGGCCTTCGTGTGCCAAAAATAGACCCCGGACACAGCCGCGCCCAAAATTAACCGCCCGAAGGCCGGGGCGCCAAGTTCGTCCAGCGGAAAAAGGCAGCAAAAACGGGTGGGCTGTAGCCTTGGGGGGTGGGGCTGGACAACTTCGTCCGCCGGACTCGGAATGTCGCGAGACTTTGCGATCCGCCTCCGTGTGCCAAAAATAGGCCCCGGGCACAGCCGCGCACAAAAATAACTGACCGAAGGCTGGGGCAACAAGTTCGTACAGCGGAAAAAGGCCGCAAAAACGGGTGGGCTATAGCCTTGGGGGGTGGGGCTGGCCAACTTCGTCCGCCGGACTCGGAATGACGCGAGACTTTGCAAGCGGCCTTCGTGTGACAAAAATAGACCCCGGACACAGCCGCGCCCAAAATTAACCGCCCGAAGGCCGGGGCGCCAAGTTCGTCCAGCGGAAAAAGGCAGCAAAAACGGGTGGGCTGTAGCCTTGGGGGGTGGGGCTGGACAACTTCGTCCGCCGGACTCGGAATGGCGCGAGACTTTGCGATCCGCCTCCGTGTGCCAAAAATAGGCCCCGGGCACAGCCGCGCACAAAAATAACTGACCGAAGGCTGGGGCAACAAGTTCGTACAGCGGAAAAAGGCCGCAAAAACGGGTGGGCTATAGCCTTGGGGGGTGGGGCTGGCCAACTTCGTCCGCCGGACTCGGAATGGCGGGAGACTTTGCGAGCGGCCTCCGTGTGCCAAAAATAGGCCACGGGCACAGCCGCGACCAAAAAAAACCGCCCGAAGGCCGGGGCGCCAAGTTCGTCCAGCGGAAAAAGGCCGCAAACATGGGTGGGCTGTAGCCTTGGGGGGTGGGGCTGGCCCACTTCGTCCGCCGGACTTGGAATGGCGCGAGACATTGCGAGCGGCCTCCGTGTGCCAAAAATAGGCCCCGGGCACAGCCGCACCCAAAAATAACCGCCCGAAGGCCGGGGCGCCAAGTTCGTCCAGCGGAAAAAGGCAGCAAAAACGGGTGGGCTGTACCCTTGGGGGGTGGGGCTGGACAACTTCGTCCGCCGGACTCGGAATGGTGCGAGACTTTGAGAGCGGCCCCCGTGTGCCAAAAATAGGCCCCGGGCACAGCCGCGCCCAAAAATAACCGCCCGAATGCCGGGGCGCCAAGTTCGTCCAGCGGAAAAAGGCCGCAAAAACGGGTGGGCTATAGCCTTGGGGGGTGGGGTTGGCCCACTTCGTCCGCCGGACTCGGAATGGCACGAGACTTTGCGAGCGGCCTCCGTGTGCCAAAAATAGGCCCTGGGTACAGCCGCGCCCAAAAATAACCGCCCGAAGGCCGGGGCGCCAAGTTCGTCCAGCGGAAAAAGGCCGCAAAAACGGGTGGGCTATAGCCTTGGGGGGTGGGGCTGGCCCACTTCGTCCGCCGGACTCGGAATGGCGGGAGACTTTGCGAGCGGCCTCCGTGTGCCAAAAATAAGCCCCGGGCACAGCCGCGCCCAAAAATAACCGCCCGAAGGCCGGGGCGCCAAGTGTGCCCAGCGGAAATATGGCACAAAAACGGGTGGGCTATAGCCTTGGGGGGTGGGGCTGGCCAACTTCGTCCGCCGGACTCGGAATGGTGCGAGACTTTGAGAGCGGCCTCCGAGTGCCAAAAATAGGGCCCGGGAACAGCCGCGCACAAAAATAACCGCCCAATGCCGGGCGCCAAGTTAAATCCAGCGGAAAAATGGCCAAAAACGGGTGGGCTATAGCCTTGGGGGTGGGGTTGGCCCAACTCGTCCGGGCCGGACTCGGAATGGCACGAGACTTTGCGAGCGGCCTCCGTGTGCCAAAATAGGCCACAGGCACAGCCACGCCCAAAAATAACCGCCCGAAGGCCGGGCGCCAAGTTCGTCCAGCGGAAAATAGCCTTGGGGGACCTGGCCAACTTCGTCCGCCGGACTCGGAATGGCACGAGACTTTGCGAGCGGCCTCCGTGTGCCAAAAATAAGCCCCGGGCACAGCCGCGCCCAAAAATAACCGCCCGAAGGCCGGGGCGCCAAGTTCGTCCAGCGGAAAAATGGACAAAAAACGGGTGGGCTATAGCCTTGGGGGGAGAAGCTGGCCAACTTCGTCCGCCGGACTCGGAATGGGGCGAGACTTTGCGAGCGGCCTCCGCGTGCCAAAAATAGGCCGTGGTCACAGCCGCGCACAAAAACAACCCCCGAAGGTCGTTGCGTCCAAACCCCCCAGCGGAAAAATGGCCAAAAAACGGGTGGGCTATACCCTTGGGGGGAGGGGCCGCCCAACTTCGTCCGCCGGACTGGGAATGGGGCAAGACTTTGCGAGGGGCCTCCGTGTGCCAAAAATAGGCCGCGGGCACAGCCACGCCAAAAAATAACCCCCCGAAGGTCGTTGCGCCCGAACCCCCCAGCGGAAAAATGGCCAAAAAACGGGTGGGCTATAGCCTTGGCGGGAGGGGCTGGCCAACGTCGTCCGCCGGACTCGGAATGGGGCAAGACTTTGTGAGCGGCCTCCGCGTGCCAAAAATAGGCCGCGGGTGCAGCCGCGCCCAAAAATAACCACCCAAAGGTCGGCGCGCCCAAACCCCCCAGCGGAAATTTGGCCAAAAAACGGGTGGGCTATAGCCTTGGGGGGAGGGGCTGCCCAACTTCGTCCGCCGGACTTGGAATGGGGCGAGACTTTGTGAGCGGCCTCCGCGTGCCAAAAATACGCCGCGGGCGCAGCCGCGCCCAAAAATAACCACCCAAAGGTCGGCGCGCCCAAACCCCCCAGCGGAAATTTGGCCAAAAAACGGGTGGGCTATAGCCTTGGGGGGAGGGGCTGGCCAACTTCGTCCGCCGGACTCAGAATCGGGCGAGACTTTGCGAGCAGCCTCCGCGTGCCAAAAATAGACCGCAGGCACAGCCGCGCCCAAAAATAACCGCCCGCAGGCTGGGGCGCCAAGTTCGTCCAGCGGAAAAATGGACAAAAAACGGGTGGGCTATAGCCTGGGGGGGACGGGCCGCCCAACTTTGTCTGCCGGACACGGAATGGGGCGAGACTTTGCGAGCGGCCTCCGCGTGCCAAAAATAGTCCGCGGGCACAGCCGCGCCCAAAAATAACTGCCCGAAGGCTGGGGCGCCAAGTTCGTCCAGCGGAAAAATGGCTAAAAAACGGGTGGGCTATAGCCTTGGGGGGAGGGGCCGGCCACCTTCGTCCGCCGGACTCGGAATGGGGCGAGACTTTGCGAGTGGCCTCCGCGTGCCAAAAATAGGCCGCGGGCACAGCCGCACCCAAAAATAACCACCCGAAGGCCGGGGCGCCAAGTTCGTCCAGCGGAAAAATGGCCAAAAAACGGGTGGGCTATAGCCTTGGGGGGAGGGGCTGGCCAACTTCGTCCGCCGGACTTGAAATGGGCCGAGACTTTGGGAGCGGCCTCCGCGTGCTAAAAATAGGCTACGGGCACAGCCGCGCCAAAAAATAACCGACCGAAGGCTGCGGCGCCAAGTTCGTCCAGCGGAAAAATGGCCAAAAAACGGGCGGGCTATAGCCTTGGGGGGTGGGGCTGGCCAACTTCGTCCGCCGGACTCGGAATACCGCGAGACTTTATGAGGGGCCTCCATGTGCCAAAAATAGGCCGCGGCCAAAACCGCACCCAAAAATAACCGCCCAAAGGCCGGGGCGCCAAGTTCGTCCAGCGGAAAAAGGCCGCAAAAACGGGTTGGCTATAGCCTTGGGGGGTGGGGCTGGCCAAATTCGTCCGCCGGACTCGGAATGCCGTGAGGCTTTGCGAGGGGCCTCCGTGTGCCAAAAATAGGTCGCGGGCAACGCCGCGCCCAAAAATAACCGGTCGAAGGCCGCGGCGCCAAGTTCGTCCAGCGGAAAAAGGCCACAAAAACGGGCGGGCTATGGCCTTGAGGGGTGGGGCTGGCCCACTTCGTCCGCCGGACTCGGAATGCCGCGAGACTTTGCGAGGGGCCTCCGTGTGCCAAAAATAGGCCGTGGGTACATCCACGCCCAAAAATAACCCCCCGAAGGTCGTTGTGCCCGAACCCCCCAGCGGAAAAATGGCCAAAAAACGGGTGGGCTATAGCCTTGGGGGGAGGGGCTGGCCAACTTCGTCCGCCGGACTCTGAATGGGCCGAGACTTTGGGAGCGGCCTCCACGTGCCAAAAATAGGCTATGGGCACAGCCGCACTGAAAAATAACCGACCGAATGCTGCGGCGCCAAGTTCGTCCAGCGGAAAAAGGCCACAAAAACGGGTGGGCTATAGCCTTGGGTGGTGGGATTGGCCAACTTCGTCCGCCGGACTCGGAATGCCGCGAGGCTTTGCGAGGGGCCTCCGTGTGCCAAAAATAGGCCGCAGGCAAAGCCGCGCCCAAAAATAACCGGTCAAAGGCCGCGGCGCCAAGTTCGTACAGCGGAAAAAGGCCACAAAAACGGGCGGGCTATGGCCTTGAGGGGTGGGGCTGGCCCACTTCGTCCGCCGGACTCGGAATGCTGCGAGACTTTACGAGGGGCCTCCTTGTGCCAAAAATAGGCCGCGGCCAAACCCGCGCCCAAAAGTAACCACCCGAAGGCCGCGGCGCCAAGTTCGTCCAGCGGAAAAACGCCAGAAAAACGGGTTGGCAATATCCTTGGGGGGTGGGGCTGGCCAACATCGTCCGCCGGACTCGGAATGCCGCGAGACTTTGCGAGAGGCCTCCATGTGCCAAACATAGGCTGCGGGCAATGCCGCGCCCAAAACTAACCGCCCGACGGCCGCGGCGCCAAGTTCGTCAAGCGGAAAAAGGGCACAAAAACGGGTGGGCTATAGCCTTGGGGGGTGGGGCTGGCCCACTTCGTCCGCCGGACACGGAATGGGCCGAGACTTTGGGAGCGGCCTCCGCGTGCCAAAAATAGGCTACGGGCACAGCCGCACCGAAAAATAACCGACCGAAGGACGGGGCGCCAAGTTCATCCAGCGGAAAAATGGCCAAAAAACGGGCTGGCTATAGCCTTGGGGGGTGGGGCTGGCCAACTTCGTCCGCCGGACTCGGAATGCCGCGAGACTTTGCGAGGGGCCTCCATGTGCCAAAAATAGGCCGCGCCAAAAGCCGCACCCAAAAATAACCGTCCAAAGGCCGGGGCGCCAAGTTCGTCCAGCGGAACAAGGCCACAAAAACGGGTTGGCTATAGCCTTGGGGGGTGGGGCTGGCCAAATTCGTCCGCCGGACTCGGAATGCCGCGAGGCTTTGCGAGGGGCCTCCGTGTGCCAAAAATAGGTCGCGGGCAAAGCCGCGCCCAAAAATAACCGGTCGAAGGCCGCGGCGCCAAGTTCGTCCAGCGGAAAAAGGCCACAAAAACGGGCGGGCTATGGCCTTGAGGGGTGGGGCTAGCCCACTTCGTCCGCCGGACTCGGAATGCCGCGAGACTTTACGAGGGGCCTCCTTGTGCCAAAAATAGGCTGCGGCCAAACCCACGCCCAAAAGTAACCACCCGAAGGCCGCGGCGCCAAGTTCGTCCAGCGGAAAAAGGGCACAAAAACGGGTGGGCTATAGCCTTCGGGGGTGGGGCTGGCCCACTTCGTCCGCCGGACTCGGAATGCCGCGAGACTTTGCGAGGGGCCTCCGTGTGCCAAAAATAGGCCGTGGGCACAGCCACGCCCAAAAATAACCCCCCGAAGGTCGTTGCGCCCGAACCCCCCAGCGGAAAAATGGCCAAAAAACGGGTGGGCTATAGCCTTGGGGGGAGGGGCTGGCCAACTTCGTCCGCCGGACTCTGAATGGGCCGAGACTTTGGGAGTGGCCTCCGCATGCCAAAAATAGGCTACGGTCACACCCGCACTGAAAAATAACCGACCGAAGGCCGCGGCGCCAAGTTCGTCCAGCGGAAAAAGGCCACAAAAACGGGCGGGCTATAGCCTTGGGGTGTGGGGCTGGCCAACTTCGTCCGCCGGACTCAGAATGGCGCGCGACTTTGCGAGGGGCCTCCGTGTGCCAAAAATAGGCTGCGGGCAAAGCCGCGCCCAAAAATAGCCGCCCGAAGGCCGCGGCGCCAAGTTCGTCCAGCGGAAAAAGGCCACAAAAACGGGTGGGCTATAGCCTTGGGTGGTGGGATTGGCCAACTTCGTCCGCCGGACTCGGAATGCCGCGAGGCTTTGCGAGGGGCCTCCGTGTGCCAAAAATAGGCCGCAGGCAAAGCCGCGCCCAAAAATAACCGGTCAAAGGCCGCGGCGCCAAGTTCGTACAGCGGAAAAAGGCCACAAAAACGGGCGGGCTATGGCCTTGAGGGGTGGGGCTGGCCCACTTCGTCCGCCGGACTCGGAATGCTGCGAGACTTTACGAGGGGCCTCCTTGTGCCAAAAATAGGCCGCGGCCAAACCCGCGCCCAAAAGTAACCACCCGAAGGCCGCGGCGCCAAGTTCGTCCAGCGGAAAAACGCCAGAAAAACGGGTTGGCAATATCCTTGGGGGGTGGGGCTGGCCAACATCGTCCGCCGGACTCGGAATGCCGCGAGACTTTGCGAGAGGCCTCCGTGTGCCAAAAATAGGCCGTGGGTACATCCACGCCCAAAAATAACCCCCCGAAGGTCGTTGTGCCCGAACCCCCCAGCGGAAAAATGGCCAAAAAACGGGTGGGCTATAGCCTTGGGGGGAGGGGCTGGCCAACTTCGTCCGCCGGACTCTGAATGGGCCGAGACTTTGGGAGCGGCCTCCACGTGCCAAAAATAGGCTATGGGCACAGCCGCACTGAAAAATAACCGACCGAATGCTGCGGCGCCAAGTTCGTCCAGCGGAAAAAGGCCACAAAAACGGGCGGGCTATAGCCTTGGGGGGTGGGGCTGGCCAACTTCGTCCGCCGGACTCGGAATGCCGCGCGACTTTGCGAGGTGCCCCCGCGTGCCAAAAATAGGCCGTGGGCACAGCCGCGCCCAAAAATAACCTCCCGAAGGCCGGGGCGCCAAGTTCGTCCAGCGTAAAAATGGCCAAAAAACGGGTGGGCTATAGCCTTGGGGGGAGGGTCTGGCCGACTTCGTCCGCCGGACTCGGAATGGGCCGAGACTTTGGGAGCGGCCTCCGCGTGCCAAAAATAGGCTATGGACACAGCCGTGCCGAAAAATAACCGACCGAATGACGGGGCGCCAAGTTCATCCAGCGGAAAAATGGCCAAAAAACGGGCGGGCTATAGCCTTGGGGGGTGGGGCTGGCCAACTTCGTCCGCCGGACTCGGAATGCCGCGAGACTTTGCGAGGGGTCTCCGTGTGCCAAAAATAGGTCGCGGGCAAAGCCGCGCCCAAAAATAACCTATCGAAGGCCGCGGCGCCAAGTTCGTCCAGCTGAAAAAGGCCACAAAAACGGGCGGGCTATGGCCTTGAGGGTTGGGGCTGGCCCACTTCGTCCGCCGGACTCGGAATGCCGCGAGACTTTGCGAGGGGCCTCCGTGTGCCAAAAATAGGCCGTGGGCACAGCCACGCCCAAAAATAACCCCCCGAAGGTCGTTGCGCCCGAACCCTCCAGCGGAAAAATGGCCAAAAAACGGGTGGGCTATAGCCTTGGGGGGAGGGGCTGGCCAACTTCGTCCGCCGGACTCTGAATGGGCCGAGACTTTGGGAGTGGCCTCCGCATGCCAAAAATAGGCTACGGTCACACCCGCACTGAAAAATAACCGACCGAAGGCCGCGGCGCCAAGTTCGTCCAGCGGAAAAAGGCCACAAAAACGGGCGGGCTATAGCCTTGGGGTGTGGGGCTGGCCAACTTCGTCCGCCGGACTCAGAATGGCGCGCGACTTTGCGAGGGGCCTCCGTGTGCCAAAAATAGGCTGCGGGAAAAGCCGCGCCCAAAAATAGCCACCCGAAGGCCGCGGCGCCAAGTTCGTCCAGCGGAAAAAGGCCACAAAAACGGGTGGGCTATAGCCTTGGGTGGTGGGATTGGCCAACTTCGTCCGCCGGACTCGGAATGCCGCGAGGCTTTGCGAGGGGCCTCCGTGTGCCAAAAATAGGCCGCAGGCAAAGCCGCGCCCAAAATAACCGGCCGGGCAGCCGCGCGCCAAGTTCGTTACAGCGGAAAAAGGCCACAAAAGCGGGCGGGCTATGGCCTTGAGGGGTGGGGCTGGCCCGCTTCGTCCGCGGACTCGGAATGCTGCGAGACTTTACGAGGGGCCTCCTTGTGCCAAAAATAGGCCGCGGCCAAACCCGCGCCCAAAAGTAACCACCCGAAGGCCGCGGCGCCAAGTTCGTCCAGCGGAAAAACGCCACAAAAACGGGTTGGCAATATCCTTGGGGGGTGGGGCTGGCCAACATCGTCCGCCGGACTCGGAATGCCGCGAGACTTTGCGAGAGGCCTCCATGTGCCAAACATAGGCTGCGGGCAATGCCGCGCCCAAAACTAACCGCCCGACGGCCGCGGCGCCAAGTTCGTCAAGCGGAAAAAGGGCACAAAAACGGGTGGGCTATAGCCTTGGGGGGTGGGGCTGGCCCACTTCGTCCGCCGGACACGGAATGGGCCGAGACTTTGGGAGCGGCCTCCGCGTGCCAAAAATAGGCTACGGGCACAGCCGCACCGAAAAATAACCGACCGAAGGACGGGGCGCCAAGTTCATCCAGCGGAAAAATGGCCAAAAAACGGGCTGGCTATAGCCTTGGGGGGTGGGGCTGGCCAACTTCGTCCGCCGGACTCGGAATGCCGCGAGACTTTGCGAGGGGCCTCCATGTGCCAAAAATAGGCCGCGCCAAAAGCCGCACCCAAAAATAACCGTCCAAAGGCCGGGGCGCCAAGTTCGTCCAGCGGAACAAGGCCACAAAAACGGGTTGGCTATAGCCTTGGGGGGTGGGGCTGGCCAAATTCGTCCGCCGGACTCGGAATGCCGCGAGGCTTTGCGAGGGGCCTCCGTGTGCCAAAAATAGGTCGCGGGCAAAGCCGCGCCCAAAAATAACCGGTCGAAGGCCGCGGCGCCAAGTTCGTCCAGCGGAAAAAGGCCACAAAAACGGGCGGGCTATGGCCTTGAGGGGTGGGGCTAGCCCACTTCGTCCGCCGGACTCGGAATGCCGCGAGACTTTACGAGGGGCCTCCTTGTGCCAAAAATAGGCTGCGGCCAAACCCACGCCCAAAAGTAACCACCCGAAGGCCGCGGCGCCAAGTTCGTCCAGCGGAAAAAGGGCACAAAAACGGGTGGGCTATAGCCTTCGGGGGTGGGGCTGGCCCACTTCGTCCGCCGGACTCGGAATGCCGCGAGACTTTGCGAGGGGCCTCCGTGTGCCAAAAATAGGCCGTGGGCACAGCCACGCCCAAAAATAACCCCCCGAAGGTCGTTGCGCCCGAACCCCCCAGCGGAAAAATGGCCAAAAAACGGGTGGGCTATAGCCTTGGGGAGAGGGGCTGACCAACTTCGTCCGCCGGACTCGGAATGGGGCAAGACTTTGCGAGCCGCCTCCGCGTGCCAAAAATAGGCCGCGGGCACAGCCGCGTTAAAAAATAACAGCCCGAAGGCCGGGGCGCCAAGTTCGTCCAGCGGAAAAATGGACAAAAAAAAGGGTGGGCTATAGCCTTGGGGGGAGAAGCTGGCCAACTTCGTCCGCCGGACTCGGAATGGGGCGAGACTTTGCGAGCGGCCTCCGCGTGCCAAAAATAGGCCGTGGACACAGCCGCGCCCAAAAATAACCTCCCGAAGGCCGGGGCGCCAAGTTCGTCCAGCGGAAAAATGGCCAAAAAACGGGTGGGCTATAGCCTTGGGGGGAGGGGCTGGCCAACTTCGTCCGCCGGACTCAGAATGGGGCGAGACTTTTCGAGCGGCCTCCGAGTGCCAAAAATAGGCCGCGGACAGAGCCGCGCCCAAAAATAACCCCCCGATGGTTGTTGCGCCCAAACTCCCCAGCGGAAAAATGGCCAAAAAACGGGTGGGCTATAGCCTTGGGAGGAGGGGCTGGCCAACTTCTTCCGCCGGACTCTGAATGGGCCGAGACTTTGGGAGCGGCCTCCGCGTGCCAAAAATAGGCTACGGTCACAGCCGCACTGAAAAATAACCGACCGAAGGCCGCGGCGCCAAGTTCGTCCAGCGGAAAAAGGCCACAAAAACGGGCGGGCTATAGCCTTGGGGTGTGGGGCTGGCCAACTTCGTCCGCCGGACTCGGAATGCCGCGCGACTTTGCGAGGGGCCTCCGTGTGCCAAAAATAGGCTGCGGGTAAAGCCGCGCCCAAAAATAGCCGCCCGAAGGCCGCGGCGCCAAGTTCGTCCAGCGGAAAAAGGCCACAAAAACGGGTGGGCTATAGCCTTGGGTGGTGGGGCTGGCGAACTTCGTCCGCCGGACTCGGAATGCCGCGAGGCTTTGCGAGGGGCCTCCGTGTGCCAAAAATAGGCCGCAGGCAAAGCCGCGCCCAAAAATAACCGGTCAAAGGCCGCGGCGCCAAGTTCGTACAGCGGAAAAAGGCCACAAAACGGGCGGGCTATGGCCTTGAGGGGTGGGCTGGCCCACTCGTCCGCCTCGGACTCGGAATGCTGCGAGACTTTACGAGGGGCCTCCGTGTGCCAAAAATAGGCCGTGGGCACAGCCACGCCCAAAAATAACCACCCGAAGGGCGGTGCGCCCGAACCCCCAGCGGAAAAATGGCCAAAAACGGGTGGGCTATAGCCTTGGGGAGAGGGCTGACCAACTTCGTCCGCGGACTCGGAATGGGGCAAGACTTTGCGAGCGCCTCCGCGTGCAAAAATAGGCCTTGGGCACAGCCGCGTTAAAAATAACAGCCCGAAGGCCGGGACGCCAAGTTCGTCCAGCGGAAATATGGCCAAAAAACGGGTGGGCTATAGCCTTGGGGGGAGGGGTTGGCCAACTTCGTCCGCCGGACTCGGAATGGGGCGACACTTTGCGAGCGGCCTCCGCGTGCCAAAAATAGGCCGTGGACACAGCCGCGCCCAAAAATAACCCGCCAAAGGCCGGGGCGCCAAGTTCGTCCAGCGGAAAAATGGCCAAAAAACGGGCGGGCTATAGCCTTGGGGGGAGGGGCTGGCCAACTTCGTCCGCCGGACTCGGAATGGGGTGAGACTTTGCGAGCGGCCTCCGCGTGCCAAAAATAGGCCGCCTACACAGCCGCGCCCAAAAGTAGCCCCCCGATGGTTGTTGCGCCCAAACTCCCAGCGGAAAAATGGCCAAAAAACGGGTGGGCTATAGCCTTGGGAGGAGGGGCTGGCCAACTTCTTCCGCCGGACTCTGAATGGGCCGAGACTTTGGGAGCGGCCTCCGCGTGCCAAAAATAGGCTACGGTCACAGCCGCACTGAAAAATAACCGACCGAAGGCCGCGGCGCCAAGTTCGTCCAGCGGAAAAAGGCCACAAAAACGGGCGGGCTATAGCCTTGGGGTGTGGGGCTGGCCAACTTCGTCCGCCGGACTCGGAATGCCGCGCGACTTTGCGAGGGGCCTCCGTGTGCCAAAAATAGGCTGCGGGTAAAGCCGCGCCCAAAAATAGCCGCCCGAAGGCCGCGGCGCCAAGTTCGTCCAGCGGAAAAAGGCCACAAAAACGGGTGGGCTATAGCCTTGGGTGGTGGGGCTGGCGAACTTCGTCCGCCGGACTCGGAATGCCGCGAGGCTTTGCGAGGGGCCTCCGTGTGCCAAAAATAGGCCGCAGGCAAAGCCGCGCCCAAAAATAACCGGTCAAAGGCCGCGGCGCCAAGTTCGTACAGCGGAAAAAGGCCACAAAAACGGGCGGGCTATGGCCTTGAGGGGTGGGGCTGGCCCACTTCGTCCGCCGGACTCGGAATGCTGCGAGACTTTACGAGGGGCCTCCGTGTGCCAAAAATAGGCCGTGGGCACAGCCACGCCCAAAAATAACCCCCCGAAGGTCGTTGCGCCCGAACCCCCCAGCGGAAAAATGGCCAAAAAACGGGTGGGCTATAGCCTTGGGGAGAGGGGCTGACCAACTTCGTCCGCCGGACTCGGAATGGGGCAAGACTTTGCGAGCCGCCTCCGCGTGCCAAAAATAGGCCGCGGGCACAGCCGCGTTAAAAAATAACAGCCCGAAGGCCGGGGCGCCAAGTTCGTCCAGCGGAAAAATGGACAAAAAAAAGGGTGGGCTATAGCCTTGGGGGGAGAAGCTGGCCAACTTCGTCCGCCGGACTCGGAATGGGGCGAGACTTTGCGAGCGGCCTCCGCGTGCCAAAAATAGGCCGTGGACACAGCCGCGCCCAAAAATAACCTCCCGAAGGCCGGGGCGCCAAGTTCGTCCAGCGGAAAAATGGCCAAAAAACGGGTGGGCTATAGCCTTGGGGGGAGGGGCTGGCCAACTTCGTCCGCCGGACTCAGAATGGGGCGAGACTTTTCGAGCGGCCTCCGAGTGCCAAAAATAGGCCGCGGACAGAGCCGCGCCCAAAAATAACCCCCCGATGGTTGTTGCGCCCAAACTCCCCAGCGGAAAAATGGCCAAAAAACGGGTGGGCTATAGCCTTGGGAGGAGGGGCTGGCCAACTTCTTCCGCCGGACTCTGAATGGGCCGAGACTTTGGGAGCGGCCTCCGCGTGCCAAAAATAGGCTACGGTCACAGCCGCACTGAAAAATAACCGACCGAAGGCCGCGGCGCCAAGTTCGTCCAGCGGAAAAAGGCCACAAAAACGGGCGGGCTATAGCCTTGGGGTGTGGGGCTGGCCAACTTCGTCCGCCGGACTCGGAATGCCGCGCGACTTTGCGAGGGGCCTCCGTGTGCCAAAAATAGGCTGCGGGTAAAGCCGCGCCCAAAAATAACCGCCCGAAGGCCGCGGCGCCAAGTTCGTCCAGCGGAAAAAGGCCACAAAAACGGGTGGGCTATAGCCTTGGGTGGTGGGGCTGGCGAACTTCGTCCGCCGGACTCGGAATGCCGCGAGGCTTTGCGAGGGGCCTCCGTGTGCCAAAAATAGGCCGCAGGCAAAGCCGCGCCCAAAAATAACCGGTCAAAGGCCGCGGCGCCAAGTTCGTACAGCGGAAAAAGGCCACAAAAACGGGCGGGCTATGGCCTTGAGGGGTGGGGCTGGCCCACTTCGTCCGCCGGACTCGGAATGCTGCGAGACTTTACGAGGGGCCTCCGTGTGCCAAAAATAGGCCGTGGGCACAGCCACGCCCAAAAATAACCCCCCGAAGGTCGTTGCGCCCGAACCCCCCAGCGGAAAAATGGCCAAAAAACGGGTGGGCTATAGCCTTGGGGAGAGGGGCTGACCAACTTCGTCCGCCGGACTCGGAATGGGGCAAGACTTTGCGAGCCGCCTCCGCGTGCCAAAAATAGGCCGCGGGCACAGCCGCGTTAAAAAATAACAGCCCGAAGGCCGGGGCGCCAAGTTCGTCCAGCGGAAAAATGGCCAAAAAACGGGTGGGCTATAGCCTTGGGGGGAGGGGCTGGCCAACTTCGTCCGCCGGACTCAGAATGGGGCGAGACTTTTCGAGCGGCCTCCGAGTGCCAAAAATAGGCCGCGGACAGAGCCGCGCCCAAAAATAACCCCCCGAAGGTCGTTGCGCCCAAACTCCCCAGCGGAAAAATGGCCAAAAAACGGGTGGGCTATATCCTTGGGGGAAGGGGCTGGCCAACTTCGTCCGCCGGACTCGGAATGGGGCGAGACTTTACGAACGGCCTCCGTGTGCCAAAAATAGGCCACGGGCACAGCCGCGCCAAAAAAAAACCGCTCGAAGATTGGCGCGTCTAAACCCCCCAGCGGAAAAATGGCCAAAAAACGGGTGGGCTATAACCATGGGGGAAGGGGCTGGCCAACTTCGTCCGCCGGACTCGGAATGGGGCGAGACTTTGCGAGCGGCCTCCGCATGCTAAAAATAGGGCGCGGCTGTCCAAAAATAACCGCCCGAAGGCCGGGGCGCCAAGTTCGTCCAGCGGAAAAAGGCTACAAAAACGGGTGGGCTATAGCCTTGGGGGGTGGGGCTGGCCAACTTCGTCCGCCGGACTCGGAATGGCGCGAGATTTTACGAGCGGCCTCCGTGTGCCAAAAATAGGCCCCGGGCACAGCCGCGCCCAAAAATAACCGCCCGAAGGCCGGGGCGCCAAGTTCATCGAGCGGAAAAAGGCAACAAAAACGGGTGGGCCATAGCCTTGGGGGGTGGGGCTGGCCAACTTCGTCCGCCGGACTCGGAATGGCGCGAGACTTTGCGATCGGCCTCCGTGTGCCAAAAATAGGACCCGACCACAGCCACGCCCAAAAATAACCGCCCGATGGACGGGGCGCCAAGTTTGTCCAGCGGAAAAAGGCCACAAAAACGGGTGGGCTATAGCCTTGGGGGGTGAGGCTGGCCAACTTCGTCCGCCGGACTCGGAATGTAGCGAGACTTTGCGAGCGGCCTCCGTGTGCCGAAAATGGGCCCCGGGCACAGCCGCGCCCAAAAATAACCGCCCGAAGGCCGGGGCGCCAAGTTCGTCCAGCAAACAAATGCCACAAAAACGAGTGGGCTATAGCCTTGGGGGGTGGGGCTGGCCAACTTCGTCCGCCGGACTCGGAATGGCGCGAGACTTTACGAGCGGCCTCCGTGTGCCAAAAATAGGCCCCGGGCACAGCTGCGCCAAAAAATAACGTCCCGAAGGCCGGGGAACCAAGTTCGTCCAGCGGAAAAAGGCCACAAAAACGGGTGGGCTATAGCCTTGGGGGGTGGGGCTGGCCCACTTCGTCCGCCAGACTCGGAATGGCGCGAGACTTTGTGAGCAGTCTCCGTGTGCCAAAAATAGGCCCCGGGCACAGCCGCGCCCAAAAATAACTGCCCGAAGGCCGGGGCGCCAAGTTCGTCCAGCGGACATAGGTCACAAAAACGGGTGAGCTATAGCCTTGGTGTGTGGGGCTGGCCAACTACGTCCGCTGGACTCGGAATGGCGCGAGACTTTGCGAGCGGCCTCCGTGTGCCAAAAATAGGACACGGACACAGCCGCGCCCAAAAATAACCGCCCGAAGGCCGGCGCGCCAAGTTCGTCCAGCGGAAAAAGGCCACAAAAACGGGTGGGCTATAGTCTTGCGGGGTGGGGCTGGACAACTTCGTCCGCCGGACTCGGAATGGCGCGAGACTTTGCGAGCGGCCTCCTTGTGCCAAAAATTGGCCTCGGGCACAGCCGCGTCCAAAAATAACCGCCCGAAGGCTGGGGTACCAAGTTCGTCCAGCGGAAAAAGGCCACAAAAACGGGTGGGATATAGCCTTTGGGGGTGGGGCTGGCCAACTTCGTCCGCCGGACTCGGAATGGAGCGAGACTTTGCGAGCAGCTTCCGTGTGCTGAAAATAGGCCCCGGGCACAGCCGTGCCAAAAAATAACCGCCCGAAGGCTGGGGCGCCAAGTTCGTCCAGCAAAAAAATGCCACAAAAACGGGTGGGCTATAGCCTTGGGGGGTGGGGCTGGCCAACTTCGTCCGCCGGACTCGGAATGTTGCGAGACTTTGCGAGCGGCCTCCGTGTGCCAAAAATAGGCCGCGGGCAATGCCGCGCCCAAAAATAACCGCCGAAAGGCCGGGGCGCCAAGTTCGTCCAGCGGAAAAAGGCCACAAAAACGGGTGGGCTATAGCCTTGGGGGGTGGGGCTGGCCAACTTCGTCCGCCGGACTCGGAATGGCGCGAGACTTTGAGAGCTGTCTCCGTTTGCCAAAAATAGGCCCCGGGCACAGCCGCGCCCAAAAATAACCGCCCGAAAGCCGGGGCGCCAAGTTCGTCCAGCGGAAATATGTCACAAAAACGGGTGAGCTATAGCGTTGGGGGGTGGGGTTGGCCAACTTCGTCCGCCGGACTCGGAATGGAGTGAGACTTTGCGAGCGGCCTCCGTGTGCCAATAATAGGCCCCGGGTACAGCCGCGCCCAAAAATAACCGCCCGAAGGCCAGGGCGCAAAGTTCGCCCAGCGGAAAAAGGCCACAAAAACGGGTGGGCTATAGCCTTGGGGGGTAGGGCTGGCCAACTTCGTCCGCCGGACTCGGAATGGCGTGAGTCATTGCGAGCGGCCTCCGTGTGACAAAAATAGGCCCCGGGCACAGCCGCGCCCAAAAATAACCGCCCGAAGGCCGGGGTGCCAAGTTCGTCCAGCGCAAAAAGGCCACAAAAACGGGTGGGCTATAGCCTTTGGGCGTGGGGCTGGCCAACTTCGTCCGCCGGACTCGGAATGGCGCGAGACTTTGTGAGCAGCCTCCCTGGCCCAAAAATAGGCCCCGGGCACAGTCGCGCCCAAAAATAACCGCCCGAAGGCCGGGGCGCCAAGTTCGTCCAACGGAAAAAGGCCACAAAAACGGGTGGGCTATAGCCTTGGGGGGTGGGGCTGGCCAACTTCGTCCGCGGGACTCGGAATGGCGCGAGACTTTGCGAGCGGCCTCCGTGTTCGAAAAATAGGCCCCGGGCACAGCCGCGCCCAAAAATAACCGCCCGAAGGCCGGGGCGCCAAGTTCTTCCAGCGGAAAAAGGCCACAAAAACGGGTGGGCTATAGCCTTGGGGGGTGGGGCTGGCCAACTTCGTCCGCCGGACTCGGAATGGCGCGAGACTTTGCGAGCAGCCTCCGTGGCCCAAAAATAGGTCCCGGGCACAGTCGCACCCAAAAATAACCGCCCGAAGGCCGGGGCGCCAAGTTCATCCAGCGGAAAAAGGCCACAAAAACGGGTGGGCTATAGCCTTTGGGCGTGGGGCTGGCCAACTTCGTCCGCCGGACTCGGAATGGCACGAGACGTTGCGAGCAGCCTCCGTGTGCCAAAATTAGGCCCCGGGCACAGCCGCGCCCAAAAATACCCGCCCGAAGGCCGGGGCGCCAAGTTCGTCCAGCGCAAAAAGGCCACAAAAACGGGTGGGCTATAGCCTTTGGGCGTGGGGCTGGCCAACTTCGTCCGCCGGACTCGGAATGGCGCGAGAGTTTGCGAGCAGCCTCCCTGGCCCAAAAATAGGCCCCGGGCACAGTCGCGCCCAAAAATAACCGCCCGAAGGCCGGGGCGCCAAGTTCGTCCAACGGAAAAAGGCCACAAAAACGGGTGGGCTATAGCCTTGGGGGGTGGGGCTGGCCAACTTCGTCCGCCGGACTCGGAATGGCGCGAGACTTTGCGAGCGGCCTCCGTGTTCGAAAAATAGGCCCCGGGCACAGCCGCGCCCAAAAATAACCGCCCGAAGGCCGGGGCGCCAAGTTCGTCCAGCGGAAAAAGGCCACAAAAACGGGTGGGCTATAGCCTTGGGGGGTGGGGCTGGCCAACTTCGTCCGCCGGACTCGGAATGGCGCGAGACTTTGCGAGCGGTCTCCGTGTTCGAAAAATAGGCCCCGGGCACAGCCGCGTCCAAAAATAACCGCCCGAAGGCCGGGGCGCCAAGTTCGTCATGCGGAAAAAGGCCACAAAAACGGGTGGGCTATAGCCTTGGGGGGTGGGGCTTGCCAACTTCGTCCGCCGGACTCGGAATGGCGCGAGACTTTGCGAGCGGCCTCCGTGAGCCAAAAATAGGCCTCGACCACAGCCTCGCCCAAAAATAACCGCCCGAAGGCCGGGGCGCCAAGTTCGTCCAGCGGAAAAAGGCCACAAAAACGGGTGGGCTATAGCCTTGGGGGGTGGGGCTGGCCAACTTCGTCCGCCGGACTCGGAATGGCGCGAGACTTTGCGAGCGAACTCCGTGTTCGAAAAATAGTCCCCGGGCACAGCCGTGCCCAAAAATAACCGCCCGAAGGCCGGGGCGCCAAGTTCGTCCAGCGGAAAAAGGCCACAAAAACGGGTGGGCTATAGCCTTGGGGGGTGGGGCTGGCCAACTTCGTCCGCCGGACTCGGAATTGCGCGAGACTTTGCGAGCGGCCTCCGTGCGTCAAAAATAGGCCCCGGACACAGCCGCGCCCAAAAATAACCGCCCGAAGGCCGGGGCGCCAAGTTCGCCCAGCGGAAAAAGGCCACAAAAACGGGTGGGCTATAGCCTTGGGGGGTGGGGCTGGCCAACTTCGTCCGCCGGACTCGGAATGGCGTGAGACTTTGCGAGCGGCCTCCGTGAGCCAAAAATAGGCCTCGACCACAGCCTCGCCAGAAAATAACCGCCCGAAGGCCTTGCCGCCAAGTTCGTCCAGCGGAAAAAGTCCACAAAAACGGGTGGGCTATAGCCTTGGGGGGTGGAGCTGGCCAACTTCGTCCGCCGGACTCGGATTGGCGTGAGACTTTGTGAGCGGACTCCGTGTGCCAAAAATACGCCCTGGGCACAGCCGCGCCCAAAAATAACAGCCCGAAGGGCGGGGCGCCAAGTTTGTCCAGCGGAAAAAGGCCACAAAAACGGGTGGGCTATAGCCTCGGGGGGTGGGGCTGGCCAACTTCGTCCGCCGGACTCGGAATGGCGCGAGACTGTGCGAGGCGCCGCCGTGTGCCAAAAATAGGCCGCGGGCGCAGCCGCACCCAAAAATACCCGCCCGAAGGCCGCGGCGCCAAGTTCGTCCAGCGGAAAAAGGCCACAAAAACGGGTGGGCTATAGCCTTGGGGGGTGGGGCTGGCCAACTTCGTCCGCCGGACTCGGAATGGCGCGAGACTTTGTGAGCGGCCTCCGTGCACCAAAAATAGGCCCCGGGCACAGCCGCGCCCAAAAATAACCGTCCGAAGGCCGGGGCGCCTAGTTCCTCCAGCGGAAAAAGGCCACAGAAACGGGTGGGCTATAGCCTTGGGGGGTGGGGCTGGCCAACTTCGTCCTCCGGACTCGGAATGGCGCGAGACTTTGCGAGCGGCCTTCGTGTCAAAATTAGGCCCCGGGCACAGCCGCGCCCAAAAATAACCGCCCGAAGGCTGGGGCGCCAAGTTTGTCCAACGGAAAAAGGCCACAAAAATGGGTGGGCTATAGCCTTGGGGGGTGGGGCTGGCCAACTTCGTCCGCCGGAACCAGAATGGCGTGAGACTTTGCGAGTGGCCTCCGTGTGCCAAAATTAGGCCCCGGGCACAGCCGTATTCAAAAATAACCGCCCGAAGGCCGGGGCGCCAAGTTCGTCCAGCGGAAAAAGGCCACAAAAACGGGTGGGCTATAGCCTTGGGGGGTGGGGCTGTCCCACTTCGTCCGCCGGACTCGGAATGGCGCGAGACTTTGCGAGTGGCCTCCATGTGCCAAAAATAGGCCCCGGGCACAGCCGCGCCAAAAAATAACCGTCCGAAGGCCGGGGCGCCAAGTTCGTTCAGCGGAAAAAGGCCACAAAAACGGGTGGGCTATAGCCTTAGGGGGGGGGTGCTGGCCAACTTCGTCCGCCGGACTCGGAATGGCGCGAGACTTTGCGAGCGGCCTCCGTGTACCAAAATTAGGCCCCGGGCGCAGCCGCGCCCAAAAATAACCGCCCGCAGGCCGGGGCGCCAAGTTTGTCCAGCGGAAAAAGGCCACAAAAACGTGTGGGCTATAGCCTTGGGGGGTGGGGCTGGCCAACTTCGTCCGGCGGACTCGGAATGGCGCGACACTTTGCGAACGGCCTCCGTGTGCGAAAAATAGGCCCTGGGCTCAGCCGCGCCCAAAAATAACCGTCCGAAGGCCGGGGCGCCAAGTTCGTCTAGCGGAAAAAGGCCACAAAAACGGGTGGGCTATAGCCTTGGGGGGTGGGGCTGGCCAACTTCGTCCGCTGGACTCGGAATGGCGCGAGACTTTACAAGCGGCCTCCATGTGCCAAAAATAGGCCCCGGGCTCAGCCGCGCCCAAAAATAACCGTCCGAAGGCCGGGGCGCCAAGTTCGTCCAGCGGAAAAAGGCCACAAAAACGGGTGGGCTATAGCCTTAGGGGGTGGTGCTGGCCAACTTCGTCCGCCGGACATGGAATGGCGCGAGACTTTGGGGGCGGCCTCTGTGTGCCAAAAATAGGCCCCGGGCACAGTCGTATTCAAAAATAACCGCCCGAAGGCCGGGGCGCCAACTTCGTCCAGCGGAAAGAGGCCACAAAAACGGGTGGGCTAAAGCCTTGGGGGGTGGGGCTGGCGAACTTCGTCCGCCGGACTCGGAATGGCGCGGGACTTTTCGAGCGGCCTCCGTGTGCCAAAAATAGGCCCCGGGCACAGCCGTACCCTAAAATAACCGCCCGAAGGCCGGGGCGCCAAGTTCGTCCAGCGGATAAAGGCCACAAAAACGGGTGGGCTATAGCCTTGGGGGGTGGGGCTGGCCCACTTCCTCCACCAGACTCGGAATGGCACGAGACTTTGCGAACAGCCTCCGTGTGCCAAAATTAGGCCCCGGGCACAGCCGCGCCCAAAAATACCCGCCCGAAGGCCGGGGCGCCAAGTTCGTCCAGCGCAAAAAGGCCACAAAAACGGGTGGGCTATAGCCTTTGGGCGTGGGGCTGGCCAACTTCGTCCGCCGGACTCGGAATGGCGCGAGAGTTTGCGAGCAGCCTCCCTGGCCCAAAAATAGGCCCCGGGCACAGTCGCGCCCAAAAATAACCGCCCGAAGGCCGGGGCGCCAAGTTCGTCCAACGGAAAAAGGCCACAAAAACGGGTGGGCTATAGCCTTGGGGGGTGGGGCTGGCCAACTTCGTCCGCCGGACTCGGAATGGCGCGAGACTTTGCGAGCGGCCTCCGTGTTCGAAAAATAGGCCCCGGGCACAGCCGCGCCCAAAAATAACCGCCCGAAGGCCGGGGCGCCAAGTTCGTCCAGCGGAAAAAGGCCACAAAAACGGGTGGGCTATAGCCTTGGGGGGTGGGGCTGGCCAACTTCGTCCGCCGGACTCGGAATGGCGCGAGACTTTGCGAGCGGTCTCCGTGTTCGAAAAATAGGCCCCGGGCACAGCCGCGCCCAAAAATAACCGCCCGAAGGCCGGGGCGCCAAGTTCGTCATGCGGAAAAAGGCCACAAAAACGGGTGGGCTATAGCCTTGGGGGGTGGGGCTTGCCAACTTCGTCCGCCGGACTCGGAATGGCGCGAGACTTTGCGAGCAGCGTCCATGGCCCAAAAATAGGCCCTGGGCACAGTCGCGCCCAAAAATAACCGCCCGAAGGCCGGGGCGCCAAGTTCGTCCAGCGGAAAAAGGCCACAAAAACGGGTGGGCTATAGCCTTGGGGGGTGGGGCTGGCCAACTTCGTCCGCCGGACTCGGAATGGCGCGAGACTTTGCGAGCGAACTCCGTGTTCGAAAAATAGTCCCCGGGCACAGTCGTTCCCAAAAATAACCGCCCGAAGGCCGGGGCGCCAAGTTCGTCCAGCGGAAAAAGGCCACAAAAACGGGTGGGCTATAGCCTTGGGGGGTGGGGCTGGCCAACTTCGTCCGCCGGACTCGGAATTGCGCGAGACTTTGCGAGCGGCCTCCGTGCGTCAAAAATAGGCCCCGGACACAGCCGCGCCCAAAAATAACCGCCCGAAGGCCGGGGCGCCAAGTTCGCCCAGCGGAAAAAGGCCACAAAAACGGGTGGGCTATAGCCTTGGGGGGTGGGGCTGGCCAACCGTCCGCGGACTCGGAATGGCGTGAGACTTTGCGAGCGGCCTCCGTGAGCCAAAAATAGGCCTCGACCACAGCCTCGCCAGAAAATAACGGCCCGAAGGCCTTGCCGCCAAGTTCGTCCAGCGGAAAAAGTCCACAAAAACGGGTGGGCTATAGCCTTGGGGGGTGGAGCTGGCCAACTTCGTCCGCCGGACTCGGATTGGCGTGAGACTTTGTGAGCGGACTCCGTGTGCCAAAAATAGGCCCTGGGCACAGCCGCTCCCAAAAATAACAGCCCGAAGGGCGGGGCGCCAAGTTTGTCCAGCGGAAAAAGGCCACAAAAACGGGTGGGCTATAGCCTCGGGGGGTGGTGCTGGCCAACTTCGTCCGCCGGACTCGGAATGGCGCGAGACTGTGCGAGGCGCCGCCGTGTGCCAAAAATAGGCCGCGGGCGCAGCCGCACCCAAAAATACCCGCCCGAAGGCCGCGGCTCCAAGTTCGTCCAGCGGAAAAAGGCCACAACAACGGGTGGGCTATAGCCTTGGGGGGTGGGGCTGGCCAACTTCGTCCGCCGGACCCAGAATGGCGCGAGACTTTGGGAGCGGCCTCTGTGTGCCAAAAATAGGCCCCGGGCACAGCAGTATTCAAAAATAACCGCCCAAAGGCCGGGGCGCCAAGTTCGTCCAGCGGAAAGAGGCCACAAAAACGGGTGGGCTAAAGCCTTGGGGGGTGGGGCTGGCGAACTTCGTCCGCCGGACTCGGAATGGCGCGGGACTTTTCGAGCGGCCTCCGTGTGCCAAAAATAGGCCCCGGGCACAGCCGTACCCAAAAATAACCGCCCGAAGGCCGGGGCGCCAAGTTCGTCCAGCGGATAAAGGCCACAAAAACGGGTGGGCTATAGCCTTGGGGGGTGGGGCTGGCCCACTTCCTCCACCAGACTCGGAATGGCACGAGACTTTGCGAGCAGCCTCCGTGTGCCAAAAATAGGCCCCGGGCACAGCCGCGCCCAAAAATAACTGCCCGAAGGCCGGGGCACCAAGTTCGTCCAGCGAAAAAAGGCCACAAAAACGTGTGGGCTATAGCCTTGGGGGGCGGGGCTGGCCGACTTCGTCCGCCAGACTCGGAATGGCGCGAGACTTTGCGAGCGGCCTCCGTCTGCCAAAAATAGGCCACGGGCACAGCCGCGCCCAAAAATAACCGTCCGAAGGCCGGGGCGCCAAGTTCGTACAGCGGAAAAAGGCCACAAAAACGGGCGGGCTATGGCCTTGAGGGGTGGGGCTGGCCCACTTCGTCCGCCGGACTCGGAATGCTGCGAGACTTTACGAGGGGCCTCCTTGTGCCAAAAATAGGCCGCGGCCAAACCCGCGCCCAAAAGTAACCACCCGAAGGCCGCGGCGCCAAGTTCGTCCAGCGGAAAAACGCCAGAAAAACGGGTTGGCAATATCCTTGGGGGGTGGGGCTGGCCAACATCGTCCGCCGGACTCGGAATGCCGCGAGACTTTGCGAGGGGCCTCCATGTGCCAAACATAGGCTGCGGGCAATGCCGCACCCAAAACTAACCGCCCGAAGGCTGCGGCGCCAAGTTCGTCCAGCGGAAAAAGGGCACAAAAACGGGTGGGCTATAGCCTTGGGGGGTGGGGCTGGCCCACTTCGTCCGCCGGACACGGAATGGGCCGAGACTTTGGGAGCGGCCTCCGCGTGCCAAAAATAGGCTACGGGCACAGCCGCACCGAAAAATAACCGACCGAAGGACGGGGCGCCAAGTTCATCCAGCGGAAAAATGGCCAAAAAACGGGCGGGATATAGCCTTGGGGGGTGGGGCTGGCCAACTTCGTCCGCCGGACTCGGAATGCCGCGAGACTTTGCGAGGGGCCTCCATGTGCCAAAAATAGGCCGCGCCAAAAGGCGCACCCAAAAATAACGGTCCAAAGGCCGGGGCGCCAAGTTCGTCCAGCGGAACAAGGCCACAAAAACGGGTTTGCTATAGCCTTGGGGGGTGGGGCTGGCCAAATTCGTCCGCCGGACTCGGAATGCCGCGAGGCTTTGCGAGGGGCCTCCGTGTGCCAAAAATAGGTCGCGGGCAAAGCCGCGCCCAAAAATAACCGGTCGAAGGCCGCGGCGCCAAGTTCGTCCAGCGGAAAAAGGCCACAAAAACGGGCGGGCTATGGCCTTGAGGGGTGGGGCTGGCCCACTTCGTCCGCCGGACTCGGAATGCCGCGAGACTTTACGAGGGGCCTCCTTGTGCCAAAAATAGGCCGCGGCCAAACCTGCGCCCAAAAGTAACCACCCGAAGGCCGCGGCGCCAAGTTCGTCCAGCGGAAAAACGCCAGAAAAACGGGTTGGCAATATCCTTGGGGGGTGGGGCTGGCCAACATCGTCCGCCGGACTCGGAATGCCGCGAGACTTTGCGAGGGGCCTCCATGTGCCAAAAATAGGCTGCGGGCAATGCCGCGCCCAAAACTAACCGCCCGAAGGCCGCGGCGCCAAGTTCGTCCAGCGGAAAAAGGGCACAAAAACGGGTGGGCTATAGCCTTGGGGGGTGGGGCTGGCCCACTTCGTCCGCCGGACTCGGAATGCCGCGAGACTTTGCGAGGGGCCTCCGTGTGCCAAAAATAGGCCGTGGGCACAGCCACGCCCAAAAATAACCCCCCGAAGGTCGTTGCGCCCGAACCCCCCAGCGGAAAAATGGCCAAAAAACGGGTGGGCTATAGCCTTGGGGAGAGGGGCTGACCAACTTCGTCCGCCGGACTCGGAATGGGGCAAGACTTTGCGAGCCGCCTCCGCGTGCCAAAAATAGGCCGCGGGCACAGCCGCGTTCAAAAATAACAGCCCGAAGGCCGGGGCGCCAAGTTCGTCCAGCGGAAAAATGGACAAAAAAAAGGGTGGGCTATAGCCTTGGGGGGAGAAGCTGGCCAACCTCGTCCGCCGGACTCGGAATGGGGCGAGACTTTGCGAGCGGCCTCCGCGTGCCAAAAATAGGATGTGGGCACAGCCGCGCCCAAAAATAACCTCCCGAAGGCCGGGGCGCCAAGTTCGTCCAGCGGAAAAATGGCCAAAAAACGGGTGGGCTATAGCCTTGGGGGGAGGGGCTGGCCAACTTCGTCCGCCGGACTCAGAATGGGGCGAGACTTTGCGAGCGGCCTCCGTGTGCCAAAAATAGGCCGCGGACAGAACCGCGCCCAAAAATAACCCCCCGAAGGTCGTTGCGCCCAAACCCCCCAGCGGAAAAATGGCCAAAAAACGGGTGGGCTATATCCTTGGGGGAAGGGGCTGGCCAACTTCGTCCGCCGGACTCGGAATGGGGCGAGACTTTACGAACGGCCTCCGTGTGCCAAAAATAGGCCACGGGCACAGCCGCGCCAAAAAAAAACCGCCCGAAGATTGGCGCGTCTAAACCCCCCAGCGGAAAAATGGCCAAAAAACGGGTGGTCTATAGCCTTGGGGGGAGGGGCTCGCCAACTTCGTCCGCCGGATTCGGAATGGGGCGAGACATTGCGAGCGGCCTCCGCGTGCCAAAAATAAGCCGCGGGCACAGCCGCGCCCAAAAATAACCCCCCGAAGGTCGGGGCGCCAAGTTCGTCCAGCGGAAAAATGGCCAAAAAACGGGTGGGCTATAGCCTTGGGGGGAGGGGCTGGCCAACTTCGTCCGCCGGACTCAGAATGGGGAGAGACTTTGCGAGCGGCCTCCGCGTGCCAAAAATAGGCCGGGGGCACAGCCGCGCCTAAAAATAACTGCCCGAAGGTCGGCGCGCCCAAACTCCCCAGCGGAAAAATGGCCAAAAAACGGGTGGGCTATAGCCTTGGGGGGAGGGGCTGGCCAACTTCGTCCGCCGGACTCGGAATGGGGCGAAACTTTGCGAGCGGCCTCCGAGTGCCAAAAATAGGCCGCGGACAGAGCCGCGCCCAAAAATAACCCCCCGAAGGTCGTTGCGCCCAAACCCCCCAGCGGAAAAATGGCCAAAAAACGGGTGGGCTATATCCTTGGGGGAAGGGGCTGGCCAACTTCGTCCGCCGGACTCGAAATGGGGCGAGACTTTACGAACGGCCTCCGTGTACCAAAAATAGGCCACGGGCACAGCCGCGCCAAAAAAAAACCCCCCGAAGATTGGCGCGTCTAAACCCCCCAGCGGAAAAATGGCCAAAAAACGGGTGGGCTATAACCTTGGGGGGAGGGGCTGGCCAACTTCATCCGCCGGACTCGGAATGGGACGAGACTTTGCGAGCGGCCTCCGCGTGCCAAAAATAGGCCGTGGGCACAGCCGCGCCCAAAAATAACCACCCAAGGCCGGGGCGACAAGTTCGTCCAGCGGAAAAATGGCCAAAAAACGGGTCGGCTATAGCCTTGGGGGGTGGGGCTTGCCAACTTCGTCCGCCGGACTCGGAATGGGGCAAGACGTTGCGAGCGGCCGTCGCGTGCCAAAAATAGATCGCGGGCACATCCGCGCCCAAAAATAACCGCCCGAAGGCCGGGGCGCCAAGTTCGTCCAGCGGAAAAATGGCCAAAAAACGGGTGGGCTATAGCCTTGGGGGGAGGGGCTGGCCAAGTTCGTCCGCCGGACTCGGAATGGGGCGAGACTTTGCGAGCGGCCTCCGCGTACCAAAAATAGGCCGTGGGCACAGCTGCGCCCAAAAATAACCGCCCGAAGGCCGGGGCGCCAAGTTCGTCCAGCGGAAAAATGGACAAAAAAAAGGGTGGGCTATAGCCTTGGGGGGAGAAGCTGGCCAACTTCGTCCGCCGGACTCGGAATGCGGCGAGACTTTGCGAGCGGCCTCCGCGTGCCAAAAATAGGCCGTGGGCACAGCCGCGCCCAAAAATAACCTCCCGAAGGCCGGGGCGCCAAGTTCGTCCAGCGGAAAAATGGCCAAAAAACGGGTGGGCTATAGCCTTGGGGGGAGGGGCTGGCCAACTTCGTCCGCCGGACTCAGAATGGGGCGAGACTTTGCGAGCGGCCTCCGAGTGCCAAAAATAGGCCGCGGACAGAGCCGCGCCCAAAAATAACCACCCGAAGGTCGTTGCGCCCAAACCCCCCAGCGGAAAAATGGCCAAAAAACGGGTGGGCTATATCCTTGGGGGAAGGGGCTGGCCAACTTCGTCCGCCGGACTCGGAATGGGGCGAGACTTTACGAACGGCCTCCGTGTGCCAAAAATAGGCCACGGGCACAGCCGCGCCAAAAAAAAACCACCCGAAGATTGGCGCGTCTAAACCCCCCAGCGGAAAAATGGCCAAAAAACGGGTGGGCTATAACCTTGGGGGAAGGGGCTGGCCAACTTCGTCCGCCGGACTCGGAATGGGGCGAGACTTTACGAACGGCCTCCGTGTGCCAAAAATAGGCCACGGGCACAGCCGCGCCAAAAAAAAACCGCCCGAAGATTGGCGCGTCTAAACCCCCCAGCGGAAAAATGGCCAAAAAACGGGTGGGCTATAACCTTGGGGGGAGGGGCTGGCCAACTTCATCCGCCGGACTCGGAATGGGACGAGACTTTGCGAGCGGCCTCCGCGTGCCAAAAATAGGCCGTGGGCACAGCCGCACCTAAAAATAACCACCCAAGGCCGGGGCGACAAGTTCGTCCAGCGGAAAAATGGCCAAAAAACGGGTCGGCTATAGCCTTGGGGGGAGGGGCTGGCCAACTTCGTCCGCCGGACTCGGAATGGGGCGAGACTTTGCGAGCGGCCTCCGCGTGCCAAAAATAGGCCGTGGGCACAGCCGCACCCAAAAATAACCTCCCGAAGGCCGGGGCGCCAAGTTCGTCCCGCGGAAAAATGGCCAAAAAACGGGTGGGCTATAGCCTTGGGGGGAGGGGCTGGCCAACTTCGTCCGCCGGACTCAGAATGGGGCGAGACTTTGCGAGCGGCCTCCGAGTGCCAAAAATAGGCCGCGGACAGAGCCGCGCCCAAAAATAACCCCCCGAAGGTCGTTGCGCCCAAACCCCCCAGCGGAAAAATGGCCAAAAAACGGGTGGGCTATAACCTTGGGGGAAGGGGCTGGCCAACTTCGTCCGCCGGACTCGGAATGGGGCGAGACTTTACGAACGGCCTCCGTGTGCCAAAAATAGGCCACGGACACAGCCGCGCCAAAAAAAAACCGCCCGAAGATTGGCGCGTCTAAACCCCCCAGCGGAAAAATGGCCAAAAAACGGGTGGGCTATAACCTTGGGGGGAGGGGCTGGCCAACTTCATCCGCTGGACTCGGAATGGGACGAGACTTTGCGAGTGGCCTCCGCGTGCCAAAAATAGGCCGTGGGCACAGCCGCGCCCAAAAATAACCACCCAAGGCCGGGGCGACAAGTTCGTCCAGCGGAAAAATGGCCAAAAAACGGGTCGGCTATAGCCTTGGGGGGAGGGGCTGGCCAACTTCGTCCGCCGAACTCGGAATGGGGCGAGACTTTGTGAGCGGCCTCCGCGTACCAAAAATAGGCCGCGGGCACAGCCGCGCCCAAAAATACCCGCCCGAAGGCCGGGGCGCCAAGTTCGTCCAGCGGAAAGAGGCCCCAAAAACGGGTGGGCTATAGCCTTGGGGGGTGGGGCTGGCCAACTTCGTCCGCCGGACTCGGAATGGCGCGAGACTTTGCGAGGTGCCTCCGTGTGCCAAAAATAGGCCGCGGGTACAGCCGCGCCCAAAAATACCCGCCCGAAGGCCGGGGCGCCAAGTTTGTCCAGCGGAAAGAGGCCACAAAAACGGGTGGGCTATAGCCTTGGGGGGTGGGGCTGGCCAACTTCGTCCGCCGGACTCGGAATGGCGCGAGACTTTGCGAGGCTCCTCCGTGTGCCAAAAATAGGCCGCGGGAACAGACGCGCCCAAAAATACCCGCCCGAAGGCCGGGGCGCCAAGTTCGTCCAGCGGAAAGAGGCCCCAAAAACGGGTGAGCTATAGCCTTGGGGGGTGGGGCTGGCCGACTTCGTCCGCCGGACTCGGAATGGCGCGAGCCTTTAGAAGGCACCTCCGTGTGCCAAAAATAGGCCGTGGGCACAGCCGCGCCCAAAAATACCCGCCCGAAGGCCGGGGCGCAAAGTTCGTCCAGCGGAAAGAGGCCCCAAAAACAGGTGGACTATAGCCTTGGGGGGTGGGGCTGGCCAACTTCGTCCGCCGGACTCGGAATGGCGCGAGACTTTGCGAGGCGCCTCCGTGTGCCAAAAATAGGCCGCGGGAAGAGCTGCACCCAAAAATACCCGCCCGAAGGCCGGGGCGCCAACTTCGTCCAGCGGAAAGAGGCCCCAAAAACGGGTGGGCTATAGCCTTGGGAGGTGGGGCTGGCCAACTTCGTCCGCCGGACTCGGAATGGCGCGAGAATTCGCTATGCACCTCCGTGTGCCAAAAATAGGCCGCGGGCACAGCCGCGCCAAAAAATACCCTCCCAAAGGCCGGGGCGCCAAGTTCGTCCAGCGGAAAGAGGCCCCAAAAACGGGTGGGCTATAGCCTTGGGGGGTGGGGCTGGCCAACTTCGTCCGCCGGACTCGGAATGGCGCGAGACATTGCGAGGCGCCTCCGTGTGCCAAAAATAGGCCGCGGGCACAGCCGCGCCCAAAAATACCCGCCCGAAGGCCGGGGCGCCAAGTTCTTCCAGCGGAAAGAGGCCACAAAAACGGATGGGCTATAGCCTTGGGGGGTGGGGCTGG
The DNA here is from genome assembly GCA_030444885.1 of Citrus sp. QX-2021. Lineage (NCBI taxonomy): Eukaryota > Viridiplantae > Streptophyta > Magnoliopsida > Sapindales > Rutaceae > Citrus > Citrus sp. QX-2021. The sequence goes on along the minus strand of JAUJEF010000014.1, from coordinate 99,012 downwards.
CCAACTTCGTCCGCCGGACTCGGAATGGCGCGAGACTTTGCGAGGCGCCTCCGTGTGCCAAAAATAGGCCGCGGGCACAGCCGCGCCCAAAAATACCCGCCCGAAGGCCGGGGCGCCAAGTTCGTCCAGCGGAAAGAGGCCCCAAAAACGGGTGGGCTATAGCCTTGGGGGGTGGGGCTGGCCAACTTCGTCCGCCGGACTCGGAATGGCGCGAGACTTTGCGAGGCGCCTCCGTGTGCCAAAAATAGGCCGCGGGTACAGCCGCGCCCAAAAATACCCGCCCGAAGGCCGGGGCGCCAAGTTCGTCCAGCGGAAAGAGGCCACAAAAACGGGTGGGCTATAGCCTTGGGGGGTGGGGCTGGCCAACTTCGTCCGCCGGACTCGGAATGGCGCGAGACTTTACGAGGCTCCTCCGTGTGCCAAAAATAGGCCGCGGGAACAGACGCGCCCAAAAATACCCGCCCGAAGGCCGGGGCGCCAAGTTCGTCCAGCGGAAAGAGGCCCCAAAAACGGGTGGGCGATAGCTTTGGTGGGTGGGGCTGGCCAACTTCGTCCGCCGGACTCGGAATGGCGCGAGACTTTGCAAGGCTCCTCCGTGTGCCAAAAATAGGCCGCGGACACAGCCGCATCCAAAAATACCCGCCCGAAGCCCGGGGCGCCAAGTTCGTCCAGCGGAAAGAGGCCCCAAAAACGGGTGGGCTATAGCCTTGGGGGGTAGGGCTGGCCAACTTCGTCCGCCGGACTCGGAATGGCGCGAGACTTTGCGAGGCGCCTCCGTGTGCCAAAAATAGGCCGCGGGCACAGCCGTGCCCAAAAATACCCGCCCGAAGGCCGGGGCGCCAAGTTCGTCCAGCGGAAAGAGGCCCCAAAAACGGGTGGGCTATAGCCTTGGGGGGTGGGGCTGGCCAACTTCGTCCGCCGGACTCGGAATGGCACGAGACTTTGCGAGGCGCCTCCGTGTGCCAAAAATAGGCCGCGGGCACAGCCGCGCCCAAAAATACCCGCCCGAAGGCCGGGGCGCCAAGTTCGTCCAGCGGAAAGAGGCCCCAAAAACGGGTGGGCGATAGCTTTGGGGGGTGGGGCTGGCCAACTTCGTCCGCCGGACTCGGAATGGCGCGAGACTTTGCAAGGCTCCTCCGTGTGCCAAAAATAGGCCGCGGACACAGCTGCATCCAAAAATACCCGCCCGAAGGCCGGGGCGCCAAGTTCGTCCAGCGGAAAGAGGCCACAAACACGGGTGGGCTATAGCCTTGGGGGTGCGGCTGGCCAACTTCGTCCGTCGGACTCGGAATGGCGCGAGACTTTGCGAGGTGCCTCCGTGTGCCAAAAATAGGCCGCGGACACAGCCGCATCCAAAAATACCCGCCCGAAGCCCGGGGCGCCAAGTTCGTCCAGCGGAAAGAGGCCCCAAAAACGGGTGGGCTATAGCCTTGGGGGGTAGGGCTGGCCAACTTCGTCCACCGGACTCGGAATGGCGCGAGACTTTGCGAGACGCCTCCGTGTGCCAAAAATAGGCCGCGGCCACAACCGCGCCCAAAAATACCCGCCCGAAGGCCGGGGCGCCAAGTTCGTCCAGCGGAAAGAGGCCCCAAAAACGGGTGGGCTATAGCCTTGGGGGGTGGGGCTGGCCAACTTCGTCCGCCGGACTCGGAATGGCGCGAGACTTTGCGAGGCACCTCCGTGTGCCAAAAATAGGCCGCGGGCACAGCCGCGCCCAAAAATACCCGCCCGAAGGCCGGGGCGCCAAGTTCGTCCAGCGGAAAGAGGCCACAAAAACGGGTGGGCTATAGCCTTGGGGGGTGGGGCTGGCCAACTTCGTCCGCCGGACTCGGAATGGCGCGAGACTTTGCGAGGCTCCTCCGTGTGCTAAAAATAGGCCGCGGGAACAGACGCGCCCAAAAATACCCGCCCGAAGGCCGGGGCGCCAAGTTCGTCCAGCGGAAAGAGGCCCCAAAAACGGGTGGGCTATAGCCTTGGGGGGTGGGGCTGGCCAACTTCGTCCGCCGGACTCGGAATGGCGCGAGACTTTGCGAGGCGCCTCCGTGTGCCAAAAATAGGCCGCGGGCACAGCCGCGCCCAAAAATACCCACCCGAAGGCCGGGGCGCCAAGTTCTTCCAGCGGAAAGAGGCCACAAAAACGGATGGGCTATAGCCTTGGGGGGTGGGGCTGGCCAACTTCGTCCGCCGGACTCGGAATGGCGCGAGACTTTGCGAGGCGCCTCCGTGTGCCAAAAATAGGCCGCGGGCACAGCCGCGCCCAAAAATACCCGCCCGAAGGCCGGGGCGCCAAGTTCGTCCAGCGGAAAGAGGCCACAAACACGGGTGGGCTTTACCTTGGGGGGAGGGGCTGGCCAACTTTGTCCGCCGGACACGGAATGGGGCGAGACTTTGCGAGCGGCCTCCGCGTGCCAAAAATAGGCCGCGGGCACAGCCGCGCCCAAAAATAACCACCCGAAGGCCGGGGCGCCAAGTTCGTCCAGCGGAAAAATGGCCAAAAAACGGGTGGGCTATATCCTTGGGGGGAGGGGCAGGCCAACTTCGTCCGCCGGACTCGGAATGGGGCGAGACTTTACGAGCGGCCTCCATGTGCCAAAAATAGGCCACGGGCACAGCCGCGCCCAAAAATAACCGCCCAAGGCCGGGGCGCCAAGTTCGTCCAGCGGAAAAATGGCCAAAAAACGGGTGGGCTATAACCTTGGGGGGAGGGGCAGGCCAACTTCGTCCGCCGGACTCGGAATGGGGCGAGACTTTGCGAGCGGCCTCCGCGTGCCAAAAATAGGCCACGGACACAGCCGCGCCCAAAAATAACCGCCGAAGGCCGGGGCGCCAAGTTCGTCCACTGGAAAAATGGCCAAAAAACGGGTGGGCTATAGCCTTGGGGGGAGGGGCAGGCCAACTTCGTCCGCCGGACTCGGAATGGGGCGAGACTTTGCGAGCGGCCTCCGCGTGCCAAAAATAGGCCATGGACACAGCCGCGCCCAAAAATAACCGCCGAAGGCCGGGGCGCCAAGTTCGTCCACTGGAAAAATGGCCAAAAAACGGGTGGGCTATAGCCTTGGGGGGAGGGGCAGGCCAACTTCGTCCGCCGGACTCGGAATGGGGCGAGACTTTATGAGCGGCCTCCGCGTGCCAAAAATAGGCCACGGGTACAGCCACGCCCAAAAATAACCGCCGAAGGCCGGGGCGCCAAGTTCGTCCAGCGGAAAAATGGCCAAAAAACGGGTGGGCTATAGCCTTGGGGGGAGGGGCTGGCCAACTTCGTCCGCCGGACTCGGAATGGGTCGAGACTTTGCGATCGGCCTCCGCGTACCAAAAATAGGCCGCGGGCACAGCCGCGTCCAAAAATAACCGCCCGAAGGCCGGCGCGCCAAGTTCGTCCAGCGGAATAATGGCCAAAAAACGGGTGGGCTATATCCTTGGGGGGCGGGGCTGGCCGACTTCGTCCGCCGGACTCGGAATGCGGCGAGACTTTGCGAGCGGCCTCCGCGTGCCAAAAATAGGCCGCGGGCACAGCCGCGCCCAAAAATAACCGCCCGAAGGCCAGGTCGCCATGTTCGTCCAGCGGAAAAATGGCCAAAACACGGGTGGGCTATAGCCTTGGGGGGTGGGGCTGGCCAACTTCGTCCGCCGGACTCGGAATGGCGTGAGAATTCGCTATGCGCCTCCGTTTGCCAAAAATAGGCCGCGGGCACAGCCGCACCCAAAAATACCCGCCCGAAGGCCGGGTGGCCAAGTTCGTCCAGCGGAAAGAGGCCACAAAAACGGGTGGGCTATAGCCTTGGGGGGTGGGGCTGGCCCACTTCGTCCGCCGGACTCGGAATGGCGCGAGACATTGCGAGGCGCCTCCGTGTGCCAAAAATAGGCCGCGGGCACAGCCGCGCCCAAAAATACCCGCCCGAAGGCCGGGGCGCCAAGTTCGTCCAGCGCAAAGAGGTCACAAAAACGGGTGGGCTATAGCCTTGGGGGGTGGGGCTGGCCAACTTCGTCCGCCGGACTCGGAATGGCGCGAGACTTTGCGAGGCTCCTCCGTGTGCCAAAAATAGGCCGTGGAAACAGACGCGCCCAAAAATACCCGCCCGAAGGCCGGGGCGCCAAGTTCGTCCAGCGGAAAGAGGCCCCAAAAACGGGTGAGCTATAGCCTTGGGGGGTGGGGCTGGCCAACTTCGTCCGCCGGACTCGGAATGGCGCGAGCCTTTACGAGGCACCTCCGTGTGCCAAAAATAGGCCGCGGGCACAGCCGCGGCCAAAAATACCCGCCCGAAGGCCGGGGCGCAAAGTTCGTCCAGCGGAAAGAGGCCCCAAAAACGGGTGGACTATAGCCTTGGGGGGTGGGGCTGGCCGACTTCGTCCGCCGGACTCGGAATGGCGCGAGACTTTGCGAGGCTCCTCGGTGTGCCAAAAATAGGCCGCGGGCACAGCCGCGCCCAAAAATACCCGCCCGAAGGCCGGGGCGCCAAGTTCGTCCAGCGGAAAGAGGCCCCAAAAACGGGTGGGCTATAGCCTTGGGGGGTGGGGCTGGCCAACTTCGTCCGCCGGACTCGGAATGGGTCGAGACTTTGCGAGCGGTCTCCGCGTACCAGAAATAGGCCGCGGGCACAGCCGCGTCCAAAAATAACCGCCCGAAGGCCGGCACGCCATGTTCGTCCAGCGGAATAATGGCCAAAAAACGGGTGGGCTATAGCCTTGGGGGGCGGGGCTGGCCGACTTCGTCCGCCGGACTCGGAATGGGGTGAGACTTTGCGAGCGGCCTCCGCGTGCCAAAAATAGGCCACGGGTACAGCCGCGCCCAAAAATAACCGCCCGAAGGCCGGGTCGCCATGTTCGTCCAGCGGAAAAATGGCCAAAAAACGGGTGGGCTATAGCCTTGGGGGGAGGGGCTGGCCAACTTCGTCCGCCGGACTCGGAATGGGGCGAGACTTTGCGAGCGGCCTCCGCGTGCCAAAAATAGGCCACGGGCACAGCCGCGCCCAAAAATAACCGTACGAAGGCCTGGACGCCAAGTTCGTCCAGCGGAAAAAGGCCACAAAAATGGGTGGGCTATAGCCTTGGGGGGTGGGGCTGGCCAACTTCGTCCGCCGGACTCGGAATGGGCGAGACTTTACGAGCAGCCTCCGCGTGCCAAAAATAGGCTGCGGTCACAGCCGCGCCCAAAAAGAACAGCCCGAAGGCCGGGGAGCCAAGTTCGTCCAGCGGAAAAATGGCCAAAAAACGGGAGGGCTATAGCCTTGGGGGGAGGGGCTGGCCAACTTCGTCCGCCGGACTCGGAATGGGGCGAGAATTTACGACCGGCCTCCGCGTGCCAAAAATAGGGCACGGGCACAGCCGCGCCGAAAAATAACCTCCCGAAGGCCGGGGCGCCAAGTTCGTCCAGCGGAAAAATGGCCAAAAAACGGGTGGGCTATAGCCTTTGGGGCAGGGGCTGGCCAACTTCGTCCGCCGGGCTCGGAATGGGGCCAGACTTTGCGAGCGGCCTCCGCGTGCCAAAAATCGGCCGCGGGCACAGCCGCGCCCAAAAATAACCGTACGAAGGCCGGGGCGCCAAGTTCGTCGAGTGGAAAAATGGCCAAAAAACGGGAGGGCTATAGCCTTGGGGGGAGGGGCTGGCCAACTTCGTCCGCCGGACTCGGAATGGGGCGAGAATTTGCGACCGGCCTCCGCATGCCAAAAATAGGGCACGGGCACAGCCGCGCCGAAAAATAACCTCCCGAAGGCCGGGGCGCCAAGTTCGTCCAGCGGAAAAATGGCCAAAAAACGGGAGGGCTATAGCCTTGGGGGGAGGGGCTGGCCAACTTCGTCCGCCGGACTCGGAATGGGGCGAGAATTTGCGACCGGCCTCCGCGTGCCAAAAATAGGGCACGGGCACAGCCGCGCCGAAAAATAACCTCCCGAAGGCCGGGGCGCCAAGTTCGTCCAGCGGAAAAATGGCCAAAAAACGGGTGGGCTATAGCCTTGGGGGAAGGGGCTGGCCCACTTCGTCCGCCGGGCTCGGAATGAGGCAAGACTTTGCGAGCAGCCTCCGCGTGCCAAAAATAGGACGCGGGCACAGCCGCTCCCAAAAATAACCGCCCGAAGGCCGGGGCGCCAAGTTCGTCCAGCGGAAAAATGGCCAAAAAACGGGTGGGCTATAGCATTGGGGGGAGGGGCTGGCCAACTTCGTCCGCCGGACTCGGAATGGGGCGAGAGTTTGCGAGCGGCCTCCGCGTGCCAAAAATAGGCCGCGGTTACAGCCGCGCCCAAAAATAACACCCCAAAGGTCGGCGCGCCCAAACCCCCCAGCGGAAAAATGGCCAAAAAACGGGTGGGCTATAGCCTTGGGGGGAGGGGCTGGCCAACTTCGTCCGCCGGATTCGGAATGGGGCCAGACTTTGCGAGCGGCCTCCGCATGCCAAAAATAGGACGCGGGTACAGCCGCGCCCAAAAATAACCGCCCAAAGGCCGGGGCGCCAAGTTCGTCCAACGGAAAAATGGCCAAAAAACGGGTGGGCTATAGCCTTGGGGGGAGGGGCTGGCCAACTTCGTCAGCCGGACTCGGAATGGGCCGAGACTTTGCGAGCGGCCTCCGCGTGCCAAAAATAGGCCATCGGCACAGCCGCGTCCAAAAATCACCTACCGAAGGCCGGAGCGCCAAGTTCGTCCAGCGGAAAAATGGCCAAAAAACGGGTGGGCTATAGCCTTGGGGGGAGGGGCTCGCCAACTTCGTCCGCCGGACTCGGAATGGGGCGAGACTTTGCGAGCGGCCTCCGCGTGCCAACAATAGGCCTCGGCCGCAGCCGCGCCCAAAAATAACACACCGAAGGCCGGGGCGCCAAGTTCGTCCAGCGGAAAAATGGCCAAAAAACGGGTGGGCCATAGCCTTGGGGGGAGGGGCTGGCCAACTTCGTCCGCCGGACTCGGAATGGGGCGAGACTTTGCGAGCGGCCTCCGCGTGCCAAAAATAGGCAACGGCCACAGCCGCGCCCAAAAATAACCGCTCGAAGGCTGGGGCGCCAAGTTCGTCCAGCGGAAATATGGCCAAAAAACGGGTGGGCTATAGCCTTGGGGGGAGGGGCTGGCCCACTTCGTCCGCCGGACACGGAATGGGGCGAGACTTTGCGAGCGGCCTCCGCGTGCCAAAATAGGCCGCGGGCACAGCCGCGCCCAAAAATTACACCCCGAAGGCCGGGGTGCCAAGTTCGTCCAGCAGAAAAATGGCCAAAAAACGGGTGAGCTATACCCTTGAGGGGAGGGGCTGGCCAACTTCGTCCGCCGGACTCGGAATGGGGCGAGACTTTGCGGGCGGCCTCCGCGTACCAAAAATAGGCCGCGGACACAGCCGCGCCCAAAAATAACCCCCCGAAGGTCGGCGCGCCCAAACCCCCCAGCGGAAAAATGGCCAAAAAACGGGTGGGCTATAGCCTTGGGGGGAGGGGCTGGCAAACTTCGTCCGCCGGACACGGAATGGGGCGAGACTTTGTGAGCGGCCTCCGCGTGCCAAAAATAGGCCGCGGGCACAGCCGCACCCAAAAATAACCACCCGAAGGCCGGGGCGCCAAGTTCGTCCAGCGGAAATATGGCCAAAAAACGGGTGGGCTATAGCCTTGGGGGGAGGGGCTGGCCAACTTCGTCCGCCGGACTCGGAATGGGGCGAGACTTTGCGAGCGGCCTCCGCGTGCCAAAAATAGGCCGTGGGCACAGCCGCGCCCAAAAATAACCACCCGAAGGCCGGGGCGCCAAGTTCGTCCAGCGGAAATATGGCAAAAAAACGAGTGGGCTATAGCCTTGGGGGGAGGGGCAAGCCAACCGTCCGCGGACTCGGACTGGGGCGAGAATTTGCGAGCGGCCTCCGCGTGCCAAAAATAGGCCACGGGAGCAGCCGCGCCCAAAAATAACCGCCCGAAGGCTGAGGCGCCAAGTTCGTCCAGCGGAAATATGGCCAAAAAACGGGTGGGCTATAGCCTTGGGGGGAGGGGCTGGCCAACTTCGTCCGCCGGACTCGGAATGGGGCGAGACTTTGCAAGCGGCCTCCGCGTGCCAAAAATAGGCCGCGGGCACAGCCGCGCCAAAAAATAACCCCCCGAAGGTCGGCGCGCCCAAACCCCCCAGCGGAAAAATGGCCAAAAAACGGGTGGGCTATAGCCTTGGGGGGAGGGGCTGGCCAACTTCGTCCGCCGGACTCGGAATGGGGCGAGACTTTGCGAGCGGCCTCCGCGTGCCAAAAATAGGCCGCGGGCACAGCCGTACCCAAAAATAACCACCCGAAGGCCGGGGCGCCAAGTTCGTCCAGCGGAAATATGGCCAAAAAACGGGTGGGCCATAGCCTTGGGGGGAGGGGCTGGCCAACTTCGTCCGCCGGACTCGGAATGGGGCGAGACTTTGCGAGCGGCCTCCGCGTGCCAAAAATAGGCAACGGCCACAGCCGCGCCCAAAAATAACCGCTCGAAGGCTGGGGCGCCAAGTTCGTCCAGCGGAAATATGGCCAAAAAACGGGTGGGCTATAGCCTTGGGGGGAGGGGCTGGCCAACTTCGTCCGCCGGACTCGGAATGGGGCGAGACTTTGCGAGCGGCCTCCGCGTGCCAAAAATAGGCCGTGGGCACAGCCGCGCCCCAAAATAACCACCCGAAGGCCGGGGCGCCAAGTTTGTCCAGCGGAAATATGGCAAAAAAACGGGTGGGCTATAGCCTTGGGGGGAGGGGCAAGCCAACTTCGTCCGCCGGACTCGGAATGGGGCGAGACTTTGTGAGCGGCCTCCGCGTGCCAAAAATAGGCCGCGGGCACAGCCGTACCCAAAAATAACCACCCGAAGGCCGGGGCGCCAAGTTCGTCCAGCGGAAATATGGCCAAAAAACGGGTGGGCTATAGCCTTGGGGGGAGGGGCTGGCCAACTTCGTCCGCCGGACTCGGAATGGGGCGAGACTTTGCGAGCGGTCTCCGCGTGCCAAAAATAGTCAACGGCCACAGCCGCGCCCAAAAATAACCGCTCGAAGGCTGGGGCGCCAAGTTCGTCCAGCGGAAATATGGCCAAAAAACGGGTGGGCTATAGCCTTGGGGGGAGGGGCTGGCAAACTTCGTCCGCCGGACACGGAATGGGGCGAGACTTTGCGAGCGGCCTCCGCGTGCCAAAAATAGGCCGTGGGCACAGCCGCGCCCAAAAATAACCGCCCGAAGGCCGGGGCGCCAAATTCGTCCTGCGGAAAAATGGCCAAAAAACGGGTGGGCTATAGCCTTGGGGGGAGGGGCTGGCCAACTTCGTCCGCCGGACTCGGAATGGGGCGAGACTTTGCGAGCGGTCTCCGCGTGCCAAAAATAGGCAACGGCCACAGCCGCGCCCAAAAATAACCGCTCGAAGGCTGGGGCGCCAAGTTCGTCCAGCGGAAATATGGCCAAAAAACGGGTGGGCTATAGCCTTGGGGGGAGGGGCTGGCAAACTTCGTCCGCCGGACACGGAATGGGGCGAGACTTTGTGAGCGGCCTCCGCGTGCCAAAAATAGGCCGCGGGCACAGCCGTACCCAAAAATAACCACCCGAAGGCCGGGGCGCCAAGTTCGTCCAGCGGAAATATGGCCAAAAAACGGGTGGGCTATAGCCTTGGGGGGAGGGGCTGGCCAACTTCGTCCGCCGGACTCGGAATGGGGCGAGACTTTGCGAGCGGTCTCCGCGTGCCAAAAATAGGCCGCGGACACAGCCGCGAGCAAAAATAACCGCCCGAAGGCTGGGCCGCCAAGTTCGTCCAGCGGAAATATGGCCAAAAAACGGGTGGGCTATAGCCTTGGGGGGAGGGGCTGGCCAACTTCGTCCGCCGGACTCGGAATGGGGCGAGACTTTGCGAGCGGCCTCCGCGTGCCAAAAATAGGCCGTGGGCACAGCCGCGCCCAAAAATAACCACCCGAAGGCCGGGGCGCCAAGTTTGTCCAGCGGAAATATGGCAAAAAAACGGGTGGGCTATAGCCTTGGGGGGAGGGGCAAGCCAACTTCGTCCGCCGGACTCGGAATGGGGCGAGAATTTGCGAGCGGCCTCCGCGTGCCAAAAATAGGCCACGGGAGCAGCCGCGCCCAAAAATAACCGCCCGAAGGCTGAGGCGCCAAGTTCGTCCAGCGGAAATATGGCCAAAAAACGGGTGGGCTATAGCCTTGGGGGGAGGGGCTGGCCAACTTCGTCCGCCGGACTCGGAATGGGGCGAGACTTTGCAAGCGGCCTCCGCGTGCCAAAAATAGGCCGTGGGCACAGCCGCGCCCAAAAATAACCCCCCGAAGGTCGGCGCGCCCAAACCCCCCAGCGGAAAAATGGCCAAAAAACGGGTGGGCTATAGCCTTGGGGGGAGGGGCTGGCCAACTTCGTCCGCCGGACTCGGAATGGGGCGAGACTTTGCGAGCGGCCTCCGCGTGCCAAAAATAGGCCGCGGGCACAGCCGTACCCAAAAATAACCACCCGAAGGCCGGGGCGCCAAGTTCGTCCAGCGGAAATATGGCCAAAAACGGGTGGGCCATAGCCTTGGGGGGAGGGGCTGGCCAACTTCGTCCGCCGGACTCGGAATGGGGCGAGACTTTGCGAGCGGCCTCCGCGTGCCAAAAATAGGCAACGGCCACAGCCGCGCCCAAAAATAACCGCTCGAAGGCTGGGGCGCCAAGTTCGTCCAGCGGAAATATGGCCAAAAAACGGGTGGGCTATAGCCTTGGGGGGAGGGGCTGGCCAACTTCGTCCGCCGGACTCGGAATGGGGCGAGACTTTGCGAGCGGCCTCCGCGTGCCAAAAATAGGCCGTGGGCACAGCCGCGCCCAAAAATAACCGCCCGAAGGCCGGGGCGCCAAATTCGTCCTGCGGAAAAATGGCCAAAAAACGGGTGGGCTATAGCCTTGGGGGGAGGGGCTGGCCAACTTCGTCCGCCGGACTCGGAATGGGGCGAGACTTTGCGAGCGGTCTCCGCGTGCCAAAAATAGGCAACGGCCACAGCCGCGCCCAAAAATAACCGCTCGAAGGCTGGGGCGCCAAGTTCGTCCAGCGGAAATATGGCCAAAAAACGGGTGGGCTATAGCCTTGGGGGGAGGGGCTGGCAAACTTCGTCCGCCGGACACGGAATGGGGCGAGACTTTGTGAGCGGCCTCCGCGTGCCAAAAATAGGCCGCGGGCACAGCCGCACCCAAAAATAACCACCCGAAGGCCGGGGCGCCAAGTTCGTCCAGCAGAAATATGGCCAAAAAACGGGTGGGCTATAGCCTTGGCGGGAGGGGCTGGCCAACTTCGTCCGCCGGACTCGGAATGGGGCGAGACTTTGCGAGCGGTCTCCGCGTGCCAAAAATAGGCCGCGGGCACAGCCGCGAGCAAAAATAACCGCCCGAAGGCTGGGCCGCCAAGTTCGTCCAGCGGAAATATGGCCAAAAAACGGGTGGGCTATAGCCTTGGGGGGAGGGGCTGGCCAACTTCGTCCGCCGGACTCGGAATGGGGCGAGACTTTGCGAGCGGCCTCCGCGTGCCAAAAATAGGCCGTGGGCACAGCCGCGCCCAAAAATAACCACCCGAAGGCCGGGGCGCCAAGTTTGTCCAGCGGAAATATGGCAAAAAAACGGGTGGGCTATAGCCTTGGGGGGAGGGGCTGGCCAACTTCGTCCGCCGGACTCGGAATGGGGCGAGACTTTGCGAGCGGTCTCCGCGTGCCAAAAATAGGCCGCGGACACAGCCGCGAGCAAAAATAACCGCCCGAAGGCTGGGCCGCCAAGTTCGTCCAGCGGAAATATGGCCAAAAAACGGGTGGGCTATAGCCTTGGGGGGAGGGGCTGGCCAACTTCGTCCGCCGGACTCGGAATGGGGCGAGACTTTGCAAGCGGCCTCCGCGTGCCAAAAATAGGCCATGGGCACAGCCGCGCCCAAAAATAACCCCCCGAAGGTCGGCGCGCCCAAACCCCCCAGCGGAAAAATGGCCAAAAAACGGGTGGGCTATAGCCTTGGGGGGAGGGGCTGGCCAACTTCGTCCGCCGGACACGGAATGGGGCGAGACTTTGCGAGCGGCCTCCGCGTGCCAAAAATAGGCCGTGGGCACAGCCGCGCCCAAAAATAACCGCCCGAAGGCCGGGGCGCCAAATTCGTCCTGCGGAAAAATGGCCAAAAAACGGGTGGGCTATAGCCTTGGGGGAAGGGGCTGGCCAACTTCGTCCGCCGGACTCAGAATGGGGCGAGACTCTGCGAACGGCCTCCGTGTGCCAAAAAAACACCGCGGGCACAGCCACGCCCAAAAATAACCCCCCGAAGGTCGGCGCGGCCAAACCCCCAGCGGAAAAATGGCCAAAAAACGGGTGGGCTACAGCCTCGGGGGGAGGGGCTGGCAGACTTCGTCCGCCGGACTCGGAATGGGGCGAGACTTTGCGAGCGGCCTCCGCGTGCCAAAAATAGGCCGCGGGCACAGCCGCGCCCAAAAATAATCGCCCGAAGGCCGGGGCGCCAAGTTCGTCCGCGGAAAAATGCCCAAAAAACGGGTGGGCTATAGCCTTGGGGGGAGGGGCTGGCCAACTTCGTCCGCCGGACTCGGAAGGGGGCGAGACTTTGCGAGCGGCCTCCGCGTGCCAAAAATAGGCAACGGCCACAGCCGCGCCCAAAAATAACCGCTCGAAGGCTGGGGCGCCAAGTTCGTCCAGCGGAAATATGGCCAAAAAACGGGTGGGCTATAGCCTTGGGTGGAGGGGCTGGCCAACTTCGTCCGCCGGACTCGGAATGGGACGAGACTTTGCGGGCGGCCTCCGCGTGCCAAAAATAGGCCGCGGCCACAGCCGCGCCCAAAAATAACCCCCCGAAGGTCGGCGCGCCCAAACCCCCCAGCGGAAAAATGGCCAAAAAACGGGTGGGCTATAGCCTTGGGGGGAGGGGCTGGCCAACTTCGTCCGCCGGACACGGAATGGGGCGAGACTTTGTGAGCGGCCTCCGCGTGCTAAAAATAGGCCGCGGGCACAGCCGCACCCAAAAATAACCACCCGAAGGCTGGGGCGCCAAGTTCGTCCAGCGGAAATATGGCCAAAAAACGGGTGGGCTATAGCCTTGGGGGGAGGGGCTGGCCCACTTCGTCCGCCGGACTCGGAATGGGGCGAGACTTTGCGAGCGGCCTCCGCGTGCCAAAAATAGGCCACGGGCATAGCCGCTCCCAAAAATAACCGCCCGAAGGCTGGGGCGCCAAGTTCGTCCAGCGGAAATATGGCCAAAAAACGGGTGGGCTATAGCCTTGGGGGGAGGGGCTGGCCGACTTCGTCCGCCGGACTCGGAATGGGGCGAGACTTTGCGAGCGGTCTCCGCGTGCCAAAAATAGGCCGCGGGCACAGCCACGCCCAAAAATAACCGCCCGAAGGCTGGGCCGCCAAGTTCGTCCAGCGGAAATATGGCCAAAAAATGGGTGGACTATAGCCTTGGGGGGAGGGGCTGGCCAACTTCGTCCGCCGGACTAGGAATGGGGCGAGACTTTGCAAACAGCCTCCGTGTGCCAAAAATAGGCCGTGGGTACAGCCGCGCCCAAAATAACCGCCCGAAGGCCGGGGCGCCAAATTCGTCCTGCGGAAAAATGGCCAAAAAACGGGTGGGCTATAGCCTTGGGGGAAGGGGCTGGCCAACTTCGTCCGCCGGACTCAGAATGGGGCGAGACTCTGCGAACGGCCTCCACGTGCCAAAAATACGCCGTGGGGACATCCACGCCCAAAAATAACCCCCCGAAGGTCGGCACGGCCAAACCCCCAGCGGAAAAATGGCCAAAAAACGGGTGGGCTACAGCCTCGGGGGGAGGGGCTGGCAGACTTCGTCCGCCGGACTCGGAATGGGGCGAGACTTTGCGAGCGGCCTCCGCGTGCCAAAAATAGGCCGTGGGCTCAGCCGCGCCCAAAAATAACCACCCGAAGGCCGGGGCGCCAAGTTCGTCCAGCGGAAATATGGCAAAAAAACGGGTGGGCTATAGCCTTGGGGGGAGGGGCTGGCCAACTTCGTCCGCCGGACTCGGAATGGGGCGAAAATTTGCGAGCGGCCTCCGCGTACTAAAAATAGGCCACGGGCGCAGGCGTGCCCAAAAATAACCGCCCGAAGGCTGGGGCGCCAAGTTCTTCCAGCGGAAAAATGGCCAAAAAACGGGTGGGCTATAGCCTTGGGGGGAGGGGCTGGCAGGCTTCGTCCGCCGGACTCGGAATGGGGCGAGACTTTGCGAGCGGCCTCCGCCTACCAATAATAGGCCGCGGGCACAGCCGCGCCCAAAAATAACCGCCCGAAGGCCGGGGCGCCAAGTTCGTCCGCGGAAAAATGCCCAAAAAACGGGTGGGCTATAGCCTTGGGGGGAGGGGCTGGCCAACTTCGTCCGCCGGACTCGGAAGGGGGCGAGACTTTGCGAGCGGCCTCCGCGTGCCAAAAATAGGCAACGGCCACAGCCGCGCCCAAAAATAACCGCTCGAAGGCTGGGGCGCCAAGTTCGTCCAGCGGAAATATGGCCAAAAAACGGGTGCGCTATAGCCTTGGGGGGAGGGGCTGGCCAACTTCGTCCGCCGGACTCGGAATGGGGCGAGACTTTGCGGGCAGCCTCCGCATTCCAAAAATAGGCCGCGGACACAGCCGCGCCCAAAAATAACCCCCCGAAGGTCGGCGCGCCCAAACCCCCCAGCGGAAAAATGGCCAAAAAACGGGTGGGCTATAGCCTTGGGGGGAGGGGCTGGCAAACTTCGTCCGCCGGACACGGAATGGGGCGAGACTTTGTGAGCGGCCTCCGCGTGCCAAAAATAGGCCGCGGGCACAGCCGCACCCAAAAATAACCACCCGAAGGCCGGGGCGCCAAGTTCGTCCAGCGGAAATATGGCCAAAAAACGGGTGGGCTATAGCCTTGGGGGGAGGGGCTGGCCAACTTCGTCCGCCGGACTCGGAATGGGGCGAGACTTTGCGAGCGGTCTCCGCGTGCCAAAAATAGGCCGCGGGCACAGCCGCGAGCAAAAATAACCGCCCGAAGGCTGGGCCGCCAAGTTCGTCCAGCGGAAATATGGCCAAAAAATGGGTGGACTATAGCCTTGGGGGGAGGGGCTGGCCAACTTCGTCCGCCGGACTAGGAATGGGGCGAGACTTTGCGAACGGCCTCCGCGTGCCAAAAAATAGGCCGTGGGCACAGCCGCGCCCAAAATAACCGCCCGAAGGCCGGGGCGCCAAATTCGTCCTGCGGAAAAATGGCCAAAAAACGGGTGGGCTATAGCCTTGGGGGAAGGGGCTGGCCAACTTCGTCCGCCGGACTCAGAATGGGGCGAGACTCTGCGAACGGCCTCCACGTGCCAAAAGTACGCCGTGGGCACATCCACGCCCAAAAATAACCCCCCGAAGGTCGGCACGGCCAAACCCCCAGCGGAAAAATGGCCAAAAAACGGGTGGGCTACAGCCTCGGGGGGAGGGGCTGGCAGACTTCGTCCGCCGGACTCGGAATGGGGCGAGACTTTGCGAGCGGCCTCCGCGTGCCAAAAATAGGCCGTGGGCACAACCGCGCCCAAAAATAACCACCCGAAGGCCGGGGCGCCAAGTTCGTCCAGCGGAAATATGGCAAAAAAACGGGTGGGCTATAGCCTTGGGGGGAGGGGCTGGCCAACTTCGTCCGCCGGACTCGGAATGGGGCGAGACTTTGCGAGCGGATTCCGCGTGCCCAAAAACAGGCCGCGGGCACAGCCACGCCCAAAAATAACCCCCCGAAGGTCAGCGCGCCCAATCCCCCCAGCGGAAAAATGGCCAAAAAACGGGTGGGCTATAGCCTTGGGGGGAGGGGCTGGCCAACTTCGTCCGCCGGACTCGGAATGGGGCGAGACTTTGCGAGCGGCCTCCGCGTGCCAACAATAGACCGCGGGCACAGCCGCGCCCAAAAATAACCCCCCGAAAGCTGGGGCCCCAAGTTCGTCCAGCGGAAAAATGGCCAAAAAACGGGTGGGCTATAGCCTTGGGGGGAGGGGCTGCCAACTTCGTCCGCCGGACTCGGAATGGTGCGAGACTTTGCGAGCGGCCTCCGCATGCCAAAAATAGGGCGCGGGCACAGCCGCGTCCAAAAATAACCGCCCGAAGGCCGGGGCGCCAAGCTCGTCCAGCGGAAATATGGCCAAAAAACGGGTGGGCTATAGCCTTGGGGGGAGGGGCTGGCCAACTTCGTCCGCCGGACTCGGAATGGGGCGAGACTTTGCGAGCGGTCTCCGCGTGCCAAAAATAGGCCGCGGGCACAGCCGCGAGCAAAAATAACCGCCCGAAGGCTGGGCCGCCAACTTCGTCCAGCGGAAATATGGCCAAAAAATGGGTGGACTATAGCCTTGGGGGGAGGGGCTGGCCAACTTCGTCCGCCGGACTAGGAATGGGGCGAGACTTTGCGAATGGCCTCCACGTACCAAAAATTGGCCGTGGACACAGCCGCACCCAAAAATAACGCCCCGATGGTCGGCGCGCCCAAACCCCCCAGCCGAAAAATGGCCAAAAAACGGGTGGGCTATAGCCTTGGGGGGAGTGGCTGCCAACTTCGTCCGCCGGACTCGGAATGGGGCTAGACTTTGTGAGCGGCCTCTGCGTGCCAAAAATAGGCCGCGGACACAGCTACGTCCAAAAATAACCGCCCGAAGGCCGGGGTGCCAAGCTCGTCCAGCGGAAAAATGGCCAAAAAATGGGAGGGCTATAGCCTTGGGGGGAGGGGCTGCCAACTTCGTCCGCCGGACTCGGAATGGGGCGACACTTTGCGAGCGGCCTCCGCGTACCAAAAATTGGCAGCGGACACAGCCGCGCCCAAAAAAAACCCGCCGAAGGTTGGCGCGCCCAAACCCCCCAGCGGAAAAATGGGCAAAAAACAGGTGGGCTATAGCCTTGCGGGGAGGGGCTGGCCAACTTCGTCCGCCGGACTCGGAATGGGGCGAAACTTTGCGAGCGGCCTCCGCGAGCCAAAAATTGACCGCGGGCACAGCCGCACCCAAAAATAACCACCCGAAAGCCGGGGCCCCAAGTTCGTCCAACGGAAAAATGGCCAAAAAACGGGTGGGCTATAGCCTTGGGAGGAGGGGCTGGCCAACTTCGTCCGCCGGACTCGGAATGGGACGACACTTTGCGAGCGGCCTCCGCGTACCAAACATTGGCCGCGGACACAACCACGCCCAAAAATAACCCCCCGAAGGTCGGCGCGCCCAAACCCCCCAGCGGAAAAATGGCCAAAAAACGGGTGGGCTATAGCCTTGGGGGGAGGGGCTGCCGACTTCGTCCGCCGGACTCGGAATGGGGCGAGACTTTGCGAGTGGCCACCGCGTGCCAATAATAGGCCGCGGGCACAGCCGCGCCCAAAAATAACCGCACGAAGGCCGGGGGGCCAAGTTCGTGCTGCGGAAAAATGGCCAAAAAACGGGCGGGCTATTGCCTTGGGGGGAGGGGCTGGCCAACTTCGTCCACCGGACTCGGAATGGGGCGAGACTTTGCGAGCAGCCTCCGCGTGCCAAAAATAGGCCGGGAGCTCAGCCGCACCCAAAAATAACCGCCCGAAGGCCGGGGCGCCAAGTTCATCCAGCGGAAAAATGGCCAAAAATCGGATGGGCTATAGCCTTGGGGGGAGGGGCTGGCCAACTTCGTCCGCCGGACTCGGAATGGGGCGAGACTTTGCGAGCGGCCTCCGCGTACAAAAATTGGCCGCGGACACAGCCGCGCCCAAAAATAACCCCCCGATGGTCGGCGCGCCCAAACCCCCCAGCGGAAAAATGGCCAAAAAACGGGTGGGCTATAGCCTTGGGGGGAGGGGCTGCCAACTTCGCCCACCGGACTCGGAATGGGGCGAGACTTTGCGAGCGGCCACCGCGTGCCAATAATAGGCCGCGGGCACAGCCGCGCCCAAAAATAACCGCACGAAGGCCGGGGCGCCAAGTTCGTGCTGCGGAAAAATGGCCAAAAAACGGGTGGGCTATAGCCTTGGGGGGAGGGGCTGGCCAACTTGGTCCGCCGGACTCGGAATGGGGCGAGACTTTGCGAGCGGCCTCCGCATACCAAAAATTGGCCGTGGACACAGCCGCGCCCGAAAATAACCCCCCGAAGGTCGGCGCGTCCAAACCTCCCAGCGGAAAAATGGCCAAAAAACGGGTGGGCTATAGCCTTTGGGGGAGGGGCTGGCCAACTTCGTCCGCCGGACTCGGAATGGGGCGAGACTTTGCGAGCGACCTCCGCGTACCAAAAATTGGCCGCGGACACAGCCGCGCCCAAAAATAACCCCCCGATGGTCGGCGCGCCCAAACCCCCAGCGGAAAAATGGCCAAAAAACGGGTGGGCTATAGCCTTGGGGGGAGGGGCTGCCAACTTCGTCCGCCGGACTCGGAATGGGGCGAGACTTTGCGAGCGGCCTCCACGTGACATAAATAGGCCGCGGGCACAGCCGCGCCCAAAAATAACCGCCCGAAGGCCGGGGAGCCAATTTCGTCCAGCGGAAAAATGGCCAAAAAACGGGTGGGCTATAGCCTTGGGGGGAGGGGCTGGCCAACTTCGGCCGCCGGATTCGGAATGGGTCGAGACTTTGCGAGTGGCCTCCGCGTACCAATAATACGCCGCGGGCACAGCCGCGCCCAAAAATAACCGCCCGACGGCCGGCGCGCCAAGTTCGTCCAGCGGAAAAATGGCCAAAAAACGGGTGGGCTATAGCCTTGGGGGGAGGGGCTGGCCAACTTCGTCCGCCGGACTCAGAATGGGGCGAGACTTTGCGAACGGCCTCCGCGTACCAAAAATAGGCCGCGGGCACAGGTACGCCCAAAAATAACCGCCCGAAGGCCAGGGCGCCAATTTCGTCCAGCGGAAAAATGGACAAAATACGGGTGGGTTATAGCCTTGGGGGGAGGGGCTGGCCAACTTCGTCCGCCGGACTCGGAATGGGTCGAGACTTTGTGAGCGGCCTCCACGTGCCAAAACTAGGCCGTGGGTACAGCCGCGCCCAAAAATAACCACCCGCAGGTCGGCGCGCCCAAACCCCCCAACGGAAAAATGGCCAAAAAACGGGTGGGCTATAGCCTTGGGGGGCGGGGCTGGCCGACTTCGTCCGCCGGACTTGGAATGGGGCGAGACTTTGCGAGCGGCCTCCGTGTGCCAAAAATAGGCCGAGGGCACAGCCGCGACCAAAAATAACCGCCCGAAGGCCGGGTCGCCATGTTCGTCCAGTGGAAAAATGGCCAAAAAACGGGTGGACTATAGCCTTGGGGGGAGGGGCTGGCCCACTTCGTCCGCCGGACTCGGAATGGGGCGAGACTTTCCGAGCGGCCTCCGCGTGCCAAAAATAGGCAACGGGCACAGCCGCGCCCAAAAATAACCTCAAGGTCGGCGCGCCCAAATGCCCCAGCGGAAAAATGGCCAAAAAACGGGTGGATAGACCTTGGGGGGAGGCGCTGGCCAACTTTGTCCGCCGGACTCGGAATGGGGCGAGACATTGCGAGCGGCCTCCGCGTGCCAAAAATAGGCCGCGGGCACAGCCGCGCCCAAACATAACCACCCGAAGGCCGGGGCGCCAAGTTTGTCCAGTGGAAAAATGGCCAAATCACGGGTGGGCTATAGCCTTGGGGGGAGGGGCTGGCCAACATCATCCGCCGGACTCGGAATGGGGCGAGACTTTGCAAGCGGCCTCCGCGTGCCAAAAATATGCCACGGACACAGCCGAGCCCAAAAATAACTGCGCGAAGGCCGGGGCGCCAAGTTCGTCCAGCGGAAAAATGGCCAAATCACGGGTGGGCTATAGCCATGGGGGGAGGGGCTGGCCAACATTATCCGCCGGACTCGGAATGGGGCGAGACTTTGCAAGCGGCCTCTGCATGCCAAAAATATGCCACGAACACAGCCGAGCCCAAAAATAACTGCCCGAAGGCCGGAGCGCCAAGTTCGTCCAGCGGAAAAAAGGCCAAAAAACGGGTGGGCTATAGCCTTGGGGGGAGGGGCTGGCCAACTTCGTCCGCCGGACTCGGAATCAGTCGAGACTTTGCGAGCGGCCTCCGCGTACCAAAAATAGGCCGCGGGCACAGCCGCGCCCAAAAATAACCGCCCGAAGGCCGGCGCGCCAAGTTCGTCCAGCGGAAAAATGGCCAAAAAACGGGTGGGCTATAGCCTTGGGGGGAGGGGCCGGCCGACTTCGTCCGCCGGACTCGGAATGGGGCGAGACTTTGCGGGCGGCCTCCGCGTGCCAAAAATAGGCCGCGGGTACAGCCGCGCCAAAAAATAACCGCCCGAAGGCCGGGTCGCCATGTTCGTCCAGCGGAAAAAAGGCCAAAAAACGGGTGGGCTATAGCCTTGGGGGGAGGGGCTGGCCAACTTCGTCCGCCGGACTCGGAATGGGGCGAGACATTGCGAGCGGCCTCCGCGTGCCATAAATAGGCCGCGGGCACCACAGCGCCCAAAAATAACCGCCCGAAGGCCGGGGCGCCAATTTCGTCCAGCGGAAAAATGGCCAAAAAACGGGTGGGCTATAACCTTGGGGGGAGGGGCTGGCCAACTTCGTCCGCCGGACTCGGAATGGGGCGAGACTTTGCGAGCGGCCTCCACGTGACATAAATAGGCCGCGGGCACAGCCGCGCCCAAAAATAACCTCCCGAAGGCCGGGGAGCCAATTTCGTCCAGCGGAAAAATGGCCAAAAAACGGGTGGGCTATAGCCTTGGGGGGAGGGGCTGGCCAACTTCGGCCGCCGGACTCGGAATGGGTCGAGACTTTGCGAGCGGCCTCTGCGTACCAATAATACGCCGCGGGCACAGCCTCTCCCAAAAATAACCGCCCGACGGCCGGCGCGCCAAGTTCGTCCAGCGGAAAAATGGCCAAAAAACGGGTGGGCTATAGCCTTGGGGGGAGGGGCTGGCCCACTTCGTCCGCCGGACTCGGAATGGGGCGAGACTTTGCGTACGGCCTCCGCGTACCAAAAATAGGCCGCGGGCACAGGCACGCCCAAAAATAACCACCCGAAGGCCGGGGCGCCAATTTCGTCCAGCGGAAAAATGGACAAAATACGGGTGGGCTATAGCCTTGGGGGGAGGGGCTGGCCAACTTCGTCCGCCGGACTCGGAATGGGTCGAGACTTTGCGAGCGGCCTCCACGTGCCAAAACTAGGCCGCGGGTACAGCCGCGCCCAAAAATAACCACCCGCAGGTCGGCGCGCCCAAACCCCCCAGTGGAAAAATGGCCAAAAAACGGGTGGGCTATAGCCTTGGGGGGCGGGGCCGGCCGACTTCGTCCGCCGGACTCGGAATGGGGCGAGAATTTGCGAGCGGCCTCCGCGTGCTAAAAATTGGCCGTGGGGACAGCCGCGCCCAAAAATAACCCCCCGATGGTCGTTGCGCCCAAACCCCCCAGCGGAAAAATGGCCAAAAAACTGGTGGGCTATAGCCTTGGGGAGAGGGGCTGGCCGACTTTGTCCGCCGGACTCGGACTGGCGTGAGACTTTGCGAGGGGCCTCTGTGTGCCAAAAATAGGCCGTGGGCACAGCCGCGCCCAAAAATAACCGCGCGAAGGCCCGGGCGCCAAGTTCGTCCAGCGGAAAAAGGCCACAAAAACGGGTGGGCTATAGCCTTGCGGGGTGGGGCTGGCCAACATCGTCGGCTGGACTTGGAATGGCGGGAGACTTTGCGAGGGGGCTCCGTGTGCCAAAATTAGGCATCGGGCACAGCCGCGCCCAAAAATAACCTCCCGAAGGCCGGGGCGCCAAGTTCGTCCAGCGGAAAAAGGCCACAAAAACGGGTGGGCTATAGCTTTGGGGGTGGGGCTGGCCAACTTCGTCCGCCGGACTAGGAGTGGCGCGAGACTTTGCGTGGCACCTCCGTGTGCCAAAAATAGACCGCGGGCACAGCCGCGTCCAAAACTACTCGCCCGAAGGCCGGGGCGCCAAGTTGGTCCAGCAGAAAAAGGCCACAAAAACGGGTGGGCTATAGCCTAGGGGGGTGGGGCTGCCCAACTTCGTCCGCCAGAGTCGGAATGGCGCGAGACTTTGCGAGGGGCCTCCGTGTGCCAAAACTAGGCCGCGGGCACAGCCACGCTTAAAAATAACCGCCCGAAGGCCGGAGTGCCAAGTTCGTCCAGCGGAAAAAGGCCACAAAAACGGGTGGGCTATAGCTTTGGGGGGTGGGGCTGGCCAACTTCGTCCGTCGGACTCGGAATGGTACGAGACTTTGCGAGGGGCCTCCGTGTGCTAATAAGAGGCCGCGGGCACAGCCGCTCCCAAAAATGACCACCCGAAGGCTGGGGCGCCAAGTTCGTCCAGCGGAAAAAAATGGCCAAAAAACGGGTGGGCTATAGCCTTGGGGGGAGGGGCTGGCCAACTTCGTCCGCCGGACTCGGAATGGGGCAAGACTTTGCGAGCGGCCTCCGCGTGCCAAAAATAGGCCGCGGGCACAGCCGCGCCTAAAAATAACCACCAGAAGGCCGGGGCACCAAGTTCGCCCAGCGGAAAAATGGCCAAAAAACGGGTGGGCTATAGCCTTGGGGGGAGGGGCTGGCCCACTTCGTCCGCCGGACTCGGAATGGGGCGAGACTTTGCGAGTGGCCTCCGCGTGCTAAAAATAGGCAACGGGCACAGCCGCGCCCAAAAATAACCTCCCGAAGGCCGGGGCGCCATGTTCGTCCAGCGGAAAAAGGCCACAAAAACGGGTGGGCTATAGCTTTGGGGGTGGGGCTGGCCAACTTCTTCCCTCGGACTCGGAATGGTACGAGACTTTGTGAGGGGCCTCCGTGTGCTAATAAGAGGCCGCGGGCTCAGCCGCACCCAAAAATGATCACCCGAAGGCTGGGGCGCCAAGTTCGTCCAGCGGAAAAAGGCCACAAAAATGGGTGGGCTATAGCCTTGGGGGGTGGGACTGGCCAACTTCGTCCGTCGGACTCGGAATGGCGCGAGACTTTGCGAGGGGCCTCCTTGTGCCAAAAAAAGGCCGCGGGCACAGCCGCACCCAAATATAACCACCCGACGGCCGGGGCGCCAAGTTCGTCCAGCAGAAAAAGGCCACAAAAACGGGTGGGCTATAGCCTTGGGGGGTGGGGCTGCCCAACTTCGTCCGCCGGAGTCGGAATGGCGCGAGACTTTGCGAGGGGCCTCCGTGTGCCAAAAATAGGCCGCGGGCACAGCTGTACCCAAATATAACCACCCGAAGGCCGGGGCGCCAAGTTCGTCCAGCAGAAAATGTCCACAAAAATGGGTGGGCTATAGCCTTGGGGGGTGGGGCTGCCCAACTTCGTCCGCCGGAGTCGGAATGGCGCGAGACTTTGCGAGGGGCCTCCGTGTGCCAAAACTAGGCCGCGGGCACAGCCGTGCCCAAAAATAACCGCCCGAAGGCCGGGGCGCCAAGTTCGTCCAGCGGAAAAAGGTTACAAAAACGGGTGGGCTATAGCGTTGGGGGGTGGGGCTGCCAACTTTGTCCGCCGCACTCGGAATGGCGCGAGACTTTATGAGGGGCCTCCTTGTGCCAAAAATAGGCCGCGGGCACAGCCGCGCCCAAAAATAACCGCCCGAAGGCCGGGGCGCCAAGTTCGTCCAGCGGAAAAAGGCCACAAAAACGGGTGGGCTATAGCCTTGCGGGGTGGGGCTGGCCAACTTCGTCCGTCGGACTCGGAATGGTACGAGACTTTGCGAGGGGCCTCCGTGTGCTAATAAGAGGCCGCGGGCTCAGCCGTGCCAAAAAATGACCACCCGAAGGCTGGGGCGCCAAGTTCGTCCAGCGGAAAAAGGCCACAAAAATGGGTGGGATATAGCCTTGGGGGGTGGGGCTGGCCAACTTCGTCCGTCGGACTCGGAATGGCGCGAGACTTTGCGAGCGGCCTCCGTGTGCCAAAAATAGGCTGCGGGCACAGCCGTACCCAAATATAACCACCCGAAGGCCGGGGCGCCAAGTTCGTCCAGCAGAAAAAGGCCAGAAAAACGGGTGGGCTATAGCCTTGGGGGGTGGGGCTGCCCAACTTCGTCCGCCGGAGTCGGAATGGCGCGAGACTTTACGAGGGGCCTCCGTGTGCCAAAACTAGGCCGCGGACACAGCCGCGCCCAAAAATAACCGCCCGAAGGCCGGGGCGCCAAGTTCGTCCAGCGGAAAAAGGCCACAAAAACGGGTGGGCTATAGCCTTGGGGGGTGGGGCTGCCAACTTTGTCCGCCGGACTCGGACTGGCGTGAGACTTTGCGAGGGGCCTCCGTGTGCCAAAACTAGGCCGCGGACACAGCCGTGCCCAAAAATAACCGCCCGAAGGCCGGGGCGCCAAGTTCGTCCAGCGGAAAAAGGTTACAAAAACGGGTGGGCTATAGCCTTGGGGGGTGGGGCTGCCAACTTTGTCCGCCGCACTCGGAATGGCGCGAGACTTTGCGAGGGGCCTCCTTGTGCCAAAAATAGGCCGCGGACACAGCCGCGCCCAAAAATAACCGCCCGAAGGCCGGGGCGCCAAGTTCGTCCAGCGGAAAAAGGCCACAAAAACGGGTGGGCTATAGCCTTGCGGGGTGGGGCTGGCCAACTTCGTCCGTCGGACTCGGAATGGTACGAGACTTTGCGAGGGGCCTCCGTGTGCTAATAAGAGGCCGCGGGCTCAGCCGTGCCAAAAAATGACCACCCAAAGGCCGGGGCGCCAAATTCGTCCAGCAGAAAAAGGCCACAAAAACGGGTGGGCTATAGCCTTGGGGGGTGGGGCTGCCCAACTTCGTCCGCCGGAGTCGGAATGGCGCGAGACTTTGCGAGGGGCCTCCGTGTGCCAAAAATAGGCCGCGGGCACAGCTGTACCCAAATATAACCACCCGAAGGCCGGGGCACCAAGTTCGTCCAGCAGAAAATGTCCACAAAAATGGGTGGGCTATAGCCTTGGGGGGTGGGGCTGCCCAACTTCGTCCGCCGGAGTCGGAATGGCGCGAGACTTTGTGAGGGGCCTCCATGTGCCAAAACTAGGCCACGGACACAGCCGCGCCCAATAATAACCTCACGAAGTCCGGGGCGCCAAATTCGTCCAGCGGAAAAAGGCCACAAAAACGGGTGGGCTATAGCCATGGGGGGTGGGGCTGCCAACTTTGTGCGCCGGAGTCGGAATGGCGCGAGACTTTACGAGGGCCCTCCGTGTGCCAAAACTAGGCCGCGGGCACAGCCGCACCCAAAAATAACCGCCCGAAGGCCGGGGCACCAAGTTTGTCCAGCGGAAAAAGGTTACAAAAACGGGTGGGCTATAGCCTTGGGGGGTGGGGCTGCCAACTTTGTCCGCCGGACTCGGAATGGCGCGAGACTTTGCGAGGGGCCTCCTTGTGCCAAAAATAGGCCGCGGGCTTAGCCGCGCCCAAAAATAACTGCCCGAAGGCCCGGGCGCCAAGTTCGTTCAGCGGAAAAAGGCCACAAAAACGGGTGGGCTATAGCCTTGCGGGGTGGGGCTGGCCAACTTCGTCCGTCGGACTCGGAATGGTACGAGGCTTTGCGAGGGGCTTCCGTGTGCTAATAAGAGGCCGCTGGCTCAGCCGCGCCCAAAAATGACCACCCGAAGGCTGGGGCGCCAAGTTCGTCCAGCGGAAAAAGGCCACAAAAATGGGTGGGATATAGCCTTGGTGGGTGGGGCTGGCCAACTTCGTCCATCGGACTCGGAATGGCGCGAGACTTTGCGAGGGGCCTCCGTGTGCAAAAATAGGCCGCGGGCACAGCCGCTCCCAAATATAACCACCCGAAGGCCGGGGCGCCAAGTTCGTCCAGCGGAAAAAGGCCACAAAAACGGGTGGGCTATAGCCTTGGGGGGTGGGGCTGGCCAACTTTGTCCGCCGGACTCGGAATGGCGCGAGACTTTGCGAGGGGCCTCCCTGTGACAAAAATAGGCCGCGGGCACAGTCGCGCCCAAAAATAACCGCCTGAGGGCCGGTGCACCAAGTTCGTCCAGCGGAAAAAGGCCACAAAAACGGGTGGGCTATAGCCTTGGGGGGTGGGGCTGGCCAACTTCGTCCGTCGGACTCGGAATGGCGCGAGACATTGCGAGGTGCCTCCGTGTGCCAACAATAGGCCGCGGACACAGCCGCGCCCAAATATAACCGCCCGAAGGCCGGGGCGCCAAGTTCGTACAACGGAAAAAGGCCACAAAAACGGGTGGGCTATAGCCTTGGGGGTGGGCCTGCCCAAATTCGTCCGCCGGAGTCGGAATGGCGCGAGACTTTGCGAGGGGCCTCCGTGTGCCAAAAATAGGACGCGGCCACAGCCGCGTCCAAAAATAACCGCCCGAAGGCCGGGGCGCCAAGTTCGTCCTGCGGAAAAAGGCCACAAAAACGGGTGGGCTATAGCCTTGGGGGGTGGGGCTGGCTAAATTCGTCCGCCGTACTCGGAATGGCACGAGACTTTGTGAGGGGCCTCCGTGTGCCAAAAATAGGCCGCGGCATAGCCGCGCCCAAAAATGACCGCACGAAGACCGGGGCGCCAAGTTCGTGCAGCGGAAAAAGGCCTCAAAAACGGGTGGGCTATAGCTTTGGGCGGTGGGGCTGGCCAACTTCGTCCGCCGGACTCGGAATGGCACAAGATATTGCAAGGGGCCTCCGTGTATGAAAAATAGGCTGCGGCACACCCGCGCCCAAAAATGACCGCCCGAAGGCCGGGGCGCCAAGTTCGTCCTGCGAAAAAAGGCCACAAAAACGAGTGGGCTATAGCCTTGGGGGGTGGGGCTGGCCTACTTCGTCCGCCGGACTCGGAATGGTACGAGACTTTGCGAGGGGCCTCCCTGTGCCAAAAATAGGCCGCGGCACAGCCGCGCCCAAAAATGACCGCCCGATGGCCGGGGCGCCAAGTTCGTCCAGCGGAAAAAGGCCACAAAAACGGGTGGGCTATAGCTTTCGGGGGTCGGGCTGGCCAACTTCGTCCGCCGGACTCGGAATGGCACGAGACTTTGCAAGGGGCCTCCGTGTGCGAAAAATAGGCTGCGGCACAGCCGCGCCCAAAAATGACCGCCCGAAGGCCGGGGCGCCAAGTTCGTCCTGCGAAAAAAGGCCACAAAAACGAGTGGGCTATAGCCTTGGGGGGTGGGGCTGGCCTACTTCGTCCGCCGGACTCGGAATGGTACGAGACTTTGCGAGGGGCCTCCCTGTGCCAAAAATAGGCCGCGGCACAGCCGCGCCCAAAAATGACCGCCCGATGGCCGGGGCGCCAAGTTCGTCCAGCGGAAAAAGGCCACAAAAACGGGTGGGCTATAGCTTTGGGGGGTGGGGCTGGCCAACTTCGTCCGCCGGACTCGGAATGGTACGAGACTTTGCGAGGGCCCTCCGTGTGGTAAAAATAGGCCACGGACACAGCCGTGCCAAAAGTGACAGCCCGAAGGCCGGGGCGCCAAGTTTGTCCAGCGGAAAAAGGCCACAAAAACGGGTGGGCTATGGCCTTGGGGGGTGGGGCTGGCCAACTTTGTCCGCCGGACTTGGAATGGCGTGACACTTTGCGAGGGGCCTCCGTGTGCTAACAATAGGCTGCGGGCACAGCCGCACCTAAAAATAACCGCCCGATGGCCAGGGCGCCAAGTTCGTCCAGCGGAAAAAGGCCACAAAAACGGGTGGGCTATAGCCTTGGGGGGTGGGGCTGGCCAACTTTGTCCGCCGGACTCGGAATGGCGCGAGACTTTGCGAGGGGCCTCCCTGTGCCAAAAATAGACCGCGGGCACAGCCGCGCCCAAAAATAACCGCCTGAGGGCCGGTGCGCCAAGTTCGTCCAGCGGAAAAAGGCCACAAAAACGGGTGGGCTATAGCCTTGGGGGGTGGGGCTGGCCAACTTCGTCCGTCGGACTCGGATTGGCGCGAGACTTTTCGAGGTGCCTCCGTGTGCCAAAAATAGGCCGCGGACACAGCCGCGGCCAAATATAACCGCCCGAAGGCCGGGGCGCCAAGTTCGTACAACGGAAAAAGGCCACAAAAACGGGTGGGCTATAGCCTTGGGGGTGGGCCTGCCCAAATTCGTCCGCCGGAGTCGGAATGGCGCGAGACTTTGTGAGGGGCCTCCGTGTGCCAAAAATAGGCCGCGGGCACAGCCGCGTCCAAAAATAACCGCCCGAAGGCCGGGGCGCCAAGTTCGTCCTGCGGAAAAAGGCCACAAAAACGGGTGGGCTATAGCCTTGGGGGGTGGGGCTGGCTAAATTCGTCCGCCGTACTCGGAATGGCACGAGACTTTGTGAGGGGCCTCCGTGTGCCAAAAATAGGCCGCGGCACAGCCGCGCCCAAAAATGACCGCACGAAGGCCGGGGCGCCAAGTTCGTGCAGCGGAAAAAGGCCTAAAAAACGGGTGGGCTATAGCTTTGGGGGGTGGGGCTGGCCAACTTCGTCCGCCGGACACGGAATGGTGCGAGACTTTGCGAGGGGCCTCCATGTGCTAAAAAAAGGCCGCGGGCACAGCCGCGCCCAAAAGTGACAGCCCGAAGGCCGGGGCGTCAAGTTCGTCCAGCGGAAAAAGGCCACAAAAACGAGTGGGCTATAGCCTTGGGGGGTGGGGCTGGCCAACTTTGTCCGCCGGACTTGGAATGGCGTGAGACTTTGCGAGGGGCCTCCGTGTGCTAAAAATAGGCCACGGGCACAGCCGTAACTAAAAATAACCGCACGATGGCCGGGGCGCCAAGTTCGTCCAGCGGAAAAAGGCCACAAAAACGGGTGGGCTATGGCCTTGGGGGGTGGGGCTGGCCAACTTTGTCCGCCGGACTTGGAATGGCGTGAGACTTTGCGAGGGGCCTCCGTGTGCTAACAATAGGCTGCGGGCACAGCCACACCTAAAAATAACCGCCCGATGGCCAGGGCGCCAAGTTCGTCCAGCGGAAAAAGGCCACAAAAACGGGTGGGCTATAGCCTTGGGGGGTGGGGCTGGCCAACTTTGTCCGCCGGACTCGGAATGGCGCGAGACTTTGCGAGGAGCCTCCCTGTGCCAAAAATAGGCTGTGGACACAGCCGCGCCCAAAAATAACCGCCTGAGGGCCGGTGCGCCAAGTTCGTCCAGCGGAAAAAGGCCACAAAAACGGGTGGGCTATAGCCTTGGGGGTGGGGCTGGCCAACTTCGTCCGTCGGACTCGGATTGGCGCGAGACTTTTCGAGGTGCCTCCGTGTGCCAAAAATAGGCCGCGGACACAGCCGCGCCCAAATATAACCGCCTGAAGGCCGGGGCGCCAAGTTCGTACAACGGAAAAAGGCCACAAAAACGGGTGGGCTATAGCCTTGGGGGTGGGCCTGCCCAAATTCGTCCGCCGGAGTCGGAATGGCGCGAGACTTTGTGAGGGGCCTCCGTGTGCCAAAAATAGGCCGCGGGCACAGCCGCGTCCAAAAATAACCGCCCGAAGGCCGGGGCGCCAAGTTCGTCCTGCGGAAAAAAGCCACAAAAACGGGTGGGCTATAGCCTTGGGGGGTGGGGCTGGCTAAATTCGTCCGCCGTACTCGGAATGGTTTAAAAGACTTTGCGAGGCGCCTCCGTGTGCCAAAAATAGGCCGCGGGCACAGCCGCGCCCAAAAATAACCGCCCGAAGGCCGGGGCGCCAAGTTCGTCCTGCGGAAAAAGGCCACAAAAACGGGTGGGCTATAGCCTTGGGGGGTGGGGCTGGCTAAATTCGTCCGCCGTACTCGGAATGGCACGAGACTTTGTGAGGGGCCTCCGTGTGCCTAAAATAGGCCGCGGGCACAGCCGCGTCCAAAAATAACCGCCCGAAGGCCGGGGCGCCAAGTTCGTCCTGCGGAAAAAGGCGACAAAAACGGGTGGGCTATAGCCTTGGGGGGTGGGGCTGGCTAAATTCGTCCGCCGTACTCGGAATGGCACGAGACTTTGTGAGGGGCCTCCGTGTGCCAAAAATAGGCCGCGGCACAGCCGCGCCCAAAAATGACCGCACGAAGGCCGGGGCGCCAAGTTCGTGCAGCGGAAAAAGGCCTCAAAAACGGGTGGGCTATAGCTTTGGGGGGTGGGGCTGCCCAACTTCTTCCGCCGGACACGGAATGGTGCGAGACTTTGCGAGGGGCCTCCGTGTGCTAAAAAAAGGCCGCGGGCACAGCCGCGCCCAAAAGTGACAGCCCGAAGGCCGGGGCGTCAAGTTCGTCCAGCGGAAAAAGGCCACAAAAACGAGTGGGCTATAGCCTTGGGGGGTGGGGCTGGCCAACTTTGTCCGCCGGACTTGGAATGGCGTGAGACTTTGCGAGGGGCCTCCGTGTGCTAAAAATAGGCCACGGGCACAGCCGTAACTAAAAATAACCGCACGATGGCCGGGGCGCCAAGTTCGTACAACGGAAAAAGGCCACAAAAACGGGTGGGCTATAGCCTTGGGGGGTGGGGCTGGCCAACTTTGTCCGCCGGACTCGGAATGGCGCGAGACTTTGCGAGGGGCCTCCTTGTGCCAAAAATAGGCCGCGGGCACAGTCGCGCCCAAAAATAACCGCCTGAGGGCCGGTGCACCAAGTTCGTCCAGCGGAAAAAGGCCACAAAAACTGGTGGGCTATAGCCTTGGGGGGTGGGGCTGGCCAACTTTGTCCGCCGGACTCGGAATGGCGCGAGACTTTGCGGGGGGCCTCCGTGTCACAATAATAGGCCGCGGGCACAGCCGTGCCCAAAAATAACCACCCGAAGGCCGGGGCGCCAAGTTCGTCCAGCGGAAAAAGGCCGCAAAAACGGGTGGGCTATAGCCTTGGGGGGTGGGGCTGGCAAACTTCGTCCGTCGGACTCGGAATGGCGCTAGACTTTGTGAGGGGCCTCCGTGTGCCAAAAATAGGCCGCGGGCACAGCCGCACCCACATATAACCGCCCGAAGGCCGGGGCGCCAAGTTCGTCCAGCGGAAAAAGGCCACAAAAACGGGTGGGCTATAGCCTTGGGGGTGGGGCTGCCCAACTTCCTCCGCCGGAGTTGGAATGGCGCGAGACTTTGCGAGGGGCCTCCATGTGCCAAAAATAGGCCGCGGGCACAGCTGCGCCCAAAAATAACCGCCCGACTGCCGGGGCGTCAAGTTCGTCCAGCGGAAAAAGGCCACAAAAACGGGTGGGCTATAGCCTTGGGGGTGGGGCTGCCCAACTTCCTCCGCCGGAGTCGGAATGGCGCGAGACTTTGCAAGGGGCCTCCGTGTGCGAAAAATAGGCTGCGGCACAGCCGCGCCCAAAAATGACCGCCCGAAGGCCGGGGCGCCAAGTTCGTCCTGCGAAAAAAGGCCACAAAAACGTGTGGGCTATAGCCTTGGGGGGTGGGGCTGGCCAACTTCGTCCGCCGGACTCGGAATGGCACGAGACTTTGCGAGGGGCCTCCATGTGCCAAAAATAGGCCGCGGCACAGCCGCGCCCAAAAATGACCGCCCGATGGCCGGGGCGCCAAGTTCGTCCAGCGGAAAAAGGCCACAAAAACGGGTGGACTATAGCTTTGGGGGGTGGGGCTGCCCAAGTTCGTCCGCCGGACTCGGAATGGTGCGAGACTTTGCGAGGGGCCTCCGTGTGGTAAAAATAGGCCGCGGACACAGCCGCGCCCAAAAGTGACAGCCCGAAGGCTGGGGCGCCAAGTTCGTCCAGCGGAAAAAGGCCACAAAAACGGGTGGGCTATGGCCTTGGGGGGTGGGGCTGGCCAACTTTGTCCGCCGGACTTGGAATGGCGTGAGACTTTGTGAGGGGCCTCCGTGTGCCAAAAATAGGCCGCGGGCACAGCCGCGTCCAAAAATAACCGCCCGAAGGCCGGGGCGCCAAGTTCGTCCTGCGGAAAAAGGCCACAAAAACGGGTGGGCTATAGCCTTGGGGGGTGGGGCTGGCTAAATTCGTCCGCCGTACTCGGAATGGCACGAGACTTTGTGAGGGGCCTCCGTGTGCCAAAAATAGGCCGCGGCACAGCCGCGCCCAAAAATGACCGCACGAAGGCCGGGGCGCCAAGTTCGTGCAGCGGAAAAAGGCCTAAAAAACGGGTGGGCTATAGCTTTGGGGGGTGGGGCTGGCCAACTTCGTCCGCCGGACACGGAATGGTGCGAGACTTTGCGAGGGGCCTCCATGTGCTAAAAAAAGGCCGCGGGCACAGCCGCGCCCAAAAGTGACAGCCCGAAGGCCGGGGCGTCAAGTTCGTCCAGCGGAAAAAGGCCACAAAAACGAGTGGGCTATAGCCTTGGGGGGTGGGGCTGGCCAACTTTGTCCGCCGGACTTGGAATGGCGTGAGACTTTGCGAGGGGCCTCCGTGTGCTAAAAATAGGCCACGGGCACAGCCGTAACTAAAAATAACCGCACGATGGCCGGGGCGCCAAGTTCGTCCAGCGGAAAAAGGCCACAAAAACGGGTGGGCTATGGCCTTGGGGGGTGGGGCTGGCCAACTTTGTCCGCCGGACTTGGAATGGCGTGAGACTTTGCGAGGGGCCTCCGTGTGCTAACAATAGGCTGCGGGCACAGCCACACCTAAAAATAACCGCCCGATGGCCAGGGCGCCAAGTTCGTCCAGCGGAAAAAGGCCACAAAAACGGGTGGGCTATAGCCTTGGGGGGTGGGGCTGGCCAACTTTGTCCGCCGGACTCGGAATGGCGCGAGACTTTGCGAGGAGCCTCCCTGTGCCAAAAATAGGCTGTGGACACAGCCGCGCCCAAAAATAACCGCCTGAGGGCCGGTGCGCCAAGTTCGTCCAGCGGAAAAAGGCCACAAAAACGGGTGGGCTATAGCCTTGGGGGTGGGGCTGGCCAACCGTCCGGCGGACTCGGATTGGCGCGAGACTTTTGAGGTGCCTCCGTGTGCCAAAAATAGGCCGCGGACACAGCCGCGCCCAAATATAACCGCCTGAAGGCCGGGGCGCCAAGTTCGTACAACGGAAAAAGGCCACAAAAACGGGTGGGCTATAGCCTTGGGGGTGGGCCTGCCCAAATTCGTCCGCCGGAGTCGGAATGGCGCGAGACTTTGTGAGGGGCCTCCGTGTGCCAAAAATAGGCCGCGGGCACAGCCGCGTCCAAAAATAACCGCCCGAAGGCCGGGGCGCCAAGTTCGTCCAGCGGAAAAATGGCCAAAAAACGGGTGGGCTATAGCCTTGGGGGGAGGGGCTGGCCAACTTCGTCCGCCGGACTCGGAATGGGGCGAGACTCTGTAAACGGCCTTCGCGTGCCAAAAATAGGCCACGGGCACAGCCACGCCCAAAAATAACCGCCCGAAGGCCGGGGTGCCAAGTTTGTCCAGCGGAAAAATAACCAAAAAACGGGTGGGCTATAGCCTTGGGGGGAGAGGCTGGCCAACTTCGTCCGCCGGACTCGGAATGGGGCGAGACTTTGCGAGCGGCCTATACATGCCAAAAATAGGCCGCGCTCACAGCCGTGCCAAAAATAACTGCCCGACGTTCGTCCAGCGGAAATATGGCCAAAAAATGGGTGGGCTATAGCCTTGGGGGGAGGGGCTGGCCAACTTCGTCCGCCGTACTCGGAATGGGGCGAGACTTTACGAGCGGCCTCCGCGTGCCAAAAATAGGTTTCGGGCACAGCCGCACCCAAAATAACCGCCCGAAGCCCGGGGCGCCAAGTTCGTCCAGCGGAAAAATGGCCAAAAAAGGGTGGGCTATAGCCTTGGGGGGAGGGGCTGGCCAATGTCGTCCGCCGGACTCGGAATGGGGCGAGACTTTGCGAGCGGCCTCCGCATGCCAAAAATATGCCACGGGCACAGCCGCACCCAAAAATAACTGCCCGAAGCCCGGGGCGCCAAGTTCGTCCAGCGTAAAAATGGCCAAAAAACGGGTGGGCTACAGCCATGGGGGGAGGGGCTGGGCAACGTCGTCCGCCGGATTCGGAATGGGGCGAGACTTTGCGAGCGGCCTCCGCGTGCCAAAAATAGGCCGTGGACACAGCTACGCCCAAAAATAACCGCCTGAAGGCCGGGGCGCCAAGTTCATCCAGCGGAAAAATGGCCAAAAAACGGGTGGGCTATAGCCTTGAGAGGAGGGGCTGGCCAACTTCGTCCGCCGGACTCGGAATGGGGTGAGACTTTGCGAGCGGCCTCCTCGTACCAAAAATAGGCCGCGGGCACAGCTGCGCCAACAAATAACCGCCCGAAGGCCGGGGCGCCAAATTCGTCCAGCGGAAAAATGGCCAAAAAACGGGTGGGCTATAGCCATGGGGGGAGGGGCTGGGCAACGTCGTCCGCCGGACTCGGAATGGGCCGAGACTTTGCGGACGGCCTCCGCGTGCCAAAAATAGGCTGTGGGCACAGCCGCGCCCAAAAATAACCGCCCGAA
Source organism: Citrus sp. QX-2021 (assembly GCA_030444885.1). Taxonomy (NCBI): domain Eukaryota; kingdom Viridiplantae; phylum Streptophyta; class Magnoliopsida; order Sapindales; family Rutaceae; genus Citrus; species Citrus sp. QX-2021. Next base: position 64,952 of record JAUJEF010000014.1, on the reverse strand, counting down.
GGCTGGGACGCCAAGTTCGTCCAGCGGAAAAATGGCCAAAAAACGGGTGCGCTATAGCCTTGGGGGGAGGGGCTGGCCCACTTCGTCCGCCGGACTCGGAATGGGATGAGTCTTTGTGAGCAGCCTCCGCGTGCCAAAAATAGGCCGCGGGCACAGCCGCGCCCAAAAATAACCGCACGAAGGCCGGGACGCCAAGTTCGTCCAGCGGAAAAATGGCCAAAAAACGGGTGGGCTATAGCCTTGGGGGGAGGGGCTGGCCAACTTCGTCCGCCGGACTCGGAATGGGGCGAGACTTTGTGAGCGGCCTCCATGTGCCCAAAATAGGCCGCGCACACAGCCGCGTCCAAAAATAACTCCCCGAAGTTCGTCAAGCGGAAATATGGCCAAAAAACGGGTGGGCTATATCCTTGGGGAGGGGCTGGCCAACTTCGTCCGCCGGACTCGGAATAGGGCGAGACTTTGCGAGCGGACTCCGCGTGCCAAAAATAGGCTACGGACAAAGCCGCGCCCAAAAATAACCACCCAAAGGCCGGGGCGCCAATTTCGTCCAGCTAAAAATTGCCAAAAAACGGGTGGGCTATAGCCTTGGGGGGAGGGGCTGGCCAACTTCGTCCGCCGGACTCGGAATGGGGTGAGACTTTGCGAGCGGCCTCCGCGTACCAAAACTAGGCTGCGGGCACAGCCGCGCCCAAGAATAACCGCCCGAAGGCCGGGGCGCCAATTTCGTCCAGCTGAAAAATGGCCAAAAAACGGGTGGGCTATAGCCTTGGGGGGAGGGGCTGACCAACTTCGTCCGCCGGACTCGGAATGGGGCGAGACTTTGCGAGTGGCTTCCACATGCCAAAAATAGGCTGAGGGCACAGTCGTGTCCAAAAATAACCGCCCGAAGGCCGGGGCGCCAAGTTCGTCCAGCGGAAAAATGGCCAAAAAACGGGTGGGCTATAGCTTTGGGCGGATGGGCGGGCCAACTTCGTCCGCCGGACTCGGAATGGGTCGAGACTTTACGAGCGGCCTCCATGTGCCAAAAATAAGCCATGGGCACAGCCGTGCTAAAAAATAACCGCCCGAAGGCCGGGGCAACAAGTTCGTCCAGCGGAAAAATGGCCAAAAAACGGGTGGGCTATAGCCTTGGGGGGAGGGGCTGGCCAACATTGTCCGCCGGACTCGGAATGGGGCGAGACTTTTAGAGCGGCCTCCGCGTGCCAAAAATAGGCCGTGGGCACAGCCGCGCCCAAAAATAACCGCCCGAAGGCCGGGGCGCCAAGTTCGTCCAGCGGAAAAATGGCCAAAAAACGGGTGGGCTATAGCCTTGGGGAAAGGGGCTGTCCAACTTCGTCCGCCGGACTCGGAATGGGGTGAGACTTTGCGAGCGGCCTCCACGTACCAAAAATAGGCCACGGGCACAGCTGCGCCCAAAAATAACTGCCCGAAGGCCGGGGGGCCAAGTTCGTCCAGCGGAAAACTGGCCAAAAAACGGGTGGGCTATAGCCTTGGGGGGAGGGGCTGGCCAACTTCGTCCGCCGGACTCGGAATGGGGCGAGACTTTGCGAGCGGCCTCCGCGTGCCAAAAATAGGCCGTGGGCACAGCCGCGCCCAAAAATAACCCCCCAAAGGTCGTTGCGCCCAAACCCCCCAGCGGAAAAATGGCCAAAAAATGGGTGGGCTATAGCCATGGGGGGAGGGGCTGGGCAACGTCGTCCGCCGGACTCGGAATGGGCCGAGACTTTGCGGACGGCCTCCGCGTGCCAAAAATAGGCTGTGGGCACAGCCGCGCCCAAAAATAACCGCCCGAAGGCTGGGGCGCCAAGTTCGTCCAGCGGAAAAATGGCCAAAAAACGGGTGCGCTATAGCCTTGGGGGGAGGGGCTGGCCAACTTCGTCCGCCGGACTCGGAATGGGATGAGTCTTTGTGAGCAGCCTCCGCGTGCCAAAAATAGGCCGCGGGCACAGCCGCGCCCAAAAATAACCGCACGAAGGCCGGGACGCCAAGTTCGTCCAGCGGAAAAATGGCCAAAAAACGGGTGGGCTATAGCCTTGGGGGGAGGGGCTGGCCAACTTCGTCCGCCGGACTCGGAATGGGGCGAGACTTTGTGAGCGGCCTCCATGTGCCCAAAATAGGCCGCGCACACAGCCGCGTCCAAAAATAACTCCCCGAAGTTCGTCAAGCGGAAATATGGCCAAAAAACGGGTGGGCTATATCCTTGGGGGGAGGGGCTGGCCAACTTCGTCCGCCGGACTCGGAATAGGGCGAGACTTTGCGAGCGGACTCCGCGTGCCAAAAATAGGCTACGGACAAAGCCGCGCCCAAAAATAACCACCCAAAGGCCGGGGCGCCAAGTTCGTCCAGCTAAAAATTGCCAAAAAACGGGTGGGCTATAGCCTTGGGGGGAGGGGCTGGCCAACTTCGTCCGCCGGACTCGGAATGGGGTGAGACTTTGCGAGCGGCCTCCGCGTACCAAAACTAGGCTGCGGGCACAGCCGCGCCCAAGAATAACCGCCCGAAGGCCGGGGCGCCAATTTCGTCCAGCTGAAAAATGGCCAAAAAACGGGTGGGCTATAGCCTTGGGGGGAGGGGCTGGCCAACTTCGTCCGCCGGACTCGGAATGGGGCGAGACTTTGTGAGTGGCTTCCACATGCCAAAAATAGGCTGAGGGCACAGTCGTGTCCAAAAATAACCGCCCGAAGGCCGGGGCGCCAAGTTCGTCCAGCGGAAAAATGGCCAAAAAACGGGTGGGCTATAGCTTTGGGCGGATGGGCGGGCCAACTTCGTCCGCCGGACTCGGAATGGGTCGAGACTTTACGAGCGGCCTCCACGTGCCAAAAATAAGCCATGGGCACAGCTGTGCTAAAAAATAACCGCCCGAAGGCCAGGGCAACAAGTTCGTCCAGCGGAAAAATGGCCAAAAAACGGGTGGGCTATAGCCTTGGGGGGAGGGGCTGGCCAACATTGTCCGCCGGACTCGGAATGGGGCGAGACTTTTAGAGCGGCCTCCGCGTGCCAAAAATAGGCCGTGGGCACAGCCGCGCCCAAAAATAACCGCCCGAAGGCCGGGGCGCCAAGTTCGTCCAGCGGAAAAATGGCCAAAAAACGGGTGGGCTATAGCCTTGGGGAGAGGGGCTGGCCAACTTTGTCCGCCGGACTCGGAATGGCGAGAGACATTGCGAGGTGCCTCCGTGTGCCAAAAATAGGCCGCGGGCACAGCCGCGCCCAAAAATACCCGCCCGAAGGCCGGGGCGCCAAGTTCGTCTAGCGGAAAGAGGCCACAAAAACGGGTGGGCTATAGCCTTGGGGGGTGGGGCTGGCCAACTTCGTCCGCCGGACTCGGAATGGCGCGAGACTTTGCGAGGCACCTCCGTGTGCCAAAAATAGGCCGCGGGCACAGCCGCGCCCAAAAATACCCGCCCGAAGGCCGGGGCGCCAAGTTCGTCCAGCGGAAAAAGGCCACAAAACGGGTGGGCTACAGCCTTGGAGGGTGGGGCTGGCCAACTTCGTCCGCCGGACTCCGAATGGCGCGAGACTTTGCGAGGCGCCTCCGTGTGCCAAAAATAAGCCGCGGGCACAGCCGCGCCCAAAAATACCAGCCCGAAGGCCGGGGCGCCAAGTTCGTCCAGCGGAAAGAGGCCACAAAAACGGGTGGGCTATAGCCTTGGGGGGTGGGGCTGGCCAACTTCGTCCGCCGGACTCGGAATGGCGCGAGACTTTGCGAGGCGCCTCCGTGTGCCAAAAATAGGCCGCGGGCACAGCCGCGCCCAAAAATACCCGCCCGAAGGACGGGGCGCCAAGTTCGTCCAGCGGAAAGAGGCCACAAAAACGGGTGGGCTATAGCCTTGGGGGGTGGGGCAGGCCAACTTCGTCCGCCGGACTCGGAATGGCGCGAGACTTTGCGAGCGGCCTCCGTGTGCTAAAAATAGGACCCGGGCACAGCCGCGCCCAAAAATAACCGCCCGACGGCCGGGGCGCCAAGTTCGTCCAGCGGAAAAATGGCCAAAAAACGGGTGGGCTATAGCCTTGGGGGGTGGGGCTGGCCAATTTCGTCCGCCGGACTCGGAATGGCGCGAGACTTTGCGAGGCGCCTCCGTATGCCAAAAATAGGCCGCGGGCACAGCCGCGCCCAAAAATACCCGCCCGAAGGCCGGGGCGCCAAGTTTGTCCAGCGGAAAGAGGCCACAAAAACGGGTGGGCTATAGCCTTGGGGGGTGGGGCTGGCCAACTTCGTCCGCCGGACTCGGAATGGCGCGAGACTTTGCGAGGCACCTCCGTGTGCCAAAAATAGGCCGCGGGCATGGCCGCACCCAAAAATACCTGCCCGAAGGCCGGGGCGCCAAGTTCGTCCAGCGGAAAGAGGCCACAAAAACGGGTGGGCTATAGCCTTGGGGGGTGGGGCTGGCCAACTTCGTCCGCCGGACTCGGAATGGCGCGAGACTTTGTGAGGCGCCTCCGTGTGTCAAAAATAGGCCGCGGGCACGGCCGCGCCCAAAAATCCCGCCCGAAGGCCGGGGCGCCAAGTTCGTCCAGCGGAAGGAGGCCACAAAAACGGGTGGGCTATAGCCTTGGGGGGTGGGGCTGGCCAACTTCGTCCGCCGGACTCGGAATGGTGCGAGACTTTGCGAGGCGCCTCCGTGTGCCAAAAATAGGCCGGCGGCACAGCCGCGCCAAAAAATAAACGCCCGAAGGCCGGGGCGCCAAGTTCATCCTGCGGAAAGAGGCCACAAAAACGGGTGGGCTATAGCCTTGGGGGGTGGGGCTGGCCAACTTCGTCCGCCGGACTCGGAATGGCGCGAGACTTTACGAGGCGCCTCCGTGTGCCAAAAATAGGACGCGGGCACAGCCGTGCCCAAAAATACCCGCCCGAAGGCCGGGGCGCCAAGTTTGTCCAGCGGAAAGAGGCCACAAAAACGGGTGGGCTATAGCCTTGGGGGGTGGGGCTGGCCAACTTCGTCCACCGGACTCGGAATGGCGCGAGACTTTGCGAGGCGCCTCCGTGTTCCAAAAATAGGCCGCGGGCACAGCCGCGCCCAAAAATACCCGCCCGAAGGCCGGGGCGCCAAGTTCGTCCAGCGGACAGAGGCCACAAAAACGGGTGGGCTATAGCCTTGGGGGGTGGGGCTGGCCAACTTCGTCCGCCGGACTCGGAATGGGACGAACCTTTACGAGCGGCCTCCGTGTACCAAAAAATAGGCCCTGGGCACAGCCGCGCCCAAAAATACCCGCCCGAAGGCCGGGGCGCCAAGTTCGTCCAGCGGAAAGAGGCCACAAAAACGGGTGGGCTATAGCCTTGGGGGGTGGGGCTGGCCAACTTCGTCCGCCGGACTCGGAATGGCGCGAGACTTTGCGAGGCGCCTCCGTGTTGCAAAAATAGGCCGCGGGCACAGCCGCGCCCAAAAATACCTGCCCAAAGGCCGGGGCGCCAAGTTCGTCCAGCGGAAAGAGGCCACAAAAACGGGTGGGCTATAGCCTTGGGGGGTGGGGCTGGCCAACTTCGTCCGCCGGACTCGGAATGGCGCGAGACTTTGCGAGGCGCCTCCGTGTGCCAAAAATAAGCCGCGGGCACAGCCGCGCCAAAAAATACCCGCCCGAAGGCCGGGGCGCCAAGTTCGTCCAGCGGAAAGAGCCACAAAAACGGGTGGGCTATAGCCTTGGGGGGTGGGGCTGGCCAACTTCGTCCGCCGCACTCGGAATGGGGCGAGACTTTGCGAGGCGCCTCCGTGTGCCAAAAATAGGCCGCGGGCACAGCCGCGCCCAAAAATACCCGCCCGAAGGCCGGGGCGCCAAGTTCGTCCAGCGGAAAGAGGCCACGAAAACGGGTGGGCTATAGCCTTGGGGGGTGGGGCTGGCCAACTTCGTCCGCCGGACTCGGAATGGCGCGAGACTTTGCGAGGCACCTAAGTGTGCCAAAAATAGGCCGCAGTCACAGCCGCGCCCAAAAATACCCGCCCGAAGGCCGGGGCGCCAAGTTCGTCCAGCGGAAAGAGGCCACAAACACGGGTGGGCTATAGCCTTGGGGGGTGGGGCTGGCCAACTTCGTCCGCCGGACTCGGAATGGCGCGAGACTTTGCGAGGCGGGTCCGTGTGCCAAAAATAGGCCGCGGGCACAGCCGCGCCCAAAAATTCCCGCCCGAAGGCCGGGGCACCAAGTTCGTCCAGCGGAAAGAGGCCACAAAAACGGGTGGGCTATAGCCTTGGGGGGTGGGGCTGGCCAACTTCGTCCGCCGGACTCGGAATGGCGCGAGACTTTACGAGGTGCCTCCGTGTACCAAAAATAGGCCGCGGGCACAACCGCGCCAAAAAATACCCGCTCAATGGCCGGGGCGCCAAGTTCGTCCAGCGGAAAAAGGTCACAAAAACGGGTGGGCTGGAGGGGCTGGCCAACTTCGTCCGCCGGACTAGGAATGGGGCGAGACTTTGCGAGCGGCCTCCGCGTGACAAAAATAGGCCGCGGACACAGCCGCGCCCAAAAATAACCGCCCGAAGGCCGGGGCGCCAAGTTCGTCCAGCGGAAAAATGGCCACAAAAACGGGTGGGCTATAGCCTTGGGGGGAGGGGCTGGCCAACTTCGTCCACCGGATTTGGAATGGGGCCTCGGGCACAGCCGCGCCCAAAAATAACCTCCCGAAGGTCGGCGCGCCCAAACCCCCCAGCGGAAAAATGGCCAAAAAAAGGGTGGGCTATAGCCTTGGGGGGAGGGGCTGGCCTACTTCGTCCGCCGGACTCGGAATGGGGCGAGACTTTACGAGCAGCCTCCGTGTGCCAAAAATAGGCTACGGTCACAGCCGCGCCCAAAAAGAACCGCCCGAAGGCCGGGGCGCCAAGTTCGTCCAGCGGAAAAATGGCCAAAAAACGGGTGGGCTATAGCCTTGGGGGGAGGGGCTGGCCAACTTCGTCCGCCGGACTCGGAATGGGGCGGGAATTTGCAAGCGGCCTCCGCGTGCCAAAAATAGGCTGGGGGCACAGCCGCGCCCAAAAATAACCCCCCGAAGTTCGGCGGGCCCAAACCCCCCAGCGTAAAAATGGCCAAAAAACGGCTGGACTATAGTCTTGGGGGGAGGGGATGGCCAACTTCGTCCGCCAGACTCGGAATGGGGTGAGACTTTGCGAGCGGCCTCCGCGTGCCAAAAATAAGCCGTGGGCACAGCCGCGCCCAAAAATAACCACCCGAAGGCCGAGGCGCCAAGTTCGTCCAGCGGAAAAATGGCCAAAAAACGGGTGGGCTATAGCCTTGGGGGGAGGGGCTGGCCCTATTCGTCCGCCGGACTCGGAATGGGGCGAGAATTTGCAAGCGGCCTCCGCGTGCCAAAATTAGGCTGCGGACATAGCCGCGCCCAAAAATAACCCCCCGAAGTTCGGCGGGCCCAAGCCCCCCAGCGGAAAAATGGCCAAAAAACGGCTGGACTATAGTCTTGGGGGGAGGGGCTGGCCAACTTCGTCCACCGGACTCGGAATGGGGTGAGATTTTGCGAGCGGCCTCCGCGTGCCAAAAATAAGCCGTGGGTACAGCCACGCCCAAAAATAACCACCCGAAGGCCGGGGCGCCAAGTTCGTCCAGCGGAAAAATGGCCAAAAAATGGGTGGGCTATAGCCTTGGGGGGAGGGGCTGGCAAACTTCGTCCGCCGGACTAGGAATGGGGCGAGACTTTGCGAGCGGCCTCTGCGTGCCGAAAATAGGCCACGGTCACAGCCGTACATAAAAGTAACCACCCGAAGGCCGGGGCACCAAGTTCGTCCAGCGGAAAAATGGCCAAAAAACGGGTGGGCTATAGCCTTGGGGGGATGGGCTGGCCCACTTCGTCCGCCGGACTTGGAATGGGGCGAGAATTTGTGAGCGGCCTCCGCGTGCCAAAAATAGGCCGCGGGCACAGCCGCGCCCTAAAATAACCGCCCGAAGGCCGGGGCGCCAAGTTCGTCCAGCGGAAAAATGGCCACAAAAACGGGTGGGCTATAGCCTTGGGGGGTGGGGCTGGCCAAGTTCGTCCGCCGGACTCGGAATGGCACGAGACTTTGCGAGGGGCCTCCGTGTGCCAAAAATAGGCCACGGGCACAGCCGCGCCCAAAAATAACCGCCCGAAGGCCAGGACGCCAAGTTCGTCCAGCGGAAAAATGGCCAAAAAATGGGTGGGCTATAGCCTTGGGGGGAGGGGCTGGCCAACTTCATCCGCCGGATTTGGAATGGGGCCTCGGGCACAGCCGTGCCCAAAAATAACCTCCCAAAGGTCGGCGCGCCCAAACCCCCCAGCGGAAAAATGGCCAAAAAAAGGGTGGGCTATAGCCTTAGGGGGAGGGGCTGGCCTACTTCGTCCGCCGGACTCGGAATGGGGCGAGAATTTGCAAGTGGCCTCCGCGTGCCAAAAATAGGCTGCGGACACAGCCGCGCCCAAAAATAACCCCCCGAAGTTCGGCGGGCCCAAGCCCCCCAGCGGAAAAATGGCCAAAAAACGGCTGGACTATAGTCTTGGGGGGAGGGGCTGGCCAACTTCGTCCGCCGGACTCGGAATGGGGTGAGATTTTGCGAGCGGCCTCCGCGTGCCAAAAATAAGCCGTGGGTACAGCCACGCCCAAAAATAACCACCCGAAGGCCGAGGCGCCAAGTTCGTCCAGCGGAAAAATGGCCAAAAAAAGGGTGGGCTATAGCCTTGGGGGGAGGGGCTGGCCTACTTCGTCCGCCGGACTCGGAATGGGGCGAGACTTTACGAGCAGCCTCCGTGTGCCAAAAATAGGCTGCGGTCACAGCCGCGCCCAAAAATAACCGCCCGAAGGCCAGGGCGCCAAGTTCGTCCAGCGGAAAAATGGCCAAAAAATGGGTGGGCTATAGCCTTGGGGGGAGGGGCTGGCCAACTTCGTCCGCCGGATTTGGAATGGGGCCTCGGGCACAGCCGTGCCCAAAAATAACCTCCCGAAGGTCGGTGCGCCCAAACCCCCCAGCGGAAAAATGGCCAAAAAAAGGGTGGGCTATAGCCTTGGGGGGAGGGGCTGGCCTACTTAGTCCGCCGGACTCGGAATGGGACGAGACTTTACGAGCAGCCTCCGTGTGCCAAAAAATGGCTGCGGTCATAGCCGCACCCAAAAAGAACCGCCCGAAGGCCGGGGCGCCAAGTTCGTCCAGCGGAAAAATGGCCAAGAAACGGGTGGGCTATAGCCTTGGGGGGAGGGGCTGGCCAACTTCGTCCGCCGGACTCGGAATGGGGTGAGACTTTGCGAGCGGCCTCCGCGTGCCAAAAATAAGCCGTGGGCACAGCCGCGCCCAAAAAAAACCACCCGAAGGCCGAGGCGCCAAGTTCGTCCAGCGGAAAAATGGCCAAAAAAAGGGTGGGCTATAGCCTTGGGGGGAGGGGCTGGCCAACTTCGTCCGCCGGACTCGGAATGGGGCGAGAATTTGCGAGTGGCCTCCGTGTGCCAAAAATAGGCTGCGGTCACAGCCGCGTCCAAAAATAACCTCCCGAAGTTCGGCGGGCCCAAACCCCCCAGCGGAAAAATGGCCAAAAAACGGGTGGACTATAGTCTTGGGGGGAGGGGCTGGCCCACTTCGTCCGCCGGACTCGGAATGGGGCGAGGGGTCTCCCTGTGCCAAAAATAGGCCGCGGGCACAGCCGCGCTAAAAAATGACCGCCCGATGGCCGGGGCGCCAAGTTCGTCCAGCGGAAAAAGGCCACAAAAACGGGTGGGCTATAGCTTTTGGGGTGGGGCTGGCCAACTTCGTCTGTCGGACTCGGAATGGTACGAGACTTTGCGAGGGGCCTCTTTGTTCTAATAAGAGGCCGCGGGCTCAGCCGCGCCCAAAAATGACCACCCGAAGGCTGGGGCGCCAAGTTCGTCCAGCGGAAAAAGGCCACAAAAATTGGTGGGCTATAGCCTTGGGGGGTGGGGCTGGCCAACTTCGTCCGCCGGACTTGGAATGGCGCGAGACTTTGCGAGGGACCTCCGTGTGCCAAAAATAGGCCGAGGGCACAGCCGCAGCCAAAAATAACCGCCCGAAGGCCGGGGCGCCAAGTTCGTCCAGCGGAAAAAGGCCACAAAATCGGGTGGGCTATAGCCTTGGGGGTGGGGATGGCCAACTTCGCCTGCCGGACTCGGAATGGTGCGAGACTTTACGAGGGGCCTCCGTGTGCTAAAAATCGGCCGCGGGCACAGCCGCGCCCAAAAATAACCACCCGAAGGCCGGGGCTCCAAGTTCGTCCAGCGGAAAAATGGCCAAAAAATGGGTGGGCTATAGCCTTGGGGGGAGGGGCTGGCCAACTTCGTCCACCGGATTTGGAATGGGGCCTCGGCCACAGCCGTGCCCAAAAATAACCTCCCGAAGGTCGGTGCGCCCAAACCCCCCAGCGGAAAAATGGCCAAAAAAAGGGTGGGCTATAGCCTTGGGGGGAGGGGCTGGCCTACATCGTCCGCCGGACTCGGAATGGGGCGAGACTTTACGAGCAGCCTCCGTGTGCCAAAAAATGGCTGCGGTCATAGCCGCACCCAAAAAGAACCGCCCGAAGGCCGGGGCGCCAAGTTCGTCCAGCGGAAAAATGGCCAAAAAACGGGTGGGCTATAGCCTTGGGGGGAGGGGCTGGCCAACTTCGTCCGCCGGACTCGGAATGGGGTGAGACTTTGTGAGCGGCCTCCGCGTACCAAAAATAAGCCGTGGGCACAGCCGCGCCCAAAAAAAACCACCCGAAGGCCGAGGCGCCAAGTTCGTCCAGCGGAAAAATGGCCAAAAAAAGGGTGGGCTATAGCCTTGGGGGGAGGGGCTGGCCTACTTCGTCCGCCGGACTCGGAATGGGGCGAGACTTTACGAGCAGCCTCCGTGTGCCAAAAAATGGCTGCGGTCATAGCCGCACCCAAAAAGAACCGCCCGAAGGCCGGGGCGCCAAGTTCGTCCAGCGGAAAAATGGCCAAAAAACGGGTGGGCTATAGCCTTGGGGGGAGGGGCTGGCCAACTTCGTCCGCCGGACTCGGAATGGGGTGAGACTTTGTGAGCGGCCTCCGCGTACCAAAAATAAGCCGTGGGCACAGCCGCGCCCAAAAAAAACCACCCGAAGGCCGAGGCGCCAAGTTCGTCCAGCGGAAAAATGGCCAAAAAATGGGTGGGCTATAGCCTTGGGGGGAGGGGCTGGCCAACTTCGTCCGCCGGACTTGGAATGGCGCGAGACTTTGCGAGGGACCTCCGTGTGCCAAACAAAGGCTGAGGGCACAGCCGCAGCCAAAAATAACCGCCCGAAGGCCGGGGCGCCAAGTTCGTCCGGCGGAAAAAGGCCACAAAATCGGGTGGGCTATAGCCTTGGGGGTGGGGATGGCCAACTTCGCCTGCCGGACTCGGAATGGCGCGAGACTTTACGAGGGGCCTCCGTGTGCTAAAAATCGGCCGCGGGCACAGCCGCGCCCAAAAATAACCACCGAAGGCCGGGGCTCCAAGTTCGTCCAGCGGAAAAAGGCCACAAAAACGGGTGGGCTATGGCCTTGGGGGGTGGGGCTGGACAACTTTGTCCGCCGGACTTGGAATGGCGTGAGACTTTGCGAGGGGCCTCCGTGTGCTAATAAGAGGCCGCGGGCTCAGCCGCCCCCAAAAATGACCACCCGAAGGCTGGGGCGCCAAGTTCGTCCAGCGGAAAAAGGCCACAAAAATGGGTGGGCTATAGCCTTGGGGGGTGGGGCTGGCCAACTTCGTGCGCCGGACTTGGAATGGCGCGAGACTTTGCGAGGGACCTCCGTGTGCCAAAAATAGGCCGAGGGCACAGCCGCAGCCGAAAATAACCGCCCGAAGGCCGGGGCGCCAAGTTCGTCCAGCGGAAAAAGGCCACAAAAACGGGTGGGCTATAGCCTTCGGGGGTGGGGCTGGGCAACTTCGTCCGCCGGACTCGGAATGGCGCGAGACTTTGCGAGGGACCTCCGTGTGCCAAAAATAGGCCGAGGGCACAGCCGCAGCCAAAAATGACCGCCCGAAGGCCGGGGCGCCAAGTTCGTCCAGCGGAAAAAGGCCACAAAAACGGGTGGGCTATAGCCTTGGGGGGTGGGGCTGGCCCATTCGTCCGCCGGACTCGCAATGGCGCGACACTTTTCGAGGGGCCTCCGTACGCCAAAAATAGGCCGCGGGCACAGCCGTACCCAAAAATAACCGCCCGAAGGCCGGGGCGCCAAGTTCGTCCAGCGGAAAAAGGCCACAAAAACGGGTGGGCTGTAGCCTTGGGGGGTGGGGCTGCCCAACTTCGTCCGCCGGAGTCGGAATGGCGCGAGACTTTACGAGGGGCCTCCGTGTGCCAAAACTAGGCCGCGGACACAGCCGCGCCCAAAAATAACCGCCCGAAGGCTGGGGCGCCAAGTTCGTCCAGCGGAAAGAGGCCACAAACACGGGTGGGCTATAGCCTTGGGGGGTTGGGCTGGCCAACTTCGTCCGCCGGACTCGGAATGGCGCGAGACTTTGCGAGGCACCTCCGTGTGCCAAAAATAGGCCGCGGGCACAGCCGCGCCCAAAAATACCCGCCCGAAGGCCGGGGCGCCAAGTTTGTCCAGCGGAAAGAGGCCACAAACACGGGTGGGCTATAGCCTTGGGGGGTGGGGCTGGCCAACTTCGTCCGCCGGACTCGGAATGGCGTGAGACTTTGCGAGGTGCCTCCGTGTGCCAAAAATAGGCCGCGGGCACAGCCGCGCCCAAAAATACCCGCCCGAAGGCCGGGGCGCCAAGTTCGTCCAGCGGAAAGAGGCCACAAACACGGGTGGGCTATAGCCTTGGGGGGTGGGGCTGGCCAACTTCGTCCGCCGGACTCGGAATGGCGCGAGACTTTGCGAGGCGCCTCCGTATGCCAAAAATAGGCCGCGGCCACAGCCGCACCCAAAAATACCCGCCCGAAGGCCGGGGCGCCAAGTTCGTCCAGCGGAAAGAGGCCACAAAAACGGGTGGGCTATAGCCTTGGGGGGTGGGGCTGGCCGACTTCGTCCGCCGGACTGGGAATGGCGCGAGACTTTGCGAGGCACCTCCGTGTGCCAAAAATAGGCCGCGGGCACAGCCGCGCCCAAAAATACCCGCCCGAAGGCCGGGGCGCCAAGTTCGTCCAGCGGAAAGAGGCCACAAAAACGGGTGGGCTATAGCCTTGGGGGGTGGGGCGGGCCAACTTCGTCCGCCGGACTCGGAATGGCGCGAGACTTTGCGAGGCACCTCCGTGTGCCAAAAATAGGCCGCGGGCACAGCCGCGCCCAAAAATACCCGCCCGAAGGCCGGGGCGCCAAGTTCGTCCAGCGGAAAGAGGCCACAAAAACGGGTGGGCTATAGCCTTGGGGGGTGGGGCTGGCCGACTTCGTCCGCCGGACTGGGAATGGCGCGAGACTTTACGAGGCGCCTCCGTGTGCCAAAAATAGGCCGCGGGCACAGCCGCGCCCAAAAATACCCACCCGAAGGCCGGGGCGCCAAGTTCGTCCAGCGGAAAGAGGCCACAAAAACGGGTGGGCTATAGCCTTGGGGGGTGGGGCTGGCCAACTTCGTCCGCCGGACTCGGAATGGCGCGAGACTTTGCGAGGCACCTCCGTGTGTCAAAAATAGGCCGCGGGCACAGCCGAGCCCAAAAAAACCCGCCCGAAGTCCGGGGCGCCAAGTTCGTCCAGCGGAAAGAGGCCACAAAAACGGGTGGGCTATAGCCTTGGGGGGTGGGGCTGGCCATCTTCGTCCGCCGGACTGGGAATGGCGCGAGACTTTGTGAGGCACCTCCGTGTGCCAAAAATAGGCCACGGGCACAGCCGCGCCCAAAAATAACCCCCCGAACGTCGGCACGCCCGAACCCCCCTGCTGAAAAATGGCCAAAAAACGGGTGGGCTATAGCCTTGGGGGGAGGGGCTGGCCAACTTCGTCCGCCGGACTCGGAATGGGGCGAGACTTTGCGAGCGGCCTCCGCGTGCCAAAAATAGTACGCGGGCACAGCCGCCCCCAAAAATAACTGCCCGAAGGCCGGGGTGCCAAGTTCGTCCAGCGGAAAAATTACCAAAAAACGGGTGGGCTATAGCCTTGGGGGGAGGGACTGGCCAACTTCGTCCGCCGGACTCGGAATGGGGTGAGACTTTGCGAGCGGCCTCCGCGTGCCAAAAATAGGCCACGGGCACAGCCGCGCCCAAAAATAACCGCCCGCAGGTCGGCGCGCCCAAACCCCCCAGCGGAGAAATGGCCAAAAAACGGATGGGCTATAGCCTTGGGGGGCGGGGCTGGTCGACTTCGTCCGCCGGACTCAGAATGGGGCTAGACTTTGCGAGCGGCCTCTGCGTGCCACAAATAGGCCGCGGGCACAGCCACACCCAAAAATAACCGCCCGAAGGCCGGGGCGCCAAGTTCGTCCAGCGGAAAAATGGCCAAAAAACGGGTGGGCTATAGCCTTGGGGCAAGGGGCTGGCCAACTTCGTCCACCGGACTCGGAATGGGGCGAGACTTTGCGAGCGGCCTCCGCGTGCCAAAAATAGGCCGTGGGGACAGCCGCGCCCAAAAATAACCACCCGAAGGTCGCTGCGCCCAAACCCCCCAGCGGAAAAATGGCCAAAAAACGGGTGGGCTATATCCTTGGGGAGAGGGGCTGGCCAACTTCGTCCGCCGGACTCGGAATGGGGTGAGACTTTGCGAGCGGCCTCTGCGTGCTAGAAATAGGCCGCGGGCACAGCCATACCCAAAAATAACCGCCCGAAGGCCGGGGCGCCAAGTTCGTCCAGCGGAAAAATGGCCAAAAAACGGGTGGGCTATAGCCTTGGGGCAAGGGGCTGGCCAACTTCGTCCACCGGACTCGGAATGGGGCGAGACTTTGCGAGCGGCCTCCACGTGCCAAAAATAGGCCACGGGCACAGCCGCACCCAAAAATAACCGCCCGAACGTCGGTGCGCCCAAACCACCTAGCGGAAAAATGGCCAAAAAGCGGGTGGGCTATAGCCATGGGGGGAGCGGCTGGCCAACTTCGTCCGCCGGACTCGGAATGGGGCGAGACTTTGCGAGCGGCCTCCGCGTCCCAAAAATAGGTCACGGGCACAGCCGTACCCAAAATAACCGCCCGAAGGTCGGCGCGCCCAATCCCCCCAGCGGAAAAATGGCCAAAAAATGGGTGGGCTACAGCCTTGGGGGGAGTGGCTGGCCCACTCCGTCCGCCGGACTCGGAATGGGGCGAGACTTTGCTAGCGGCCTCCGCATGCCAAAAATAGGCCGCGGCCTCTGCCGCGCCCAAAAATAACCGCCCGAAGGTTGGCGCGTCCAAACCCCCCAGCGGAAAAATGGCCAAAAAACGGGTGGGCTATAGCCTTGGGGGGAGGGGCTGGCCCACTTCGTCCGCCGGACTCGGAATGGGGCGAGACTTTGCGAACGGCCTCCGCGTGCCAAAAATAGGCCGCGGGTACAGCCGCACCAAAAAATAACCGCCCGCAGGCCGGGACACCAAGTTCGTCCAGCGGAAAAATGGCCAAAAAACGGGTGGGCTATAGCCTTGGGGGGAGGGGCTGGCCAACTTCGTCCGCCGGACTCGGAATGGGGCGAGACTTTGCGAGCGGCCTCTGCGAGCGGCCTCTGCGCTCCAAAAATAGGCCACGGGCACAGCCGCGCCCAAAAATAACCTCCCGAACGTCGGCGCGCCCAAACCACCCAGCGGAAAAATGGCCAAAAAGCGGGTGGGCTATAGCCATGGGGTGAGCGGTTGGCCAACTTCGTCCGCCGGACTCGGAATGGGGTGAGACTTTGCGAGCGGCCTCCGCGTCCCAAAAATAGGTCACGGGCACAGCCGTACCCAAAAATAACCGCCCGAAGGCCGGGGCGCCAAGTTCGTCCAGCGGAAAAATGGCCAAAAAACGGGTGGGCTATAGCCTTGGGGGGAGGGGCTGGCCAACTTCGTCCGCCGGACTCGGAATGGGGCGAGACTTTGCGAGCGGCCTCCGCGTGCAAAAAATAGGCCGCGGGCATAGCCACGCCAAAAAATAACCACCCGAAGGCCGGGGCGCCAAGTTCGTCCAGCGGAAAAATGGCCAAAAAACGGGTGGGCTATAGGCTTGGGGGGAGGGGCTGGCCCACTTTGTCCGCCGGACTCGGAAAGGGGCGAGACTTTGCGAGCGGCCTCCGCATGCCAAAAATAGGCCCCGGGCACAGCCGCGCCCAAAAATAACCGCCCGAACGTCGGCACGCCCAAACCCCCCTGCTGAAAAATGGCCAAAAAACGGGTGGGCTATAGCCTTGGGGGGAGGGGCTGGCCCACTTCGTCCGCCGGACTCGGAATGGGGCGAGACTTTGCGAGCGGCCTCCGCGTGCCAAAAATAGTACGCGGGCACAGCCGCCCCCAAAAATAACTGCCCGAAGGCCGGGGTACCAAGTTCGTCCAGCGGAAAAATTGCCAAAAAACGGGTGGGCTATAGCCTTGGGGGGAGGGACTGGCCAACTTCGTCCGCCGGACTCGGAATGGGGTGAGACTTTGCGAGCGGCCTCCGTGTGCCAAAAATAGGCCGCGGGCACAGCCGCGCCCAAAAATAACCCCCCGAAGGTGGTTGCGCCCAAACCCCCCAGCGGAAAAATGGCCAAAAAACGGGTGGGCTATAGCCTTGGGGGGATGGGCTGGCCAACTTCTTCCGCCGGACTCGGAATGGGGCGAGACTTTACGAGCGGCCTCCGTATGCCAAAAATAGGCCGCAGGCACAGCCGAGCCCAAAAATTACCGCCCGAAGGCCGGGGCGCCAAGTTCGTCCAGCGGAAAAATGGCCAAAAAACGGGTGGGCTATAGCCTTTGGGGAAGGAGCTGGCCAACTTCGTCCGCCGGACTCGGAATGGGGCGAGACGTTACGAGTGGCCTCCACGTGCCAAAAATAGGCCGCGTGCACAGCCGCGCCCAAAAATAACCCCGCGAAGGTCGGCGCGCCCAAACCCCCCAGCGGAAAAATGGCCAAAAAACGGGTGGGCTATAGGCTTGGGGGGAGGGGCTGGCCCACTTCGTCCGCCAGACTCGGAATGGGGCGAGACTTTACGAGCGGCCTCCGCATGCCAAAAATAGGCTGCGGGCACAGCCGAGCCCAAAAATTACCGCCCGAAGGCCGGGGCGCCAAGTTCGTCCAGCGGAAAAATGGCCAAAAAACGGGTGGGCTATAGCCTTTGGGGGAGGAGCTGGCCCACTTCGTCCGCCGGACTCGGAATGGGGTGAGACTTTGCGAGCGGCCTCCGCATGCCAAAAATAGGCCCCGGGCACAGCCGCGCCCAAAAATAACTGCCCGAACGTCGGCACGCCCAAACCCCCCTGCTGAAAAATGGCCAAAAAACGGGTGGGCTATAGCCTTGGGGGGAGGGGCTGGCCAACTTCGTCCGCCGGACTCGGAATGGGGCGAGACTTTGCAAGCGGCCTCCGCGTGCCAAAAATAGTACGCGGGCACAGCCGCCCCCAAAAATAACTGCCCGAAGGCCGGGGTGCCAAGTTCGTCCAGCGGAAAAATTGCCAAAAAACGGGTGGGCTATAGCCTTGGGGGGAGGGACTGGCCAACTTCGTCCGCCGGACTCGGAATGGGGTGAGACTTTGCGAGCGGACTCCGCGTGCAAAAAATAGGCCGTAGGCACAGCCGCGCCCAAAAATAACCACCCGAAGGTCGGCGCGCCCAAACCCCCCAGCGGAAAAATGGCCAAAAAACGGGTGGGCTATAGCCTTGGGGGGAGGGGCTGGCCCACCTTGTCCGCCGGACTCGGAATGGGACGAGACTTTGCGAGCGACCTCCGCGTGCCAAAAATAGGCCACAGGCACAGCCGCGCCCAAAAATAACCCCCCGAAGGTCGGCGCTCCCAAACCCCCAGCGGAAAAATGGCCAAAAAATGGGTGGGCTATAGCCTTGGGGGGAGGGGCTGGCCAACTTCGTCCGCCGGACTCGGAATGGGCCGAGACTTTGCGAGCGGCCTCCGCGTGCCAAAAATACGCGGCGGACACAGCCGCGCCCAAAAATAACACCCCGAAGGTCGGCGCGCCCAAAATCCCCAGTGGAAAAATGGCCAAAAAACGGGTGGACTATAGCCTTGGGGGGAGGGGCAGGCCCACCTGGTCCGCCGGACTCGGAATGGGACGAGACTTTGCGAGCGACCTCCGCGTGCCAAAAATAGGCCACGGGCACAGCCACGCCCAAAAATAACAACCCGAAGGTCGGCGCGCCCAAACCCCTCAGCGGAAAAATAGCCAAAAAACGGGTGGGCTATAGCCTTGGGGGGAGGGGCTGGCCAACTTCGTCCGCCGGACTCGGAATGGGCCGAGACTCTGCGAGAGGCCTCCGCGTGCCAAAAATACGCGGCGGACACAGCCGCGCCCAAAAATAACCCCCCGAAGGTCGGCGCGCCCAAACTCCCCAGTGGAAAAATGGCCAAAAAACGGGTGGGCTATAGCCTTGGTGGGAGGGGCTGGCCGACTTCGTCCGCCGGACTCGGAATGGGGCGAGACTTTGCAAGCGGCCTCCACGAGGCAAAAATAGGCCGCGGGCACAGCCGCGCCCAAAAATAACCGCCCGAAGGCCGGGGCGCCAAGTTCGTCCCGCGGAAAAATAGCCAAAAAACGGGTGGGCTATAGCCTTGGGGGGAGGGGCTGGGCAACTTCGTCCGCCGGACTCGGAATGGGGCGAGACATTGCGAGCGGCCTCCGCGTGCTAAAAATAGGCCGTGGGCAAGCCGCGCCCCAAAATAACCACCCGAAGGTCGGCGCGCCCAAACCCCCCAGCGGAAAAATGGCCAAAAATAGGGTGGGCTATAGCCTGGGGGGGAGGGGCTGTCCCACCTTGTCCGCCGGACCCGGAATGGGACGAGACTTTGCGAGCGACCTCCGCGTGCCATGGGCACAGCCGCGCCCAAAAATAAAAACCCGAAGGTCGGCGCGCCCAAACTCCCCAGCGGAAAAATGGCCAAAAATAGGGTGGGCTATAGCCTTGGGGGGAGGGGCTGGCCCACCTTGTCCGCCGGACTCGGAATGGGACGAGACTTTGCGAGCGACCTCCGCGTGCCAAAAATAGGCCATGGGCACAGCCGCGCCAAAAAATAACCCCCCGAAGGTCGGCGTGCCCAAACCCCCCAGCGGAAAAATGGCCAAAAAATGGGTGGGCTATAGCCTTGGGGGGAGGGGCTGGCCAACTTCGTCCGCCGGACTCGGAATGGGGCGAGACTTTACGAGCGGCCTCCGCGTGCAAAAAATAGGCCGCGGGCACAGCCGCGCCCTAAAATAACCTCCCGAACGTGGGACGCCAAGTTCGACCAGCGGAAAAATGACCAAAAAACGGGTGGGCTATAGCCTTGGGGGGTGGGGCTGGCCAACTTCGTCCGCCGGACTCGGAATGGCGCGAGACTATGCGAGGCGCCTCCGTGTGCCGAAAATAGGCCGCGGGCACAGCCGCGCCCAAAAATACCCGCCCGAAGGCCGGGGCGCCAAGTTCGTCCAGCGGAAAAAGTCCACAAAAACGGGTGGGCTATAGCCTTGGGGGCTGGGGCTGGCCAACTTCGTCCGCCGGACTCGGAATGGCGCGAGGCTTTGCGAGGCGCCTCCGTGTGCCAAAAATAGGCCGTGGGCACAGCCGCGCCCAAAAATATCCGCCCGAAGGCCGGGGCGCCAAGTTCGTCCAGCGGAAAAAGGCCACAAAAACGGTAGGGCTATAGCCTTGGGGGGTGGGGCTGGCCAACTTCGTCCGCCGGACTCGGAATGGCGCGAGACTTTGCGAGGCACCGCCGTGTGCCAAAAATAAGCCGAGGGCCCATCCGCGCCCAAAAATACCCGCCCGAAGGCCGGGGCGCCAAGTTCGTCCAGCGGGAAAAGGCCACAAAAACGGGTGGGCTAAAGCCTTGGGGGGTGGGGCTGGCCAACTTCGTCCGCCGGACTCGGAATGGCGCGAGACTTTGTGAGGAACCTCCGTGTGCCAAAAATAGGCCGCGGGCACAGCCACGGCCAAAAATAACCGCCCGAAGGCCGGGGCGCCAGGTTCGTCCAGCGGAAAATGGCCACAAAAACGGGTGGGCTATAGCCTTGGGGGGTGGGGCTGGCCAACATCGTCCGCCGGACTCGGAATGGCGCGAGACTTTACGAGACACCTCCGTGTGCCAAAAATAGGCCGCGGGCACAGCCGCGCCCAAAAATACCCGCCCGAAGGCCGGGGCGCCAAGTTCGTCCAGCGGAAAAAGGCCACAAAAACGGGTGGGCTATAGCCTTTGGGGGTGGGCCTGGCCGACTTCGTCCGCCAGAGTCGGAATGGCGCGAGACTTTTCGAGGCGCCTCCATGTGCCAAAAATAGGCCACGGGCACAGCCGCGCCCAAAAATACCAGCCCGAAGACCGGGGCGCCAAGTTCGTCCAGCGGAAAAAGGCCACAAAAACGGGTGGGCTATAGCCTTGGGGGGAGGGGCTGGCCAACTTCGTCCGCCGGACTCGGAATGGGGTGAGACTTTGTGAGCGGCCTCCGCGTGTCAAAAATAGGCAGTGGGCACAGTCGCGCCCAAAAATAACCGCCCGAAGGCCGGGGCGCCAAGTTCGTCCAGCGGAAAAATGGCCAAAAAACGGATGGGCTATAGCCTTGGGGGGAGGAGTTGGCCAACTTCGTCCGCCGGACTCGGAATGGGGCGAGACTTTGCCAGCGGCCTCCGCTTGCCAAAAATAGGCCACGGGCACAGCCGCGCCAAAAAATAACCCCCCGAAGGCCGGGGCACCAAGTTCGTCCAGCGGAAAAAGGCCACAAAAACGGGTGGGCTATAGCCTTGGGGGGTGGGGCTGGCAAACTTCATCCGCCGGACTCGGAATGGCGCGAGACTTTGCGAGGGGTCTCCGTGTGCTAAAAATAGGCCGCGGGCACAGCCGCGTCCAAAAATACCCGCCCGAAGGTCGGGGCGCCAGGTTCGTCCAGTGGAAAAAGGCCACAAAAACGGGTGGGCTATAGCCTTGCGGGGTGGGGCTGGCCAACTTCCTCCGCCGGACTCGGAATGCCGCGAGACTTTGCGAGGCACCTCCGTGTGCCAAAAATCGGCCTCGGGCACAGCCGCGTCCAAAAATACCCCCCCGAAGGCCGGGGCACCAAGTTCGTCCAGCGGAAAAAGGCCACAAAAACGGGTGGGCTTTAGCGTTGGGGGGTGGGGCTGGCCCACTTCGTCCGCCGGACTCGGAATGGCGCGAGACTTTACGAGCCACCTCCGTGTGCTAAAAATAGGCCGCGGGCACAGCCGCACCCAAAAATACCCGCCCGAAGGCCGGGGCGCCAAGTTCGTCCAGCGGAAAAAGGCCACAAAAACGGGTGGGCTATAGTCTTGGGGGGTGGGGCTGGCCCACTTCGTCCGCCGGACTCGGAATGGCGCGAGACTTTACGAGGTGCCTCCGTGTCCCAAAAATAGGCCGCGGGCACAGCTGTACCCAAAAATACCCTCCCGAAGGCGGGGGCGCCAAGTTCGTCCAGCGGAAAAAGGCCACAGAAACGGGTGGGCTATAGCCTTGGGGGGTGGGGCTGGCCCACTTCATCCGCCGGACTCGGAATGGCGCGAGACTTTACGAGGCACCTCCATGTGCCAAAAATAGGCCGCGGGCACAGCCGTACCCAAAAATACCCGCCCGAAGGCCGGGGCGACAAGTTCGTCCAGCGGAAAAAGGCGACAAAAACGGGTGGGCTATAGCCTTGGGGGGTGCGGCTGGCCAACTTCCTCCGGCGGACTCGGAATGGCGCGAGACTTTGCGAGGCGCCTCCGTGTGCCAAAAATAGGCCTCGGGCACAGCCGCGTCCAAAAATACCCGCCCGAAGGCCGGGGCGCCAAGTTCGTCCAGCGGAAAAAGGCCACAAAAACGGGTGGGCTATAGCCTTGCGGGGTGGGGCTGGCCAACTTCTTCCGCCGGACTCGGAATGGCGCGAGACTTTGCGAGGCGCCTCCGTGTGCCAAAAATAGGCCTCGGGCACAGCCGCATCCAAAATACCCGCCCGAAGGCCGGGGCGCCAAGTTCGTCCAGCGGAAAAAGGCCACAAAAACGGGTGGGCTATAGCCTTGGGGGGTGGGGCTGGCCCAACTTCGTCCGCCGGACTCGGAATGGCGCGAGACTTTACGAGGCACCTCCGCGTACCAAAAATAGGCCGCGGGCACAGCCGCGCCCAAAAATAACTGGCCGAAGGCCGGGGCGCCAGGTTCGTCCAGCGGAAAAATGGCCAAAAAACGGGTGGGCTATAGCCTTGGGGGGAGGGGCTGGCCAACTTCGTCTGCCGGACTCGGAATGGGGCGAGACTTTGCGAGTGGCCTCCATATTCCAAAAATAGGCCGCGGGCACAGCCACGATGAAAATTAACCGCCCGAAGGCCGGGGCGCCAAGTTCGTCCAGCGGAAAAATGGCCAAAAAACGGGTGGGCTATAGCCTTGGGGGGAGGGGCTGGCCAACTTCGTCCGCCGGACTCGGAATGGGGCGAAACTTTCCGAGCGGCCTCCGCTTGCCAAAAATAGGCCACGGGCACAGCCGCGCCTAAAAATAGCCACCCGAAGTCCGGGGCGCCAAATTCATCCAGCGGAAAAATGGCCAAAAAACGGGTGGGCTATAGCCTTGGGGGGAGGGGCTGGCCAACTTCGTCCGCCGGACTCGGAATGGGGCGAGACTTTGCGAGATGCCTCCGCGTGTCAAAAATATGCCAGGGGCACAGCCGTACCCAAAAATAACAGCCCCAAGGTCGGCGCGCCCAATCCCCCCAGTGGAAAAATGGCCAAAAAACGGGTGGGCTATAGCCTTGGGGGGAAGGGCTTGCCAACTTCGTCCGCCGGACTCGGAATGGGGTGAGACTTTGCAAGCAGCCTCCGCGTGCCAAAAATAGGCCACGGGCACAGCCGCGCCCAAAAATAACTGCCCGAAGGTCGGCGCGCCCAAACCCCCCAGCGGAGAAATGGCCAAAAAACGGGTAGGCTATAGCATTGGGGGGATGGGCTGGCCCACTTCGTCCGCCGAACTCGGAATCGCGCGAGACTTTGCGAGCGGCCTCCGTGTGCCAAAAATAGGCCCCGGGCACAGCCGCGCCCAAAAATAACCGCCCGAAGGCCGGGGCGCCAAGTTCGTCCAGCGGAAAAAGGCCACAAAAACGGGTGGGCTATAGCCTTGGGGGGTGGGGCTGGCCAACTTCGTCCGCCGGACTCGGAATGGACGGAGACTTTGCGAGGCGCCTCCGTGTGCAAAAAATAGGGCTCGGACACAGCCGCATCCAAAAATACCCGCCCGAAGGCCGGGGCGACAAGTTCGTCCAGCGGAAAAAGGCCACAAAAACGGGTGGGCTATAGCCTTTGGGGGTGGGGCTGGCCCACTTCATCCGCCGGACTCGGAATGGTGCGAGACTTTACGAGGCACCTCCGTGTGCCAAAAATAGGCCTCGGGCACAGCCGCGTCCAAAAATACCCGCCCGAAGGCCGGGGCGCCAAGTTCGTCCAGCGGAAAAAGGCCATAAAAACGGGTGGGCTATAGCCTTGGGGGGAGGGGCTGGCCAACTTCGTCCGCCGGACTCGGAATGGGGCGAGACTTTGCGAGTGGCCTCTCATGCTAAAAATAGGTCACGGGCACAGCCGCGCCCAAAAATAACCGCCCGAAGGTCGGCGCGCCCAAACCCCCCAGCGGAAAAATGGCCAACAAACGGGTGGGCTATAGCATTGGGGGGAGGGGCTGGCCAACTTCGTCCGCCGGACTCGGAATGGGGTGAGACTTTGCAAGCAGCCTCCGTGTGCCAAAAATAGGCCGCGGGCACAGCCGCGCCCAAAAATACCCACCCGAAGACCGGGGCGCCAAGTTCGTCCAGCGGAGAAACGCCACAAAAACGGGTGGGCTATAGCCTTGGGGGGTGGGGCTGGCCAACTTCGTCCGCCGGACTCGGAATGGCCGGAGACTTTGCGAGGCGCCTCCGTGTGCAAAAAATAGGGCTCGGACACAGCCGCATCCAAAAATACCCTCCCGAAGGCCGGGGCGCCAAGTTCGTCCAGCGGAAAAAGGCCACAAAAACGGGTGGGCTATAGCCTTTGGGGGTGGGGCTGGCCCACTTCATCCGCCGGACTCGGAATGGTGCGAGACTTTACGAGGCACCTCCGTGTGCCAAAAATAGGCCTCGGGCACAGCCGCGTCCAAAAATACCCGCCCGAAGGCCGGGGCGCCAAGTTCGTCCAGCGGAAAAAGGCCATAAAAACGGGTGGGCTATAGCCTTGGGGGGAGGGGCTGGCCAACTTCGTCCGCCGGACTCGGAATGGGGCGAGACTTTGCGAGCGGCCTCTCATGCTAAAAATAGGTCACGGGCACAGCCGCGCCCAAAAATAACCGCCCGAAGGTCGGCGCGCCCAAACCCCCCAGCGGAAAAATGGCCAACAAACGGGTGGGCTATAGCATTGGGGGGAGGGGCTGGCCAACTTCGTCCGCCGGACTCGGAATGGGGTGAGACTTTGCAAGCAGCCTCCGCGTGCCAAAAATAGGCCACGGGCACAGCCGCGCCCAAAAATAACCGCCCGAAGGTCGGCGCGCCCAAACCCCCCAGCGGAAAAATGGCCAAAAAACGGGTAGGCTATAGCATTGGGGGGATGGGCTGGCCAACTTCGTCCGCCGGACTCGGAATCGCGCGAGACTTTGCGATCGGCCTCCGTGTGCCAAAAATAGGCCCCGGGCACAGCCGCGCCCAAAAATAACCGCCCGAAGGCCGGGGCGCCAAGTTCGTCCAGCGCAAAAATGGCCAAAAAACGGGTGGGCTGTAGCCTTGGGGGGAGGGGCTAGCCAACTTCGTCCGCCGGACTCGGAATGGGACGAGACTTTGCGAACGGCCTCCGCGTGCCAAAAATAGGTCACGGGCACAGCCGCACCCAAAAATAAACGCCCGAAGGTCGGCGCGCCCAAACCCCCCACCGGAAAAATGGCCAAAAAACGGGTAGGCTATAGCCTTGGGGGGATGGGCTGGCCAACTTCGTCCGCCTGACTCGGAATGGGGCGAGACTTTGCGAGCGGCCACTGCAGGCACAGCCGCGCCCAAAAATAACCGCCCGAAGGCTGGGGCGCCAAGTTCGTCTAGCGGAAAAATGGCCAAAAAACGGGCAGGCTATAGCTTTGGGGGGAGGGGCTGGCCAACTTTGTCCGCCGGACTCGGAATGGGGCGAGAGTTTGCGAGCAGCCTCCGTGTGCCAAAAATAGGCCACGGGCACAGCCGCACCCAAAAATAACCGCCCGAAGGCCGGGGCGCCAAGTTCATCCAGCGGAAAAATGGCCAAAAATCGGGTGGGCTATAGCATTGGGGGGAGGGGCTGGCCAACTTCGTTCGCCGGACTCGGAATGGCGCGAGACGCGAGCGGCCTCCGTGTGCCAAAAATAGGCCCCGGGCACAGCCGCACCCAAAAATAACTGCCCGAAAGCCGGGGCGCCAAGTTCGTGCAGCGGAAAAAGTCCACAAAAACGGATGGGCTATAGCCTTGGGGGGTGGGGCTGGACAACTTCGTCCACCGGACTCGGAATGGCGCGAGACTTTACGTGCGGCCTCCGTGTGCCAAAAATAGGCCCCGGGCACAGCCGCGCTCAAAAATAACCGCCCGAAGGCCGGGGCGCCAAGTTCGTCCAGCGGAAAAAGGCCACAAAAACGGGTGGGCTATAGCCTTGGGGGGTGGGGCTGGCCTACTTCGTCCGCCGGACTCGGAATGGGGCAAGACTTTGCGAGCGGCCTCCGCGTGTCAAAAATAGGCCGCGGGCACAGCCGTGCCAAAAAATAACCCGCCGAAGGTCGCCGCTCCCAAACCCCCCAGCGGAAAAATGGCCAAAAAATGGGTGGGCTATAGCCTTGGGGGGAGGGGCTGGCCGACTTCGTCCGCCGGACTCGGAATGGGGCGAGACTTTGTGAGCGGCCTCCGCATGCCAACAATAGGCCGCAGGCACAGCCGCGCCCAAAAATAACAGCCCGAAGGCCGGGGCGCCAAGTTCGTCCAGCGGAAAAAGGCCACAAAAACGGGTGGGCTATAGCCTTGGGGGGTGGGGCTGGCCCAGTTCGTCCGCCAGACTCGGAATGGCGCGAGACCTTGCGAGTGGCCTTCGTGTGCCAAAAATAGGCCCCGGGCAAAGCCGCGACCAAAAATAACCGCCCGAAGGCCGGGGCGCCAAGTTCGTCCAGCGGAAAAAGGCCACAAAAACGGGTGGGCTATAGCCTTGGGGGGTGGGGCTGGCCAACTTCGTCCGCCGGACTCCGAATGGCGTGAGACTTTACGAGCGGCTTCCATGTGCCAAAAATAGGCCCCGGGCACAGCCGCGCCAAAAATAACGGCCGGAAGGCCGGGGCGCCAAGTTCGTCCAGCGGAAAAAGGCCACAAAAACGGGTGGGCTATAGCCTTGGGGGGTGGGGCTGGCCGACTTCGTCCACCGCACTCGGAATGGCGCGAGACATTGCGAGCGGCCTCCGTGTGCCAAAAATAGGCCCCGGGCACAGCCGCGCTAAAAAATAACCACCCGAAGGCCGCGGCGCCAAGTTCGTCCAGCGGAAAAAGGCCACAAAAACGGGTGGGCTATAGCCTTGGGGGGTGGGGCTGGCCAACTTCGTCCGCCGGACTCGGAATGGCGCGATCCTTTGTGAGTGGCCTCCGTGTGCCAAAAATAGGCCCCGGGCACAGCCGCGCTCAAAAATAACCGCCCGAAGGCCGGGGCGCCAAGTTCGTCCAGCGGAAAAAGGCCACAAAAACGGGTGGGCTATAGCCTTGGGGGGTGGGGCTGGCCAACTTCGTCCGCCGGACTCGGAATGGGGCGAGACTTTGCGAGCGGCCTCCGCGTGTCAAAAATAGGCCGCGGGCACAGCCGTGCCAAAAAATAACCCGCCGAAGGTCGCCGCTCCCAAACCCCCCAGCGGAAAAATGGCCAAAAAATGGGTGGGCTATAGCCTTGGGGGGAGGGGCTGGCCGACTTCGTCCGCCGGACTCGGAATGGGGCGAGACTTTGTGAGCGGCCTCCGCATGCCAACAATAGGCCGCAGGCACAGCCGCGCCCAAAAATAACCGCCCGAAGGCCGGGGCGCCAAGTTCGTCCAGCGGAAAAAGGCCACAAAAACGGGTGGGCAATAGCCTTGGGGGGTGGGGCTGGCCCACTTCGTCCGCCAGACTCGGAATGGCGCGAGACCTTGCGAGCGGCCTCTGTATGCCAAAAATAGGCCCCGGGCAAAGCCGCGCCCAAAAATAACCGCCCGAAGGCCGGGGCGCCAAGTTCGTCCAGCGGAAAAAGGCCACAAAAACGGGTGGGCTATAGCCTTGGGGGGTGGGGCTGGCCCACTTCGTCCGCCGGACTCCGAATGGCGTGAGACTTTACGAGCGGCTTCCGTGTGCCAAAAATAGGCCCCGGGCACAGCCGAGCCAAAAATAACGGCCGGAAGGCCGGGGCGCCAAGTTCGTCCAGCGGAAAAAGGCCACAAAAACGGGTGGGCTATAGCCTTGGGGGGTGGGGCTGGCCGACTTCGTCCACCGCACTCGGAATGGCGCGAGACATTGCGAGCGGCCTCCGTGTGCCAAAAATAGGCCCCGGGCACAGCCGCGCTCAAAAATAACCGCCCGAAGGCCGCGGCGCCAAGTTCGTCCAGCGGAAAAAGGCCACAAAAACGGGTGGGCTATAGCCTTGGGGGGTGGGGCTGGCCAACTTCATCCGCCGGACTCGGAATGGTGCGAGCCTTTGCGAGCGGCCTCCGTGTGCCAAAAATAGGCCCCGGGCACAGCCGCGCTCAAAAATAACCGCCCGAAGGCCGGGGCGCCAAGTTCGTCCAGCGGAAAAGGCAACAAAAACGGGTGGGCTATAGCCTTGGGGGGTGGGGCTGGCCAACTTCGTCCGCCGGACTCGGAATGGGGCAAGCCTTTGCGAGCAGCCTCCGTGTGCCAAAAATAGGCTGCGGACACAGCCGCGCCAAAAAATAACCACCCGAAGGTCGTTGCGCCCAAACCCCCCAGCGGAAAAATGGCCAAAAAACGGGTGGGCTATAGCCTTGGGGGGAGGGGCTGGCCAACTTCGTCCGCTGGACTCGGAATAGGGCGAGACTTTGCGAGCGGCCTCCGTGTGAGAAAAATATCCCGTGGGCTCAGCTGCAGCCAAAAATAACCACCCGAAGGCCGGGGCGCCAAGTTCGTCCAGCGGAAAAATGGCCAAAAAACGGGTGGGCTATAGCCTTGGGGGGAGGGGCTGGCCAACTTCGTCCGCCGGACTCGAAATGGGGCGAGACTTTGCGAGCGGCCTCGGTGTGCCAAAAATCGGGCCCGGGCACAGCCGCGCCCAAAAATAACGGCCCGAAGGCCGGGGCGCCAAATTCGTCCAGCGGAAAAAGGCCACAAAAATGGGTGGGCTATAGCCTTGGGGGGTGGGTCTGGCCAACTTCGTAAGCCGGACTCGGAATGGTGCGAGACTTTGCGAGCGGCCTCCGTGTGCCAAAAATAGGCCCCGGGCACAGCTACGCCCAAAACTAACCGCTCGAAGGCCGGGGCGCCAAGTTCGTCCAGCGGAAAAAGGCCACAAAAACGGGTGGGCTATAGCCTTGGGGGGTGGGGCTGGCCAACTTCGTCCGCCGGACTCGGAATGGGGCGAGACTTTGCGAGCAGCCTCCGCGTGTCAAAAATAGGCCGCGGGCACAGCCGTGCCAAAAAATAACCCGCCGATGGTCGCCGCTCCCAAACCCCCCAGCGGAAAAATGGCCAAAAAATGGGTGGGCTATAGCCTTGGGGGGAGGGGCTGGCCGACTTCGTCCGCCGGACTCTGAATGGGGCGAGACTTTGTGAGCGGCCTCCGCATGCCAACAATAGGCCGCAGGCACAGCCGCGCCCAAAAATAACCGCCCGAAGGCCGGGGCGCCATGTTCGTCCAGCGGAAAAATGGCCAAAAAACGGGTGCGCTATAGCCTTGAGGGGAGGGG
Source organism: Citrus sp. QX-2021 (assembly GCA_030444885.1). Taxonomy (NCBI): domain Eukaryota; kingdom Viridiplantae; phylum Streptophyta; class Magnoliopsida; order Sapindales; family Rutaceae; genus Citrus; species Citrus sp. QX-2021. The sequence goes on along the minus strand of JAUJEF010000014.1, from coordinate 36,159 downwards.
CTGACCAACTTCGTCCGCCGGACCCGTAATGGGGCGAGACATTGCGAGCGGCCTCCGCGTGCTAAAAATAGGCCGCGGGTACAGCCGCGCCCAAAAATACCCACCCGATGTTCGGGGCGCCAAGTTCGTCCAGCGGAAAAAGGCCACAAAAACGGGTGGGCTATAGCCTTGGGGGGTGGGGCTGGCCAACTTTGTCCGCCGGACTCGGAATGGCGCGAGACTTTTCAAGACACCTCCATGTGCCAATAATAGGCCGTGGGCACAGCCGCACCCACAAATACCCGCCCGAAGGCCGGGGCGCCAAGTTCGTCCAGCGAAAAAAGGCCACAAAAACGGGTGGGCTATAACCTTGGGGGGTGGGGCTGGCCAACTTCGTCCACCGGACTCGGAATGGCGCGAGACTTTGCGAGGGGATCCGTGTGCCAAAAATAGGCCACGGGCAGAACCACGTACAAAAATAACAGCCCAAAGGCCGGGGCGCCAAGTTCGTCCAGCGGAAAAAGGCACAAAAACGGGTGGGCTATAGCCTTGGGGGGTGGGGCTGGCCAACTTCGTCCGCCGGACTCGGAATCGTGCGAGACTTTGCGAGGGTTCTCTGTGTGCCCATAATTGGCTGTGGGCACAGCCGCGCCCAAAAATAACCGCCCGAAGGCCGGGGCGCCATGTTCGTCCAGCGGAAAAATGGCCAAAAAACGGGTGGGCTATAGCCTTGAGGGGAGGGGCTGACCAACTTCGTCCGCCGGACCCGGAATGGGGCGAGACTTTGCGAGCGGCCTCCGCGTGCTAAAAATAGGCCGCGGGTACAGCCGCACCCAAAAATACCCACCCGAAGGCCGGGGCGCCAAGTTCGTCCAGCGGAAAAAGGCCACAAAAACGGGTGGGCTATAGCCTTGGGGGGTGGGGCTGGCCAACTTTGTCCGCCGGACTCGGAATGGCGTGAGACTTTTCGAGGCACCTCCATGTGCCAATAATAGGCCGCGGGCACAGCCGTACCCACAAATACTCGCCCGAAGGCCGGGGCGCCAAGTTCGTCCAGCGAAAAAAGGCCACAAAAACGGGTGGGCTATAGCCTTGAGGGGAGGGGCTGACCGACTTCGTCCGCCGGACCCGGAATGGGGCGAGACTTTGCGAGCGGCCTCCGCGTGCTAAAAATAGGCCGTGGGTACAGCCGCGGCCAAAAATACCAGCCCGAAGGCCGGGGCGCCAAGTTCGTCCAGCGGAAAAAGGCCACAAAAACGGGTGGGCTATAGCCTTGGCGGGGGGGGGCTGGCCAACTTCGTCCGCCGGACTCGGAATGGCGCGAGACTTTGCGAGGCACCTCCGTGTGCCAAAAATAGGCCGCGGGCACAGCCGTGCCCAAAAATAACTGCACGAAGGCTGGGGCGCCAAGTTCGTCCAGCGGAAAAAGGACACAAAAAACGGGTGGGCTATAGCCTTGGGGGGTGGGGCAGGCCCACTTCTTCCACAGGACTCGGAATGGCACGAGACTTTGCGAGGGGTCTCCGTGTGCCAAAAATAGGCCACGGGCACAGACGCGCCCAAAATTAACTGCACGAAGGCTGGGGCGCCAAGTTCGTCCAGCGGAAAAAGGCCACAAAAACGGGTGGGCTATATCCTTGGGGGGTGGGGCTGGCCAACTTCGTCCGCCGGACTCGGAATGGCGTGTGAGTTTGCGAGATTCCTCCGTTTGCTTTAAATAGACCGCGGGCACAGCCGCGCCCAAAAATAACCACACAAAGGCCGGGGCGCAAATTTCGTCCAGCGGAAAAAGGCCACAAAAACGGGTGGGCTATAGCCTTGGGGGGTGGGGCTGGCCAACTTCGTCCGCCGGACTCGGAATGGCGCGAGACTTTCCGAGGGGCCTCCGTGTGCCAAAAATAGGCCGCGGGCACAGCCGCGCCCAAAAATAACCGCCCGAAGGTCGGGGCGCCCAAACGCCCCAGCGGAAAAATGGCCAAAATACGGGTGGGCTATAGCCTTGGGGGGAGGGGCTGACCAACTTCGTCCGCCGGACTCGTAATGGGGCGAGACTTTACGAGCGGCCTCCGCATGCCAAAAATAGGTCGTGGGCACAGCCGCACCCAAAAATAACCCCCCGAAGGTCAGGGCGCCCAAACCCCCCAGCGGAAAAATGGCCAAAAAACGGGTGGGCTATAGCCTTGGGGGGAGGGGCTGGCCAACTTCGTCCGCCGGACTCGGAATGGGGCGAGACTTTGCAAGCGGCCTCCGCGTGCCAACAATAGGCCGCGGGCACAGCCGCGCCCAAAAATAACCCCCCGAAGGTCGGCGCGCCCAAACCCCCCAGCGGAAAAATTGCCAAAAAACGGGTGGGCTATAGCCTTGGGGGGAGGGGCTGGCCAACTTCGTCCGCCGGACTCGGAATGGAACGAGACTTTGCGAGCGGCCTCCACGTGCCAACAATTGGCCGCGGGCACAGTTGCGCCCAAAAATAACCGCCCGAAGGCCGGGGCTCCAAGTTCGTCCAGCGGAAAATTGGCCAAAAAACGGGTGGGCTTTAGCCTCGGGGGGAGGGGCTGGCCAACTTCGCCTGCCGGACTCGGAATGGGGCGAGACTTTCTGAGCGTTCTCCGCGTGCCAAAAATTGGCCACGGTCACAACCACGCCCAAAAATAACCACCCGAAGGTCGGCACGCCCAAACCCCCCAGCGGAAAAATGGCCAAAAAACGGGTGGGCTATAGCCTTGGGGGGAGGGGCTGGGCAACTTCGTCCGCCGGACTCGGAATGGGTCGAGACTTTGCGAGCGGCTTCCGCGTGCCAAAAATAGGTCGCGGGCACAGCAGCGCCCAAAAATAACCCCCCGAAGGTCGGCGCGCCAAGTTCGTCCAGCGGGAAAAGGCCACAAAAACGGGTGGGCTATAGCCTTGGGGGATGGGGCTCGCCAAACTTCGTCCGCCGGACTCGGAATGGCGCGAGGCATTGCGACCAGCCTCAGTGTGCCAAAAATAGGCCCCGGACACAGCCGCGCCCAAAAATAACCGCCCGAAGGCCGGGGCGCGAAGCTTGTCCAGCGGAAAAAGGCCACAAAAACGGGTGGGCTTTACCCTTGGCGGGTGGGGCTGGCCAACTTCGTCCGCCGGACTCGGAATGGGTCGAGACTTTGCGAACGGCCTCCACGTTCCAAAAATAGGCCGCGGACACAGCCGCTCCCAAAAATAACCGCCCGAAGGCCGGGGCGCCAAGTTCGTCCAGCGGAAAAATGGCCAAAAAACGGGTGGGCTATAGCCTTGGGAGGAGGGGCTGGCCAACTTCGTCCGCCGGACTCGGAATGGGTCGAGAATTTGCGAGCGGCCTCCGCGTGCCAAAAATAGGCCGCGGGCACAGCCGCGCCCAAAAATAACCCCCCGAAGGTCGGCCCGCCCAAACCCCCCAGCGGAAAAATTGCCAAAAAACGGGTGGGCTATAGCCTTGGGGGGAGGGGCTGGCCAACTTCGTCCGCCGGACTCGGAAAGGGATGAGACTTTGCGAGCGGCCTCCGCGTGCCAACAATTGGCCGCGGGCACAGTTTCACCCAAAAATAACGGCCCCAAGGCCGGGGCGCGAAGTTCGTCCAGCCGAAAAAGGCCACAAAAACGGGTGGGCTATAGCCTTGGGGTGTGGGGCTGGCCAACTTCGTCCGCTGGACTCAGAATGGCGCGAGACTTTGCGAGCGGCCTCCGTGTACTAAAAATAGGCCCCAGTCACAGCCGCGCCTAAAAATAACCACCCGAAGGCCGGGGCGCAAATTTCGTCCAGCGGAAAAAGGCCACAAAAACGGGTGGGCTATAGCCTTGGGGGGTGGGGCTGGCCAACTTCGTCCGCCGGACTCGGAATGGCGTGAGACTTTGCAAGCGGCCTCCGTGTGCCAAAAATAGGCCCCGGGCACAGCCGAGACCAAAAATAACCGCCCGAAGGCTGGGGCGCCAAGTTCGTCCAGCGGAAAAAGGCCACAACAACGGGCGGGCTATAACCTCGGGGGGTGGGGCTGGCCAACTTCGTCCGCCGGACTCGGAATGGCGTGAGACATTGCGAGCGGCCTCCGTGTGACAAAAATAGGCCCCGGGCACAGCCGCGCCTAAAAATAACCGCCCAAAGGCTGGGGCGCCAAGTTCGTCCAGCGGAAAAAGGCCACAAAAACGGGTGGGCTATAGCCTTGGGGGGTGGGGCTGGCCAACTTCGTCCGCCGGACTCGGAATGGCGGGAGACTTTGCGAGTGGCCTCCGTGTGCCAAAAATAGGCTCCGGGCACAGCCGACACCAAAAATAACCGCCCGAAGGCCGGGGCGCCAAGTTCGTCCAGCGGAAAAAGGCCACAACAACGGGCGGGCTATAGCCTCGGGGGGTGGGGCTGGCCAACTTCGTCCGCCGGAGTCGGAATGGTGCGAGACTTTACGAGCGGCCTCCATGTACCAAAAATAAGCCCCGGGCAAAGCCGGGCCCAAAAATAACCGCCCGAAGGCCGGGGCACCAAGTTCGTCCAGCGGAAAGAGGCCACAAAAACGGGTGGGCTATAGCCTTGGGGGGTGGGGCTTGCCAACTTCGTCCGCCGGACTCAGAATGGCGCGAGACTTTGCAAGGTGCCTCCATGTGCCAAAAATAGGCCGTAAGCACAGCCGAACCGAAAAATACCCGCCCGAAGGCCGGGGCGCCAAGTTCGTCCAGCGGAAAAAGGCCACAAAAACGGGTGGGCTATAGCCTTGGGGGGTGGGGATGGCCAACGTCGTCCGCCGGACTCGGAATGGCGCGAGACTTTGCGAGGCACCTCTGTGTGCCAAAAATAGGCCGACGGGCACAGCCCCGCCCAAAAATACCAGCCCGAAGGCCGGGGCGCCAAGTTCGTCCAGCGGAAAAAGGCCACAAAAACGGGTGGGCTATAGCCTTGGGGGGTGGGGCTGGCCCACTTCGTCCGCCGGACTCGGAATGATGCGAGACTTTGCGAGGGGCCTCCGTGTGTAAAAAATCGGCCGCGGACACAGCCACTCCCATAAATAACCGCCCTAAGGCCGGGGCGCCAAGTTCGTCCAGCGGAAAAAGGCCACAAAAACGGGTGGGCTATAGCCTTTGGGGGTGGGGCTGGCCAACTTCGTCCGCTGGACTCAGAATGGCGCTAGACTTTGCGAGCGGCCTCCATGTACTAAAAATAGGCCCCAGTCACAGCCGCGCCTAAAAATAACCACCCGAAGGCCGGGGCGCCAATTTCGTCCAGCGGAAAAAGGCCACAAAAACGGGTGGGCTATAGCCTTGGGGGGTGGGGCTGGCCAACTTCGTCCGCCGGACTCGGAATGGCGCGAGACTTTGCGAGGCGCCTCCGTGTGCCAAAAATAGGCCGCGGGCACAGCCGCGCCCAAAAATACCCGCCCGAAGGCCGGGGCGCCAAGTTCGTCCAGCGGAAAGAGGCCACAACACCGGGTGGGCTATAGCCTTGGGGGGTGGGGCTGGCCAACTTCGTCCGCCGGACTCGGAATGGCGCGAGACTTTGCGAGGGGCCTCCATGTGGCAAAAATAGGCCGCGGGGCTGTGCCCAAAATTAAGCGCCCGAAGGCCGAGGCGCCAAGTTCGTCCAGCGGAAAAAGGCCACAACACCGGGTGGGCTATAGCCTTGGGGGGAGGGGCTGGCCAACTTCGTCCGCCGCACTCGGAATGGGGCGAGACTTTGCGAGCGGACTCCGCGTGCCCAAAATAGGCCATGGGCACAGCCGTGCCCAAAAATAATCGCCCGAAGGTGGGCGCGCCCAAACCCCCAGCGGAAAAATGGTCAAAAAACGGGTGGGCTATGGCCTTGGGAGGAGGGGCTGGCCAACTTCGTCCGCCGGACTCGGAATGGGGCGAGACCTTGCGAGCGGCCTCCGCGTGCCAAAAATAGGCCGCGGTCACAGCCGTACATAAAAATAACCACCCAAAGGCAGGAGCGCCAAGTTCGTCCAATGGAAAAATGGCCAAAAAACGGGTGGGCTATAGCCTTGGGGGGAGGGGCTGGCCAACTTAGTCCGCCGGACTCGGAATGGGGCGAGAATTTGCGAGCAGTCTCCGCGTGCAAAAAATAGGCCGCGGTCACAGCCGCGCCCAAAAATAACTGCCCGACGGCCGGGGCGCCAAATTCGTCCAGCGGAAAAATGGCCAAAAAACGGGTGGGCTATAGCCTTGGGGGGTGGGGCTGGCCAACTTCGTCCGCCGGACTTGGACTGGGGCGAGACTTTGCGAGCAGCCTCCGCGTGCCAAAAATAGGCCACGGGCACAGCCGCTCCCAATAATAACCCCCCAAAGGTTGGCGCCACCAACCCCCCAGCGGAAAAATGGCCAAAAAACGGGTGGGCTATAGCCTTGGGGGGAGGGGCTGGCCATCTTCGTCCGCCGGACTCGGAATGGGGCGAGAATTTGCGAGCAGCCTCCGCGTGCAAAAAATAGGCTGCGGTCACAGCCGCGCCCAAAAATAACCCCCCGAAGTTCGGCGGGCCCAAACCCCGCAGCGGAAAAATGGCCAAAAAACGGGTGGACTATAGCCTTGGGGGGAGGGGCTGGCCAACTTCGTCCGCCGGACTCGGAATGGGGTGAGACTTTGCGAGCGGCCTCCGCGTGCCAAAAATAAGCCGCGGGCACAGCCGTACCCAAAAATAACCACCCGAAGGCCGAGGCGCCAAGTTCGTCCAGCGGAAAAATGGCCAAAACATGGGTGGGCTATAGCCTTGGGGGGAGGGGCTGGCCAACTTCGTCCGCCGGACTCGGAATGGGGCGAGACTTTGTGAACGGCCTCCGCGTGCCAAAAATAGGCCGTGGGCGAAGCCGCGTCCAAAAATAACCCCCCGAAGGTCGGCGCGCCCAAACCCCCCAGCGGAAAAATGGCCAAAAAACGGGTGGGCTATAGCCTTGGGGGGAGGCGCTGGCCAACTTCGTCCGCCGGAATCGGAATGGGGTGAGACTTTGCGAGCGGCCTCCGCGTGCCAAAAATAAGCCGCGGGCACAGCCGCACCCAAAAATAACCACCCGAAGGCCGAGGCGCCAAGTTCGTCCAGCGGAAAAATGGCCAAAACATGGGTGGGCTATAGCCTTGGGTGGAGGGGCTGGCCAACTTCGTCCGCCGGACTCGGAATGGGGCGAGACTTTGCGAACGGCCTCCGCGTGCCAAAAATAGGCCGTGGGCGAAGCCGCATCCAAAAATAACCCCCCGAAGGTCGGCGCGCCCAAACCCCCCAGCGGAAAAATGGCCAAAAAACGGGTGGGCTATAGCCTTGGGGGGAGGCGCTGGCCAACTTCGTCCGCCGGACTCGGAATGGGGCGACACTTTGCAAGCAGCCTCCGCATGCCAAAAATAGGCCGCGGGCACAGCCGCGTCCAAAAATAACCGCCCGAAGGCCGGGGCGCCAAGTTCATCCAGCGGAAAAATGGCCCAAAAACGGGTGGGCTATAGCCTCGGGGGGAGGGGCTGGCCAACTTCGTCCGCCGGACTCGGAATGGGGCGAGACTTTGCGAGCGGCCTCCACGTACCAAAAATAGGCCGCGGTCACAGCCGCACCCAAAAATAACCGACCGAAGGCCGGGACGCCAAGTTAGTCCAGCAGAAAAATGGCCAAAAATGGGGTGGGCTATACCCTGGGGGTGGGGTTGGCCAACTTCGTCCGCCGGACTCGGAATGGGGCGAGACTTTGCGAACGGCCTCCGCGTGCCAAAAATAGGCCGTGGGCGAAGCCGCGCCCAAAAATAACCCCCCGAAGGTCGGCGCGCCCAAATCCCCCAGCGGAAAAATGGCCAAAAAACGGGTGGGCTGGAGGGGCTGGCCAACTTCGTCCGCTGGACTCGGAATGCGACGAGACTTTGCGAGCGGCCTCCGCGTGCCAAAAATAGGCTACGGACACAGCCGCACCCAAAAATAACCCCCCGAAGTTCGGCGGGCGCAAACCCCCCAGCGGAAAAATGGCCAAAAAACGGGTGGACTATAGCCTTGGGGGGAGGGGCTGGCCAACTTCGTCCGCCTGACTCGGAATGGGGTGAGACTTTGCGAGCGGCCTCCGCGTGCCAAAAATAAGCCGCGGGCACAGCCACGCCCAAAAATAACCACCCGAAGGCCGAGGCGCCAAGTTCGTCCAGCGGAAAAATGGCCAAAAAATGGGTGGGCTATAGCCTTGGGGGGAGGGGCTGGCCAACTTCGTCCGCCGGACTAGGAATGGGGCGAGACTTTGCGAACGGCCTCCGCGTGCCAAAAATAGGCCGTGGGCAAAGCCGCGTCTAAAAATAACCGCCCGAAGGACGGCGCGCCCAAACCCCCCAGCGGAAAAATGGCCAAAAAACGGGTGGGCTATAGCCTTGGGGGGAGGCGCTGGCCAACTTCGTCCGCCGGACTCGGAATGGGGCGACACTTTGCAAGCAGCCTCCAAATGCCAAAAATAACCGCCCGAAGGCCGGGGCGCCAAGTTCATCCAGTGGAAAAATGGCCCAAAAACGGGTGGGCTATAGCCTTGGGGGGAGGGGCTGGCCAACTTCGTCCGCCGGGCTTGGAATGGCACGAGAGTTTACGAGGGGCCTCCGTGTGCAAAAAATAGGCCGCGGCCACAGCCGCGGCCAAAAATAACCGCCCGAAGGCCGGGGCGCCAAGTTCGTCCAGTGGAAAAAGGCCACAAAAACGGGTGGGCTATAGCCTTGGGGGGTGGGGCTGGCCAACTTCGTCCACCGGCACAGCCGCGCCCAAAAATAACCACCCGAAGGCCGGGGCGCCAACTTCGTCCAGCGGAAAAAGGACACAAAAACGGGTGGGCTATAGCCTTGGGGGGTGGGGCTGTTCAACTTCGTCCGCCGGACTCGGAATGGCGTGAGACTTTGCGAGGGGCCTCCGTGTGCCAAAAATAGGCCGCGAGCACAGCCACATCCAAAAATAACCGCCCAAAGGCCGGGGCGCCAAGTTCGTCCAGCGGAAAAAGGCCACAAAAACGGGTGGGCTATAGCCTTGGGGGGTGGGGCTGGCCAACTTCGTCCGCCGGTCTCGGAATGGCGCGAGACTTTGCGAGGGGCCTCAGTGTGCCAAAAATAGGCCGCGGGCACAGCCACGCCCAAAAATAACCGCCCAAAGGCCGGGACGCCATGTTCGTCCAGCGGAAAAAGGGCACAAAAATGGGTGGGCTATAGCCTTGGGGGGTGGGGCTGGCCAACTTCGTACGCCGGACTCGGAATGGCGCGAGACTTTGCGAGGGGCCTCCGTGTACCAAAAATAGGCCGCGGGAACTGCCGCGCCCAAAAATAACCGCCCGAAGGCCGGGGCGCCAAGTTCGTCCAGTGGAAAAAGGCCACAAAAACGGGTGGGCTATAGCCTTGGGGGGTGGGGCTGGCCGACTTCGTCCGCCGGACTCGGAATGGCACGAGACTTTGCGAGGGGCCTCCGTGTGCCAAAAATAGGCTGCGGGCAGAGCCGCGCACAAAAATAACCGCCCGAAGACCGGGGCGCCATGTTCGTCCAGCGGAAAAAGGCGACAAAAATGGGTGGGCTATAACCTTGGGGGGTGGGGCTGGCCAACTTTGTCTGTCGGACACGGAATGGCGCGAGACTTTGCGAGGGGCCTCCATGTTCCAAAAATAGGCCGCGGGCACAGCCGCATCCAAAAATAACCGCCCGAAGGCCTGGGCGCAAATTTCGTCCAGCGGAAAAGGCCACAAAAATGGGTAGGCTATAGCCTTGGGGGGTGGGGCTGTTCAACTTCGTCCGCCGGACTCGGAATGGCGTGAGACTTTGCGAGGGGCCTCCGTGTGCCAAAAATAGGCCGCGAGCACAGCCACATCCAAAAATAACCGCCCAAAGGCCGGGGCGCCAAGTTCGTCCAGCGGAAAAAGGCCACAAAAACGGGTAGGCTATAGCCTTGGGGGGTGGGGCTGGCCAACTTCGTCCGCCGGTCTCGGAATGGCGCGAGACTTTGCGAGGGGCCTCAGTGTGCCAAAAATAGGCCGCGATCACAGCCACGACCAAAAATAACCGCCCAAAGGCCGGGACGCCATGTTCGTCCAGCGGAAAAAGGGCACAAAAATGGGTGGGCTATAGCCTTGGGGGGTGGGGCTGGCCAACTTCGTCCGCCGGACTCGGAATGGCGCGAGACTTTGCGAGGGGCCTCCGTGTGCCAAAAATAGGCCGCGGGCACTGCCGCGCCCAAAAATAACCGCCCGAAGGCCGGGGCGCCAAGTTCGTCCAGTGGAAAAAGGCCACAAAAACGGGTGGGCTATAGCCTTGGGGGGTGGGGCTGGCCGACTTCGTCCGCCGGACTCGGAATGGCGCGAGACTTTGCGAGGGGCCTCCGTGTGCCAAAAATAGGCTGCGGGCAGAGCCGTACACAAAAATAACCGCCCGAAGACCGGGGCGCCATGTTCGTCCAGCGGAAAAAGGCGACAAAAATGGGTGGGCTATAACCTTGGGGGGTGGGGCTGGCCAACTTTGTCTTTCGGACACGGAATGGCGCGAGACTTTGCGAGGGGCCTCCATGTTCCAAAAATAGGCCGTGGGCACAGCCGCGTCCAAAAATAACCGCCCGAAGGCCTGGGCGCCAATTTCGTCCAGCGGAAAAGGCCACAAAAATGGGTAGGCTATAGCCTTGGGGGGTGGGGCTGGCCAACTTGGTCCGCAGGATTCGGAATGGCGCGAGAATTTGCGAGAGGCCTCCGTGTGCCAAAAATAGGCCACTGGTAGAGCCGCCCCAAAAATAACCGCCTGAAGGCCGGGGCGCCAAGTTCGTCCAGCGGAAAAATGACCAAAAAACGGGTGGGCTATAGCCTTGGGGGGAGGGGCTGGCCCACTTCGTCCGCCGGACTCGGAATGGCGCGAGTCTTTGCGAGGGGCCTCCGAGTGCCAAAAATAGGCCGCGGGCACAGCCGCGCCCAAAAATAACCCCCCGACAGTCGGCGTGCCCAAACCCCCCAGCGGGAAAATGGCCAAAAAACGGGTGGGCTATAGACTTGGGGGGAGGCGATGGCCAACTTCGTCCGCCGGACTCGGAATGGGGCGAGACTTTGCGAGCAGCCTCCGCATGCCAAAAATAGGCCGCGGGCATAGCCGCGTCCAAAAATAACCACCCGAAGGCCGGGGCGCCAAGTTCATCCTGCGGAAAAATGGCCAAAAAACGGGTGGGCTATAGCCTTGGGGGGAGGAGCTGGCCAACATCATCCGCCGGAATCAGATTGGGGCGAGACTTTGCGAGCGGCCTCCGCGTGCCAAAAATCGGCCGCGGACACAGCCGCGCCCAAAAATAACCCCCCGAAGGTCGGCGCGCCCAAACCCCCCAGCGGAAAATTGGCGAAAAAACGGGTGGGTATAGCCTTTGGGGGAGGGGCTGGCCAACTTCGTCCGCCGGACTCGGAATGGGGCGAGACTTTGCAAGCGGTGTCCGCGTGCCAAAAATAGACCGCGGGCACAGCCGCGCCCAAAAATAACCGCCTCAAGGTCGGCGCGCCCAAATGCCCCAGCGGAAAAATGGCCAAAAAACGGGTGGGCTATACCTTGGGGGGAGGGGCTGGCCAACTTTGCCCACCGGACTCGGAATGGGGCGAGACTTTGCGAGCGGCCTCCGCGTGCCAAAAATAGGCCGCGGGCACAGCCGCGCCCAAACATAACCACCCGAAGGCCGGGGCGCCATGTTTGTCCAGTGGAAAAATGGCCAAATCACGGGAGGGCTATAGCCTTGGGGGGAGGGGCTGGCCAACATCATCCGCCGGACTTGGAATGGGGCGAGACTTTGCAAGCGGCCTCCGCGTGCCAAAAATATGCCACGGACACAGCCGAGCCCAAAAATAACTGCCCGAAGGCCGGGGCGCCAAGTTCGTCCAGCGGAAAAAAGGCCAAAAAACGGGTGGGCTATAGCCTTGGGGGGAGGGGCTGGCCAACTTCGTCCGCCGGACTTGGAATGGGGCGAGACTTTGCGAGCGGCCCGCGCATACCAAAAATAGGCCATGGGCACAGCCGCGCCCAAAAATAACCGCCTGATGGCCGGGGCGCCAAGTTCGTCCAGCGGAAAAACGGGTGGGCTATAGCCTTGGGGGGAGGGGCTGGCCAACTTCATCCGCCGGACTCGGAATGGGGCGAGTCTTTGTGAGTGGCCTCTGCGAGCCAGAAATAGGCCGCGGGCACAGCCGTACCCAAAAATAACTGCCTGAAGGCCGGGTCGCCAAGTTCGTCCGGCGGAAAAATGGGCAAAAAATGGGTGGGCTATAGCCTTGGGGGGAGGGGCTGGCCAACTTCGTCCGCCGGACTTGGAATGGGGCGAGACTTTGCGACCGGCCCGCGCATACCAAAAATCGGCCGCGGGCACAGCCGCGCCCAAAAATAACCCCCCGAAGGTCGGCGCGCCCAAACCCCCCAGCGGAAAATTGGCGAAAAAACGGGTGGGCTATAGCCTTCGGGGGAGGGGCTGGCCAACTTCGTCCGCCGGACTCGGAATGGGGCGAGACTTTGCAAGCGGTGTCCGCGTGCCAAAAATAGACCGCGGGCACAGCCGCGCCCAAAAATAACCGCCTCAAGGTCGGCGCGCCCAAATGCCCCAGCGGAAAAATGGCCAAAAAACGGGTGGGCTATACCTTGGGGGGAGGGGCTGGCCAACTTTGCCCGCCGGACTCGGAATGGGGCGAGACTTTGCGAGCGGCCTCCGCGTGCCAAAAATAGGCCGCGGGCACAGCCGCGCCCAAACATAACCACCCGAAGGCCGGGGCGCCATGTTTGTCCAGTGGAAAAATGGCCAAATCACGGGAGGGCTATAGCCTTGGGGGGAGGGGCTGGCCAACATCATCCGCCGGACTCGGAATGGGGCGAGACTTTGCAAGCGGCCTCCGCGTGCCAAAAATATGCCACGGACACAGCCGAGCCCAAAAATAACTGCCCGAAGGCCGGGGCGCCAAGTTCGTCCAGCGGAAAAAAGGCCAAAAAACGGGTGGGCTATAGCCTTGGGGGGAGGGGCGGGCCAACTTCGTCCGCCGGACTTGGAATGGGGCGAGACTTTGCGAGCGGCCCGCGCATACCAAAAATAGGCCACGGGCACAGCCGCGCCCAAAAATAACCGCCTGATGGCCGGGGCGCCAATTTCGTCCAGCGGAAAAACGGGTGGGCTATAGCCTTGGGGGGAGGGGCTGGCCAACTTCATCCGCCGGACTCGGAATGGGGCGAGTCTTTGCGAGTGGCCTCTGCGAGCCAGAAATAGGCCGCGGGCACAGCCGTACCCAAAAATAACTGCCTGAAGGCCGGGTCGCCAAGTTCGTCCGGCGGAAAAATGGGCAAAAAATGGGTGGGCTATAGCCTTGGGGGGAGGGGCTGGCCAACTTCGTCCGCCGGGCTTGGAATGGCACGAGAGTTTACGAGGGGCCTCCGTGTGCAAAAAATAGGCCGCGGCCACAGCCGCGGCCAAAAATAACCGCCCGAAGGCCGGGGCGCCAAGTTCGTCCAGTGGAAAAAGGCCACAAAAACGGGTGGGCTATAGCCTTGGGGGGTGGGGCTGGCCAACTTCGTCCACCGGCACAGCCGCGCCCAAAAATAACCACCCGAAGGCCGGGGCGCCAACTTCGTCCAGCGGAAAAAGGACACCAAAACGGGTGGGCTATAGCCTTGGGGGGTGGGGCTGTTCAACTTCGTCCGCCGGACTCGGAATGGCGCGAGACTTTGCGAGGCGCCTCCGTGTGCCAAAAATAGGCCGCGGGCACAGCCGCGCCCAAAAATACCCGCCCGAAGGCCGGGGCGCCAAGTTCGTCCAGCGGAAAATGGCCACAAAAAACGGGTGGGCTATAGCCTTGGGGGGTGGGGCTGGCCAACTTCGTCCGCCGGACTCGGAACGGCGCGAGACTTTGCGAGGCGACTCCGTGTGCCAAAAATAGGCCGCGGGCACAGCCGCGCCCAAAAATACCCGCCCGAAGGCCGGGGCGCCAAGTTCGTCCAGCGGAAAATGGCCACAAAAACGGGTGGGCTATAGGCTTGGGGGGTGGGGCTGGCCAACTTCGTGCGCCGGACTCGGAATAGCGCGAGACTTTGCGAGGCACCTCCCTGTGCCAAAAATAGGCAGCGGGCACAGCCGCACCCAAAAATACCCGCCCGAAGGCCGGGGCGCCAAGTTCGTCCAGCGGAAAATGGCCACAAAAACGGGTGGGATATAGCCTTGGGGGGTGGGGCTGGCCAACTTCGTCCGCCGGACTCGGAATGGCGCGAGACTTTGCGAGGCAGCTCCGTGTGCCAAAAATAGGCCGCGGACACAGCCGCACCCAAAAATACCCGCCGGAAGGCCGCGGCGCCAAGTTCGTCCAGCGGAAAAAGGCCACAAAAATGGGTGGGCTATAGCCTTGGGGGGTGGGGCTGGCCAACTTCGTCCGCCGGACTCGGAATGGCGCGAGACTTTGCGAGGCAGCTCCGTGTGCCAAAAATAGGCCGCGGACACAGCCGAACCCAAAAATACCCGCCCGAAGGCCGCGACGCCAAGTTCGTCCAGCGGAAAAAGGCCACAAAAACGGGTGGGCTATAGCCTTGGGGGGTGGGGCTGACCAACTTCGTCCGCCGGACTCGGAATGGCGCGAGACTTTGCGAGGCGCCTCCGTGTACCAAAAATAGGCCGCGGACACAGCCGTTACCAAAAATACCCGCCCGAAGGCCGCGACGCCAAGTTCGTCCAGCGGAAAAAGGCCACAAAAACGGGTGGGCTATAGCCGTGGGGGGTGGGGCTGGCCAACTTCGTCCGCCGGACTCAGAATGGCGCGAGACTTTGCGAGGCGCCTCCGTGTGCCAAAAATAGGCCGCGACCACGGCCGCGCCCAAAAATACCAGCCCGAAGGCCGCGGCGCCAAGTTCGTCCAGCGGAAAAAGCCCACAAAAACGGGTGGGCTATAGCCTTGGGGGGTGGGGCTGGCCAACTTCGTCCGCCGGACTCGGAATGGCGCGAGACTTTGTGAATCTCCTCCGTGTGCCAAAAATAGGCCGCGGGCAGAGCCGCGCCCAAAAATACCCGCCCGAAGACCGCGGCGCCAAGTTCGTCCAGCGGAAAAAGGCCACAAAAACGGGTGGGCTATAGCCTTGGGGGGTGGGGCTGGCCAACTTCGTCCGCCGGACTCGGAATGGCGCGAGACTTTGCGAGGCGCCTCCGTGTACTAAAAATAGGCCGCGGGAACAGCCGCGCCCAAAAATACCCACCCGAAGGCCGCGACGCCAAGTTCGTCCAGCGGAAAAAGGCCACAAAAACGGGTGGGCTATAGCCGTGGGGGGTGGGGCTGGCCAACTTCGTCCGCCGGACTCGGAATGGCGCGTTACTTTGCGAGGTGCCTCCGTGTTGAAAAAATAGGCCGCGGGCACGGCCGCGCCCAAAAATACCCACCCGAAGGCCGCGGCGCCAAGTTCGTCCAGCGGAAAAAGGCCACAAAAACGGGTGGGCTATAGCCTTGGGGGGTGCGGCTGGCCAACTTCGTCCGCCGGACTCGGAATGGCGCGAGACTTTGCGAGGCGCCTCCGTGTGCCAAAACTAGGCCGCGGGAACAGCCGCTCCCAAAAATACCCGCCCGAAGACCGGTTCGCCAAGTTCGCCCAGCAGAAAATGGCCAAATAAACGGGTGGGCTATAGCCTTGGGGGGTGGGGCTGGCCAACTTCGTCCGCCGGACTCGGAATGGCGCGAGACTTTGCGAGGCGCCTCCGTGTGCCAAAAATAGGCCGCGGGCACAGCCGCGCCCAAAAATACCCGCACGAAGGCCGGGGCGCCAAGTTCGTCCAGCGGAAAATGGCCACAAAAACGGGTGGGCTAAAGCCTTGGGGGGTGGGGCTGGCCCACTTCGTCCGCCGGACTCGGAATGGCGCGATACTTTGCGAGGCGTCTCCGTGTGCCAAAAATAGGCCGCGGGCACAGCCGCGCCCAAAAATACCCGCCCGAAGGCCGGGGCGCCAAGTTCGTCCAGCGGAAAAAGGCCACAAAAACGGGTGGGCTATAGCCTTGGGGGGTGGGGCTGGCCAACTTCGTCCGCCGGGCTTGGAATGGCGCGAGACTTTGCGAGGCACCTCCGTTTGCCAAAAATAGGCCGTGGGCACAGCCGCGCCCAAAAACACCCGCCCGAAGGCCGGGGTGCCAAGTTCGTCCATCGGAAAATGGCCACAAAAAACGGGTGGGCTATAGCCTTGGGGGGTGGGGCTGGCCAACTTCGTCCGCCGGACTCGGAATGGCGCGAGACTTTGCGAGGCGGCTCCGTGTGCCAAAAATAGGCCGCGGGCACAGCCGCGTCCAAAAAAACCCGCCCGAAGGCCGGGGCGCCAAGTTCGTCCAGCGGAAAAAGGCCACAAAAACGGGTGGGCTATAGCCATGGGGGGTGGGGCTGGCCAACTTCATCCGCCGGACTCGGAATTGCGCGAGACTTTGCGAGGCTCCTCCGTGTGCCAAAAATAGGCTGCGGGAACAGCCGCGCCCAAAAATACCCGCCCGAAGGCCGGGTCGCCAAGTTCGCCCAGCAGAAAATGGCCAAATCAACGGGTGGGCTATTGCCTTGGGGGGTGGGGCTGGCCAACTTCGTCCGCCGGACTCGGAATGGCCAGACTTTGCGGGCCTGGTGCTATAGCCTTGGGGGCCGGGGCTGGCCAGCGGAAAATGGCCACAAAAAGCGGGTCTATAGCCTTGGGGGTGGGGCTGGCCAATGGCCGCGAGACTCGGAATGGCGAGACTTTGCGGGCGACTCCGTGTGCCAAAAATAGGCGGCGGGCACAGCCGCGCAAAAAAATACCTGCCCGAAGGCCAGGGCGCCATGTTCGTCCAGCGGAAAAAGGCCACAAAAACGGGTGGGCTATAGCCTTGGGGGGTGGGGCTGGCCAACTTCGTCCGCCGGACTCGGAATGGCGCGATACTTTGCGAGGCGACTCCGTGTGCCAAAAATAGGCCGCGGGCACAGCCGCGCCCAAAAATACCCGCCCGAAGGCCGGGGCGCCAAGTTCGTCCAGCGGAAAATGGCCACAAAAAACGGGTGGGCTATAGGCTTGGGGGGTGGGGCTGGCCAACTATAGGCGGACTCGGAATGGCGCGAGACTTTGCGAGCGACTCCGGGCCAAAAATAGGACGCGGCACAGCCAAAAATACCCGCCCGAAGGCCGGGGCGCCAAGTTCGTCCAGCGGAAAATGGCCACAAAAACGGGTGGGCTATAGGCTTGGGGGGTGGGGCTGGCCAACTTCGTGCGCCGGACTCGGAATGGCGCGAGACTTTGCGAGGCGCCTCCCTCTGCCAAAAATAGGCCGCGGGCACAGCCGCACCCAAAAATACCCGCCCGAAGGCCGGGGCGCCAAGTTCGTCCAGCGGAAAATGGCCACAAAAACGGGTGGGCTATAGCCTTGGGGGGTGGGGCTGGCCAACTTCGTCCGCCGGACTCGGAATGGCGCGAGACTTTGTGAGGCAGCTCCGTGTGCCAAAAATAGGCCGCGGGCACAGCCGCACCCAAAAATACCCGCCCGAAGGCTGCGGCGCCAAGTTCGTCCAGCGGAAAAAGGCCACAAAAACGGGTGGGCTATAGCCTTGGGGGGTGGGGCTGACCAACTTCGTCCGCCGGACTCGGAATGGCGCGAGACTTTGCGAGGCGCCACCGTGTACTAAACATAGGCCGCGGACACAGCCGTTCCCAAAAATACCCGCCCGAAGGCCGCGACGCCAAGTTCGTCCAGCGGAAAAAGGCCACAAAAACGGGTGGGCTATAGCCGTGGGGGGTGGGGCTGGCCAACATCGTCCGCCGGACTCAGAATGGCGCGAGACTTTGCTAGGCGCCTCCGTGTACCCAAAATAGGCCGCGGGCACGGCCGCACCGAAAAATACCCGCCCGAAGGCCGCGGCGCCAAGTTCGTCCAGCGGAAAAAGGCCACAAAAACGGGTGGGCTATAGCCTTGGGGGGTGGGGCTGGCCAACTTCGTCCGCCGGACTTGGAATGGCGCGAGACTTTGCGAGGCGCCTCCGTGTGCCAAAAATAGGCCGCGGGCACAGCCGCACCCAAAAATACAGGCCCGAAGGCTGCGGCGCCAAGTTCGTCCAGCGGAAAAAGGCCACAAAAACGGGTGGGCTATAGCCTTGGGGGGTGGGGCTGGCCAACTTCGTCCGCCGGGCTTGGAATGGCGCGAGACTTTGCGAGGCACCTCCGTTTGCCAAAAATAGGCCGTGGGCACAGCCGCGCCCAAAAATACCCGCCCGAAGGCCGGGGTGCCAAGTTCGTCCATCGGAAAATGGCCACAAAAAACGGGTGGGCTATAGCCTTGGGGGGTGGGGCTGGCCAACTTCGTCCGCCGGACTCGGAATGGCGCGAGACTTTACGAGGCGGCTCCGTGTGCCAAAAATAGGCCGCGGGCACAGCCGCGTCCAAAAAAACCCGCCCGAAGGCCGGGGCGCCAAGTTCGTCCAGCGGAAAAAGGCCACAAAAACGGGTGGGCTATAGCCATGGGGGGTGGGGCTGGCCAACTTCATCCGCCGGACTCGGAATTGCGCGAGACTTTGCGAGGCTCCTCCGTGTGCCAAAAATAGGCTGCGGGAACAGCCGCGCCCAAAAATACCCGCCCGAAGGCCGGGTCGCCAAGTTCGCCCAGCAGAAAATGGCCACAAAAACGGGTGGGCTATAGCCTTGGGGGGTGGGGCTGGCCAACTTCGTCCGCCGGACTCGGAATGGCGCGAGACTTTGCGAGGCGCCTCCGTGTGCCAAAAATAGGCCGCGGGCACAGCCGCGCCCAAAAATACCCGCCCGAAGGCCGGGGCGCCAAGTTCGTGCAGCGGAAAATGGCCACAAAAAACGGGTGGGCTATAGCCTTGGGGGGTGGGGCTGGCCAACTTCGTCCGCCGGACTCGGAACGGCGCGAGACTTTGCGAGGCGACTCCGTGTGCCAAAAATAGGCCGCGGGCACAGCCGCGCCCAAAAATACCCGCCCGAAGGCCGGGGCGCCAAGTTCGTCCAGCGGAAAATGGCCACAAAAACGGGTGGGCTATAGGCTTGGGGGGTGGGGCTGGCCAACTTCGTGCGCCGGACTCGGAATGGCGCGAGACTTTGCGAGGCGCCTCCCTCTGCCAAAAATAGGCCGCGGGCACAGCCGTACCCAAAAATACCCGCCCGAAGGCCGGGGCGCCAAGTTCGTCCAGCGGAAAATGGCCACAAAAACGGGTGGGCTATAGCCTTGGGGGGTGGGGCTGGCCAACTTCGTCCGCCGGACTCGGAATGGCGCGAGACTTTGCGAGGCAGCTCCGTGTGCCAAAAATAGGCCGCGGGCACAGCCGCACCCAAAAATACCCGCCCGAAGGCTGCGGCGCCAAGTTCGTCCAGCGGAAAAAGGCCACAAAAACGGGTGGGCTATAGCCTTGGGGGGTGGGGCTGACCAACTTCGTCCGCCGGACTCGGAATGGCGCGAGACTTTGCGAGGCGCCACCGTGTACTAAACATAGGCCGCGGACACAGCCGTTCCCAAAAATACCCGCCCGAAGGCCGCGACGCCAAGTTCGTCCAGCGGAAAAAGGCCACAAAAACGGGTGGGCTATAGCCGTGGGGGGTGGGGCCGGCCAACATCGTCCGCCGGACTCAGAATGGCGCGAGACTTTGCTAGGCGCCTCCGTGTACCCAAAATAGGCCGCGGGCACGGCCGCACCGAAAAATACCCGCCCGAAGGCCGCGGCGCCAAGTTCGTCCAGCGGAAAAAGGCCACAAAAACGGGTGGGCTATAGCCTTGGGGGGTGGGGCTGGCCAACTTCGTCCGCCGGACTTGGAATGGCGCGAGACTTTGCGAGGCACCTCCGCGTGCCAAAAATAGGCCGCAGGCACAGCCGCGCCCAATAATAACATCCCGAAGGCCGGGGCGACAAGTTCGTCCAGCGGAAAAATGGCCAAAAAACGGGTGGTCTATAGCCTTGGGGGGAGGGGCAGGCCTATTTCGTCCGCCGGACTCGGAATGGGGCGAGACTTTGCGAGCTGCCTTCGCGTGCCAAAAATAGGCCGCAGGCACAGCCGCGCCCAATAATAACATCCCGAAGGCCGGGGCGCCAAGTTCGTCCAGCGAAAAAATGGCCAAAAAACGGGTGGGCTATAGCCTTGGGGGGAGGGGCAGGCCAACTTCGTCCGCCGGACTCGGAATGGGGCAAGACTTTGCGAGTGGCCTCCGAGTGCCAAAAATAGGCCGCGGGCACAGTCGCGCCCAAAAATAACCGCCCGAAGGCCGGGGCGCCAAGTTCGTCCAGCGGAAAAATGGCCAAAAAGCGGGTGGGCTATAGCCTTGGGGGGAGGGGCTGGCCAACTTCGTGCGCCGGACTCGGAATGGGGCGAGACTTTGGGAGCAGCCTCCGCGTGCCAAAAATAGGCCGCAGGCACAGCCGCGCCCAATAATAACATCCCGAAGGCTGGGGCGACAAGTTCGTCCAGCGGAAAAATGGCAAAAAAACGGGTGGGCTATAGCCTTGGGGGGAGGGGCAGGCCTACTTCGTCCGCCGGACTCGGAATGGGGCGAGACTTTGCGAGCTGCCTTCGCGTGCCAAAAATAGGCCGCAGGCACAGCCGCGCCCAATAATAACCGCCCGAAGGCCGGGGCGCCAAGTTCGTCCAGCGGAAAAATGGCCAAAAAGCGGGTGGGCTATAGCCTTGGGGGGAGGGGCCGGCCCACTTCGTCCGCCGGACTCGTAATGGGGCGAGACTTTGCGATCGGCCTCCGTGTGCCAAAAATAGGCCGCGGGCACAGCCGCCCCCAAAAATAACCGCCCGAAGGCCGGGGCAACAGGTTCGTCCAGCGGAAAAATGGCCAAAAAACGGGTGTGCTATAGCCTTGGGGGGAGGGGCTGGCCAAATTCGTCCGCCGGACTCGGAATGGGGCGAGAGTTTGCGAGCGGAATCCGCGTGCCAAAAATAGGCCGCTGGCACAGCTGCACCAAAAATTAACTGCCCGAAGGCTGGGGCGCCAAGTTCGTCCAGTGGAAAAATGGCCAAAAAACGGGTCGGTTATAGCCTTGGGGGGAGTGGCTGGCCAACTTTGTCCGCCGGACTCGGAATGGGGCGAAACTTTGCGAGCGGCCTCCGCTTGCCAAAAATAGGCCGCGGGCACAGCCGCGCCGAAAAATAACCCACCGAAGGTCG
Source organism: Citrus sp. QX-2021 (assembly GCA_030444885.1). Lineage (NCBI taxonomy): Eukaryota > Viridiplantae > Streptophyta > Magnoliopsida > Sapindales > Rutaceae > Citrus > Citrus sp. QX-2021. The sequence goes on along the minus strand of JAUJEF010000014.1, from coordinate 15,127 downwards.
GCGTACCCAAACCCCCCAGCGGAAAAATGTCCAAAAAATGGATGGGCCAAAGCCTTGGGGGGAGGGGCTGGCCAACTTCGTCCGCCGGACTCGGAATGGGGCGAGACATTGCGAGCGGCCTCCGCGTGCCAAAAATAGGCCACGGGCACAGCCGCGCCCAAAAATAACCGCCCGAAGGCCGGGGCGCCAAGTTCGTCCAGCGGAAAAATGGCCAAAAAACGGGTGGGCTATAACCATGGGGGGCGGGGCTGGCCAACTTCGTCTGCCGGACTCGGAATGGGGCGAGACATTGCGAGCGGCCTCCGCGTGCCAAAAATAGGCCGCGGGCACAGCCGCGCCCAAAAATAACCGCCCGAAGGCCGGGGCAACAGGTTCGTCCAGCGGAAAAATGGCCAAAAAACGGGTGGGCTATAGCCTTGGGGGGAGGGGCAGGCCTACTTTGTCCGCCGGACTCGGAATGGGGCGAGACTTCGCGAGCGGCCTCCGCGTACCAAATTTAGGCCGCGGGCACAGCCGCGCCCAATAATAACCGCCCGAAGGCCGGGGCGCTAAGGTCGTCCAGCGGAAAAATGGCCAAAAAATGGGTGGGCTTTAGCCTTGGGGGGAGGGGTTGGCCCACTTCGTCCGCCGGACTCAGAATGGGGCGAGAATTTGCGAGCGGCCTCCCCGTACCAAAAATAGGCCGCGGTCACAGCCGCGCCAAAAAAAAACCACCCGAAGGTTGGCGCGCCCAAACCCCCCAGCGGAAAAATGCCCAAAAAACGGGTGGGCTATAGCCTTGGGGGGAGGGGCAGGCCTACTTCGTCCGCCGGACTCGGAATGGGGCGAGACTTTGCGAGCGGCCTCCGCGTGCTAAAAATAGGCCACGGGCACAGCCGCGCTCAAAAATAACCGCCCGAAGGCCGGGGCGCCAAGTTCGTCCAGCGGAAAAATGGCCAAAAAACGGGTGGGCTATAGCCTTGGGGGGAGGGTCAGGCCCACTTCGTCCGCCGGACTCGGAATGGGGCGAGGCTTTGCGAGCGGCCTCCGCGTGCCAAAAATAGGCCGCGGGCACAGCCGTGCCCAAAAATAACCTCCCGAAGGCCGGGGCGCCAAGTTCGTCCAGCGGAAAAATGGCCAAAAAACGGGTGGGCTATAGCCTTGGGGGGAGGGGCAGGCCCACTTCGTCCGCCGGACTCGGAATGGGGCGAGACTTTGCGAGCGGCCTCCGCGTGCCAAAAATAGGCCGCGGGCACAGCCGTGCCCAAAAATAAACTCCCGAAGGTCGGCACGCCCAAACCCCCCAGTAGAAAAATGGCCAAAAAACGGGTTGGCTATAGCCTTGGGGGGAGGGGCTGGCCCACTTCATCCGCCGGAGTCGGAATGGGGCGAGAGTTTGCGAGTGGCCTTCATGTGCCAAAAATAGGCCGCGGTGACAGCCGCGCCAAAAATTAACCGCCGTACGGCAGGGCGCCAAGTTCGTCCAGCGGAAAAATGGCAAAAAAACGGGTGGGCTATAGCCTTGGGGGGAGGGGCTGGCCAACTTCGTCCGCCGGACTCGGAATGGGGCGAGACTTTGTGAGCGGCCTCCGCATGACAAAAATAGGCAAATGGCACAGCCGCGCACAAAAATAACATCCCGAAGGCCGGGGCGCCAAGTTCGTCCAGCGGAAAAATGGCAAAAAAACGGGTGGGCTATAGCCTTGGGGGGAGGGGCTGGCCAACTTCGTCCGCCGGACTCGGAATGGGGCGAGACTTTTGGAGCGGCCTCCGCGTGTCAAAAATAGGCCGTAGGCACAGCCGCACCCAATAATAACATCCCGAAGGCCGGGGCGCCAAGTTCGTCCAGCGGAAATATGGCCAAAAAACGGGTGGGCTATAGCCTTGGGGGGAGGTGCTGGCCAACTTCGTCCGCCGGACTCGGAATGGGGCGAGACTTTGCGAGCGGCCTCCGCGTGCTAAAAATAGGCCACGGGCACAGCCGCGCTCAAAAATAACCGCCCGAAGGCCGGGGCGCCAAGTTCGTCCAGCGGAAAAATGGCCAAAAAACGGGTGGGCTATAGCCTTGGGGGGAGGGTCAGGCCCACTTCGTCCGCCGGACTCGGAATGGGGCGAGACTTTGCGAGCGGCCTCCGCGTGCCAAAAATAGGCCGCGGGCACAGCCGTGCCCAAAAATAACCTCCCGAAGGCCGGGGCGCCAAGTTCGTCCAGCGGAAAAATGGCCAAAAAACGGGTGGGCTATAGCCTTGGGGGGAGGGGCAGGCCCACTTCGTCCGCCGGACTCGGAATGGGGCGAGACTTTGCGAGCGGCCTCCGCGTGCCAAAAATAGGCCGCGGGCACAGCCGTGCCCAAAAATAAACTCCCGAAGGTCGGCACGCCCAAACCCCCCAGTAGAAAAATGGCCAAAAAACGGGTTGGCTATAGCCTTGGGGGGAGGGGCTGGCCCACTTCATCCGCCGGAGTCGGAATGGGGCGAGAGTTTGCGAGTGGCCTTCATGTGCCAAAAATAGGCCGCGGTGACAGCCGCGCCCGAAAATAACCGCCCGAAGGGCAGGGCGCCAAGTTCGTCCAGCGGAAAAATGGCAAAAAAACGGGTGGGCTATAGCCTTGGGGGGAGGGGCTGGCCAACTTCGTCCGCCGGACTCGGAATGGGGCGAGACTTTGTGAGCGGCCTCCGCATGCCAAAAATAGGCAACGGGCACAGCCGCGCACAAAAATAACCGCCCGAAGGTTGGCGCGCCCAAACCCCCCAGCGGAAAAATGCCCAAAAAACGGGTGGGCTATAGCCTTGGGGGGAGGGGCTGGCCAACTTCGTCCGCCGGACTCGGAATGGGGCGAGACTTTTGGAGCGGCCTCCGCGTGTCAAAAATAGGCCGTAGGCACAGCCGCACCCAATAATAACATCCCGAAGGCCGGGGCGCCAAGTTCGTCCAGCGGAAATATGGCCAAAAAACGGGTGGGCTATAGCCTTGGGGGGAGGTGCTGGCCAACTTCGTCCGCCGGACTCGGAATGGGGCGAGACTTTGCGAATGGCCTCCGCGTGCCAAAAATAGGCCGCGGCCACAGCCGCGCCCAAAAATAACCGCCCGAAGGTCGGCGCGCCAAGTTCGTCCAGCGGAAAAATGGCCAAAAAGCGGGTGGGCTATAGCCTTGGGGGGAGGGGCCGGCCCACTTCGTCCGCCGGACTCGTAATGGGGCGAGACTTTGCGAGTGGTCTCCGCTTGCCAAAAATAGGCCGCGGGCACAGCCGCTCCCAAAAATAACCCCCCGAAGGTCGGCGCGCCCAAACCCTCCAGCGGAAAAATGGCCAAAAAACGGGTGGGCTATAGCCTTGGGGGGAGGGGTTGGCCCACTTCGTCCGCCGGCTTAGGAATGGGGCGACACTTTGCAATCGGCCTCCGCGTGCCAAAAATAGGCCGCGGGCACAGCCGCGCCACAAAATAACCCCCCGAAAGTTTGCGCGCCCAAACCCCCCAGCGGAAAAATGCCCAAAAAACGGGTGGGCTATAGCCTTGGGGGGAGGGGCTGGCCCACTTCGTCCGCCGGACTCGGAATGGGGCGAGACTTTGGGAGCAGCCTCCGCGTGCCAAAAATAGGCCGCAGGCACAGCCGCGCCCAATAATAAGATCCCGAAGGCCGGGGCGCCAAGTTCGTCCAGCGGAAATATGGCCAAAAAACGGGTGGGCTATAGCCTTGGGGGGAGGTGCTGGCCAACTTCGTCCGCCGGACTCGGAATGGGGCGAGACTTTGCGAATGGCCTCCGCGTGCCAAAAATAGGCCGCGGCCACAGCCGCGCCCAAAAATAACCGCCCGAAGGTCGGTGCGCCAAGTTCGTCCAGCGGAAAAATGGCCAAAAAGCGGGTGGGCTATAGCCTTGGGGGGAGGGGCCGGCCCACTTCGTCCGCCGGACTCGTAATGGGGCGAGACTTTGCGAGTGGCTTCTGCATGCCAAAAAATAGGCCGCGGGCACAGCCGCGCCCAAAAATAACCCCCCGAAGGTCGTTGCGCCCAAACCCCCCAGCGGAGAAATGGCCAAAAAACGGGTGGGCTATAGCCTTGGGGGGAGGGGCTGGCCTACTTCGTCTGCCGGACTCGGAATGGAGCGAGACTTTGCGAGCGTCCTCCGCATGCCAAAAACAGGCCGTGTACACAGCCGCGCCCAAAAATAACCTCCCGAAGGCCGGGGCGCCAAGTTCGTCCAGCGGAAAAATGGCCAAAAAACGGGTGGGCTATAGCCTTGGGGGGAGGTGCTGGCCAACTTCGTCCGCTGGACTCGGAATGGGGCGAGACTTTGCGAGCAGCCTCCGCGTGCCAAAAATAGGCCGCGGGCACAGCCGTGTCCAAAAATAACTGCCCGAATGTCTGCGCGCCCAAACCCCCCAGCGGAAAAATGGCCAAAAAACGGGTGGGCTATAGCCTTGGGGGGAGGGGATGGCCGACTTCGTCCGCCGGAATCGGAACGGGGTGAGACATTGCGAGCGGCCTCCGCATGCCAAAAATAGGCCGCGTGCACAGCCGCGCCCAAAAATAACCGCCCGAAGGTCGTCGCGCCCAAACTCCCCAGCGGAAAAATGGCCAAAAAACAGGTGGGCGATAGGCTTGGGGGGAGGGGCTGGCCAACTTCGTCCGCCGAACTCGGAATGGTGCGAGGCTTTGCGAGCGGCCTCCGCGTGCCAAAAATAGGCCGCGGTCACAGCCGCGCCCAAAAATAACCCCCCGAAGGCCGGGGCGCCAAGTTCGTCCAGCGGAAAAATGGCCAAAAAACGGGTGGGCTATAGCCTTGGGGGGAGGGGCTGGCCCACTTCGTCCGCCGAACTCGGAATAGGGCGAGACTTTACGAGCGGCCTCCGCGTGTCAATAATAGGCTGTGGGCACAGCCACGCCCAAAAATAACCGCCCGAAGGCCGGGGCGCCAAGTTCGTCCAGCGGAAAAATGGCCAAAAAACGGGTGGGCTATATCCTTGGGGGGAGGGGCTGGCCAACTTCGTCTGCCGGACTCGGAATGGGGCGAGACTTTGCGAGTGGCCTCCGCGTGCCAAAAATAGGCCGTGGACGTAGCCGCACCTAAAAATAACCGCCCGAAGGCCGGGGCGCCAAGTTCGTCCGGCGGAAAAATGGCCAAAAAACAGGTGGGCTATAGCCTTGGGGGGAGGGGCTGGCCAACTTCGTCCGCCGGACTTGGAATGCGGTGAGACTTTGCGAGCAGCCTCCGCATGCCAAAAATAGGACACGTGCACAGCCGCACCCAAAAATAACCACCCGAAGGTCGGCGCGCCCAAACCGTCCGGCGGAAAAATGGCCAAAAAACGGGTGGGCTATAGCCTTGGGGGGAGGGGCTGGCCCACTTCGTCCGCCGAACTTGGAATGGGGCGAGACTTTACGAGCGGCCTCCGCGTGTCAATAATAGGCCGTGGGCACAGCCACGCCCAAAAATAACCACCCGAAGGCCGGGGCGCCAAGTTCGTCCAGCGGAAAAATGGCCAAAAAACGGGTGGGCTATATCCTTGGGGGGAGGGGCTGGCCAACTTCGTCTGCCGGACTCGGAATGGGGCGAGACTTTGGGAGTGGCCTCCGCGTGCCAAAAATAGGCCGTGGACGTAGCCGCACCTAAAAATAACCGCCCGAAGGCCGGGGCGCCAAGTTCGTCCAGCGGAAAAATGGCCAAAAAACAGGTGGGCTATAGCCTTGGGGGGAGGGGCTGGCCAACTTCGTCCGCCGGACTTGGAATTCGGTGAGACTTTGCGAGCAGCCTCCGCATGCCAAATATAGGACACGTGCACAGCTGCACCCAAAAATAACCACCCGAAGGTCGGCACGCCCAAACCGCCCAGCGGAAAAATGGCCAAAAAACGGGTGGGAGCCTTGGGGGGTGGGGCTGGCCCACTTCGTCCGCCGGACTCGGAATGGCACGAGACTTTGCGAGCGGCCACCGTGTGCCAAAAATAGGCCCCGGGCACAGCCGCTCCCAAAAATAACCGCCCGAAGGCCGAGCCGCCAAGTTCGTCCAGCGGAAAAAGGCCAAAAAACGGGTGGGCTATAGCCTTGTGGGGTGGGACTGGCCAACTTCGTCCGCCGGGCTCGGAATGGCGCGAGACTTTGCGAGCGGCCTCCGTGTACAAAAATAGGCCCCGGGCACACCCGCGCCCAAAAATAACTGCCCGAAGGCCGGGGCGCCAAGTTCGTCAAGCGGAAAAAGGCCACAAAAACGTGTGGGCTATAGCCTTGGCGGCTGGGGCTGGCCAAGTTCGTCGAGCGGAAAAAGGACACAAAAACTGGTGGGCTATAGCCTTGGGGGGTGGGGCTGGCCAAGTTCGTCCGCCGGACTCGGAATTAGACGAGACTTTGCGAGCGGCCTCCGTGTGCCAAAAATAAGCCACGGGCACAGCCGTACCCAAAAATAACCGCCCGAAAGCCGGGGCGCCGCGCTCATCCAGCGGAAGAAGGCCACAAAAACGGGTGGGCTATAGCCTTGGGGGGTGGGGCCGGCGAAGTTCGTCCGTCGGACTCGGAATGGGGCGAGACTTTGCGAGCGTCTCCGTGTGCCAAAAATAGTCCGCGGGCACAGCCGCGTCAAAAAATAACAGCCCGAAGGCCGGGGCGCCAAGTTCGTCCAGCGGAAAAAGGCCACAAAAACGGGTGGGCTATAGCCTTTGGGGGTGGGGCTGGCCAAGTTCGTCCGCCGGACCCGGAATGGGGCCAGACTTTGGGAGCAGCCTCCGTGTGCCAAAATTAGGGTGCGGACACAGCTGCACCCAAAACTAACCGCCCGAAGGCCGGGGCGCCAAGTTCAACCAGCGGAAAATGGCCATAAAAACGGGTGGGCTATAGTTGGGGGTTGGGGCTGGCCAAGTTCTTCCGCCGGACTCGGAATTGGACGAGACTTTGCGAGCGGCCTCCGTGTGCCAAAAATAGGCCACGGGCACAGCCGCACCCAAAAATAACCGCCCGAAAGCCGGGGCGCCACGCTCATCCAGCGGAAGAAGGCCACAAAAACGGGTGGGCTATAGCCAGGGGGGGTGGGGCCGGCGAAGTTCGTCCGTCGGACTCGGAATGGGGTGAGACTTTGCGAGCGTCTCCGTTTGCCAAAAATAGGCCGCGGGCACAGCCACGTCAAAAAATAACCGCCCGAAGGCCGGGGCGCCAAGTTCGTCCAACGGAAAAAGGCCACAAAAACGGGTGGGCTATAGCCTTTGGGTGTGGGGCTGGCCAAGTTCGTCTGCCGGACCCGGAATGGGGCCAGACTTTGGGAGCGGCCTTCGTGTGCCAACACTAGGCCACGGACACAGCTGCGCCCAAAAATAACCGCCCGAAGGCCGGGGCGCCAAGTTCGTCCAGCGGAAAAAGGCCACAAAAACGGGCTGGCTATGGCCTTGAGGGGTGGGGCTGGCCCACTTCGTCCGCCGGACTCGGAATGCCGCGAGACTTTGCGAGGGGCCTCCGTGTGCCAAAAATAGGCCGCAGACACAGCCACGCCCAAAAATAACCCCCCGAAGGTCGTTGCGCCCGAACCCCCCAGCGGAAAAATGGCCAAAAAACGGGTGGGCTATAGCCTTGGGGGGAGGGGCTGGCCAACTTCGTCCGCCGGACTCTGAATGGGCCGAGACTTTGGGAGCGGCCTCCATGTGCCAAAAATAGGCTACGGGCACAGCCGTGCTGAAAAATAACCGACCGAAGGCCGCGGCGCCAAGTTCGTCCAGCGGAAAAAGGCCACAAAAACGGGCGGGCTATAGCCTTGGGGGGTGGGGCTGGCCAACTTCGTCCGCCGGACTCGGAATGCCGCGCGACTTTGCGAGGGGTCCCCGCGTGCCAAAAATAGGCCTTGGGCACAGCCGCGCCCAAAAATAACCTCCCGAAGGCCGGGGCGCCAAGTTCGTCCAGCGTAAAAATGGCCAAAAAACGGGTGGGCTATAGCCTTGGGGGGAGGGTCTGGCCGACTTCGTCCGCCGGACTCGGAATGGGCCGAGACTTTAGGAGCGGCCTCCGCGTGCCAAAAATAGGCTACGGACACAGCCGCGCCGAAAAATAACCGACCGAAGGCCGCGGCGCCAAGTTCGTCCAGCGGAAAAAGGCCACAAAAACGGGCGGGCTATAGCCTTGGGGGGTGGGGCTGGCCAACTTCGTCCGCCGGACTCGGAATGCCGCGAGACTTTGCGAGGGGTCTCCGTGTGCCAAAAATATGTCGCGGGCAAAGCCGCGCCCAAAAATAACCTATCGAAGGCCGCGGCGCCAAGTTCGTCCAGCGGAAAAAGGCCACAAAAACGGGCGGGCTATGGCCTTGAGGGTTGGGGCTGGCCCACTTCGTCCGCCGGACTCGGAATGCCGCGAGACTTTGCGAGGGGCCTCCGTGTGCCAAAAATAGGCCGTGGGCACAGCCACGCCCAAAAATAACCCCCCGAAGGTCGTTGCGCCCGAACCTCCCAGCGGAAAAATGGCCAAAAAACGGGTGGGCTATAGCCTTGGGGGGAGGGGCTGGCCAACTTCGTCCGCCGGACTCTGAATGGGCCGAGACTTTGGGAGCGGCCTCCGCGTGCCAAAAATAGGCTACGGTCACAGCCGCACTGAAAAATAACCGACCGAAGGCCGCGGCGCCAAGTTCGTCCAGCGGAAAAAGGCCACAAAAACGGGCGGGATATAGCCTTGGGGTGTGGGTCTGGCCAACTTCGTCCGCCGAACTCGGAATGCCGCGCGACTTTGCGAGGGGCCTCCGTGTGCCAAAAATAGGCTGCGGGCAAAGCGGCGCCCAAAAATAGCCGCCCGAAGGCCGCGGCGCCAAGTTCGTCCAGCGGAAAAAGGCCACAAAAACGGGTGGGCTATAGCCTTGGGTGGTGGGGCTGGCCAACTTCGTCCGCCGGACTCGGAATGCCGCGAGGCTTTGCGAGGGGCCTCCGTGTGCCAAAAATAGGCCGCAGGCAAAGCCGCGCCCAAAAATAACCGGTCAAAGGCCGCGGCGCCAAGTTCGTACAGCGGAAAAAGGCCACAAAAACGGGCGGGCTATGGCCTTGAGGGGTGGGGCTGGCCCACTTCGTCCGCCGGACTCGGAATGCTGCGAGACTTTACAAGGGGCCTCCTTGTGCCAAAAATAGGCCGCGGCCAAACCCGCGCCCAAAAGTAACCACCCGAAGGCCGCGGCGCCAAGTTCGTCCAGCGGAAAAACTCCAGAAAAACGGGTTGGCAATATCCTTGGGGGGTGGGGCTGGCCAACATCGTCCGCCGGACTCGGAATGCCGCGAGACTTTGCGAGGGGCCTCCATGTGCCAAACATAGGCTGTGGGCAATGCCACGCCCAAAACTAACCGCCCGAAGGCCGGGGCGCCAAGTTCGTCCAGCGGAAAAAGGCCGCAAAAACGGGTGGGCTATAGCCTTGGGGGGTGGGGCTGGCCAACTTCGTCCGCCGGACTCGGAATGGCGCGAGACTTTGCGAGCGGCCTCCGTGTGCCAAAAATAAGCCCCGGGCACAGCCGCACCCAAAAATAACCGCCCGAAGGCCGGGGCGCCAAGTTCGTCCAGCGGAAAAATGGACAAAAAACGGGTGGGCTATAGCCTTGGGGGGAGAAGCTGGCCAACTTCGTCCGCCGGACTCGGAATGGGGCGAGACTTTGTGAGCGGCCTCCGCGTGCCAAAAATAGGCCATGGTCACAGCCGCGCACAAAAACAACCCCCGAAGGTCGTTGCGTCCAAACCCCCCAGCGGAAAAATGGCCAAAAAACGGGTGGGCTATAGCCTTGGGGGGAGAGGCTGCCCAACTTCGTCCGCCGGACTTGGAATGGGGCAAGACTTTGCGAGGGGCCTCCGTGTCCCAAAAATAGGCCGCGGGTATAGCCACGCCCAAAAATAACCCCCCGAAGGTCGTTGCGCCCGCACCCCCCAGCGGAAAAATGGCCAAAAAACGGGTGGGCTATAGCCTTGGCGGGAGGGGCTGCCCAACTTCGTCCGCCGGACTTGGAATGGGGCAAGACTTTGCGAGGGGCCTCCGTGTGCCAAAAATAGGCCGCGGGCATAGCCACGCCCAAAAATAACCCCCCGAAGGTCGTTGCGCCCGCACCCCCCAGCGGAAAAATGGCCAAAAAACGGGTGGGCTATAGCCTTGGCGGGAGGGGCTGGCCAACGTCGTCCGCCGGACTCGGAATGGGGCAAGACTTTGCGAGCGGCCTCCGCGTGCCAAAAATAGGCCGCGGACACAGCCGCGCCCAAAAATAACGCCCCGAAGGTCGGCGCGCCCAAAAGCCCCTCAGCGGAAAAATGGCCAAAAAACGGTTGGGCTATAGCCTTGGGGGGAGGGGCTGGCCAACTTCGTCCGCCGGACTCGGAATGGGGCGAGACTTTGCGAGTGGCCTCCGCGTGCCAAAAATAGGCCGCGGACACAGCCGCGCCCAAAAATAACCCCCCGAAGGTCGGCGCGCCCAAAGCCCCTCAGCGGAAAAATGGCCAAAAAACGGTTGGGCTATAGCTTTGGGGGGAGGGGCTGGCCAACTTCGTCTGCCGGACTCGGAATGGGGTGAGACTTTGCGAGGGGCCTCCAAGTGCCAAAAATAGGCTGCGGACACAACCGCGACAAAAATAACCGCCCGAAGGCCGGGGCGCCAAGTTCGTCCAGTGGAAAAATGGCCAAAAAACGGGTGGGCTATGGCCTTGGGGGGAGGGGCTGGCCCACTTCGTCCGGCGGACTCGGAATGGGGCGAGACTTTGCGAGCGGCCTCCGCGTGCCAAAAATAGGCCGCGGGAACAGCCGCGCCCAAAAATAACGGCCCGAAGACCGGGGCGCCAAGTTCGTCCAGCGGAAATATGGCCAAAAAACGGGTGGGCTATAGCCTTGGGGGGAGGGGCTGGCCAACTTCGTCCGCCGGACTCGGAATGGGGCGAGACTTTGCGAGCGGCCTCCGCGCGCAAAAAATAGGCCACAGGGACAGCCGCGCCCAAAAATAACCGCCCGAAGGTCGGCGCGCCCACACCCCCCAGCGGAAAAATGGCCAAAAAACAGGTGGGCTATAGCCTTGGGGGGAGGGGCCGGCCGACTTCGTCCGCCGGACTCGGATAGGGGCGAGACTTTGCGAGCAACCTCCGCGTGCCAAAAATATGCCGCGGGCACAGCCGCGCCCAAAAATAACCGCCCGAAGGCCGGGGCGCCAAGTTCGTCCAGCGGAAAAATGGCCAAAAAACGGGCGGGCGATAGCCTTGGGGGGAGGGGCTGGCCCACTTCGTCCGCCAGACTCGGAATGGGGCGAGACTTTGCGAGTGCCGTCCGCATGCCAAAAATATGCCGAGGGCACAGCCACGCCCAAAAACAACCGCCCGAAGGCCGGGGCGCCAAGTTCGTCCAGCGGAAAAATGGCCAAAAAACGGGTGGGCTATAGCCTTGGCGGGAGGGGCTGGCCAACTTCGTCCGCCGGACTCGGAATGGGGCGAGACTTTGCGAGCGGCCTCCGCGTGCCAAAAATAGGCGGCGGACACAGCCGCGCCCAAAAATAACCCCCCGAAGGTCGTTGCGCCCAAACCCCCAGCGGAAAAATGGCCAAAAAACGGGTGGGCTATAGCCTTGGGGGGTGGGGCTGGCCCACTTCGTCCGCCGGACTCGGAATGGGGCGAGACTTTGCGGGCGGACTCCGCGTGCCAAAAATAGGCCGCGGGCACAGCCGTATCCAAAAATAATTGCCCGAAGGTCGGCGCGCCCAAACCCCCCAGGGGAAAAATTGCTAAAAAACGGGTGGGCTATAGCCTTGGGGGGCGGGGCTGGCCGACTTAGTTCACCGGACTCGGAATGGGGCGAGACTTTGCGAGCGGTCTCCGCGTGCCAAAAATAGGCCGCGGGCACAGCCGCGCCCAAAAATAACCCCCCGAAGGTCGGCGCGCCCAAACCCCCCAGCGGAAAAATTTCCAACAAACGGGCGGGCTATAGCCTTGGCGGGAGGGGCTGGCCCACATCGTCCGGCGGACTCGGAATGGGGCGAGACTTTGCGAGCGGCCTCCGTGTGCCAAAAATAGGCCCCAGCCACAGCCGCGCCCAAAAATAACCGCCCAAAGGCCGGGGCGCCGAGTTCGTCCTGCGGAAAATGGCCACAAAAACGGGTGGGCTATAGCCTTGGGGGGTGGGGCTGGCCAACTTCGTCCGCCGGACTCGGAATGGCGCGAGACATTGCGAGCGGCCTCCGTGTGCCAAAAATAGGCCCCGGACACAACCGCGCCCAAAAATAACAGCCCGAAGGCCGGGGCGCCAAGTTCATCCAGCGGAAAAAGGGCACAAAAACGGGAGGGCTATATAGCCTTGGGGGGTGGGGCTGGCCTACTTCGTCCGCCGGACTCAGAATGGCGCGAGACTTTGCGAGCGGCCTCCGTGTGCCAAAAATAGGCCCCGGGCACAGCCGCACCCTAAAATAACCGCCCGAAGGCCGGGGTGCCAAGTTCGTCTAGCGGAAAAAGGCCACAAAAACGGGTGGGCTATATAGCCTTGGGGGGTGGGGCTGGCCTACTTCGTCCGCCGGACTCAGAATGGTGCGAGACTTTGATAACGGCCTCCGTGTGCGAAAAATAGGCCCCGGGCACAGCCGCACCTAAAAATAACCGCCCGAAGGCTGGGGCGCCAAGTTCTTCCAGCGGAAAAAGGGCACAAAAACGGGTGGGCTATAGCCTTGGGGGGTGGGGCTGGCCAACTTCGTCCGCCGGACTCGGAATGGCGCGAGACTTTGCGAGCGGCCTCCGTTTTCCAAAAATAGTTCCCGGGCACAGTCGTGCCCGAAGGCCGGGGCGCCAAGTTCGTCCTGCGGAAAAAGGCCACAAAAACGGGCGGGCTATAGCCTTGGGGGGTGGGGCTGGCCAACTTCGTCCGCCGGACTCGGAATGGCGCGAGACTTTGCGAGCGGTCTGCGTGTCCCAAAAATAGAACCCGGGCACAGCCGCGCCCAAAAATAACCGCCCGAAGGCCGGGGCGCCGAGTTCGTCCAGCGGAAAAAGGGCACAAAAACAGGTGGGCTATATAGCCTTAGGGGGGTGGGACTGGCCTACTTCGTCCGCCAGTGTCGGAATGGCGCGAGACTTTGCGAGCGGCCTCCGTGTGCTAAAAATAGGCCCCGAGCACAGCCGCGCCCAAAAATAACAGCCCGAAGGCCGGGGCGCCAAGTTCGTCCAGCGGAAAAAGGGCACAAAAAAAGGTGGGCTATATAGCCTTGGGGGGTGGGGCTGCCCAACTTCGCCCGCCGGACTCGGAATGGCGCGAGACTTTGCGAGCGGCCTCCGTGTGCCAAAAATAGGCCCCGGGCACAGCCGTGCCCAAAAATAACAGCCCGAAGGCCGGGGCGCCAAGTTCGTCCAGTGGAAAAAGGGCACAAAAAAAGGTGGGCTATATAGCCTTGGGGGGTGGGGCTGCCCAACTTCGCCCGCCGGACTCGGAATGGCGCGAGACTTTGCGAGCGGCCTCCGTGTGCCAAAAATAGGCCCCGGGCACAGCCGCGCCCAAAAATAACAGCCCGAAGGCCGGGGCGCCAAGTTCGTCCAGCGGAAAAAGGGCACAAAAAAAGGTGGGCTATATAGCCTTGGGGGGTGGGGCTGGCCTACTTCGTCCGCCGGACTCGGAATGGCGAGAGACTTTGCGAGCGGCCTCCGTGTGCCAAAAATAGGCCCCGGGAACAGCCGCGCCCAAAAATAACCGCACGAAGACCGGGTCGCCAAGTTCGTCCAGCGGAAAAAGGCAACAAAAACGGGTGGGCTATATAGCCTTGGGGGGTGGGGCTGGCCTACTTCGTCCGCCGGACTCGGAATGGCGAGAGACTTTGCGAGCGGCCTCCGTGTGCCAAAAATAGCCCCAGGAACAGCCGCGCCCAAAAATAACAGCCCGAAGGCCGGGGCGCCAAGTTCGTCCAGCGGAAAAAGGGCACAAAAAAAGGTGGGCTATATAGCCTTGGGGGGTGGGGCTGCCCAACTTCGCCCGCCGGACTCGGAATGGCGTGAGACTTTGCGAACGGCCTCCGTGTGCCAAAAATAGGCCCCGGGCACAGCCGCGCCCGAAGGCCGGGGCGGCAAGTTCGTCCTGCGGAAAAAAGGCCACAAAAACGGGTGGGCTATAGCCTTGGGGGGTGGGGCTGGCCGACTTCGTCCGCCGGACTCCGAATGGCGCGAGACTTTGCGAGGCGCCTCCGTGCGCCAAAAATAGGCCGCGGGCACAGCCGCGCCCAAAAATACCCGCCCGAAGGCCGGGGCGCCAAGTTCGTCCAGCGGAAAGAGGCCACAAAAACGGGTGGGCTATAGCCTTGGGGGGTGGGGCTGGCCAACTTCGTCCGCCGGACTCCGAATGGCGCGAGACTTTGCGAGGCACCTCCGTGCGCCAAAAATAGGCCGCGGGCACAGCCGCGCCCAAAAATACCCGCCCGAAGGCCGGGGCACCAAGTTCGTCCAGCGGAAAGAGGCCACAAAAACGGGTGTGCTATAGCCTTGGGGGGTGGGGCTGGCCAATTCGTCCGCCGGAATCCGAATGGCGCGAGACTTTGCGAGGCACCTCCGTGTGCCAAAAATAGGCCGCGGGCACAACCGCGCCCAAAAATACCCGCCCGAAGGGTGGGGCGCCAAGTTCGTCCAGCGGAAAGAGGCCATAAAACGGGTGGGCTATAGCCTTGGGGGGTGGGGCTGGCCAACTTCGTCCGCCGGACTCGGAATGGCGCGAGGCTTTGCGAGGCGCCTCCGTGTGCCAAAAATAGGCCGCGGACACAGCCGCGCCCAAAAATACCCGCCCGAAGGCCGGGGCGCCAAGTTCGTCCAGCGGAAAGAGGCCACAAAAACGGGTGGGCTATAGCCTTGGGGGGTAGGGCTGGCCAACTTCGTCCGCCGGACTCGGAATGGCGCAAGACTTTGCGAGGCGCCTCCGTGTGCCAAAAATAGGCTATAGCGCGCAAGTGGGCGGGCACAGCCGCGCCAAAATACTCCGCCCGAAGGCCGGGCGCCAAGTTCGTCCGGCGGAAAGAGGCCACAAAAGCGGGTGGGCTATAGCCTTGGGGTGGGGCTGGCCATCTTCGTCCTCCGGACTCGGAATGGCGCGAGGCTTTGCGAGGCGCTCCACGTGCCAAAAATAGGCGCAGGCACAGCCGCGCCCAAAAATACCCGCCCGAAAACCGGGCGCCAAGTTAAATCCAGCGGAAAGAGACCACAAAACCGGTGGGCTATAGC